>JBCEDN010000029.1:0-600000 GCA_039880775.1 Diaporthe vaccinii
GAAGTAATCCTTAAAAAGATTTAAAAATTCTATTACTTTTATTAATTATATAATTTATTATTTAAAAGGTTTAAATTCTTAATTAAGGATAATAATTATTTTAATTATAAAGTAATAATTAATATTATATAATTAAGTAAAAAAAATACCTTTTATATAATTAATTTAAATATAAATTTCTAAATAATTACTTTCTTAAATTTATTATTTATATAAGATACTTAAAATATCTTATATAAGTATTAAATCTATATATATATTAACTTATTAAATTATATTATACATAACTTAGGGATTAAATTTACTTTTAAAGAATTTAAGAATAATATAAAGATTATAAGAATTATATATAAAGAAATATTAATAAAAGTATATTAAGTTATAAGAAAAGTAGAATAATTATATAAACCTTTAAGGAAAACCTTTAATATCTTAAAGGCTAAATTTAATTATTATATAAATAATAAGATAATCCTTTAAATAATTATAAAGGCTTTAAATAATATAATAAGCTTAAATAATATTATATTAATATTCTTAATCTTTAAAATATATTTATAAATCTTATATAACTTACTTCCCTTATTAAATATTATATAATAAATATTAATAATATAAAAGGCTATAAAAATATTATATATAATTTAAATAAAGGTAAAAGTTAATTATATAATTAATATTAAAAATAACTTAAATCTTAACTTTATTCTTTCTTTATTAATTTAAAGTAAAATCTTAATATAAATAAAAAATAAAAAATAAAGAAGATTATATAAAATAAATAATATTAAGAGATATATTATTATAATAAATATAATTAATAACTTAATTTTATTTTATATAATATATATTAAGTTATATTATTATATAAAGGAAGCCTTTATATAAAATAAATTAGATATTAATAAGCTAATTATATAAGAATAGCTTTAGCTTAAGAAAAGAGGATAATTAAGGAAGATTATTATTGAAAACGAAACCACCGCGACAATAGGATAGGCTCGTTTTATCATAAGAAGTAAAAGCAACTCTTATGATGAGAAGGAGGGTATGAAAATCAAGGGTAGGAATAAGGATAAAAGAATAATATAAATAGGCTGGTAGAGGTTTAATTAGAGATAATTATATATATATATAATTAAAATTAATAAAAAGAGGGAGTTAATTCTTTTCTTAAAATCTAAAAGTAATAAAGGGTAAGCAGGTATTTATATCTGCTATTATATATTAAATTCTATTAAATCTTAAAATATACCCCTTTCCAACCTTATTAAGATAAAGGCTTAAAATAAGGTATATAAAAGATTAAGTTATTTTTAATTAGAGTATCTTTATTATCCTTAGCTATATTTATTATTAATCTGCCCTTATTTTATTTTCTTTTAATAAATATATTGCTTAATATAATTGCTTATTTATTCCTTAATAGTTTTACTTCCTTCCTGCTCTTTCTTTAAGGCAATATATTCCTTTTAGCTATTATAATTAGCTAATATTAAGGGTATTAATATTTAAATATTAATACTGCTTATAGGAATTTAATAATCAGCTTATTAGTTATAGTTATGGATTAATTTAACTTAGGAAGTAGTTAAGTTCTTCTCCTTAGGAGGTATTAATCAATTCCTATTAATTCCCGTTATTATCTTTTTTATATAATAAATATTATTGCTATATTTATATATTATTTTAAGCTTATTTATAATAATGATATTTAGCTTTATAATTAAAGATATTAGCCCTTTAATTTTTATTTAAGATATATAATAATTAATAGGATGAGAGAGATTAATTTTATTAAATTAATTAGCTATCTCTTTTATAAGTAAGGGTATTAGGAGTTTTCTTTATTTTTTATTGCTATAAGATATATTAATAATACTTATCTTTTTAAATTTATAATTAGATATAAGCCTATATTTCTTCTTTAATATATTGAATTAATTAAAGGTAATGATAAGATAAGACGGCTTTTATATAGGTTTATTAGTTTTATTGATTTTTAATTATATTATAAATATTTAAATCTTAATTATAGCTTCCTTCTTTATAAGTCCTATAGCCTTGCTTATTTATAAGTTAGATTTTATTTAATTTTTAAACTTTTAATTATTTCTTCCTTAGTTCTTTTAAAAGAAGAATACTATATAGTTAATAACTTGCTAATTATAATTCATTAAACTTAATTATAATATTATAGGGACTTTAATCACCTTATAAGTATCTTTATTTATTTTAATTAAAGGCAGCCTTATAAATAAATATAGCTTAATAACGTAATTAATATTTTTAAAGTTTTTATTATATTTCTCCTTTTTTAAATAGGTATTAATTATCTTAAGGCAGTAGGTATTCTAATAGTAAATAATAAGAATCTAATAATCAAGATAATGGAAGATTATAATAATAAATCTATATTTATTAATAAGCTTTTTCTATTTAAATATTATATATAGTATTTTATTATAACTAATTAGCTAGTTATAAATAAAAATAATATCCTAGAAGTTAAAGAGCTATTATTAAATTATTATTATGATTTAATTAAAATAAAACTTTTTATTAATAATAAGTAATACTTTATAATTATAAAGGTTAAGGAAGAGATATCCTTAATAATGCTTAAATAAGTTATTTAAATTAAGAAGTAAATATAATTTAGGGTATAAATTAACCCTAAGGAAATATTTTATAAGTAGTTTTTTAAGTTTTTTAATACTTAATTACCTTATATTAAAGTAAGGAGGTCTCTCCTTATAAATTTATAAATCTTAAGTATTTAAGATTTATAGCTTATTTATAAAGATATAAGTTTTAAAAGGATTATATAAAAAGTTTTTACTTTCCTCTTTATTAAAGTTCCTATAATTATAAATATTTATAAGGTTTAGGAATTTAATACTCTAATAGGTTTCTAGAAAGTTATTATAAAATAAGAGTTGTAATAATTAAGCTTAATATTTCTATTAATTAAAAATCTCTTCTTTTTTAATTAATAAAATAAGTTTATTAAGGTTAAGGCTTATTAATTATATTTATCTCATTCCTAAGTTATTAAATTACTTATTTATATTTATAAGAGAGCTACTATATTAATTAAAGCCTTTTAAGGATATTAATCTCTTTTTATTATTATATTTAAAGTTATTTATTTTAAATATATTAATTAAGAATAAATATAAAAAATAAAAGTATTAATATATAGATAATAAAGAATATAAATAAAAGTAGGTAATTAAAAGGATAATATAATAATAAAGAAGCTTATATCCTTAAGGAATATTATATAAATAGTTAAATTAAGGAAGATAAGGTAGATAAAAGAAAGGGAAAAAGAGAGAAATATATAAGCTTAGGCTAATTAAAAAGGTATTATAACTAGATTAATAATAATCACTTTTATTAATAAGTTATTATAAAGGGTATTATAATAATAGGGTAACTTATTTCTTAAAAATCTAGCTACCTTTTTAAGAATTATAATTAAGGCTTTTAATTAAAGTTAAGAAGGTATAAAAAAGAGGTTTATTAAGAGGAAGAATATAAAGGAGGAAAAAAGAGAGATAAAGTATTAACTTTTTAAAAATATAAAGAAAAGGTTTAGCTAATAAGTGAATTACTTAACTAAATAAATTACTTCCTTCCTTTTTTAATAGTAATAGCTTCCTACTTTATTACTTCCCTTTTCTATTATAAAATAAACTAACTCTTTTTAAGTTTCTTTCTACTTTAACTCTTTTCTATATAACTACTTTTCTATTAACCTTCTTTTCCTTTCTTTTATTTATAATAACTCTTCTTTTCTTTAATCTTAATTTAAATATATTAATTAAATATATTATTAAATATTAAATTAATCTTTATTATATTTAATTATTATATATTTAATTATTATATATCTTTTCTTTTATTAAATAATAACTTTAAGTTTATAAATAACCTTAACTTTAAACCTTTTTCTTTATTACTTTTAATAAATATTTAATAACTTAATCCTTTAAAGTATTATTAATTTATTTTAATTTAATTAACCCTGCCTTTTAATAAGCCTTAATGCCTTAATTAGCCTCCTTTATTTATAAATAATAATTATCCCTTTATTTCTTAAAAAAGCAATATCTTCTTTTAATTAATAGGATCTTTTAATAAACTTCTATATCTTAATTAGCCTTCCCTATTCTAGGCTAATATTTATCTTTTTACTTCTTAAGAGAATAATTTCCTTTTTTAATTAATAAGGCCTTTTAATAAACCTTAATAACTTACTTAGCCTTCTTTATCTTTAAGTATTAATTATTCCTTTAATTCTTAAAAACTTAATATTCCTTCTTAATTAGTTATATCTTCTTATAATTAAGCGATTATTAATAATGATAAGGGTAAGGGAAAAAAGAAGGAAAAAAGGGAGCTTTTTATATTAATATTTACCTTTAAGAAAGTTTAATACCTTAATAATTAAAATATATATATTACCTTTATATATAAAGG
Organism: Diaporthe vaccinii; assembly: GCA_039880775.1. Classification (NCBI taxonomy): domain Eukaryota; kingdom Fungi; phylum Ascomycota; class Sordariomycetes; order Diaporthales; family Diaporthaceae; genus Diaporthe; species Diaporthe vaccinii. The sequence continues at coordinate 4,489 of JBCEDN010000029.1, forward strand.
TATATTCTTAGCCTCTTATATCTTTAAAGGCCTTACTTATAATGCTTTTATAAAATATATTAATATTTATATTATTAAGGGTTAAAGATAGGTATAATATTATATTTAGGTTTTTTACCGTTTAAAGAATAAAGTAGTAATTAAGGATCTTTTTTAAGATTTCCTTTATAATAAAGATCGCTAATTTTTATATAAGAATATTAAAAAGCTAATTATTTATCTAATTAATATTATTTTTATTAAAAAGATTGGCGGCTTATTATATAATAAATATATATCTTTAATTTATAATAGCTAATATTATAGCCTTAATTTCTTTATTATTCTCTTTAATTATTATAATATTGCTCCTTATAATTATTATCTTTCTTAGATGGGCTTTATTTAATTAGATAATATTCCTATTATATTATTATTCTTTAAATATTATTTTATTACTAATTATAAGAAAAATATTTATATTAATTATATTTATATAATTAAGGCTTACTTTTATAACTTTAATATATATAATAATAAAAAGCTAATAGGGAAATATATACTTAAACGTTAGGTGGATTTTAAAGTAATACTTTAATTAAAGCTAGAAATCGATCTATATATATATATTTTAATTAAATATAGCTTTAATAAAGTAAAGGAGTTAGTGATTAATAAGGTGGTTGGGTTTAAGCCTTAATTAAGAAAAATAAAGGTAGAGGAATATTATAATTAAGAGTAAGGAAAGCTAATAATAATTAGGATAATAAGATAAATATAGGATTATTAAGATAATATTAAGAAAAGGTATGGATAAAGGCAATTCTTTTAAGGCTTTATAATTAAATATAATGATTTTTCTTAATTTAACTTTACTTTACTTAAAAAGGATCCTATAATAATAGGGCTTATTTAATTAAGCTAGTATTTAGGTTTTATAATTAATATATTAATAATAAAGTAATAAGTAAAGGTAAATATTAAGTTTAAGCGATAAGTAATAATTTAATATATGAAATATTAGCTTAATATAGATAAATATATCCTTAATATAAACTTATAATACCTTAATATTAGCCTATATAGTAGATATTTAATAAATAATGGGAATATAATAGTAATAATGATAAATATAGGGTTATATTAACTTATAAGGGGCTTATAATAAATAAATCTCGCCAGCCCTTATAAATATAAATAAAAGAATAAGTATATAATTTTAATTAAAAAAGAATAATTATAATATTATAATGAAAAAGAAATAATTAAATAATTATATAGGTTTATTTTAATGCAAAGTAATAACCCTCTCTTTATTTTCCTATTAGAAAAGCAATAACGTTAATTTTAATCTTTTATAAATTCAGCTTAATAAGGGTTATCTAATTAAAGAATTGGAATATTAATAAATTAATTAAATGCCTTAAGTTTAATTTTAATTAACATTTAAGAATAAATAATAAGGCTATTATCTGATATATATAAGTTAGATAAGCTATTTAAAGAAAATAAAAATTATAATAAGATAGATTTAATAAATAGACTAATATCTAATTAATCCTAATATTAATTAAAAGTAGCTTTATAATTTATAATAATATTAGGTTTTGGAATAATAAGTAAATTAGGAAATTTTAATTCTTAATCCCTAGGTTTAGAATTTAAAAATCCTTATATTTATAAGAGTGGAATATCTAGCTTCTATATGCCGTTATTATTAATAAACTTTTTTAATTGCTTTAATAGGAATATCCCTTAAAGATTAACTTTATTAAGCGTCTTAAGTTTATATATATTATTATTATAAATCTTTAAAATAATAAATAGGTTAATTTATCGATATATTAACTTATAAAAGGAAGAGTAATTAGCCTTATATTATTTATTAATAAGAAGAATTAGGTTATCTTTTTATAAAGATATAAATCTTAAAAACCTATAATATATATCCCTTAAAGCAGCCTTAACTCTTTACTTTATAATAGATTAAATAGCTTTATTAATATCTTTCTTAAGGTTTAAAAGGGCTTAAAGCTTATAATTAAGATTCTCTTAAGGAATTATATCTAGGTATTAGATTTAAACTTGTTAAATAAGAATGTTTATCTTAATAAGGATAATAAGGTTAAAATTATAAAGGAGATAAAAAGGGCTTTTCTTATAGGATTATTAAAGAGTTATTTAATTAATAAAGAATATATATGGGAGGATATTTTTCCAACCTATTATTCCCTCCTCCCTTATTTTAACTAATATAAAGATTAATAAGAAATACTTATATTTAATAACATTATTAATATAAGGATTATATATTAAAAGAATAATTTAATATACTTTAATTAATTTAAGGTATTAAATAAATTCTCTTATATTCTCTTTTTCTTTATTAATTATAACTTTAAAAGGAAGCCTTTATTTAAGGAGGATATTTTAAATAAAGAATTGCTTAATATTTTTAAAATTAACTTTATAAAAAGGGCTTGCTTTAACCTATCTTATTAAGTTATATCGCGCCTTTATAAATTTATTATACTTATAATCCACTAGAAGATATTAAATATTAATATAAATCTTAATAAATAGTTAATTAGGAATTATAAAGATAATTCCATTATTATATATTTAAATATCTTATTTCTCATATTTTAAATAATTAACTACTATAGCCTTAATATTAATATATATACTTTTTTAATAATATATAATATGAATTTAATAATATATTATATCTTATCCTTAGTAATTTAATAGGGTATAAATATTCCTAATAATATATCATTTTTAATTAAGGTTATTTATAATTTATTATTTAAGTAAATCTTTTTTAAGCCTTTTTTAAAGTATATTATTATAAAGAAGGAATTAAAATATATTTTTCTTAAATATAATAGCTTATTTATTTAAGAGGTTATTTAGGATTTTCTTATAAGTAAGAAACTTAATAATATATTTAAAGTTCTTTAATTAAAAATAAGTATTTATTAGGATATAATCTTAATTAATAAGTTTTGATATTAAAAGCTAATTAAGGGTAAGGTTATATTACTCTTTAATATTACTTTTAATCTTTTAATCCTTGATATTTAAGGGATTTAAATACTTTTATAATAATATATCTATAATGGTATTTTTAAAACCCTTTATATAGCATATTATAAAGTTATAGGTTTTAATTATTATAAGCTATTTTATAATTAAGGTGCTGGGGATATTTATAATTAAATCGTTGAGTTGTTAGATAAGGATATTAAAGTTAGTTTTTAAAATAAAGTAAATTCTATAAATATAAAATCATAACCTCTTAATTATATATAGAATAGCTTTATATTCTCTTTTTATTATATTATATAACCTTTTAATATAAGATTATACTTTACTCTTATATTAAATAGGATATTATATATTATTATATTCTTATATTAAATATATACCCTATCCTTTTAAATTAATATTAATTATAAAAATAATATTCCCTTATATATAATCGATATTAATTAAATATAGCTTAAAGGTAATTATAGCTTTAAATACATTTATAGCCTTTTAATATTCTAGGATTTAATTAAAATAGATTCCCTTTTTAAGGAGATTAAATATAAATCTTATAATAATCTTATATAAGGGTATCTAGGCTTAATAATAATTAATTATTCTTAGGAAGGATTAAATTTCGCTAATTAACTTATAATCTTCCTATTTTAAAATCTTCAAGATCTTTTTATTAACTAATACCTATCCTATTATCTTATAGATATATCTTATAATATCAACTTATTATTTATATTATTTTAATTTAATAACATTAATAGCATTCTTAATAAGCTTAGTATTATATAATATATTATCAAAGTTTTTAATATATTTTATAATAAATAGCTGCACTTTAAAGAGATTAAGAACTTATTTACCGCTATAATCGTTATTAAGGCCCTTAACCGCTATATTATTAAGAAAAGGCTTATAGATATAAGGGATAAGGTTATAAAATATATAAACTATATACCTTATAAATTATATTATAGAGTTAGTTGCTCCTATTAATAATTTATATTATTAGAATAATTTAATTAAAGTTATAAAGGTTATAATATCCCTACTTTTTTTATCTAGCTTAATTTAATTATATTTAGAGAAGAAATTTAATAAAGATAATATTTTATATATTATATACTCTTTTATAAACTTATTAGTTATAAGAGGAATAAATATATCCCTTATAATAACCTTATTAGCCTTTAAAATATTATTAATTAAATAATATTCATTATCTTTTTTTTTAATAAGGAATTATTTATTTTAATATAGGGCATATAATTCCTTAATAATGCCTTTACTTTATTATTTTTATAATATCTTAATCGCTATTTTTCATAAGGTATAAAGAAGCTTGATTAACTTTATTTAATATGCTTTATATAAAATAATCTTAATAAACTAAGGTAGAGCAATATTTATATTTATTTAAGATATATATAATTAATCTTATATTAAAGTAGCCTCTTAATTAAATAAGAAATAAATAAAGAGATTATACTCTTTATATAAAAAGCTATTATAATTCTTTTTTATTAATATTATAAGGCGACTAAGAGTAAATCTAAACCCTTTTTTTATAGGAGAAAATTTTAATCTTATTTAAGTATTATATTTACTCCCCTTATTAGTATTTATAGCGGCTTTAATCTTAGCTTTATAATTAAGCTTTTAATTAATTATTCCCTTTAAAATAAACTTATTAAATAGATAATTATTAATAGGATATATCTTAATACCTACTTTTTTATATAGCATTTTAATTATAGGTTTTAATATATATCCTATTAACTTAGTAATTATTAATAGTTAAGGGATATTATTAATTTATTTCTTAATATATAATATTCTCTTCCAGAGGTAAGATTTATATATATAATATAGCTTTAGCTTATTAATTCCTTTTAAGGTATAGATATATCTGATTTTTAACTAAAGATCTTTTATAAATAATATAGTTATTCTTTAAATATTATTATTAAAAAGTATCTTAAATACCTTATTATTATCTTATAGGTTTAACTCTCTTTAAAGCTTTTTCATTATTAAATGCAGCTAAATACCTATATCTTCCTCTATTAATATCTAATTAAAAGGGAACTATTAGGCTAAGATTACTTTAATAGTAAATAGAATATATTTTTTAAGGATATTGGCCTTATTAAAAGCTACTATATGGAAAGGCTTTTAATTCCATTACTTTAACCTATATATTATTTAAGAATCCCTAAGAATAATATATATAAAAAGAAATCTATAGGATCTTTTAAAAATAAAATTAATATTAAGAAAGAAAGATATTTTAAGAAGGATATAATATATTATTTTATAATTTATATTATTTATAATAAAGAAGATAGCTTTAATTTTATTAACCTTAATATATATTTATTACTTAATTATTTTAATTAAAGCTAAGGAGTCTTTATTATAAACTATTAAGGTTATATTAAGGAGAGGAGTATATAAAAGAATATTTTAATTATAATAAGATAAGGGTAGAAGATTTATCTTAGCTCTTATATTAAAGAATACTAAAAGAGGTTTATTAATATCTATTTTAATATATATAATTAAATAAATAAAGCTTAAGATATTATAATTAATAATATCAACTATTATTAAAAAGATTAAATTAACCCTATATTTAAAAAGGAATTTTTAATTATTTATAAGAGGTAAATTTTAATTAAAGCCTAGGGGTAGTTAATTATTATAATAGTTATTTAGTTTTTAAAGGTAAGCCTTAATAAAGATAATCATAATTTAATTAAGTATAATATTTTTCGTATTATGATTATATATTAATTTAAAAAGTATCTTTAAAATTAAATAAGTATTATATTATATAACTTATAAATATTTAATTAAAGTTATATTTATATTATTAAGTATTAAGAGGTTTAAAGTATAAAGTTTAATAATCTTTATAAGGATTATATAAGCTATTATTTCTTTAAGGTTTAAGTTAATTTAAGGTTAGCTTTTTAGTTTTAGCTTAACCCTTATATTTTTAGCTTTTATAGCTTCTATTATAATCTTCTTTAAATATAGTTAATTATTATAAATCTTAATATTCTTTATTATTAAGAGGTTTATAATTATTAGCGCTTTATCTTTAAATTAAATCCTTAATTCTTATACTTATATCTTTAGAATTATTTTAAATATCGTATTATCTTAATTAATAGGTTCTTTAATTATTTATCTCTTTTTAGTTATATTAATAATAATCTAAGCTTAAGATATATAAATAATTTCTTTATTTATCTTAATAGTAAATAGGGAAGGGTTAAAAGTAATTATAATTAAATTAAGCTATATAGATTATAATAAATCTTAGATTATCTTTAAGATTCTTAAGGCCTCTTTACCTTTTAATAAAGGATTAGCTTTAATAGCTTTTTAATATTAAATAATAATAAAAAGGTTTATCCTATTTTTTTAAGAGAGGAACTTAAGGTATCTTTTAATTAACCTTTTAAATTTATAGTTAGGTAGATTTTAATAATAATAAATAGCTAATAAGTTAAGTAAATTAATAAAGGTTACTTATATTTTATCTTATATATTTAAATAGATAGTTAGTCCCTTATATTTCTTTATATAAAGAAGTTTATTTAAAATAAAGCGTTTTACTTTTTTATATTTATAAGTATTATAATTAAATAAAGTATATTTATAATAAACCCTTAAAAAGCTATCCTTTTTATATTAAATAATAGAAACTTTTAATTAATTAATAAATTAATCTTAGTTAATATTATTAAGTCCTTTAATAAAGTTAATAATATTAAGATTAATAAAACTTAGGGCTTTTTAATAAAGATTATAATTAACCCTATATTTAAATTTTACCTTAATCTTTCTAAAGTTATTAAATAAGATAACATTTTACTCTTAAAGATTAACTTTATTAAGCTATAAATTAACTAATTGCCTTATAAAGGCATTAATAATATTATCTTAATTAAAATATTGCTAAATCTTTTAAATCTAATTAAAAGAAGTTAGCTTAGATATTTAATATTAGGTCTTATTAATAAAATATTAATCCTTAATATAGTTTTTAAGCTAATAATATAGGAATATCTCTTATAAATAAGGTTTAATTTAATTAAAAAGCCCTTTAATAGATAAATAATAATCTTATCTTAAATACTTAAGTTCTTTATTAAAAACCTTAAATAAAATATATTTAAAGTTTAATTATAGCTTTATCTTTACCCTCTTAACCCTTATACCTTTTATAATAAAAAGCTTCTTTAAATAAGATAATAAGGTATTATAAAAAAGCTAAACAAAATAAATTAATATATCGCCTACCTTATTAAATAAGGCATTATAATTAGCAATCTTCTTTTTCCATTTATTATAATCCCTTAAAAGGTTTTAATGAAGAATAGCTTTAATAATTTTATTTAAATTAGCTTATATTAACTTATCACTAGATTTAAAATAAGTGAGTAATTCATCTTTTTATTTCAATTAAGTTCATTCCCTAGTAGTAATCTTATTAATAGCTTTAATAAGCTTTAAGGTAATATAATATTATTAGAATAATATTAAGATTTAATTAAAAGGATATAAGAATTAAGATAAAATATTTTTAATATTAGAGATTAATTTAATAATATTAATTTTATTAAATTTAAATATATTTATATTATTTAATATAAATAGGGCAACTTAAGAAGGAATTATTTAATTAATAAAGGTTAAAAGAAAATAATATCTATTAAAAATATTAAAATCTTTAAAAAGAGTTAGCTAAGATTAATTAAATTACTATCTTAAAAGAAAGGGAATAAAAAGTATTTTAATAATTCCTTTACCTTTAAGCTTAAAGTGTTTAAATAAGCGCCCTTATCCTTTATCCTTTAATAATTAATATTAATTAAAGGAGCCTTTTAATTTAAACTTTAGCAGAAACTAATGAGATCCTATAGGTTATCTAGGAGGGATATTAGCTATAAGTAAGCTTAATAATATTATTAAATAAAGAGAGGCTCTCTATATTACAAAGCCTATAATAAGATTAATATAAGAGGAGTTTCTTAAATTAAATATTATTAATAAAATTAATTAATTAAATAAAGAAGATTAAGTAATTTAATAAATTAATTTAAGGTTAAATAATAATATTAAATTATTAATACTTTAATATATATACCTATTATTAAGTTATAAGATATTTAAAATACTTTTTTATAAAAATTATAATACCCTTATCTAGCTATATTAACCTTATTACTTATATCTAATCAAAGCTAAGATAATATTAAATAAAGGCATTATGGAATTTAAAATACTTAGTAGATTATTTAATGCTAAGATTACTTAAAGTAATATTAAGAGGCGTAAATAATAGTTATTATTAATATTAAACTTTTAATCCCCTAATTCCTTTAATATTAAGGTAATATTAATAATTAATTTAAAGTTAATAATTATATAAATTTATATTAATTTTAACTTTTAAAAGCTAATTTTCTAATCTAAATCTTAATATAAATAAATATATTATTAGCTTTTATTTCTATTATTTAATATAAGAACCTTATATTTTATATTAGCATATAATAAGAATAATATTAATATCTTAATTAGGAAGTTATTCTATATAAAGAGGAAGAGAAACTGATTTTAAGCAAAGCTTTTTAATTCCATAATATCTAATCTCCCCTTTATATTTATAATGCGGCCATAATAGCCTTAATTTATAAAGCATTTCCATTTTATTAAATTCTAGCCTTATTTATATATTAGATAAATAGATTTTAAAGGCTAAATTTAAAGGGAAGATAGATAAGTTGCATAGTTTTGGATATATTATGCATTTCCCACTCCTAATTAAATAAAGAAGACCTTAAAATTTAAGCCTAGGCTAGATTATTAATGAAAATAAAATTACCGTAATAATAAGGTGGGCTTATTTTGCTATAAAAAGTAAAAGCAATTCTCATAATGAGAAGGAGGGCATGAAAATTAAGGGTAGGAATAAGGATAAAAGAATGATATAAATAAGCTGGTAGAGGTTTAATTAGAGATAACTATATATATATATAATCAAAATTAGTAAAAAGAAGGAGTTAATTCTTTTCTTAAAATCTAAAAGCAATAAAGGGTAAGCAGGTATTTATACCCGTTGTCATATACTGAATTCCATTAGACCCTGGAACATTATATAAGCTACTTAATTTAAAAGATAAAAAATACCCTTATAAAGTTATTATATAATTAATTTTCATTATATATTTATAATTTTTAATTATCTTTATAATATAAAAAGAAAAGGATTTATATAAATTAATAATTAAGCTTTATTAAGATAATATTATTATTATTCTTAAAAAGCTATTTAAAGAGTTAAATATATTAAAGATAAATACTTTAGCTAATAAAGATATTTTTTAATTTATTTAATATAACTTTAATTTATATAAAAGGTTATAAATCTTTAAGATAAGAATAATATAAAAAATAAAAAATAAATAAATTAAGCTAATAAAAAAATTTAAGCTTATTATATAAGGATATAAGGATTTAAAGAAAGATATTATTTTAATTTAAGCTTTAATAATTTAAAAAATAAGTTAAAGATTAATTTTAATATTAAAATTAACCCTTATATTATACTTTACTTATTAAGGAGAATTAAAGGATATTACTTAAGCTTATATATAATTATATAATCTTTTTATATATATAATCTTAATAAAGTTATTAATAAAATTATATAATAAATACTTATTAAAGATAATCTTATTAATTTAAAAACTATTATATAAGCTTATAAAATCAAGCTTATATTAATATAAGATATATTATATATATTATATAAAAACTTTGAAAATAAAGGTTTTTATATATAATCTTTATTTATTATTTATAATAAATAAGCTATATAACTTTAAAATTATAAGGATATAAATAAATAATATTTTTAAGTTTATAATAAGTTAATTCTCTTAAAGAAAAGAAAAAGAATTATATAAAAAAAGATTTTATATAAAAGATAAGAATATTTTAAATTTAAATTAATTAATTAAATTTAATAATAATAAAATTAAGTTTAATAAAGATAATATAACCTTTATATAAAAGAGATAAATTATAAACCTTTATATAATTAATATTTATATAAAAGATATATCTTAATAATATATTATATAATATATAAAGAATATATATATAATATTAATTTATTAATTAAAAGTAATATATAACTTATTAATAATAATATAAATTAAGGAGTTTATTATAAAAGATATAAAAGTATTAAATATATAAATTAAATAATAAATTAAGAACTTTAATAAAGGGATTAACTTTATATTATTAAACTTTATATATATAAAGCTTTATATTTTTATAAATAAATCCTTTATTAATAATATAAACTTAAGTTTATAATTAAGTTTTATTATTATATTAATAATAGAAATTAATTATATAAAAGAGTATTTTAAGATTTATAAAAATATTATATATTAAAGCTTAATAAAGTATAAGAGAATAATTAAAAATATATTAATAAATAAGTTATATAAAATAATAATAAGGTTTAATAATAATATAATATTAAATATAATATTAAATTAAATAATAATCTATTTAAGAATATTAAGGATCCTTATAATTATTTATATAAATTTAAGGTTATTATATAATTATTTTATAAGGTTAAATATAATAAATAAAAAAAGGTTTATAATTAATATTATATCTTTAAAAGAAATATATAAAAAAAAAGAGATTTTTAAAATATAATAAATTAAGAGAAAAGATAATTTAATAGATACTTATATAAAGAAAATATTAAATAAAGCTTTAAAAAAGCTTATCTTAATAAATAAGTTAAGGATAAGGATTAAAATATATATAAATTACCTTAATAAAAAGAAATATAAGGATTAAAGGTATAATATAAAGGAAGGGTTATTAAATAATTATATAAAGGAAAAGAAGGAAATAAGTTAAGAATAAAGCTAAAATATATAAAAGATAAGCTTAAGATAAGATTAAGATATATAATAAATAAACTAAAGATATAATTAAAATAACTTAAGGATATAACTAAGATAATTAAAAGATATAATTAAGACTCTTTAAGATAAACTTTAAATATAACTAAAACCCCTTAAAATTAACTTAAGATAAAGATAAAACCCCTTAAGATATAATTAAGATAATAAAGGTTAAACCTAAAATATTCTAAGCTATATAATAAATATTAAAAGATAATTAAGATTATATAAAAGATATTAAAGGTTATATTTAAGAAATAATTTATTATATAAAATAAATATATAAAAAATAATAATAAAGAGAGATTTTAAAATTTATTATTAAAAATAATATATAGAAAAATATATTATATAAATTAATCCCTTTATTATATAAACTAATTCCTTATCTTATTATATAAGATTTTTAAAAATTAATATATAAAGCTATTAAGTTAAAATAAGCTTAATTAATTATATATCTAAAAGCATATAAATTAATTAAAGGCTCTTCTTCTTCCTTTTTAATTTATTACTTAATATCCTTTATAATTACTAAGCTATAAAAGAGTCTTAAATTATTATTATTATCTAAATTATATTTACCTTTATAATCTTTATAACTTCCTCCTTAAATATAAGCTTTATATAATTAATAGTTCTTATAATAAAGGTATTAATAGCCTTATAATTATTAGATATATCTTATATAAGTACCTCTTTAAAACCTAAGGATTTAATAATACCTCTTAAATTAATATATATTAAGATTATTATATAAATATTTAAGGTATCTTCTATTATCTTAATTATATAATTAAATAAAAATTATATAAAAGTAGCTTAAATAATAAATAATATAATTAATAACCTTTAAAGGTAATATATTAATATTATATAAAATTTAAATATTATATAAAGGATAAATAATAATTATATACTTAGTATCTTAGAATTATATAATAAGTTAAAATTAAAAAATAAAAAGTAAGAAAAGGTTATATAAATATTAAGGGAGATAAAAGCTAAGAAGGTATAATTTATAAAGTAATTAATTAAAAGGGTTATAATATAAAAGCTATATAAACTAAAATAAGAATTATAATTAAATATTATATAAAAAAAGATATAATATTATTAATAATAAAAAAAGAAAGATAATTATATAAATATATAAGGTAAATATATATATATATATTATATAATAAAGAAAGGAAAAAAAAGAAAAAGGGAATAGAGATAAATAAAAGGGGGTTTTTTATAATAATATTAAAAAGGTAATAAATATAAGCCACTCTTTTCTAATAGAATATAAATTACTTATATAAATAAATTATAAGAAGTAGACTTTTTAATACCTACCTATTTATATAAAAATAAATAAGAAAGTATTTAAAAAGTATAATAAAAGTAAGGTTAAAAAGATAATATAAAAAGCTTAATGAAAATAAGGTTAAAAAGATAATATAAAAAGCTTAATATAAGCTATTAATTAGGAAACTTATAAGCTTTATATACTTATAAAACTATAATAACTTAACTTACCTAAATAATAAGAAATTTCTTTTATTATAAGAAGGATATATAAGTAATTTAACTTACTTAACTTATCTAAGGATTAAAATATAATTAGAAAATAAAAGACCTTTAGTATTAGAATAGCATTAAGGCTAATTATATAAGGGCAGCTTAGCAAAAGAAGCTAACTAAGCTAGCCTATATAAATTAAAAGGGACTATTATATAATAGCCCCTTACATTTTATAGTTTTAAATAAAACAATAAATATAGACTAAACCAACCCATATATACATATAAACGCCATATAATAGAAACTATTCAACATAAACGATATAAAAGTAGCTTAAAAATAATACATTTAAAAAATATAAATAATTAAATAAAAAACTTTTTCTTTTTTTAATTTTAAGTTTTTCTTTTAAAATAAAGATTTTTAATAAATTATTTTCTTTTAAACTTTTATTTTTAAAATTATAATATATAAAATAAATAACATAATTTATTAATTTTATTAACTTTTATTAATTTTAATATTTATTTAAAATAAGAAAATTAATTAAAATTAATTAAAATTAATTAAAATTAATTAAAATTAATTAAAATTAATATTAATTTAAGAGAAATATAACTTTATAATTATTAAAATAATATTTAAAAAAAGTTTAATAATTAAAAAGAATTCTCTCGTAATATTATAATTAATTTTATATAAAGTAAGTATAAACGTGTTTATACGCGAACGTAGGTATAAGGCGGGCGGAATTATAGGTATGGCGGATTCTAGGCCGCCCACATTAACATCGGAATGGCACATATACCTAAGTACTAACATATGGTCTCATGATCACCAAAAGTCCCTTCTTATTTGCTGACTACAGAATTCTGCAAAGCCGTTCGTCCTCTCAGACTCCACCAGTGCTAGGCTAGAGGACATGAGCGGGAAGGAAGTTCTTCTGGTGCTGATCCAACCCCCGAAGCCTCAGAAGCCTCCGAATCTCACTCTATCAAGACGTCATGAATGTTCAAAAGTTATGCGGGCATACCGTCTGGAGAGGGCAGAGCGTGGAGATGTATTGCAAGACCATGCTTTTTCCAAAGTTGCCAGCCATTCTGAGATCACTTTAATGTGTCTGTGGTTCTGTGGCGAACCCAAGTTTCCAAGACAGGTAACATTGTTTCAATACCCATCAGCCGCATCAATTGGCTCAACTCTCTCGCGGCTATTCGTATTATATTCGCGATAATACGCTGCCGCGTCATCTCGAAAATCCCGCACTATCCACTGTCTCCCCATTGAGCCACGCTCCTGGCCATCTCGTTTTCTACCCCGAGACATGGTGAGCGGTGACCGCGGTGGAGTAGCGGCAAAGCCAAACAGCCTTCCCTGACGTGCTTTTCAGACTGCACGGAGGGATCAAACAGTTCGTTGCAGAGGTGGTGTTCTGTCTCATCGCCCGTTAGTCGGATCTTTCCAGGACTGAGTTAAAATATCACGAGGGTTAGGAACGTACCACTCCTTGCAAAGGAGGCAAGCCAACACTGGTCCGCAGAAGATCAGATCCAGGATCCGCACTACCAGCATCACCACCATGGATAGCACGGAAAATACGACTTCCGCAACCAGATACACTGGGGCGAGTACAACGCCACCGACGATCACAACGGGCCAGATCAGAGCCTTGCCGACCTTCTTCGCATTACGCTTGAATGCGGTGCGCCTGGCCGCCCACTTCTCCTTTCGCACGGCACGCCTTGCGGCCTTGTTTTGTTGTTTGTCTGTGTTGCCGTTGTTCATCTGGTTGAGTCGCTGCACCTCATCGCCGAAGAGATCCACGGTATTGGCCTGCTCAGACTTGTTGGTGTGCTCAGGCTCGTTGTTCTTAGCAGTGTTGGCAGCTGTCTCGCAGTGTTTGTCTGCGGACTTCCTGTTGTTCATCTTGAGCATCGCCTTCTCGAGCTGGGCGTCGAGCTTGGTGGTGAGCTTCTTGAAAGTGCTGACGGGAGAGGTAGACATGGTGGATGGATTTGTTTTGTCGGTGGTTAGGCTTGGAAAGGCTGTTTCTCCGGTTTTCAGAAAGGCTTGAAGGATGAAATCAGACCCGTCAGGAGATCGCCTAACTCTTCCTGTCGGTTGATGATGTCGAGTTGGTTGTTCTCGAATCGTAGTCATTTAGAGCTGGTGCTTCTGCATTTCTGCAGTCAGGTCAAGGTGAGAAGTAAGTGACGAAGGGGAAGAAGATGTGGCTAGTCTCAGAGAGAATAAAGAAGAAGCGTCTTCAGTCGAGCGTGGTCAGGTCTTGATGACGAGGACGATGGACGACTCAAAGGTTGAGTTGGTTATAGACGGAGCGAAGGAAAGTCGGTGATGAGGTGCAAGGCGAGGCTATTTATAATTCCTGATAGATCACTAGGGACCCAGGGCGCGTGAAAGTGAATAGCTGGTAGTGATGGTTCATCTCCCAGGAGGAGCAAGTGCGGCACCTTGCCATGATGACGAGGCATAGCTCCGATAGCTTCGATGGTGTGGTTGCCTATGAGGCGTGGAAGTATATCCCCAGCGTGTTCGTTATCCCTGAGCACGATGTGATTGTGCCGACGCCGCTGCTGGAGCTCATGTATGAACAGTCGGTGGCGGCTGGTGGGAAGCTGAGGAGGGTGTTTATTGAGGGCGCGGGTCATTGTGTCAATGTCAGCCGGCCGGAGCTTGTGGCTGAGGAGCTCGTCAAGTTGGCTGCTGGGCGCGCGTGAAAGGGCGGCCATGCCCCGAGGAACGGTTTTGCGGACCAGCTCCGCGATGGAACAATTGGTCTGATAATACGCCCACGCTCCAATTACACTCGAAGTCGTTGTCGGATGATCACAGCTTGCTGCAAGGGAAAAGAGCACATAAAATAAGAAATCCTGTATTTATGCCTCGAGGACATCGTCCATTTCATATAACCAGTAGTGCCGTCCGAGCGGCCATACAAGCTACCATTCCCTCGATTTATTACCGAAGAAAGCATTGAACCTAACGAATCAATATCACAGCAGGATCCACTACCAACCAAGATCTCCAACCCGCCCACGCCTTGAAAAATTCCCCGAGACTATTGAAATTGCGAAGCAGCCCCCGACCCCTGCTTGTACTCAGACAGGAGAGGACAGTCACTCGCAGACGCCATCTCAAGACTTAACCATGATGCTTGTTGTCGTGGTTGCATGTACACTTGTTCGGGTAGTTCCGGTTGTCTGCGTTCGCGAAGGCCCTACAGGGGCAGGCGATCTTCTTGAACTTGGGGTTGAACCTCTCCCTGCCCGGGTTCTCATTGTTCCACTGGGTCCATGCCGGGTTGGTGATGGCGGCGGTGCATGCTCCGGTGTTGTTTGCAGGCATGATGGTGGATTGTGGCTTTAAAAGCGGGTTCGAAGATAGAATGAAGTATGGAGAAGATCAGGGACTGAGAGAGCTCTGGTTGGCAGTTGAAGATGGCTATTGGGGATATGGAACAAGGAGTTTTGAAAGGCTGATGATGATGAACGAGCAAGTACGCTGTAATTGAGCGACATGGCGAGCTCTTTAATAATGCTCATCTTTGTGGGGATGAGTTCATGAGCCCTGGTCGAAGGAGGCCGGCCGTCGGTGATCCTAAAGTCAATAGCAGAGGAATTCGGGTGATGGAACCCCTCCTACTATTCTTAGTACACAGTTGGCCTGTTTTTCCAGACCTCCTCCGAAAGTTGATCCTGGATGTGGAAATGACATGGGTAAGCGCAGACCAAGGCCCTGCCCCCAACGTAGGATGACAGGCAGCGAATGCCATCTCAGACGCTAGTGGGCCCCATCTGGTGCCCAACTCCACAACATCCAGCGGATTGAGGAGCTGTGCGTATGGAGTTATTTCCAAAGTTCTGACACTGCATGCTTGAATTGGCGGCATTGTTGATGGAACCATGTGGTCTACACGTTCGAGGCCAGGTTAGTCAGGCCTCAGGTTTCGAGGAGCTATCAACAATAGTACTGGAATGCCCGGAAAGGTGCACATGCAGTGGGGCAGATATGTTGCAGCATAATTGATTCATGTATGACTTTTCGGTTCTCATAAGAAGGACCAAACCATACTAACATTTAACTATGCGTCTATGACACTGACTGAGATGTCGTCAACATTTGATGGCATGAGATCAGGCCATAGAAGAGGGTGGGTGAGCCAAGTTCAAGGCAAGAGGCGATTTCACCAAAAACGCCGCCCGTGACGGTAATTAGGACCCAAAACAGCGGAGGATCTAGTACCTGGACGAAAAGTCCCATCTTAGACAATTTTTGGACCCAAAGCCCAGGTGGCCGTCTCCAATGGACGTCTAGGACGGTGTCCGCTTGGACCCTGGCCTCGACCTCATCCTTGTCCGCATCCTTTTGCTTCCTTACACGGTAGGGCTGCGACTGTCTCACCTTCACACGTGCATCTGACCTCTGCTTTTCTCCTCCTCAATCCATCAACGCCTTGCCCGTTGACAGATGTTATCTATCATGTACATAAACTTAGCAACGGGGAGAAGACTGATTGGAATATTACGGTTAAAAGCCGAGAAGTCATTTGGAAGTCCCCTGTCTTGACCCACGCTCTGGAAGCTTTGCATACCATTCCCTATGTCATCCTCTACTGCATTATCACCATCCCTATCTCGTTTCACACAGGATGTATATGGCTATTGCTCAGCGTACATACAACATGTCCAAAGTTGACGTACAAACGTTTGTAGGGCAGGTCTTCAGCCCTATGGGAACGAGATCATAGGATTCTGGAAGCAGTACCAGAGAACGACCCGGTTTGTGGAGCATCAAGGTCTGCCAATCCCCGAATAGATGCATTCCATTGAGCATAGAGGCCTACTCATCTGCAGCCTCCAACTCCTCCAGATATTCCTGAGAAGTCGCATCTAAATTTGGGTACCTCGAAAGATTATACAAATCTCGCCAAAAGTCGGCTGCTTCGCGATGTGGGTCGATATATTCCCTCCGGACAGCTTTCCATTCCCTGTCGCCCGCATCTTCAGCATGATGAGTGCATAAGAACTCCCACCAGATCAGGAGATATCCACTGCGCTCCCAGTCGATGATCACTGCCACCTTCCCGTCTTTTACCATGATATTTCCTGACGAAAGGTCGCCATGCGTAAGTGTATATGGTGTAGCAGGTGGCATTCTTCGGCGTAAGATGCGGCAGATCTTATCGGGAAGTCCCGCTAAGCACTTGGCCATCTCTGCCCAGAGCTGGTCATCTGAATCAAACGGGCCTCTCAGATCATCATAGCCACTTCCCAGAAATAAAAACGCAGCATATAGATGTCCAGCCTTCCCAAGGCAGTGCAACCTGGAACTTTGAAGATGCCGCAGTTGAGCTAGATAGGCAGCTGTTTCCTGGGCGATTTCCCTCCTCTGAAGCTCTGTCAGGCCGGGCCAAGCCATGTTGAGAGGTTCACCGTCGATCCGCTTTATTGTCCGTATCGCGGTGTCGTCTTCCTCGTCCCAGGCGTCTAACACCAACGGCACAGGAATTGTAGTGGCACCTCGCAGAAAGTCTGTGTTTTCAGGCTCAAGATCTGGGGGCCTGTTCTTTCGATCCTTGACCACGTACTGTGAGCCCAGTGCCCACACCCCGCGGGAGCTTCGTTCGTAGAATATGTTGACATGACTTTTGTATAGGCATTCCTGCTGGCGCTCTTGTGTCCAACTGTAGGCAGTGCAAGGCTCTTGGGGTTGCTCTTCACTGGTCATCGCCCTCTCGGGATATCTCTTTTGAAAATAGGAGACACGGTTTGGGCTTCACGATACAATGGCCCGACGTTTTGCGCTGGATTGTTGGGAATTCATGAGTAGGTCTGCCTAAGGAAGAGAGCAAGAGAGAGAGGTTGCCCCTCAAGTGCTACGCAGGTACGTTAAAGTTGCAGGTGTGGTGGCCTTATCGATAATGCATCCTGCTGGGGCACCTTTCAGGTGCCGCCCCGCCCTCCTCATCACCTAGCCTCCACTAAAGTCTTGTACTAGGACGATGAATTTAAGATCTTGTTTCCCCAGACTTTTCCACCATACAGAATGATGTGGTTACTGATAAAGATCTGAACCGGATACAACCTCAATTAAGGATTTCATGCAAATATTGTCGGCGAAATCACTACAGAGCCCGAAATGGATTTGATTCCCTTCCTTTCAAAGCGAGTGTGTCAGAGATTTTCCTCATCCAAATTTGAAGTTTCCTCACAGGCAATAAATGCAAGCTGCACATTTTCCATCCACTCTTTGGGTCTATTCGAATATCCTTGACTTACCAATGGAAGCCTTCCGTTCCAGTCTAGGTACAACCTTGGGTCTCTGTCTTGAACGGGAGATAGATGCCAGACCGTGTGCTTAGCGTTGTGTAACTATCGAATCGAGCCAGCTGCCTGGTGGTGGGCCTCATGCATCAATGATGCCCTCAAGCTGCCAACAGATGCCAGCACCCAGGCTTGGCGTTGAGCGCAGAAACTTCTCTCGAAGAAACAACAAGCCCGTTCGATGTGTCTCGTTCATTTTAACTTGATCTTTGAATCTCTGAACCTGCAACGAGGGGTTACTAGAAGAGCCTGCCAGAGCAAATCATCATTAGACATCTTGGACTGTGCTGTAGTTTCTTTGTGAACCTTGGGGTGTGATCTGGTTTGTTGATCCTGGTTGAAACTTGCCTCCAGAGCTACATTGTCCTCAGTTCTTTCCCCGTCCTTCCCGTCCTCAAACCATCATCCACTCATTCCTCCTAAAATCATCACAACCTTTCCTCCATCCTACGCGTATCGAGTTGCGCCTCTTGTTTCTTCTCAACACATCTCGATTCTTTCGAGCATTGAATCCCATCCAATCGTCTCCTGAGCTCGAACGTTGCCCTTCAACTCGTCGTCGACGATTGCGTTTACGCGACTGCCGCATCGCCTTTTCAGCATCTTCACTCTCGCCTTCCCACTTTGCGCGCCTGATCCTCCTTTCCACCTACCCGACATTTTGACCTTCGCATGGCGCCACTAGATCCCGTGCCTGCCACCATGGATCTCGCGACGGCTTCAACGGGCAAATCGAGGTTCGTTCTCTGCAACCTTCTCTGCCTGCAGACTTTTGCTAACCCATCGTTTAGCTCAACACCGCCGAACGCCAACCATCAGCAACCCAACGGATCGCGTCGCCAGAATAAGGACAAGCCATGCCATTTCTTCAGAGACAAAGGTCGTTGCCACTTTGGCAACCTTTGCAAGTTCTCACACGATCGATCCCAAGATACGAGTTCGCCTGCAAAGGCGCCGCCGAAAATCGACCCTGCCGTCCGACAAAGCGAGGACAAGTTGAGAACCTGGCTGAGACTTCTCAACGCCAACTATGCCCCAAGACGACGACCTTCTGATATCGGGCGCTTCTTTGAGTTGGCGCTGGAATTGATGGACGGCGACCTCGGTGCTTCGCAGGAAACCATCAGGAAACTCGCCACAGATCCCGGCCTGGAGTTCATCAAAGAGGTTGCCGAGGGAAGCATCCCTGAGGCTGTCGGTTCTGAGGCCAAGATCAATCTTTGGAAGTCTCAAATCAAACCTCTCTTCGATCTTGTCACTCACCCACGGTTTATCGACTCCAACGTTCTAGAGCAAGAGGTCATCGGAATCCATCTCTTCATCCTTGGAGCCAATGCCACTCGTACATCGAAGCTGTTCGATTTTGTGGTGGATATGGCTCAGACCTGGCAAGATGACACGTTGATGAGTGTCCTCGAGCCATGCCTCGCGGTTCTTTTCCGACTTGTCGACTGCAACACAACAAACATTGTCCACGAAACCTTCCATCGCCTTGTGGACCGGTTCGACGTTCTACTCGCCAAGTCATCCAAGTCCGTTGACAATGTGTCCAAGTTGCAAGCTGTCAAGTATCTTGACTATCTACATCGCCGCCTGGGTGTTGGCAAGGACATGAAGGAGGCTAAGGATAAGAAACCAGCTCCGGTGCGTGCTGAGGAGTTCGTCTTGATGCAGGACTTACCTGGGCAGCTTTCTCGGGACGGGCCTCGCCACGACAATGACCATGCCGAAATATCAAAGATTAGCATCATGCCGACGTATCAAGAAATCACAGCGACAAGAAACGAGTACCTGCCTACCACCGATCCCTCTCAGTGGCACCTGCAAGGCATACGTGGCCGAGTTGACAGAGAGTTCCGACTCTTGAGGGAAGACACTGTGGGGCAACTTCGAGATGCCGTCGGCGATATGCTTGCGCGTCTTCGCAACCCTGGAAGGCAAGAGCATCGCGTGTCCCAGAACAGCGCCCGAACCAGTATCTATGACGATGCAACAGTCCAAGCCTTGAGGCTTGACAAGGACAGGGGGCTGGAACTGACCGTCAGGTGCCGGCAGCCCGATGTGGCTCGAAGAATGGACAACAAGCAAAGACAGCTCTGGTGGGAAGAAAGCAGGAGACTCCAGCCAGGAGCGTTGGCCTGTGTTATCGACGTTGCTGGCATGATCCTGTTCTTAGTAGTTGCTGACTCGACGTTGAGAACCGGCAAAGATGCGCCAAAGAACGGTCGTCATGATCCGGCCAGGGCCGAAGCAGACAACCAGGGCCCAGCAAAGCTCACACTCTCATCGGACAAGGACCACCTTTATATCAACATGCACCTCGTCGGAAAATCCAGGGGAGACGCTACCCGCGTTCTGGCCTGGTTTCGAGAGATTGGAAATACGCCAAACAAACGTCTGGTGGAGTTCCCCGGCGTACTGCTACCTTCATTCCAGTATACCCTGGAGGCCCTTCAAGAGCTATCCCGCAAGCCGGACCTACCCTTCGCGGATCTCATCGCCCCTGAATCTACAAGTCCAGCAGAAAGCGTCAACATTCCACCACCACTTTTCGCCCGAGCTCCAGGCTTTACGTTCGATATGAAGTGCCTCGCGGTGGACCACAAAGAATTCCCTGTTGATATCAGCAATGTTCCCACAGTAGAAGAGGTGTCATCGAGAACAGGCCTAGACGCAACACAATCCGAGGCTCTGCTGAATACTGTCTCACGTGAAGTTTCTCTGATGTGAGTACATGGATATCACGATCAATGGATTTGCTTCAGCCTATTTAGTTTCAGTCCTGTAGAGGGGGCTAGAAACGAAACCACTTAGTTTCAGTTCACTGACATGCGATACAGACAAGGTCCACCTGGTACAGGAAAATCCTTCACCGGCGAGAAGATCCTCAAAGTCCTCCTTTCGAACAAGCAAAAGGCAAAGCTAGGACCAGTAATATGCGTCTGCTACACCAATCATGCCCTCGACCAACTACTCGAGCACCTACTTGATGATGGCATCAAGGGCATCATTCGAATGGGCTCACGGTCCAAGTCAGAGCGACTGGAGAGCCTCAACATCAGAGTCGTTCAAGACCAAATGTCCCTGACGAAAGCCGAGAAGCAGCAAAAGTACAGCCACGTCAATCTCATGAAGCATCTGGAGGGGGAGGCGACCGGATTGCTGCGTGATCTGTCGCGCTGTGGTTCGCTATCGGCTGTCCGAGCCTTTCTGTCCTCTTCATACCCGGCTCATTTCAAAGAAATGTTTCCGGATCAGGAGGACGGATGGCAAAAAGTGGAGCACAACAAGCAAGATGTGATCCGACAATGGCTGCACGGAGGCGGTGATCTAATAATCGATGGGCGAAGCCCTTCCCGCCCTATTAGAGATCTCAAGCGTACGTCGTTGGCTGGAATGTCTCAACAAGAACGGACAAGGCTTCACAGAACCTGGTTGCAAGAAATAAGGGATCCCATCATAACCCAACTCGTCGAGACTCTCAAAGAGCATGATGAAGCTAGGGAAAGCCGCAATCGAGTCCGGCAAGAAGTGCGACTCCGATGTCTACAACAAGCTAATATTGTTGGCGTCACGACCACAGGACTTGCGCGGGAACTTCACACTCTGCGGAAGCTCCGCACCAAGGTCATGCTCTGTGAAGAGGCTGGTGAAGTCCTCGAGGCTCATATTCTCACAGCCATGTTGCCTTCCGTAGAACAGGCAATACTCATTGGCGATCACGAGCAGCTACGCCCACAGATTCAAAACTACCAACTTCAGAGCACTAATCCAAACGGACGCCAGTACTCTCTGGATATGTCTCTGTTCGAGCGCCTCGTGCAACCGCCTCTCCCAAGTGACCTCAGGCTCCCTGTAAGTCTGTTAGATACCCAGAGACGCATGCATTCGTCCATCGCGGAGATGATTCGATCAACGATCTACAAGACGCTCAAAGATGCCAAGAACGTCTCTGAGTATCCCGAGGTTGTGGGAATGCGACGTCGGCTCTTCTGGCTGCATCACGAAGCTCTTGAAGCGGGCGCCGCAGTGCAGGATCCTCACAACACGTCCCACTCGAATGATCACGAGGTCGAAATGACTGCTTGCCTGGTATCTCATCTGGTCAAGCAGGGTAAGTACGGCCCGGAAGACATTGCTGTCTTGACACCGTACCTCGGCCAGCTCCACAAGCTCCGCTGGCGATTGGCAACGGAAGCGACGTTTGCAGTCAGCCTGGATGATCGCGATCTTAACCAGCTAGAAGAGCTCGAGCTGGCACAGCCTGAGAAGCCATCGCAGCCACCCCACCTGGCAGTTTCCAAGACAACTCTCGCAAAGAGCATTAGGCTGGCGACAGTTGACAATTTTCAAGGGGAGGAGGCCAAGGTTGTCGTCATTTCCCTCGTCCGGAGCAACCCGCAGAACCGATGCGGCTTCCTCAGCACGTCCAACCGAATCAACGTTCTCTTATCACGGGCAAAGCATGGTTGCTACATTCTCGGCAACTCCAATACATACCGCAACGTACCAATGTGGAACCAGATCATCCAAATGCTGCAGGCGAACAACAATATTGGGGACAAGCTTGAGCTTCAATGCCCTCGCCATCTCGACACACCCATCCTTGTGTCCCAACCTGATCATTTCGCCATGCTCTCTCCCGAGGCCGGCTGCAACTTGCCCTGCGATCGTCGCCTGGAATGTGGCCACGCCTGCTATGGCCGGTGTCATTCTGACCTGGTCCACAAGGCTGTCAAATGTATCGCGGAGTGTCCTCGGACCAAGAAGGGCTGTGATCACCCCTGCCCACTGCAGTGTGGAGACCCATGCCACGACAAGTGCTATTTCGTATTGAAGGACGTCAATTTGGAGCTTCCTTGTGACCACATTCTAAAAACGGCCGAATGCTGGCAGGTCCAAGATCCAGCCTCGGTCCTTTGCCAGGTGACGGTTCAGAAGCAGGTCCCTGGATGCGCTCACACTGTTGTGGTTCCTTGCCACGTGGACGTCACGAAGTCAACTTTCAAGTGCTTGGCCGAGTGTGGACAGCATCTCCCGTGCGGCCACACATGCCACAGCGCTTGCTGGAAGTGCAACATCCGCAAAGACGGCCAGATAACACAGGCAAATCATGGGATCTGCAAGCAAGTCTGCGATCGAAACTTTACAGCCTGCCAACATACGTGCCAACAACTCTGCCATGGCGAGTCAAAGTGTGCTCCTTGTGCCAGGCCGTGCGAGGCACGCTGCAGCCATTCTCGTTGCAGTAAGCTATGCCACGAGCCGTGTGCACCATGCGCGGAGCAGGTGTGCGCTTCGAGCTGCCCTCATGGCGAGTGCACTATGCCCTGTGCCGCTCCTTGCGACTGGGTCCCCTGCTCGAAGCGTTGCACCCTCCCGTTGAGCTGTGGTCACCAGTGTCCCTCTATTTGTGGCGAGGCCTGTCCCGATGCACGGTTCTGCCAAGTCTGTGGCTCCGCAGATATTCTTTCCACTGTTGTCGACCTGCTCGAGATGAAGGAGTACCGGGAAATCACCCTTGACGAAACACCCTGCATTTTCCCTGACTGTGGCCATTTCCTCACGGTGGAATCCATGGATGGGCAAATGAGCATGCGTGAGCATTATGAGCTTGATGAGAACGATATCCCAACAGGCATTCTGGCTGCCGTCAAGCCGTTTTCCATGGACGAGGTCAAAGTCTGCTCAACATGTCGCGGTTCTCTTCGCAGCATTTCTCGATACGGCAGAATCGTCCGTCGCGCGATGCTGGATGAGGCGACGAAGAAGTTCATATCATGGTCTGCGTCTCGTCATCTTGAGCTTGCGGAGGGTCTCATCACGGAACAGAAGAAGCTGGAACAGAGCATTGACCAGGTGCAGGATGTCGGTCGAGCTGGCCGGCTTGCGCTCACTGGTGATATGTTCAACCAAATCATGAATTTGCGAAAATGGGTGGGCCAGAAGCGATACAACGGCCTGCTGCAGACGTACCTCAATGTAAGCAAGTTTGTGACTCAGGTCAGAGTGGAGGAGCAGCCCTTCCACAGAGTCTTCGAGTTCGTGAGCCATGCAAGAAGGCAAAAGATCTCCGGTGGCCGCTTGCCCTACGACCAGGACGTCATACAGCTCCGGGGATACCTGCTTGCACTTTCCCTTCTTCTGAAGTGCAACATCGCCATGCTCTCTGACTTTTCGAGCCTTCGGAAGGCGTCCGAGATACTCCAAACGAAAATCACCGTCGACTTCGCCACCAACTTTGGCCTCTGCAACAACCTCATCCAGGGTGCCGTCGACACCAGTCGCCCTCAGCTCCAGGCTGAAGGCCATATCTACTCGGCCCAGCTGTGTGGTTTTGCTCTGTCTCTGGGCGCCGCTGAAACAGCCTCGGTGCCCACTGATGTTTCCACCCCAGGTGTCACCCCCGAAGGAGGGACGGCCGCCGCGGATGACAGGAAGGAGCCGAAGGAAAGTCAGTACGAGTACCTAAAGAATAAGGGCCTCAGCCACCTCACCCGTGCCCGCGACCTCATCAGAAACGCCACTGCAGAGACCAAAAAGGTGATGGAGGCGGAGATCGCAGCTGCCGAGACCGTTCTCAACGGTGGCGTCTTCTACCGGCCCGTCACCACTGACGAGATGCGCGCCGTGTACGACGCGATGGCCGCCGAGTTCCGCGGCACGGGCCATTGGTACGCTTGTGAGCTCGGTCATCCTTTTACTGTGGGCGAGTGCGGTATGCCCATGGAGCAGGCGCGTTGTCCGGAGTGCGGGTCGCCTGTGGGTGGGCGGAATCATGCCCCTGCTGCGGGGGTTAGAAGGGCTGATGGGATCGAGGAGATTGCTAGGGGGGTTGGTGGTATGGGTATCTGAGCTCGAGGTTTGTGTTTTTGATGTGGCTGTTCGTCGTATGCCGACCGTTTGTGGTTGGGAGGGCTTCCCACCTTTGCATTTGTCTTTCCATTTCTCAACGCTCTTAATGCTCGGGTCGATCGAGTGAGTACCTGATTTTGTATTTCGGTCTGTAAATGAATTTCTGATTTCTGACTCTCGTGACCTCACGTGCCAAGTTCCTCAAAGCCGTGCAGTATTTGTAGCTGTGTTTGTAGGTTTCCCACCCTTTCATTCCCTTAAACTTCTACCAGCTGTTCTCAAAGCTCCTATACTAAACAAAATTCTTCTTCTTGAATATCCCAATTTTCCCAATCCCTACCCTTTTCCAATCCTACACCTATTCGGCACCCGGAATCTACATCGTCATATCCATAATCACTAGAATGATATATCGGCCCGACGAGTCTGTAGTTGCTTGCACCGTCCGCCTTCCGCAAGACAAACGGCATTTTCCCACCGCCCAGTATGACGCATTCATCTCCTTCCGGGCGACTACTGCGGCCAAGCCGTAGCCTCGGTCAGTGACGACAAGTCGCTTGTCGGTCGCAGTATCTTGGAGCTGGCGGAGGACCTGTTGCGCACCAACACCGCTGGCTTGCCCTTCTCTTGGTGCGCAGTTGATTGAGAGCTTCGCTTGACCTGTAGCAATGTTGAATATTTTAAGGGTGAACGCCGCCTTTCCCTGTATTTCCTGCTGATAATTGAAATCCGCAGCTTTCAATCCAAGAAACAGAGCCGCGGTGAACATAGAGAAACGGTCGCTGTCTGTCGTGATATTGGGTTGGTGCACACTATACACTTCGGACCACAGCCTTGCAATACCCTCGGACGTCAGCTGTTTCTTACTCAAGACAGCCGAGACCATTCGCACCTTGGCAAAGCGTAAGCCAGATACTTGTAAGGCATTGCTCTCGCACCTAAATGGAAGCCTCGGCCCATGCCTCTCAATCAGAGGGGCCACATCGGCATAATAGGACCGAAAGTCTTCGGACTGAAAGCCTTCGTAAAAGCCATTTCTGGCGCTCCATAGTGGTATCCATGACAGAAAGTCTCTCTTGAGGGATTCTTCATCGTGTATGACATAACTCAGCAGGTCAAGGTCGCCGTATACATCCATGTATTTCAAGGCGAAGCCTTTACACACTTCCGTGAACGTCCTGTGGTAGTTTGGTACAATCTGCAGCTTGGCGGACTTGTCACTTGCTGGTAGGTCGTAGAATGCGGAGATCCTATCTCTTGGATCAGCAAGGTGGTGATCCCGGGCGCTGTGAAAGTTGTTGAGGACTTTGCCGGTATTCCTCCAGAAAGCCTCAGGCATGAACGGCTGGACCTCGCCTTTTCTTGATACCGAAAAGCATGACCAGTACATATCGGACATTTGAAAGTTCATCTTGTGCCATATTGTTTGTGATGCATGGCGGAACGCCCAAATGAGTGTCCTCATGATGACTGTCCAAGAGAACTCGTGGTCGCCCCAGAGGACGACACCATCGCGGGCATGAGCGGCTTCCTGGACGACCCATCCCCGCCAGAACCATGGTGTTTCCAGCAAATATCGCAAAGATTCCCACCGAGAATCATTCGCAAGCGGATGGTCTTTATAGATATAAGGAGCGGAATTCCACTCCTGCGTCAGATTGGTGAATAAGTTCTGATCGATGTAGTTCAGTAGCTCTAGGAGGGGTTTGCCATGTCCCTCATCTTCTGTCCCAACATGGATCAGAGTTTGATCAGAGCGACGATAAAGGCTCCCCATGAGGAAAACCTGAGATCCTTTCTCATCCAAGTCTTCCTAGTTAATACAAATCAGGTCTGTCCACAACGTACGAGCCCTATCGAGCAAACGAACACGATGCAGCACATCGCTTAGTGATGGGGTGATCAAGATCTGCTGGCCGTCGCAGATCAACTCGATATATCGGTCCGAAGATCCCCACACATAGGATATGGCCTCAAAGCATGGGGCTTCATCAAGCTTGTACGTGAACAGGCTGCCCCGCAGCGGCTGTTCACCCGTGCCAGACTCGAGCATAAAAAGGCGGATGAATCCATCCGCCGGAAGTGCATCGTACGCATACATTGGAGGTGACTCAAGTATAATATCCTACTAGGTATAACCATAAGTCTATGGGTTGGTTCCACAGTTCGAAAGGATCTGTGGAAAAAACTTGAAGCGCGTGCCGGGAGCGGTTAAGTGAGAGCTGACGGGAACAGCCTGAAAGAAGCCCACCTGGGCACCTTGAGGCTGAGTTCACAGTGGGGCTACTACATGATATAGGGCGTGACCTCGGCACTACTGCACGACCTACCCGTAGGTGGCTGCGGCTTCCGTGCACCCACTGCTGGCGCAGTGGGCGCCAAAAGGGGTTGTCAAAAGAGCATATTTTTTTTCACTAAATTTCGCTGCAGAGTGACCTGCCAAGACCCTGCCAAAACCTAATTCTAGTTTAAATTTTAATATTTTTTAACTCCTTTTATTTTTTAACTCCTTTTATTTTTTAACTCCTTTTATTTTTTAACTCCTTTTATTTTTTAACTCCTTTTATTTTTTAAAATATATTTTATTTTCTTATTAAATAAATAAATAAAATTTTATAAATAATTATTTTAATTATAAGAATTTTAAATTTTTATTTTAAATTAAATTAAAATTAATAAAGATATTTAGATTTTATTATATTGAATTTTATATAGGAAGTGTAGGAATAGCGTATATAGTGGTAGATAGGTTTATAATGGCTACACTACCAGCATTATTAGCGGTAATATTAGCGCTTAAGGGTTATGTAATATTTATAAGTAATGCTTTATAAGCCTAATGAATAGGCTATAGCTCTAACTGCCTCTTATTCCTTCCTTATAGCGAATTAATTAATATAACCTAATTATATTATATTATAATATATAATACTTATTATATTAATATTAATTAATAATTATAAGAATAATTATAAATAGTTAGGTTTATAAAGAGATAACTCCTTACTTTTATTATATGCTATTATATGGATTTATATATAAAAGTAGTTATATTAATATTAATATATTATTTATTATAAGTTAGCTTATTTAATTTAAGAAACCTCTTTAATGATATTATTAGCTATTATATAATATTAATTATATTAAAATTATATAAATATTCATTATATATTTAAGAGTTAAAATAAATATTAAGTAAATTTTTATTATTTATAATGCTTATTATAATAATAACCTTATTTACTTTATATTAAATATTTATTTAAAGAAAGATAAAAGGCTTTATTTATATATAAGCTTATAATAATTATTTTAAGTTAACCTTTTTATATTTATTTACTTTTATCTTACCCTTTATATATTCTTTATTCCCTTATCTCTTATATTATTATTTATATTATTAACCTTATTTATATTAATAAATAATAATCATTATAATGCTATTTATTAAGATAATAATAGATATTATATATTTATAAAGGATTATCCTTAAGCAGCTAAATTTTAAATTATAGGATATCCTTGTAATTAAAGGAAGCATAATAATATACCTTAATATATATATAGCTTATAAGATGTAATTATATATATT
The DNA here is from genome assembly GCA_039880775.1 of Diaporthe vaccinii. Classification (NCBI taxonomy): domain Eukaryota; kingdom Fungi; phylum Ascomycota; class Sordariomycetes; order Diaporthales; family Diaporthaceae; genus Diaporthe; species Diaporthe vaccinii. The sequence goes on from JBCEDN010000029.1 coordinate 33,834, forward strand.
TATACTCCTTAAGGATATATATTAATACTTTTAAAAGGACTTTAAATAATAGATAGATATATAATTTAAGTTAGTTAATTTAAATATTATATAAGAAATAAAGTAAATATTTTAAATAAAGGGCATTTATATTAATAATAAGTATTAAATATATATAATTTCATTTATTATTTAATAAACTTCTTATTTTATTTAAAATAGCTTATAAATATTTTTAAAGAGTTATATATTAATAATAAGAAGATTTATAATTATAAAAAGAATATTAGGTATTATATTAATTTAGCTAGAATAATATTTATATTAGCTTTTAAGGCGCTTATAATAGCATTTATAATTACTTTTAGTAATAATATTATTATTAATAATAATAATAATAATAATAGAAGATAAAGCAAAGGGAATAATAATAGTATAATTAAAGGAAATAACTTCCTTTTATTTAAAATATATAAAGTATTTAATAGAGATAATATTTTTCCTCTTAAGATTATATTATTACTTTTATATATTATATTCCCTTTTAAGGAAATAGTTTTAATTTAATTAAGTATTGCTATAATGGCTAACTTTAATAAGTATTATTATGAAGATGAGAAGTATAAAGGAGATAAATATAATATTTTTAATGATAAGGTATTAATTTTTTTAACTGCTTATGAAAATTTAAAGATTATTAAGTATTAATTTTAATATACTTTTCCTTATATATTTAAGGGTAAAGTGAAAATATTTATTCTTTATTATATTAATAAGATAAATTTTTTTCATATAGTATATTTTAAAGTTAAGAATTAATTTAATATTATTAAAAGCTATTAAGATTATTATATTAATTAAAATATATTAATCTTTATTAGATTTTAAATAAAATACCTTAATAAAGACTTAATAAAGGTTTTTTAGCTATCAATCAATAAGCTTATGCTTTACTTTAAAATATTTAATTATTAAAATATAGTTAAGAATATAAATAATAATAACCTAAATGCTAATAAATAGCTATTATAAGATAATATATTAAGAGCTATAAAAGGTATATTAAAGTTTATATTTGCTTTTTATTAGATTTTTAAGAATACTTAGGATTTATATATAAATTTATAAATATTTCTTTAAGTATTAAAGGCTTAAAACCCTTAAGCTTTTAATATAAATAATAATATTTATTATAATTAAGGATAAGATTATTATAATAAGGAAAGTAAGTAATATTATTTAAATTAATAATATAATATTTAATAAGGTAATAATTATAGTAATTTTTATAATGGCTTTTAAAAAGGATATAATAAAAGCTAAGGCAATAAATATAGTATTAAGTATAGTAATTATGGTAGCTATTATAATAATTATAAAAACTACTTTTTTAGTTAAGGTGGATATTATAGCAGCTTTTAAGATTATAATGCTTAGAAGAAATATTACTTTATTTATAATAAAGAGAATTATTAGTTTATAAAATATTTATTTAAAGAGCATTAAAGGATATAATTAATATATATAATTTTATATAAATATAATAATAAAGAGGCTATTAATATAAAATATATTATATTTTTTATTAATTTTAAAGGCTTAAATATAAATGATTATAATACCCTTAATAGCTATAATATTAAATAATTAATTAATTAATATTTTATAAATTTTATTATTAAGAAGATTATTTAATATTTAATAAATTAAGCATTCTTTTATTTAATTTCCTTTAAGGATGATTATCCCTTTAAAGATAAAGATATAAAAGTTATATTAATAGTTAAGATTTTTATTATTAAGGAATAATATTCTTATAAATAATTCTAGGGTATTATACTAGATATAAGAGCAGTATAAATTTCTATAACTAGCTATAAGTAATATTTTATTTTATAATAAAGTAATTTATTTATTTAAATAAATACTTTTTAAATATTAAAGGTAAATATTTAGTTTAAATAAAGCTTATATATCTCTTTTCTTAAAATTATTATTTTTTTTACCCTTATTAATAAAATTATATTTTATATCCTAAATATATTAATTCCTTTCTTATAATATATTTAAGATATAATAAAGCTTTTTATTTATTTTTATAATATTATAGATAAATTAGTTTAGTAAAAGAATAATAATTTATATAAAAAGATCTTTTTAATAATTTAAAAGTAGGGATATTTATAGTTTTTTATTATATTAAATAATAAATTAATAGATATCTTCTTAATAAAGATAAAGCTTTAATAACTGTATTATTAATTTAAATATTTATTTATTAATTATTTAATATATTTATTTTTTAATATTAAATATTTTATTAATATTTTTATTTTAAAAATAATTTTTAAATTTTATTATTATTATTAATTTTATAATTTAGCTTTAAAAAGGTTTAAGTTTAACCTTAAGGATAATTTCAATTTTAATTATAAAATTATCATAAATATTATATATATTAATAATTCTCTTATTTTATATATTGTTAATTTAATAATTTCCTTTTAAACTAAATATTTCTTTACTTTTATTTTAATAAAAGATATTTAAAAAATATTATATATAGCTTAAATTAATATATATTTAAGATTATTAAATTAAATCATTTATAATATTAATATAAATTTTATTATAATAAAGTTTTAAAATATAATTAAAATCATAGGAATTATTTATAAATAAGTATTTATTAAAGCTTATTAATTTATTAAAAAGGTTAAGAAATATTATATATCTCTTCGCTATATATTTAATATCCTTTATATTAAGCTTTTTAGAATATTTATAAGGGAGGCTATTTTTTAAATAATATTTAAAATTATTAATAATATAGCTAACCTTAATAACCTTATATTAATTTTTCTTATCTTTAAAATATATTTAAGGATGATTATTAACTTTATTTTTATTTTATTAACCTTAAAATAAATTAAAATTATTTAAAAAATAATAAAGGTATTATAAAAATTAAATATTAAATATTAAATTAATATAATATTAAATACTTAAAATAGCTTTATAATTATAAATATTTTAATATTTTTATTTTAAAGTAAAATAAAAATATAATAAAAGAAAAAGAGTTAATAGGGATTATATAAATTATTTAGTATTAATAGTTATAATATAATTCTTAACCTATTTAATAACCTTATTATCTTTTAATTTATTTTTATATAATTATATTATTAAAAGGATAATATTAAGCTTATTACTACCCTTAAATATATTTTAAAATATAATATTATTTTTAATATTATTTTAATTAAACTTAATATATTAAATTTTTATTTAAAATTACCTTAATTATAATATTAAGGGCATTTTAAAGGTATAAAGAATAAATTTAAAGAGCCCTAAGAGGTTTTACTTATATAAAAAAAGAAAGATAATTATAAATTAATATTAAAGCTTTATTATAATAGAGTAATTAATATGCTAAATAAACCTTTTAAAGAGTTTAATATTTAAAAAACTTTTAATTTTATTAAAAATAATATCTTTTGTTTTAAGAAGTTTAATATAAAGGAATATATTAATTATAAATTATTTAAATCTTAAGTAATTTAAAAGATTAAAAATAAGATTAAGAAGCTATATAAAAAGTTATACCTTATTATTTAAGGATATAATAATAAGGATAAAAAAAATATTTTTATTTAATTATTTATAATCTAAAGAGTAAGTTAATATTTCTTTATAATTATTATAATAATATTTTTTAAAAAAGGAATATATTTTAAGCTTTATAATATTATTTAAATATATTTATAATTAAAATTTAATTTAAAATATACCTTTTTAATAAATATATTTCTTAAATTTTATAATAAATATCTATTAAATATTATTATAAAAGTTATTAAACCTTTTTATAATATTATAAAAGTTAATATATATTAATAGATAATATATTATAAATATTATTATAATAAGCTAAGTATAAAGATATTTATATTTAATTTATACCTATTTATTTCTATTTATAATAAGGAATTCTTTAATATAATAGCTATATAAATTAATAATATCCTTTTTATTATTATTTTAAAATTTTTAAAGCTTAAGGAGATTAAGATTTAAAAGGAAGGAATTAAATATAAGCTTAAAATTATATTTAGTTTTAATTATATTTTTAACTTTAATAATAATAAAATTATTATAAATATTAATAGCTCTCTTTATTTAAAGTAAAAGGGTTAGGGTATTAAGATTAAGCTTATAAATTTTAAGGCTATAAATAAAGCTTAAAAGTATTATAAATAAAGGGCTAAAGGTATTTATTTAACCTTTATTTATTAATTAAAAGTAGCATTTAATTTATTTATAATTATTTAAGTTATAAATCTTAATAAAAATAATTATACTAGATTTAATTAATAATTTTAATAATAAGTAAATAATTTAAAAAGAGAATTTTATTATATTTTTATTAATTTAAAAATAATTAAGCTTATAGTTTTTATTAATAATTTTTTTATTAATAATTAAAATCTTAATTTTTAAATTAACTTTATAATTATTTTAATTAATAAGAAATAGAGTTAAAATGCATTATAATAAAATATATATAGAAATATTATTTATTAATTTTTTATAAAATATAAGAGAGTTACTTAAAATATACTAGCTTTTAAGATTTATAATATAATTAATAGCTTTAATATAAGCATTATATTTATAATTATATTATATTAAGTTATTATTTACTTTAAGATATTTATAATACCCTTAATTATTTATATAAATTTAGATTTCCTTTATAAATACCTTATTAAATTAAGTATAATTAAAGAAAAAAGATTTATAATTAATATAATAATACTTTATTAATTATATAAATAATAAGAGATTTATAAGATATATTAAATTAATAATAATAATAACTTAATAAATATATTAATAAAAGTAATATTAAATAAAGCTTTATAATATTTAATTAAGAATAATAGGTTGATTATTATTATTAAAAGTTATATAAATAAAGAATAATTTTAAATAAAAGAAAAGATTATTAAAGAATTTAATTTAATTAATAATTAAAAGTAATATTAATAATATAGGGTAAAAAAAGGGTAAAAGTTTAAATTAGCTTTTAATTAATTACTTATATTTTATTTTAAGGTATTATATAATTAGCCTTCTTTTAGCTTTTCCTTATTTTTAAGAGTAAACTTTATAGCTAAGATTTTTATAATAATATTTATATATTAAGGGTTTAAATAATAAAGATTATTATTATTTTATAGGTATTTAAGTTACTAGCTTATATTTAATAGGTATCCTTAATTAAATTTTATAATTTAATATTTATATATTAAAGAAAATATATATATTAGTTTTATAGCTTAAGGTATATAATGGAAATCATTTTATTTAAGCTTTTATATTAATTTATAATTTATAGCTAGCTAATATTAGCTAGTTTAATCTAGTTTTTAATTTTTAGTATTTATTATTTACTTATAATAATATAAGTTAAATATATAAATATTACTTAAAAAGTAAGCTTTATATAAATATTTTAATTTAACTTTTAAATAATAAGTAAATTAATAAAGTTTTAATAATAATATTGCTATTAATTAATCTTTATTATTAAATATATTAAATAAAAAGAATTGCTTATATATAAATTACCTTAGTTATTTTATAATAAGATTTAATATAAAAGCTTATACCTTTATTTTATAATATGCTAATATAATTAAATTAATAATATATTTTAATTTACTTTTTAATATATTTTATAATTAACTAATTTTGAATTTAATTAAACTTAATATTATATTTTCTTTTATTATTTTTATTGCCTTTTAATTAAAGGATGGATTTAGAGTTTTAAAATAACTATATATTTATTTAATAAAAAATTATTAATATAGGAATAATATATATAATAATAGATAGGTTTATAATAGCTATATTATTAGCATTATTAGTAATAATGCTGATACTTAAGGGTTATATAATATTTATAGGTAATGCTTTATAAACTTAATAAATAGGTTATAGCTCTAGCTGCCTTTTATTCCTTCCCTATAGCGAATCAATTAATACAACCTAATTATACCGTATTGCAATATGTGATACCTGCTGTATTAACAGGAAGATATTTAAACTGCACTAAAAAAAACGCGCCGTGACAACCCCTTTTGGCTGACAACCACTTTTGGCGCCCCTTACGCCGGCAGGCGTTGGGGGCATGTGATAGGTGTGGACCTCTGGGTATACCCGAAGAGTTGATGACTGCAGCATCAGGACTCCAAAACAATGACTGGCCTGTCGTGTTGTGTTAAAATCCCCGAGGTTTCTCTTTGTTGCTCCAAGCCGAATCGCAATATCCTTTAAATTCTCGCTTAATTGCGTGACATGCTAAACAAGCTATAAAAAGGCTGGCCATGTATCCACAAGTTCTAATACATGCGCATCAGAGCTATAACGTGGGCGGCCCAGATCCCGCCCGCCCCCTGAATCCGCCTGCCCTCCTCCTTCAACCACGCCTTCGCTTAAATGCTCTCGTTACCACAACCCAATAATTAACTCTGCTTCTAATTAAGTTTCTGATTCTTCTACTTCGTCGCTTTCCTTAAACACCCACCTTACTTTAATCTAAGCCTTATAAATAGCTTTAACATTTATAAAAAGCTTATTTAAATTTAATTAAATCTTTTTCCTTTAAGTTAATTTAATAGCTTTAATTTAATGATTTAGCTTTTAAGTTTTTTATATAATAATTTTATTTAAAAAGTATTTTTATATAAAGTTAAATATTATAAATATATAATATTTATTAATGATAAAAAGTTATTATTTTAATAAGTTTATTAAAATTATTTATAAAAAAAGATTTCCTTTATTTAATAAATAATTATTTCTTTTTATATTTAATTCTTTTTAATTATTATAAACTACTAGCTTTTATAATCTTTAAAAATAATAAAAAACTATTATTATTAAATATTTAACTTTTTAAAAATAATTAAATAATTATTATTTTATTTATAATATATTAATAAAAAATTAAGTTTATTTTTATATTATTATATATTTTAAATATTATACTTTTTCAAAAAATCTTTAAAGCTTTTATTAATTTTTATTATAAAATAATTAATAAATAATAAATAATTATAATAATTAATAAATAATTATATAAAAATTATTTAAATATTAATTTTATATTAAATTATTATTAATAATAATTTTATTATATTATAAAATTAATATAATAATTAAATAAACTTTTTATAATGAAATAATAATATTATATATAAATAATATTTATTTATATATTTTAATAAAAATTAAATAATTATTATAAATAAATAATAATTTATAATTTAATTTAATTAATAAAAATTTATTATTAAAATAATAATATTATTTATATATATTAATTATATTATAATTAATTTAATTTCTTAAAGTTTTTAAATTTATTAAAATATAAAAATATTTAATATAATTATTAATTTTAATAATTATATTAAAATAAAGTTATTATTATTTATAAATCATTTTTATATTAATTTATTATATATAAAAAAGTTTTTATTAATATTTAATGTTTTTAAATAATAAAATGTAATATTTCTTTTAATAATAAATTTAATAAATTTAATTTAAATAATTATTATTTTAATAATTCTTTATATTATATATATAATAATTATTTTTAAAAATTTAAAATATATATTAAAATAATATTTATTTTATTAATAATTAAAATTTATAATTATAAATATTTTTAATAAATTATTTATATTTATTATAAATACTATTTTATTATTATATATAAATTTATATATTATAATATTTATTAATTTTAATATTTATAATAATTATAAAATACTTAAATAAAATAATAATAATAATAATTTTATATAATAAATAAATTATATTTAATTATATTAAATTATTTTAAATTTATATTTATAATTTAAAAATAATATATATATTATAATAAAAATAATTTATTATATTAATATTTTATTTTATATTATTAATAATATAAATAAAGTTTTCTTTTTTTATATTATTAAATAAAATTTATCATAATTTTATATTTATTTTATAATTATTATAATTATATATATAAATAAGTTAATTAATTAATAGCTTTATAATATAATAATTATATATTTAATTATTTTTCCTTTTTTTAAAAAAGCATAGATTTAAGTTATATTAAAGTTATTAAAATCTTTTTTATATATATTCTTCCTTTTTAAATTAATTAAAGTATTATTATTAAAGCTACTTTAAACTTTATTACTTCAACTTCTATTTAACTATTATTTTAATTTATTAAATAAAAAATATTACTTTATAACTTTATTATAAAAAGTTAATTATAAATTAATTAATTTATAGTTATTATAATATAATATTATTAATATTATAATAATACTTTATTTAATTAATAAAATAACTTTATATATATATAAGTAGCATTATAATTTTATTTAAAATTATTATAAAATTATTTTAATAAATTGAAATTTATTAATATAATTAATTAATTATAAAAAAAGATTAAATAAAAGAAAAAATAGAAAAAAAGATATAATTAATTAAATAAAGCCTTTTTACATTTAAAAACAGAAAGAATAATAATTATAAGTTTATAAAAATAAAGCAATAAGCTGATTTTTATCCAGCTTTTTTAAAAAGATAATCTTTTTAATATAATAATATTTATAAAAAAACTATATATTAATAACGTTTTTTATATTTATATATAAAAAATAATATAATAAAAGAATTATTATTATTATTAATTAATTAATTAATTAATTAAATATTAAAGAATTATTTTAAATATTTTAAAAATATTTAATAAAGATTTTTATCTTTTAATTTAAATTAAATAATATAATTTATTTTATTTTATTTAAAAAAGTTATTTTAAAAAATATATAATATATTTAATTTTTCCTTTTATTATCTTTTAAATAATAAAAATAAAAATAATATTAAAAGTTATTTTAAAAAGGATTTAATTTTATAAAAAATGATTTTTAATATAACGGTTTTAATGGATATATAAGCAGAATATTAACCGTAGCTAAGCTAAGTTTAATAAAAAAAGGAAATAGGAAAGCTTTATTAAACTAGCTAGTTTCTAAGATTTAATATTTAGAAATCTAGCGAATTATCTAGCTACCCTAAACTTATATATATATAAGCTATATTTATAATATTACCCCCCTACCCCCTTTACCTTATTAAGGTTAAGGTAGCATTATTAAGGAGGGGGGGCCTCTCTTAATATAAAAAGCCCTTATTTTTATAATTTCTACCCTTTTTTTTTCTTCCTTCTTATTATAATATCAACCTTAAATAAATCTTTTTTTTAAATAATTTCTTTAATTTCCATACCTTAATAGATAATTTTTAAAGAAAAATCACTAAATATTAAATATTCCTTCTTTTTAATTATTTATTTATTATATTTAATATTATTATATATTTATTAAAGCATTAAAATTAGGTAAATTTTTAATTTTAAAATAAAAAACTTTAAAATCTTAATTAAATTATAAAGAAAATAATATAAATACTTCCTATATATATTTAATAGTTATACTTATAAATCTATTATAAATAAATAAAATAAAATCCTTAAGGCTTATAAAAATTATTATTTTAAGAAATATAAGTTTTTCTTAACTTTCTAAGTATTTTTATATAGATTTTAGCTAATAATATCTAATTACCTATATTATATCCCCTCCCTTAATCACTAAATATTAAGAATATTTAAAATTTAAAAGAATCTTAACCCCCTTAATTTATAAAATAAATATTTTTTCTTAATTTCTATATAAAATAATTTAAAATCCATTAATATTATATAAAATATCTACTTTAAGAAATTATATATTACTTATTATATTATAATTATTTATAAAGAGAATAATATTATCTTTATATAAATTTAAATTCTAATCTATTTATTATATTTTTTATATTAATTCCTTTAAAATTAATAATTATACCTTATCTTACTTTATTAATCTCATTATCTAATACCCTTATATTAACAATTAGGATTTCATTAAAGCTTTTTTTTAAATATTTTTATAGCTTTTTAATTAAATTCTATATTAATATAAGTAGTTTTTATATTTTAAGTAAATTATTAATAATTTAAAATTAAATTAATATAATTATAAGCTACTTCTTTTTTACCCCTATTTTAACTTGTCTTTTATTTATAATTTTTATACCTCTCCTTTAAGTTTCTAATCCTTTCTTTTTAAATTCTATTTAATTTATATAATTATAAATAATATAGCTAAGGGAATATAAAGGCCTACCCCCCCCTTTTATTATTCTCTCTCCCTTTTCTCCCCTTATATTAAGCCTTCTCTTAATTAACTGCCTTTATATTATTTCCCGCTATTTTTCTCTTAATTCTTATAAAAACTTTCCCAATTTCTAGCTCCTGTATTAATCTATATATTATAAATTAAAAAGGACTTTACCTCCCTTCTTATTTAACTTTATAATATACCTTAATATACTCCTTAATATATCCTTTAATCTACCCTTAATAATAATTAGAAATCTATATAATCTAGCTACCTTCTTTATATTCCTCCTTATATATATTTAATTTTACCCCCTTTTCTTTATTAAGAAAAACCTTTTATTATATCTCTTAATTTCTATTTAAATATTATATAATCTCTTCTTAATTTATTTATTAATTATAAATCTTTAAATTCCCTTTTAAACTTATCTTAAATTATAATTCCTTTAAAGTTTTTTAAGTTAATTTAATTAAGATCCTTATATCCTACTTATTTAATAAATCCTTCCCTAATGCACTATAGGAGCTATTCACGATATATAGCCCGTTAATTCACAATATATTTAGATATTTATAATGAATTCACCGTAAATATAAGAATATACCGTGAATTCATTATAAATTCACCAAAAACTTACAATTCCATATAAATTCATAATATATTTACCATATATTTACTTATATAGCCATTTCCTATGAATTCACTATAAATTTATAGGGTATTAATTTATTACTTTTCCTAATATATAATAGCTATAATTACATACCCTAGCTATATATATTCTGCTACTTTACTCTGGATTGGGGAACAGGCTTATTATTAATAAATTAACGCTGCCTTATTATATAGCTTTAAATATAAAATACCTATATATTTACGGTTTATTATATAGCGCTGCTATCCAACTTTATAAAATATTTAAATATTAATATTTAAATATACCTAAATATAAAATACCTATATTTTTATAATTTAATATAATAATGCTATTATTTAATTCTATAAAATACTTAGATATTAATATTCAAATATACCTAGGAAGTAATATACCTTAAATTTATAATTCCTATTATCTTTCTTATTAAAACCAACCAACTTTTAACTTATCTATTAAATATAAGCATTATTCTATCTTTAAGCCGCATTTAAATATTACTCCTTAAACCTTATTAATTAAACCTTTAAAGAAGACTATAATTTATTATAATTAGTTATTAGATTTATTAATTAATAAACCCTTTATAAATAATATATTATAATATATAACTTATTAAGAGATTTATAATAATAATTAAAGGTAGTATTAAATTAAATGCGATTTAAGGAAAACGCCTTTATATTATCTAACTAGCGGTAAAAAGGATAATTAATCACTAGATTTATATCTTTATTATTTAGCTAAAAAGTAAAGAATTATTAATTTATTAAAAAATATAATTATTACTATTAATACTACCAACTTATTATTAATAATAATCTATTTATTTAAAATATTATATTTAATAAATTATAACCCTTATAATTACTATTTAAATATTAAGAATTTTAATAAGAAATTAATATAGTCTTAATAGCTATTAATTATAAAACTATTATTAAATAATATTTTAACTTTTAAGGCAATATTAAGTTTAGCCCTTTTATATATAACTTATAAGATCCTTAGGTTATAATATTTAGCATTCCTTAATAAAGTAAAAGCTTTAAGATATATAAAGAAAGGGGGATCGCTTTAAACCCTTAATTTTTATAAAAATTAATTATTAAACCTAAAACTCTTTATTTAACCTACCCTACCCTAGATTTATTAAACTTAGTCATAAATATTAATACTTAAGTTTTATATTAAGGAAGTTAAATATAAGGGTATTTTTCTTTTATTAATCCTTATAAATTAATAAAAGACTTTCTTTAATTTAAATATATTATAAATTACTTTAATAATCTACTTTTAAATTAATAAGCCATTATATATATTTTACTTTTAAAAGCCTTTAAAGCTAGGTAAATATATTCCCTAGCGGCTAAATATAATAGCTATTAGAAAGATATTCCTTATTACCCCTATCCTAATTTATCTATATAAGGTAGATAGGGCTAAGGAATATCCTAATTATATAAAGAACCCTTATATATAATATCTATTGCCTATATTAAAAACTAAAGCTATATTAGCTATTAAAGTTAATATAAGATTAATAATAATTATATATATAATTTTAATTAAGATAATTAAAATTAAAGATTAATTATATATAATTAAGGGCCCTTAATATTATTAAAACCCCTTAATAATAATAAAGGCTTAATTAAATTATTAACCTTTTAATAAGATTAAGATTAAAAAGATATTATTATTAAATAATTTAAATTATATAAAAATTAAAATAATTATATTAAATTTATCTATATATTTTAAGTTAATAGGAAAATAATAATATAGAAGGATTTATAAGGCTTTATTAATAGATATAAGCTTTATATTATTAAAGTTTCTAATTATAAATATTAATTATGCTGGAATTTACTTATAAGCCTCTTAAGTATTATTTATCTATAGTTTTAAATCATATTAGCAAGCTATAAGCAACTATCTTTAATTATAAGCTATAATAAATAATCTTAATAAAAGAGATACCTTTTAGATAACTTTAATATATTAAGAAATATAGCGAAGATATTACTAAATTAATAATATTATAGCTAAGTTAATATATATAATAATTAAAATATTTAGGAATATATTTAATAAATCTATAAATTTATACTTTTAGCTAAATAATTAATAATATTTATAACTTAAAATATATAAGATAATATTAATAAAGCCTTAATTATTTTATATTTTAATTAATTATTAATAGGTTATAATTTATATAAATTAGAAACTTATTTATAAAATAAATAGGAGATTTAATACTTAAAAGAAAAGGATTATATAAAACTTTAGCCTTAATTACTTAAACTTAAGCTAGTTTTATAAATAATAGTTTATAAATTAATAGATTTATAAATTATATCGCTAATTAATATTTATATCCCCTTTAATTTATATAAAGTAGCGGTAAGACTAATCACTATGCAACCCTTATTACTTATAAGTAAACTTAAAATATATATATTAAATAATATATATTAATATATAAGTTAAGAATAAAGATAAAAGCTATAGGAGGTATAAAGGGTTATATAAGAATATAATATATTAGCTTACCCTTTATTAAAATTCTTAATTAATATATTTAATTTTATTAAAATAATAAGAGATTCTTAATATTTATATTTAAATCTAATATCTTAATTAAATAAATATTTTAATAAATAAAATAATTATAATAATATTATAAATTATACTATATAAGCCTTTAATATTAATAATAAAAACTTTTAATATAATATATCTTAAGAGATTAAATTAAAGTAGGAAGGGTATTATTTAATTAATAAAGAACTTAAAATATAAAAAGAAACTAATTAATCCCTTAAAGATGTGGAAAAGTATAAAGAATTAATTAAGTTATTAGATAATAAGCTGCTAAAAGGCATTAAAGATAGATATTATCTTATAAAAGATATATACCTATTTATTTTAAATCACTTAAGGAAACTATTTATAGCTTTAAATATTAGGCTATATATAAACTAATATATATATTATATACCTAAATTTACTTATTATAGTTGCTATATTAACTTTTAAAAAGATAAGGAATATTATTAATATATAGCTTATTGCAATATTATATTCAGCAGGCTATATTTAAAGCGCTTATTATAAACCAAACTACTCCTTTAAATAAATAAACTACCCTAAATTTTATTAATTAAGAATTATAAATATACTTATATTTATATATAAATTAAAGGATCTTAAAATAAGATAACTTTCATTATATATTATAATATTAAAGCTTTATAATATATAATATTATTATTTATCTTTAAGCTTATCTTAAATATTAATATTAATTAAAAGGTTATTATAAATATTAAAGGTATAAATAGGATTATAATAAAAGGATAGGCTAAGTTTAATATATATTATTAAGCTATTATTAATAGCCGCCTTATAATAATTATTATTAAAATTAAAGCCTAAATTATAAATAACCTTTATATAAGGCTGTTAATTAAATAAGAATTTATAATGCTTTATAAAATAAATATATTAAATTTAATTAATAAAATTTTATTTAATTATTTTAAGGGAGTTATTATTAATACCGCTATTTTCTTAAAGGTCTTAAAATATACTTATATAATAAAAGCTATAATAAATATTATAATTCTATTAATATCTTATTATTTATTACCTATTATATTTCTTTTATAAGAAAAAATATTATCTTCTTATTTTAGCTTAAGTAGGAAGGTTAAGTTAATTACTTAATAGGTTATTAAAGTATTAATATTATAATTATTAATTAATCTCCATACCCTTTATATATTAAATATAATATTATAATAAATACCTTGATATTATATATCCCTAAATATATATATTTTTATAATTAAAAACTTAAGATAAATGCTTTATAAATAATATATTTTAATAAAGCGGTATAATAAATTATAAACTTATTATTATCTTTTAACTTAATTATATTTCTTAATATTATAAATTAATTATAGCTTAATATAAATATATCTTATTCCTTTAACTTATATAACTTTAACTTAAATAAGCCGCTTAACTTAAAGAAACTAAAGCTATAAGAATATTTATATCTTAATAATAAGCTAAGTATTAATAAAATTAAAGATTTATTTAAAGCTTAACTTAATAATAAAATCTATATATATTATAATTCCTTATAATTTATTTTTAAAGTTAACGCCTTAATAAAGGAATATAAGGGAATCTTTAAAGATATTAAACTAATAAATTTATTAAAAGCCTATTAAATAAAGATCCCTTTAATTAAAGGTTAATATAATTAAAAAATTAAGAAATAATTATATTATTTTAATGAAAAGGATTATAAGATTATTAATAATATAATAATTAACCTTTATAAAAAAGATAAAGCTAAATAAATATATAAATTAATACTATTCAAGTTTTCAATATTTATAATATAATATATTATTAATAAATAAAGGAAGGCTATATAATTATAAACTTATAAGCCTTAAATAAAGTTATTATATTTAATATATACTTATTACCGCTATAATTTAAGGTGATATAAAAGATTTAAGATAAGAAATATTTTATTATAATTAATATAAGCCTATTCTTTTATTAATTCTTAATATACTTATTTTATTAAGATTAATTTATAATAATAAGTTATTATAAGTAAGAATGGTTTAAAGTAGTAATTATAAGCTTTAAAAACTCCCTTACCTATATATAATATTATATAAACTATTTATTATAACTACTTTAATCCTTTATAACTATATTTATAAATAATATAATCATTTTTTTAAATATAGCCATTAATTATCTTTAATACTTATATATTATTTTTAAGTTATTTATTAATTAAAATATCTTACTTTCCCTTAAAAAGTTATTCCTTAAATATTTATTTATAAACTTCTTAAGATTTAAGGTTAATAATCTTAAGCTTTATAATATTATAAATTAAGTAAAAACCCTTTATAAACTTTAATTCCCTACTACTTTTTAATAAATTAAAAAATTTATAATATTTATAAGATACCTATAATACTTTATCCCTTAATATAGCTAAAGGATTAATTTATTATAATGGTAGAAAACTAAAATATTATTTATTATATAGGTAGAAGGTAAGCTATCTTAAGGTAATATATAAAAGCAATATATTAAATAAGTTAATTTTAATTTAACTATTAAAGAATTTTAAATATTTATAAATTTAAAAATAGCTTTAATTAAGGAAAATACCTTATTTCACTATAACCCTTACTAGATATTATTTATTTAACTTAATATATTAAAAGAGGTTGGATTCTTTAAAATAATATTTTAATTAATTAATAGGTAAAAATAAGATGATAAATTATTAATTTTACAATTTTAAATATAATTAATTACTTACCTTAATAAAATAATCAATATTATAAAAAGGAAATATTAGCTAATAAAGTTTAAAATAGCTTACTTGATATAGCTAATAAGAAAATTCCAGATAATTATTAATTCCAGCTATATTTAACTAATAAATATCCTTACCAACCATTTAATTATTATTAATATTATAAATTAAATATCTATAAAAATTATAAATAAAATAAAAATAAACTTAAAGTTAATACTAACCTTAGAATTCCTTAGCTAATATTAATTAAATATTCATTATATTCCAAAAAATATAAATATCATTACTAATATATTATCATAACTCTTAATATATTAAGAATTAATAAAAGATAAAGGAATGCTAGCTAAGCTTTATAACTATGCCTTTTACTTAATAATTAAGGTGAAAATAAATAAAGATTTCCATAAAATTATATTAAAAAGTTATTTAATATATAAAAGGTAATTAAATATAATTGATTAATTAAAAAACTTAAACCTTAAAGCAGATCTACCCTTTAAAATAAATAAAGATAAATTGCTTTATTTTAAAGAATATAGCGGTAAGAGATAGCTATATATATTATATAAAGCTGCTATTATTTTAATTACCAAAATTTATAACTTAAAGTATTATTTTAAAGAAATTAAAGTTTATTAAGATTTAATCTTATAATATATTATAGATAAATATTATAAGTAAATCTATAAATATATTTAGAATTATTAAGTTTATTAAGAGAATTAAAATAATAATTAATAATTACTTAAGGATCTCTAATTAATCTTATTATTAATATAAGCCTTTTATATTATTATTATAAACTTTATAATAAGCTTACCAAATATACTTATAATATAAATAGTATGGGAATTAAATATAATACCTTTCTTTAATATATTCCTAATAATCATTAATAAGTTCTTTAAAGCTAAGCTTATTATCTTAAGAAATATTATTTATATAATTAAGGATTAAGTTAGAATTATATTTAAGATCCTTTATTTAGCAAACTAAGGTATTCTTAAGTATATTATATTAAATTAAGATTATAAGTTTTTATTTAAATTTTGATAAGGCTTATAGGAATCCCTTAATATTAAACTCTTTTTCTTTATAATATAATATTTATAAATAAATAATTAATTTAAAATAAAGAATTATATAATTAAAGTTATTATTTATATATAAGTAGCTATAAACTTAACTTATAAATAGATAAATATTATATTAGCTTTTTAATTTAACCTAGGAAATGCTTATAATAAAGTTATTAAGTATTTAGCTAATTAAATATTATATAGCTTTAACCTAGTAGGGTTAATAGTGATTATAAATATTATTACTATGGAATTCTATTATATATATTAAGAGGAAGCCTAACTTTCTATCGTTAAGGCTTAGATATTTATTAAGTAGTATTATAATAAAAGCTATTATTAAATATATTTAGATTTAGGTAATTAAATATATTTAAACCTTAAATATAGCTATAACCTCTTAAGTAAACCGCCTTATAAGTTTTTAAAATAATAAATTAGCTTATTCCTTATTAAAAGTAAGGTTAATAAGCTAATATATTAATTAAAGCTACTGCTTAATATAAATTAGTATTTAATAGTATTAATAGCGTAGCTAATATTAATAAAGGAGCTGCTTTTTAATTTATATAGCCGCAATTAAGAAGTAGGAAGTAAAGTTAAAGTTAAAGATAATATGGAAGGCCTGGAAGTATTTAAGTATTATAAAATTAATTATATAATTTAAAGAAGGGATTATTAATAAAATTAAGGAAAGGTAATTATTAAATACTTAATTAAATAAGTAAGCTATCTTAATTATTATAATATATAAATGCTTAAGGAATATTTAAAAGTAAATTAATTGATAAAGGATTTTAAAATAAGGTATATAAAGATAAAGGCATTATATTATAACCTATCCCTAAAGGAAGATAAGGAACTTTATTTATTTAAATTAAGTAAGTTACTTAATCCTCCTTAGAAAAGAAAATAATTTAAAGGAGTTAAAAATAATATTATATATAATAAATAGGATATAAATATATTATTATAATTATAGATTTAAAGGTTAGCAATATTATATAATTAAATAAATAGGTAAATATTAGAATATATAAATTTATAATAAATATATTATATATTATATCTAATTATGCTATTAATATATATAACTATATTATTTATCACCATTTATTATATATTTATTATATTTACTTGATTATATTAAATATTATTATTAATATTATTTATATTTATTTATTTTATAATTAAAATTATCCCTATCTACGGAATATTAACTGTATTTATGTATTTTGTATTTATAAATATAAAATACATAAATACTGTATTTGTATTTGTATTTGTATTTTGTATTTGTATTTGTATTTGTATTTTTTAAGGGGCTGTATTTGTATTTTGTATTTGTATTTATATTTATATTTATAGGTTATGTATTTGTATTTCTTGTATTACGATATAAAATACATATATAAATATAATTTTATATTAAATTAGAGTGTTTTATTATATATTAAATATATTTAAATATACTTTGTTATATATAAATAGTATTATTTTTATTAAATCTTTAAATATATTTATAAAAATAAAATTTAATTATTTATAATAAAAATAATAATATAAATTATATAATTTAAAATTTTTAAAATAATTAAAAGAATTAAAAGAATTAAAAGGAATTAATAATATAATAAATAAATTATATATAATATATATATATATATAGTATATATATTATTCTATTTAAATAGCTTTTAAAACCTTATTATATTAATATAAATCTTTTTTTTAAAAATAACTTTATTTTAAAAAGAAAAACTTTAATATATAAAGTTATTTATATATATAATATTAAAGAAAGTCTTTATTTTAAAAAGAAAAACTTTAATATATTTATATTATTTAATATTTAAAATAAAAAAACTTTAAAAATTTGCTTCTTTAGGGAGTTGAACCCACAACCCTGGGTATATTACAAGGCATTACAGTGACTATTAAGGTATTTACGTGGCATCAGCATATTGGAATATTTACAATCACTGTATAGGCATATCACGGGCAATTATTTAAATATTTTATTAACGCTATATATTATTATACTATCTATATTATAGAATTACGAAATATATATGATTTCAGGTCCTTATAAGTGTAGTATATAATATATAGCCTATATATAATATATATATATACTGTTTATATAAGTTGAGTATAACTTACCCTAGACTTTTAATTTATATATAAAAGAAAATATTTAAATTATATAATTAAAGAATCTTTTTTAAATAATTTTCTAAAAATTTATAAAAAATATATATATATAGAGAAAAAAACGGCTGTTTTTATAATATTTAAAAAGCTTTATTTTATTATTATTTTAAATTTTTATTATATCTTTAAATAATAATTATATTTGTTTTAAATTTATATTAATATTTTTATTTAATCTATTTAAACTTAATATTCTTTAATAATATTATTCTGATTCCTCTCCCTCGCTTAAGCTTGTTTCTGATAAACTATCATCTGATATAGCTTTTAAATCTAAATATTCCTTAATTTTAAGTGATTCTTCTTTTCTTTCTGTATTAATATTACTATATTTTAATATTAATAATTGTTTTCGAGTATTATTTAATAATCTTGTACGCCGTTTAGTTATTATATTCGTTCCCTCGTTAAAATTTAATTCGATAGCAGCTAAAGTAGCAGGTATAATTAAATATCTAACTGCTAATATTAATAAAATTAGATAATTAGATTTATTTAAATCCCACCATTTAAATATATCTATCTAAATATTATTAATATATTAATAATTATTAAAATAATATTTAATTTTACTTACATTTTGAGGCTTTATTCCTTCTTTAAAATAATCTTTAATTTCATTTTTAATATTCCTTCCTATATCTTCGTTAAAAGTATTAGGAAATAAAGATTTAAATGCATCTATTTCTCTTTTATTTTTAATAGGTTTTTTAGGCGAGGTTTCTACTATTAAATGCCTTAAATCGATATATATATTACTTTATTTTAATATATTTAATAGCTCTGGTTCTTTTCCTTTATTTTTATAAATAGAATTATATAATCTAAAAATAATTAATTAAATATTTATATAATTAAATATATAAATTAAAAACTTACATAGTTGCTTCTTCAATTAATAAATTCTCTAATATATTTCTTTAGTTTTCTATTAAATTAATTTCGTTTTAAAGCATTTTAATATTAAATCGAGGGTCAAATAGCATTGCAAATAAATATACTTTATATTTATAAATATCATTATCGTGAAATTTAAAATTCGTTAGATAATATTAATTTAATTTATTTAATCCTAAAGAAATTACTTTAATAAAGCTTTCAGCATAAAGATGTAAATAAACCTAATAAAGTAATAATTAATTAATATATATATATATAAATAATAAAAAGATTAATTAATATAAACTTACTCCTTCTTCTTCACCTTAATTAAATTCATCTTCATAAAGTTATTTATAATCTAATAAAATAATATATACTTTATTTAATAATTAAATAACTATATTTAATATTAGATATTATCGACCTTAAAGTAAAATAATAGGTATATAAAAAGTAAATAAAATATCTTTTAAATTATTTAATTATATCCAATCAGAGGATTTAATATTAATTTCTTTTAATAATCCATGGTTAAAATCTCGAATAAGTTGATTAATAAATCCTTGAAAAATAAGCGTTATTTATATCATTTTTAATAAAGAATTCCATCTAATATCAATATCTATTAAAAATTATTAATATATATATATATATATAAATATTTAATAATAAAAGAATCTTTTCTTAAATACCTAATGGAATTAAAGTTCTATTTTCGTCTTAAGGTAATAACCCTTTTAATTTAAAATCATTTAATATTTAAAGCCAACGTTTTTTTATTTCTCAGTTTCGTTTAATAACAATAGCTATATATCGTATTTTATTAAGTAAACCTATTAATTATTATTATTAATATTTAAATTTAAAAGAAATTAAAAAGAAAAGATAATATATACTTAATAGCTTTTTAAATATTTGATCTTTTTCTGCTTTACTTAATATAGCCTAATTTTCTACTAATTCTAAAAATATAAAAGATAATTCTATTTCTTTTAATTCTTCACTATTAATAGTGGAAATATTAAAAGAATTAATAATAGCTTTAATAGCTAAATTTATTATATGAGCAATATATCGTATATTGTGTTGAAAATCTTGATTATTTTTAATATAATAATTAGTATTAAATTCGGCTAAAAATGTATTATTATTTATTCCATTATCTTATGTAATACTATAATTAAATTTAATATTTTATAGATTTTAATATATTAATAAAAGAATATTTACCTATTAATTAATGATAATGGTATTTTTAATGGAATTAAAATTTCGTTATTTAAAACTTTATATATATATGAACCTTAATATACTTCATTTAAATGTTCAAATCCTAAAAGTTAATTATTAGTAATTATAATAAAATATTTAAAATATAAGAAAATATAAAAAAATATAAAAGAATATATATACCTATTAAACGATATTTTAACTTTGAATTTTCATTAATAAAATTTATAATAACCCCTAAATAGCCTGTAGAATCAATAGAAGACCATATATCTAGCTGAAGAGATATTTTTTTATTATTAATTTCTTGGTTTTTTATTATTTCTTTTATTTCAGCAATAGTTGCTTGATATTAAAGAAAAAGGAAATGGCGTAATTTTCGATAATATAATTTAGGTGTATTTTTATTATAAGTTAGTTTAATATTAAATATTTCTTTTAAATAAAATACTTACTTATTTAAATAAATTATTAATTCTCTAAAAGAATTTGAAGATAAAACGTTAAATGATAAGTTATTTGTTAATAGAAAATTAATAACTTTAATTAAATAAGTTTCTTCATCAATATTAAAATCTAGGTTAATATAATAAATTCCTCTTTTTTTATTTCGAAAGTTACTAATACTATTAAAAGATTCTGTAATTAATAGTTGATTTATTATTTGTGATTCTAAATCACTAGAATTATTATCAATATAATCTTTTCCTATATAAATTATATAATTAATTAGCAATTTAATATTAAATTTAATATAATTTAAAAAATATTAACTTGATATTAATTCTTTTTCTAATTCTTCTTTATAAGCAATTTTAGGGTGATAATATAAATAATGGTCTTTAGCTATTATACCTATTTAAGGCTTAATAGCTTTATATTATCTTTTATAATTATAATTAAGTATAGTATAAGTAAATTCGACTAGCCTATCTTTATTAGGGTTAATAGGTAATAATTCATAAGTAAATAAACCTGCTTTTAAAACATATACGTTAGGAACTTTAAATTTAAAATTTTTATTATTTCCTTTAAAGGTTATATTTTTTTTATTCGTTTTTTCTGGTTTTTTAAAAGTTTCTTTAATAGATTTATTATCGTTATCGCTATTAATATAATCGTTATCGCTAGATCGAAATATTTAAGATTAAGGGTAATTAATATTAGCTGAAGAGCTAGCATTAATATTGGAAAAAGAATCCATTTTTAATATTAAAATAAATAAATATAATAAATAATAGTTAATATAAAGTAATAAGTAAGTTAAATAACTTATAAAATAATTAAAGAAAGAATATTAAAGAATAATAAAAGGGAGAGGTTAAAGGTTTTTATATTATTTAATTTTAAGTATATAAATATAATTATATAATAAATATATTAAAAGTAAATCTTATTATAATAAAAAGTATTATAAATATATTATAAATAAACTTTATTATAATAAAAAGTATTATAAATATATTATAAATAAACTTTATTATAATAAAAAGTATTATAAATATATTATAAATAAATCTTATTATAATAAAAAGTATTATAAATATATTAAAAATAAACCTTATTATAATAAAAAATATTATAAATATATTATATATAAACCTTATTATAATAAAAATATATTATATATATTATATATAAACTTTATTATAATAAAAAATATTATAAATATATTATATAAACTTTATTATAATAAAAAATATATTATATATATTATATATAAACCTTATTATAATAAAAAGTATTATAAATATATTATATAAACTTTATTATAATATAAAATATAAGAAATATATTAAAAAAGACTTTATTATAATATAAAATATAAGAAATATATTAAAAAAAACCTTATTATAATATAAAATATAAGAAATATAAACTTTATTAATATAAAAAATATAAAAAATATACTTTTATTATTATAATATAATATTATATTATTAAGTAATTATTAATTAAACTATATAATATTAATAAGTTATATAATATATATTATTAAATATTAATATATTTTAATATATAATTATATATTTTTAATATAATAATTTATTTTTAACTTATTATATAATGTTTAAATAAAATATATTTATATATATTTTTATAAAGCAAAATTTAAATAAAAATATAATATATTTAAATATATATAATTTAATATCCTTTTAAATATTTTTTAATTGCCGGTAAAAATATAAATAAAGTTTAATATTATAATATCTTATAACTTTTTAATATATATAATTATATATATAATATATATATTATTTTAATAATAGATTTAAATTAAATTTATATATTAAATCTTAATATTAAAATTTAAATCCTTTTTAAAATATAACTTTAATTATTTATTTTATATAATAAGATTTTAATATATTATTTTATTTTTATTTTATTTATAAAGCTTTAAAGTATATAATATTTATATATCTTTAAGAAGAGCAAAATTCAATAAAATTATACTTTATTTAAATATATAATATTTAATATTAATAAAAATAATATTTAACTACCAGCTAAAATAAAAATAACGTTTAATATTATAATATATTATATTTCTTTAATATATATAATTATATATAATATATATATATTATTATAATTATAAATTTAAGTTAGATTTAATAATTAAAAATAAATAATAAAATTTAAATCTTTTTTAAAATATAACCTTTTATATTTATTTTATATAATAAAATTTTAATATAATATTTTATTTTTTATTATATTATATAGCTTTTAATTAATATATAATTATATATCTTTATAAAGAATAAAAATCAAATAAAATTATAATATATTAAGATAAATATAATTTAATATAAATTAAAATATTATTTAACTACCAGCTGAAATTAAAATATAGTTTAATATTATAATATATTATAACTCTTTAATAAATATATATTTATATATAATATATATATTATTCTAATCGTAAATTTAAGCTAGATTTAATAATTAAATTAAAAAATAAGAATTTAAATCTTTAAATAATCTAACCCTAAAATATATATCTCATCACTAGTTTTCCTTTTTTCTTCTTCCCTCTTTAATACAACTCACTATAGATCCTGCTTTAAAATCAATTTTACAGCAATTCTATTATTCAATCTTATCAATTTAAAATAATAATAAATAATAAGAGAGAATAAAAGCATAAATATATAGCCTTTTCCTTCCTTTCTAAATAAATTTAATTTCTCTTCAGCTACCCTTTCTTCCTATAATTTAAGAAATATTTTTCACTCATCATAAACTTTCTATCTAATATCTAGGCAATACTCTTCAAACTAAAAGAATATGATAAAGCTATAAATATCACTAAGAACCACCTTTTACTTACTTTCCATTTTACAAATAATAATCAAACCTCTTTCGATAATCTCTATAATATAGATATATATACATCTAATACAACTTTTTTTTCTCTATTTAATGATATTTTTTATTAGCCAATAACTTTATTTATTAATAAGGAATATTATATTATAAGTTAAATCCTTTTTATTTATTTTCTTTTTTTTCTTTTTTAAATATTTTCTTTTAGCCTCAAAACTTCAATATCAATTCAATCAACAAATTCTCAAGCGAAAGTATTATCAACCCACTTTTATTATTCTTCAAGAACCTTATTAAAAGGGGGGAGAATATTACCCCCCCTTCATCTATTAATAACGATATCTTTAGCTTAGAACTTTTATAACCCCTAATCCTTATATTAAAATATAGAAAAAAAAGTAGAAAAAAAGGGTCGAGGAACCTATAAGAAGAAGACTAGAATTTTTATAGCTAAATATAAGAAAGAATTTACTACTTGGCAGGGTAAAGCGATTCATAAAAGGAGATAATGCCATAATTATAATTAAAGTATAATAAGGTTAGGGTTTCCTTATTATATAGCTTTAGAATAGTTATGAGAGCTTTGGGTATTTTAGGAAATTTTATTATTATTAAAATATTAAAAAGAAATAATAAAAAAGTATTAAAAAGTTTTTTTTATAATTATAAATTATATTATAAAAAGTATATTATATATTAAGTTATATTAAAAGATTTTTATTATATATATATATATTAAATTATATTAAAACCTTTTTATTATATATATATATTAAATTATATTAAAAGCTTTTTATTATATATATATATTAAGTTATATTAAAAGATTTTTATTATATATATATATTAAATTATATTAAAAGCTTTTTATTATATATATATATTAAGTTATATTAAAAGATTTTTATTATATATATATATTAAGTTATATTAAAAGATTTTTATTATATATATATATATTAAATTATATTAAAAGGTTATATATATATATATATATATATTATTATATTAAGCTTTATTATATATATATATATATATATTAAGTTATATTAAGGTTTTATATATATATATATATATATATATAGTTATATTAAAAGATTCTTATTATATATATATATATATATTAAGTTATATTCAAAGGTTTTATATATATATATATATATATATATTAAAAATATTATATAAAGAACTTATATTTCCTTTTAAATTTATTCTTTTTATATATATTTATTATTTTTACCTTTTATTTTTAAAAAACAATTAATTATATTTTATTATTTATTAAATTCCATTATATATTTAAAATAATAAATTCAATCACTATAATTACTACATTACTCAATAAAATTATCCTTAAAAATACTACACCTAACGGTCGATTTTGGGTTATTATATTAAATAATAGTGATAATTATATTATTATTAATAGTTATGAAATATATATGCTTCCTTATAGATTTATATATATATATAAAAATATAAAGGAAAGGGATAAAATATTAGTATTACTTTTAATTAAAGAAGATTTTAAACAACCATTTATTATTCAAGAAAATAATATATATTATTTATATATACCTCAAGAATAAATTTAATATATTATTTTAATTTATTTTAAAGTCTAAATTATATATATTTATTTATTAATCTTTTTATAATATTTTAAAAATAAATTATTTAAATTATATTAATTAATTTATAAATATTAAATAAATTTTATATATATAATTATTAATATATAAATATAAATCTTTATATAAATAATATTAAATATCTTTAAAATATTAATTATTATTAATATCTTTATAAAATAATTTAATAATATAATAAAAATATTATATTTTCAATTCTTTAATTAAATAAAATTTAATAATAAGTTTATTAATAAAGTTTATATTAATTTAATTTTAATTTATATTTTATATTTTATATTTGTATTTATTATATTGTAATACTATATTTGTATTTATATTTGTATTTATATATTTGTATTTATATTTGTATTTTTTAAAGGGCTATGTATTTATATTTATATTTATATTTTTTAAAATCTATATATTTGTATTTGTATTTATATTTTATATTTTATATTTTCTATATTTTCAATACTCTGCCTATCTATATTAATCTACTCCCTTATTAATTATTACCTATCTTTTTAATACTTCATTAAAGCAGCTATTTACTTTTAAATTATATATATATCGTTTATTATATTATTTCATTATATATAACTATTTATATATTAATAATAAATATTTTAAGTAAGTTTATTAAGAATACTTAATTTTTATATTATATTATATCTTATGGGTTAAAATCTAAACTATATCTTTGAGACGGACCTCACGTTGAATGGCAACGAGGGCACAAGTTGACTGTAAGGTATTATTGATTTATAACTATAGTTGCCTAACTAAAAAGGAAGGAAAGCAAGAACCATCACAATCCAGCCTTTAGAGAGTTTTAATGGCTAGTTGGGCTGATAAGATAAGCCTCACCTATAGGCCCACCAGCCCTAGCGCATATACAGCCCCACGGCCCTGATAACCCCCCCCTTTAAAAGAATGGAGCCATAGTCAGAGTCGAACCCACGACCTTAGTGAAGGATTGACGTTATCCAGATTAGTGTAGGGATGATCCTTGGGACTTACTACTACACCAAGGGCCTTAAAACCCTGGGTCATGGCAGTTTCCATGCTGCATTGTGAACTTCCGCGAATGGCGCCTTAAAAGGCCGCACATTAACCATCAACCCTCCACTCAGCAGGATAATTGGTACCCTGCCTGTCGCCTATTATAATATCACTATCGTTAATATCACCAACGTCCTCATCCTCATCGTCCTCATCATAGAGAGTCCCATAGCTAATGCCGTCCACCTCATCTATGGTTGTATTTCTCAAAATAACACCTTCATTTGTGGTATATACCTCTACCCAGTGAATACCAGCTCGCCGTCGCCTAGAACGGCGGAGTTATCAGCCCTGCTAAGCGGGCTTATTATTATCGTCATAATCTGGGACCTCTTACTCTTATAGCTATGCATCCAGCCACTCCTGTAGTTGGTGAGGCGGCCTAGCGTAATCAGGATATTACTTATGGTAGGTCTGTAATGCCGTCAGGGTATACTTAAAATTGCTGGCGGGGTACTAATTAGGGTCAGGATCCCAGCCCTTCCATTGCACCTAATATTAAAGTATGCTGTGATGTACGCGCGAAGCTATCACCTCCTTTACTTCCCATTCTTCATCCTCCCTACCGTTAATTAACTCGCCCTTAGGCCGCGGTGGATCTTGCCTAGGTAACGGGTTGTGAGAGTCTAGTCGAAGTTAATCAGGCGTAAATATCTTGTAGCCGCGCTATATCGGGGGAATGCTAAGCTTAAAGGAGTGATAGGGGCTATCACTAACAATTCAGTAGGATTATTGAGTGAGGGGAAAGTTGAGCTTATCATTAGGATGGTTGGTTGTCTAGGTTTTCTTAATAATAAAAATATAGTTGCCAACGCTGAAGTTGGGTTCCCGATAGTATTAGTTTGCTTATTCTACCATGCGGTCCTGCGCATCCTGTATTACTGTACGTACCTTATTAATATAGCCCTGCAATATCCGCGCCGTGCGCTATGTATCCTATTGGGATAGTTGCTCCTAAACCAAGCCCATATCGTTACGCCGCGTTTATCGCTCCTAATTGAAGGGGAGATCCAGAGTGAAACTTATCTGCACCTTAAAAGGGGAAAGCCTATCGAGGGAGTCGTATGGGAGGCAGGCCTGCGTGAAATCCAGGGCTGGTATCGCACTAACCCAGTTATCTTGATAATGGTTAACAAACATCTATAAGCGTTGGTCAATCCATTGGAGGAGGTTCTCAGCCTGTCCTTAAGACTGAGAGTGGCTAGCTGCTGAGAGCTCCCACTTAACTCTAAGGATCCTGCAGAGCTTATTTATGAAGGATAAGATAAACTGAGGTCTATGATCAGAGACGATAAACTCTGGTAATCCAAATATACGGAACGGTCCCTTGTAGTAAAGGCAAGTAGCTTAAGCAGCCATATACGTATCCTTATAAGGAATATACTATAAGGTCTTCAATAGTTAGTTAATCATAACTAGCAGGTTATTACAACCACTCCTATCTTTTAGTATGCTCTTGAAGTTAATAACCAGATACTACTAGCTGCGAAGAGGTATCAGCAGCGGCTTCAGTAGCCCTGGGGTCTTATTGCGCGGGTGTTTGGCCGAGTAGCAAGGGTAATTGGCGATATAATGAATAACATTAGCGCGTAGTCCCAGCCACTAATATCGATGCTTGACGAGCTCAACCGTCTTGTTCCTTCCTGGGTGCGTGGTCGTTAAACGGGAATGAATGTCGTTAATCACCTTTATGCGTAAGTCATTATAATCTAATACAATCAGTTGTCTATAGTATGTGATATACTGATTATCTATAAACTCCTAGTTATTGATGCCCTGGCAGGCTATGTTGCGATACTGCTCCAGTGCAAGATCTTCTTTATTAGTCCGTAGTAAGGAGCTTAGTAACTCAGGATCAGACTACTTAGGTGGAATAGGGGGCACCACGGGAGATTCTGGCTTGGTACCTTCCCTGCTCGCAACATTCTTAGGGTTCTTAGCGTTGATGGGTATCAGCTTTAACAGCGGCTATATGCTGAGCGTACCTAGCAGTTTAAAATTAAGCGTGTCGTCAACCTACAGGTTGAATATGTCGTAAGTTCCCAATTCAGTATCTCTGGATTCCTTTCAGAATAAGCGTATAGTGTAGTAAGCATCTATGTGGTTTTTCTGAGTCTTAAGTTCCTTAGGGTACCGGGATAGAGCGTCTGTAAGTATATTTTGGGTTCTAGGCTGATAGGATAATATAAAGTTGAATTAAGCGAGTAAGCCGACCTAGTTGGCCTGTCGTTGATTAAGAAGCCGCTTCGTATTGAAATATTCCAAAGCTTAATGATTAGTAATAATCCTGAAAGGCGCCGCCTGTAAGCCGACCAGCTCTAGTCTCCAGAATTCCAACGAGCGGACCATAGCCAGGAGCTTCTTATTGTGGATTGGATAATTCATCTGGGCGCTATTTATCGACTTGGAAAAGTAGCCTATTAGGTGCTATTCGCCGTCTTGCTATTTCTGTGATAGGATACTAGCCACTATACTATTGGAGGCATCCGTCTCCAGCCGGGTAAGCAGGCTAAACTTGAAATATATTAGTATCGGGGCGTTAATTAAGTCATGCTTTAGAAGGTTGAATGCCAACTGGCACTTGGGGCTCTACTGGAACCCCTCCCCCTTCTTCGTCAGACGAGTCAGCGGCTTGGTGATGCGGCTGTATTCTGGGATAAACCTGCGGTAGAAATTGCAAAATCCTAAAAAGGACTATACGCCCTTAACAGTTATGGGCGTCTATTAGTTACGCACCGCTTTAATCTTTTTAGGGTTAGTCGCAATGCCATCTATGCTAATGACGAACCTAAGGAACTTAGTGCTCGTCATATGAAACTTACACTTCTTTAGGTCAGCCTGTAATCTAGCCGCCCTTAGCCGTTCCAGGATAGCAGTGATGTGACGTATATGTTCCTCTTCGTTCTTGGAGTAGATGATGATATCGTTAATATATGTATAGTAAAACTCGTCAAGATATTCCATTAAGATACTATTCATATATCGTTGAAAGTTTGATGGGCTGTTCGTTAGGCTAAATGGTATGACCTTGTACTTAAATGAGCCCTACCTTGTTTAAAAGGTAGTTATATAGTCGCTATTGGCAGCGATTCATACTTGATGAAAAGCTTGCCTAATATTAATTTTCATGAAGATATTGGCCTGATTTAGCCTATCGAGAGTCTCTTTAATTAATGGTAAGGGATCACGGTCCTTCTCCATCACTTCATTTAATTTTCTATAGTCTATATAGAACTGTAAGCCTCTACCCGGCTTATTGGCTATAAGAACTGGGGATGCCTAAGGCGTGATTGTAGGCTTGATGAACCCCTTTTGTAGATTCTTTATAATATAGGCCTTGGCCGCTTTAGCCTCCTCCAGCGATATCTTCCTGAGGGGCTTATACCCAATGTGTGTGTTGAGATTCACTCCAGGCTTAAGCTTGATCTTGAGGTCGATATTGCGGTGTAGTATAAAGCGATCTGACTTGGCTTTGTTAAAGGTTCGTAGTAAGTGATGATACCGCTTTAGAACCTTAGTTAGGGCCTATTGATAAAGTTCTTTATCGTTATAGGGTATTATCTTAGCTTCCTCACGCTTATTATAAATAAATCGATCGATCTTATATAAAGAGGTAATGAAGGCTGGCGAGTCTTTCTGCTCGGTTAAGGTTAGCAAGGTTTCTATATATATCTCGCTGATATCCACCTTATAATGGCGGACCTAGCTGATGCCCTCCTTCCGCAGGGTATAAGTATTGCTGTTATTAAGTTCATTAAGGCGCCTCTGGTTATCTTCCCTTTCCCATTGCTTTATATACTCCTCCTTTGTCCATTTAGGTGTTGGCGGAGGTGAGGATTGAGGAGGGCGATTATGCAAAGTATCCTCCATTTTCTGTATATTATCATCCGTCAAGCGTCGATGTAGTGGCCCGTCGGGCATTGATGTCTTAGCTGCGCGGGGGTTTTCATCCTCACGTAGGTATGACTTAAGTTCTTAAACTCTCTGGTGTATGGCCGCTGTAATCATATCTTCCGTCGCAGCAGGGAAAGTCGCCGCCTTAATTGTACTCTTCATCGTATCTGGGGAAGGCACCTCTACCAGCGTGGTAGGCATCTTATCCCTAAACGTCATTATCCGTTGACGTATATTTAGGCGCACGTTGAAATCATATAACCATTATCGCCTAATAATTATATTATGCCGTATATCCACCACCACTATGGATAGTTGTGGATATTGGTAGTCCTGGATAATCAGGTTAGCCATTAGGGCTGTATCGATTACCTGGGATATCTTTTCTTCAAACCCGCTAATTAGATAGGGCCGGAACCCCGTGATCCGCCAAGCATTAAGATTCTAGATTATCTTTGCTATGAGGCTCACATTAATAAAAATCGTGCCGTTTGCTCCCATGTCTATAAGACCTTCTATGTCCATGTTATTTTCATTATATGTTACCATATAAGGTGCCATCTATGGCTTCCCACCAACTAAGTGGGTGAGGAAGTTGTAAGGGATATCTGCTAGTAAGCCCTTCCTTTCTCTATCAATACGGACCTCGTCCAAAAATATAATCATGTTCCTTAGGAGGGAGTCTATTTGCCCTAGGGTTATGTATTTCCTAAATCCTTAAGCTTCTCGTCTAGCTTCTTGGAGTTGGAGCTAGATTAAATATCACTGCTGCTGTATATCTCCTTGATGTGAGCAATATTAGCCCTCCTTTGTATATTATAATCAGGGTTAATAGGTTGATTAGGGGTAGAGCCTGGGCTATCAGGGCATTCGTGGCTTATGTGACTGGTCTTCTTATATTTGAAGCAAGCACTTCTGTAGGAGAGCTCTAAGATCTCATCTCTGCTCAACCTACTCTGCTTGGTACGATTGAGTGATGCTCCCGGGCTACTAGTAATATTGCTAATGCAGTTGCTGTTGTTGGAGGAGATGTTGCTATTTGTGGTGGGATTATGGTTGGAGTTGCCGCCATTACCGCTAGAATTGTTGCGGTTAGAGTTGCGACTACCATTTCCACTAGAGTTGGTATTGGTACCTATGGGCTTCTCATATTGCTTGCGAAGCTACTCAGTTCGTTGATGATTAAAGTTAAGCTGCTATGCGGTAGCGTAGTACTCGTTGAAGGTGATAGAATCGTTCCGCGCCTTTTTAGATAGGTTGTTATGTAGGTGAGTATTGAGGGCTAGCTTATTATATATCTCATTCTTCCACTCATCTCTTGGTAGCTGATGGGCGCCAGCTTTGTGGATGAATTCATTTCTGAACGCCGTAAACATGTCATTCTTCTTTATTATTAAGTTGGCGAAATTAACCTTTACCTTTTGCTTTTTATTTAGATCGTTATACTTATCGCGGAGCCATTGAATAAACTTATTGGGAGTTTTGATGCAGTTTGGGTGGCTAAGCTTGAGGAAAGTGCTAATAGTATCGGCTGCCTAGCCACCGAGAAAGCTCTTAATAACAATAATCTTATTATGATCGCCTAGATAATAATCGGTATTCACCTCCAACTTATTCTATAGCTTATGAAGCTATATCTTGAAAGAAATAGTATCCTTATTCTTCTCTCTATATTAAGTTGGGGGTGCCTCCGCGTGAGCAGAGCGTTGCTCTCGCTCTCTAGGAGTGCCATCATCATTATCGGAAACCTGATGGTCGCCTCTATCCTGAAGGCGAGCTTGTAGGGATTTGATTTCCTATTAAAGGGCTGCTATATTAGTCGGCTCACCTTAAGCCTATAGGCGTACAGCAAGCTACTATTGAAGGGTCACAATAATGGCCTGCTGCTCACGACTCTGGGTCACCATGGTGATTAAATGTCTGGATATGGCTTTGTGCTCCTAAGTCTTATCGCGAAGCTCTTACGTCTTATCGCGAAGCTCTAGGTTCTTATCGTAAAGCTGGGTGTAAATGTCGTTAAATTAGTGCTGGAGGTAAGTATTTGCCTTTAGGCTTAACCGCTCGTTAGATAGTACCTTCTGGAGCTCCGCCCCTACCTGGGCGAAAGTGTCGCCCCACTCTTTCGCTGTACTAATATCAGCGTTAACGCGCTTTAAGATGTTAATAAACTCTAATAAGGTAAGGTGAAATATTATATTATGGAGTCCTATGACTTTAAATTCCTCCTATATTACTTTGTTGTTAATCTTGAAGTAATTCTTGAAGGTCTCATAGTATATCTAGCCATCAGACTTGAATTTCGTCTTGCCCTCTTCCATTAGCGCGGTTCATAGGAGGGCATTGAGGTGCTTTTCATCGAAATAGTTGAGTTTATCGCTTAAATCCTTATCTAGTATCTTCATATCTACCTTATAACGGATAAGGTGCTTAAAAGCCATCTTAAACTCGGCGAAGCAGTTGCTAGCGCGGGTTAGCGTATCGTTAGTAGGGTTTGCAATTCCATCTTCATCATTGCCTTCCTCCAAAGTATGTAAGGTGGCTTGCATTACAAGCCGCAAAGATGCTTGCTACGCGCTAAGCGACAAATGGTAGAGCGTTATCTTAGGCAACTTATCTTTGTAAGGCATTATATCATCAATGTAAGCTATGTTAAAATGGACGCGTTGCTATTGGGGAGTGGTGTTGTAGCCAGCTCCATCACCCTTAACGTTAATGTTGAGGAGTGACTATTCTTGTTTTTGGTTTATATCGAACTTGTTGTTGAGGTTAGATAGGTCTTCTTATGTCTGTTCAGGGGATAGCCTAATGAACGGCAGTCGAGCGTTTGAAGGGGTAGTTGGTTTGGTTGCGTTGGTTGCGATAATCGTTTTGTTTATTATTGCGATGGTAGATTGATGTTTCCATAGTTTTCTCAAGCTGCGAGGGAAGTAGTTGTAAATTGAGACGGACCTCATATTGAATAGCAATGAGGGTATAAGTTGACTATAAGGTATTATTGATTTACAACTATAATTACCTAATTAAAAAGGAAGGAAAGTAAGAATCATCATAATCCAGCCTTTAGAGAGTTTTAATGGCCAGTTAGGCTGATAAGATAAGCCTCACCTATGGGCCCACCAGCCCTAGCGCATGTACAGCCCTACGGCCCTGACAATCTTCTTATGATAAAGTAAGATTATTAAATATTGCCATTAGGTTATAAACTTATATAAGGTGGGAAAGCTTTTATTTAATAGATATTATTAAGTTATATATTTTTATAAAGGAGAGATGGTTATCACTAACTATATATATATCACTTCTACTTAATATAACTCCCTTTTTATTTAATAAAGCGGTAATTATACTGCTTTTTATTAAGCTTTTTATAATAAGGGCTATAATAGCTTATTTATATAAAAGGTTAAGTATAATATTTATATATTATATAATATTTTACTATTATACCTTATAAGTATATTTATTTTATAATTAAAAGCCTATATTTACCTTATAACATTCCTTATCTTAATATAAGTTAATTATAATAGCTTATTATATTAAGGTTAAACTTTAAATAAAAATACTTAATAGGGAGAATAATGGCTTAAAGACCTTAAGCTAATTATAAATAATTTATAGGAATATATATATAAAGCCTTTATAAATAGCAACCTATTAAGCTTATATTTATATAATCCGCCACTTAATATATATTTATAAGGTATTTTAAAATATCACTTTTACCGCTATATTGCTAATAATATAAATTCTTAGCCTTATAATTAATATAAATAATTCATAATTAATATAAAAAATTAAATCTCCTTAATTAATAAAGAGGTTAATAATATTTAATTCTCTATAATTGCTCTTATATTCCTATCTAATAATATTAATATCATCCTTAATACTTAAGTTATTAATATAAAGAAATATAAGTAGATTATAATTAATCTTATTAAAAAGGTAAATGATATAATTAATTCCTTCTTTTAATAAAAAACTCCATCTTAAATACTAAAATATTTATAACTTATCCTAGCTAGCTATAAATAAAAGGCTATTATTAACTTTATTAATATAAAGGATAAATATATTTATAAAGATATATTAAAATTTAAGTTTAAGAATTTATTTATATCCTTATTTAAAAAAGCCTTTATATCTATTATTTCTAATAAGGTTAACCTTATCTTAATTATTATTATTATTAAAGAGTATAATTATTATAAGGAAATTATTAATTTCTTTAATTAATTTATTAATATAAAGATTATAAAATATATTAATTATAATGCTTTCTAATGCTCTTAATAATATAATAAAGTAATTATCCTTAATACCATTATCTTTATTTAAAATATATATATTTTTATTTCTTACCTTAAGGTAATTAATACCCTTTATATATTTATATCTATTATTTATATTAATAATATTATTTAAGCTATTAATACCATTTAAATATTTAATAAAAAGCATTTATTTTTTACCTTATTTATTAACTTTATCCTTATTATTATAATATAAATAAATCTTAACTTTAGCTTAATTATTAAAATATATAATAATATTAATATTATAAATAAGTCTATAATTATCTAGGTATAATAGATTAAATATAGGTTTAATATTACTTATAATTATATTAATATTCTTTATCATTATATCATTAGCCTAATTAATTATATTATAAAGCATAGCCTTATTAAATATTATACCCTTAAGTAAATAAAAATTAATTGATTAATAGCTGTTATTATTAATAAGATTATTGCTAAGTTTTAAAATAATATTTTAAATAGTAAAGTTTAATATAAATAGGCTTAAGGCTATATTAATTCATATTTAATTTATCTTTATTATTATTCTTACTTTATATTTAGCTTATTATAATTATTATTATTTTTATTTTATTATTATTATTACTTTATATTTAACTTATTATAGCTTTATAAACTTTTTATATTTATTTATTATTATAATATACCCTTTTATTATTATATTATAATATCTTAAATAATCCCCTTATTTATTTATTTAATATTAATTTAAAATTAATAATTAAAAATAGCTAAGTATATTAATAAATCTTTAATAAATAATATAATTAACCTAAACTATAATTATAATAAATATATAATACACCGCATTAAGCGCGCTACCTAATAATAGCTATATACTTACTTTAATCGCTATTATTATAATTAAAAATCAAGCTTTTAGATTAGGCTATTATTATTATTATTATTATTAATACTATTATTAAAAGCTAAACTTCTAATTTATAATTATAGCCGCTATTATTATCACCGCTATTATAATTAAAAGCTAAACTTTTAATTTATAATTATAACTACCGCTATTACCGCCGCTATTATAACTAAAAGCCAAACTTCTAATTTATAGCTATTACCATTATTATTATCGCCGCCCTTATAACTAAGGAGTTAAACCTTTAATTTATAACTATTACCGCTGCTATAGCCATTAGCACTGCCAGGTAAGAGGTTAAACTTCTAGTTTATAGCTGCTACCGCTATTATTACTACCAGTACCATCAATATAAAGTTAATCTTTTAATTTATAATTATTATTATTACTACTACTACCCCTTATAATTAAGAGTTAAACTTTTAATTTATAATTATCGCTACCGCTATCCTTAATACTGTTAAATAAAAAGTTAAACTTTCAGTTTATAATCACTACCACTATTATTAAAATATATATAATCTTTATTATAACTTTAATATCTACTTAAAAGCGGATATTTTTTTTAAAAAAGGGGGTAATTAATATATTATAAGAGCTATTTATAATATATAGCCTATTAATTTATAATATATTTAAATATTTACGATAAATTCATTATAAATATAAGAATATATTATGAATTTACCGTAAATTTACTAGAAACTTATAACTCTATATAAATTCATAATATATTCATTATATATTTATTTATATAGCCATTTCCTATAAATTCACTATAAATTCATGGGATATTAATCTATTACTTTTCCTATTATTCCCTCTTTATACCCCTTCTTACCCTTTAAAACCTTATATATAATAATTTCTTTATAAAAAATTCTTATTATTTATCAATAATTATTATAAAAGGCTGAGAATCTAGCTATAATTATCTTAATAATAAGTTATTTATTATATATTATAAATACTTTATATAGATTTTTATATATTATTTATTTAAAAAGTTAAATATCTTTATTATTAAAGGGGAAATTATATATTTTATTTTAAATTTTATATACTTTTAATTAAGCTTTTTCTTTAATTATAATAATTTATAATTCTTTAAATTTACTTAAATTAAATCTCTAGCTTAAAAATATAATATAATAAATTTCCTCCTATTTATTAAGAATTCCTATTATTAAATTATAGCTTTTATAATAACTTAATATAAGTTTAAGATTTATTATAATCTCTTTATAAACCTATAGGTTTTAACCTTTAAAAAGGCTATTATATAGGTTTTTATTATAACCTCCTTAGAAATTAAAACTATTAAGTTATTAATATACCTATATATAATAAAGAAGGTTAATATTCTTATACTTATATTTTTCTGTTTATTTAAGGTAATTTATATAATTAATATTTATTTTATTTAATTATTTTAATTTTAACTTATAAAAGCTATAAGATATATCTTAATCTCTTAATTTATCCTCTTTAAGCCCTTATTAATTTTTAAATAATAAAAAGTATTAAGCTATTATTTAATTTAAAATAATTAATATATATACTTTTAAAATCAACTTATTTAATTTAAGCTATAATTAAAAGTAATTACCCTTAGCTATTTATAATATTATATTTAATATTATAAAAAGCATTTTATATATACTTTTATATTTATTAAAGTTATAAGTTTTAATATAATTTTCTTATTAAGGTAGTTATAAATTACTTATAAATATTAATACCCCTTAAAAGCTAATATATATTTAAATATTATTCCCTTAAAGTTTAATAATTTTATAATAAAATTTATATTAATTTCCTTATAATATTAATTAAGTATAAGGAGTAGTTTTAAAAAAGCTTTATATATTTCCTTTTATACCTTTATTAATCTATATATATTATAATTCCTCAGAAATTATTATATCTTTTATTATAATAAGAATTAATAAAAATATTAATTTATTATAAAAATTATCCCTTCTTTATTAAGATATTTATTTAGCTTAAAATTATATATTATTCCGGAGTCTAGTGGAATTCAGTATATAATAACGGGTATAAATATCTGCTTACCTTTCATTACTTTTAGATTTTAAGAAAAATAATTAACTTTCCTCTTTTTATTAAATTTTAACTATATATATATATATAATTATCTTTAATCAAACCTCTATTAACCCGTTTATATTATTCTTTTATCTTTATTCCTCCCCTTAATTTTCATACCCTCCTTTTTATTATAAGAGTTGCTTTTATTTTTCATAACAAAATAAGCCTACTTTATTATTATAATAGTTTCATTTTTATTAATAATTTAACTTAGGTATGAATTTTAAGGTTTTCTTTATTTAATTAGGAATAGGGGATATATAATATATTTAAAACTATATAGCTTATTTATCTTCTCTTTAAATTTAGCCTTTAAAATCTATTTATTTAATATATAAATAAAGCTAGAATTTAATAAAATGAAAATACTTTATGAATTAAGGCCATTATAATTATATTATAAATATAAGGAGAGATTAAATATTATAAAGTTAAGAAGCTTTATTTAAAATTAATTTTTCCTCTTCCTTATATAAAATAACTTCTTAATTAGATATTAATATTATACTTATTATATATTAATATAAAATATAAGGTTTTCATATTAAATAATAGAAATAAAAGCTAATAATGTATTTACTTATATTAAGATTTAAATTAAAAGATTAGCTTTTA
Organism: Diaporthe vaccinii; assembly: GCA_039880775.1. Classification (NCBI taxonomy): domain Eukaryota; kingdom Fungi; phylum Ascomycota; class Sordariomycetes; order Diaporthales; family Diaporthaceae; genus Diaporthe; species Diaporthe vaccinii. Next base: position 73,427 of record JBCEDN010000029.1, read on the forward strand.
GATGTTAGGATTAATGTAAATTTATATAGCTTTAGCTTTAAATTAATTTTTAATATTACTTTAATATTAAAGGAATTAAGGGATTAAAAGTTTAATATTAATAATATTATTATTTTTAATATTATTTTAAGTAATCTTAATATTAAGTAATCTATTAAGTATTTTAAACCCTATAATATACTTATTTAATATTATCTTAGCTTTAATTAAATATAAGTAATAAGGCTAATATAGCTAGATAATATTATAATTCTTATAAAAAAATATTTTAAATATCTTATAACTTAATAATAAATATATATTTAGAGTATTAATAACTTAATATTATTATTTAACTTTAAATTAATTTATTAAATTGCTTAATCTTCTCTATTTAATTAATTAATTTTATTAATAATATTTAATTTAAGAATTTATATTAATCTTATTATAAGCTTTATAATATAAGGAACCTTTCCTTATTTAATAATATTATTACTTATAGCTAATATCCCTCTTAAATAACTTATAAAATCTTATTAACTTTACTAGAATTTAAATTAAAAGGCTCTTTTAATTAATATTAGCTATTAAAGGATAAAGGATAAGGGTATTTATTTAAGTATTTTAAGCTTAAGGGTAAAAGAGTTGCTAGAATACCTCTTATTTCTTTTCTCTTAAGATAATAATTTAATTAATCTTTAATTCCTTTTAAAGATTTTAATACTTTTAATAAATATTATTTTCTTTTAGCTTTTATTAATTAGATAATTCCCTTTAGGTTAGTTTATTTATATTAAATAATATAAATATGCTTAAGTTTAATAGAATTAATATTATTAAATTAATCTTTAATATTAAAAATATTTCATCTTAATTCTTATATCCTTTTAATTAAACCTTAATATTATTTTAGCAGTATTATATTATCTTAAAGCTTGTTAAAGTTATTAATAAGATTATTATTAGGAATAAATTTAGCTGGAATAAAAAGATAAATTATTTGCTTATTTTAAATTTAATAATAAATCAATGTAAGTTAATTTAAATAAAGTTAATTAAGCTATTTTTATTAAAACCCTTTGGGATTATAATAAATGAAAGAGGAAAATTATTGATTATAATGCCTTATTTAATGAAATAAGTGATATATTAATCTATTCTGCTTAGCCTTTTTATAATACCTTATTATTTCATTTAAAGAAGCTTTTTATTATAAAAGGGATGGTTAAGAGGGTAAAGATAGAGCTATGGTTAATTTAAATATATTTTATTTAAAGTTTTTAATAAAGAATTTAAGTATTTAAGATAAAATTGTTATTTATTTATTAAAGGCTCTTTAATTAAATTAAATCCTATTTATAGGAAATGTTCTTATATTATTAGCTTAAAAAGGATTAATACTTTATTAATAAAATTTAGTATTAAATATTTAAGTTAATTTCTTTTAACTAGATTTAAAAGACTTGATAGTATTTTAATTAAGATAATATTATTAATGCCCTTATAAGGTAGCTAGTTAATTTATAATTTAATAAAGTTAATCTTTAGGAGTAAAATACTATCTTACTTAATAAAAAGATTAAGGCAAGATTTAAATATAGGCTAATTATAACCTTTATTGAGAAGCCCTAGGTTTTATTAATTTTAATATTATTAGCTTTATTAAAGAATTTAATAATATTAATTAGGATTAATTTATTAATTAGCTAAAAATCTTTATTATTTAATATAAAAAGGATAGTTCTTTAAGAGTTTATTATAAATATACTTTATTTAATTATAATGTTATAAATATAAAAAGGTAGAATGCTTTATTTTAAATAAATTCTTTATATAAAAAATATAAAAATTAATTATTTATCTAGGTATATAAAATAAAGTATAAGCAACCTTTATTAATCTGCTTAATTATTATATTTATTATTATTAAAATCTGCTTAATTATGGATTTAAGAGTTAAAGGATGCCTTAAATTTCTCTTAAAAGAATAAGATAAACCTTTTTATTATTATTTAATATTAAAAAGCTATTAAAGCTAATCCCTTGTTAAAAGGTAAAAAGGCTTTGGAAATCCTAAAGATAATCTAAGATTTATTATAATTTATATAACTTAATTTAATTATAATTACTTTTAATCCTTCTTTATTTATTATTAAGATAAAAAAGATTATTTATATATTTAGGCCTAGATTATTGCTAATATAGCTAAGAAGAAATAAATAATTAGAGAATTTATTAATTAGAATAATGAAATATTTAAAATAATTTTAAAGATATAAGTGCAGGAATTATATTTAATTTAAAGATAAAGTATTAATAATTATAAACCTCTTAATATAGAGAATGTTAAGATTTATAATAACTAGTTATGTTTAAAAAAGATTATAATGAAGGTTATAAAAGCTGAAAATGTAAGGGTTAAGCTAAAGTTAAAAGCTTAGCTTTAAATTAACCTAAACCTTAAAAATAACGGCTTATATAATCCTTATAAAGATTATTAAACTTTATATTTTAAACCTTTTAGTGCTTAGTAATATAAATATAACTCTAATTAAATACTTATAAGCTATATAATATAATATTTATTTAATTTTAAAGGTGCCTTTTAAATTAATATATAATTATAATGCAGAAGATATTATACTTAATTAAATCGCGATTATTTCTGCTAAGGCTTACCCTTAAAAACTAAATAATTATTATAATATTTAACTACCTTTAAGCTTTAATTAAAATTTACCTTTTATAAATAATTAAAAATTCCTCTTTAAATATAAGGTTAATTTAATCTTTTTAATAATAATTAATATTATTAATTATAATATCTTAAGCTTTATTTATTTAATTATATATATTAAAATAAATGCTAATAAACCTCTTTTAGCTCTCTTTAATATAAAAGTTAAAATAAATCTTTTACCCCTATTATATTATAATTAAAATACCCTTTTATATATTCCTCTCTTTAATATAATCTTAATGGTTTATAATAAAGATTCCTTAACTTTAATTGGAATAATTAAGTAATAGATATATATTAAGGCTAATAAAATCAAAGCTATTTTCTTTATTATAAATAATATAAATTATAAAATAATATATTATATCCTTTTTAAAATATCTTTCTTTTTTAATATTAATCTTATTTTTGAAAAATCTTATAGATTTCTTTTTATATATATTATTCTTAAAGATTTTTAAATAATATATAGGTTAAGGTAGCGGAATTAAAAGCCTTTCTATATAATAGCTTTTAATAAAACTAATATTCTTAAAAAATATATTCCACCTTCTATTAAGGTAGTTTTAAACTAATGATTCCCTTTTAATTAAATATTAATAGAGGGTAATATAAGTATTTAGCTGCTTTTAGTAGCGAAAAAGCTTTAAAGAGAGTTAAATTTATAAGATAATAATAAGGTATTTAAGGTGCTTTCCAACGATAATATTTAAAGAATAATTATATTATTTATAAAAGATCTTTAATTAAAAATTAGGTATATCTATACCTTAAAAGGAATTAATAAGCTAAAGCCGTATTATATATATAGATCTTATTTTTAAAAGAGAATATTATATATTAGGAAATAGATTAATAATATCCCTTAATTATTAATAATTATTAAATTAATAGGATATATATTAAAACTTATAATTAAAATATTATATAAGAAAGTAGGTATTAAGGTATATCTTATTAATAACTATTTATTTAATAGGTTTATTTTAAAGGGAATAGTTAACTAGAAGCTTAATTATAAAGCTAGGATTAAAGTTATTATAAATGTTAATAAAGGGAGTAAATATAATGCTTAAATAAGATTAAAATTCTCCCTTATAGAAAAAAGATTTAAACTTATTTTTAATCACTTTATAATATTAATAAAGAAGAATTATAATGGTTTTTTATATAAAAAGCATAATCTCTTTATCTATTTCTTATTTAATTAAGAGGCTATTTTAATATAAGATTAATTATATATATTTTAAATAAATATAGATATTACTCTACCTTAATTTATTAAGATTATTCCATATAAGGTATATTAAATAAAGTTAATTAAGCTTCCTTATACCTTATAAAAAATAATAATCAAGATATTATAAGAATAATAAAATAGAGGAATCATTAAGGAATCATATGTTTTATATCAAAATAAATAGTTCCTTATTAAGAAAAAAGATAATAAATATCGCCTGATTAATAATATCTTAAAAGCTAATAAGGTTATTATAAGGGATATATTTATTCCTCTTATAGCTAATGAATTTATAGAAGAATATATAATATATAAGGTATTATCTCTATTAGATTTCTTTTCTAAATATAATTAGATTAAGTTAAATAAAAAAAGTAAGGATATTATAACCTTTATAACTCTAATTGGATTATTCTAATAATATAGATTATTAATAAGAGCAATTAACTTTATAATATAATTTATAAGGTATATAATTTATATATTTTATAATCTTATCCTTTATATTTATAAGCCTTTTCTTAATAATATAGCGGTTAAGGGCCTTAATAATAATTATAATAGTAAATAAGCTTTTAATTTCTTTAAAATATAGCTATTTATTATAAAATATATTAAGAACCTTAATAATATATTATATAATATTAAGCTTATTAAGGGTATTATTAATATTATTAAATTTAAATAATATAAATAATAAGCCGATATTATAAGATATACCTATAAGATAATGGGATAGGTATTAGTTAATAAAAAGATCTTAAAGATTTTAAAATAAGAAGATTATAAATTAATTAATAAAATCTGATCCTTCTTAGGAATAGTTAATTATTATTAAACCTAGATGCCCTTATATAGAATTATTATAAAACCTATATTTAACCTCTTTAAGAAAGGAGCTTATTTTAATTAAACCTTAGAATATTAAAAGGCTATAAATGCATTTAAAGCTATAATTATTTTTAAATTATACTTAATTAATATCAATTATATATAAAGGAATATTATTTTTATAATTAATATTAATCTAAAAGGATAGGGTATATACTTAATATAAAAGCGTAATAATATATAATATCCTATTTAATATAAGAGTGGAATATAGTTTTATATTAAAAGGTTATATAATGCAATAAAAAGAAAATATAGGGCTGTTTTATATATAATTAAAAGGCTATGATTCTATATTTATAAAGTTTACTTTATTTTAAAAACTAACTTTAATATCCTTATTTAGCAATTTAATGGTTTAATTATTAATATCCTTAGCGCTTTAATTATAAGATAGCTTATAATGATTAAGACTTATAATTTTATAATATATTATATAAAGGGTTTTGAAAATGTTATTATAAATATATTATTATAAAAGTATTTAGGTCCTTTAGATATTAAGGATTAGAAGATTAAAGGTAATATTAAGGAATAATATAATCTTACCTTTAACTAGCTTTTAATATTAGAATTTATTAATTAAGATTATATTTTAATAAATATTTATTTCTAATTAAAAAACTTTAAATATATTATTAAGTTTTTTATTTATAAGAAAATCTTAGATAGCCTTTTAAATAAGCAGGTTATTATATTTAGGAAAAATATATTTTAATTCTTCCTTTATAATAATATACTTTAAAGGAAGCCTGAGAAAGATTTATTTAAATAATGAGTTATAGATAACCTTAATTAAAAACGATATATTATTAGGAATATTTATACCTTGCTAGGTTATTAAGGATAAGATATGATTTATTATTAAATTTATATTATATATTATTAAAAAGGTATATATATTAATATTAAGGCTACGGTGATTAATTATTTAAAATGCGAAAAATAGGATACTTAAGTATATAATAATAAAATTATCCTTATAATTTTTAATTAGCTATTTATTAAGATTTATATCAATATTTAATACCTTTTTATAAATTATAAATATAATAAATTTATAAAGGCGCGGTATAACTTAATAAGATAAGTTAAAGTAAACCCTTTTTATAAAGCTAATTTTAAGAATATTAAGCGATTCTTTATTTAAAATATCCTCTTAAAGTAAGGGCTTCCTTTTAAAGTTATAATTAATAAAGGGAGAGAAAATATAAGAGAATTTATTTAATACCTTAAATTAATCAAAGTATATTAAATTATTCTCTTAATATATAATCCTTATATTAATAATATTATTAAATATAGGTATTTCTTATTAATCTTTATATTAATTAAAATAAGGGAGGAAAGAGTAGTAAATTGGAAAAATATCCTTTTATATATATTATTTATTAATTGAATAATTCTTCAATAATCCTATAAGAAGAGCCCCTTTTATCTTTTTTATAGCTTTAATCTTATCATCTTTATTAAGATAAATATTCTTATTTAGTAAATTTAAGCCTAATATTTTAATATAACCCCTTAAGAAAACCTTAATTATAAGCTTTAATCCCTTTTAAATCTTAAGAAAGATATTAATAAAGTTATTTAATTTATTATAAAATAAAGGGCTAAAACTATATTAAAGGATATATATCACGAATTCTTAAAATTAACGCCTTTAAAGGAAAATAATCTAATATTTCTTATTAATAAATAATATAAGGCTAATTATTCTTCCTTTTATAAATTAATATATTAATAAACCGACTTATTTATCATTTTAGAAATCTATAATAATAATATATATAAACTTAGGATATTTAATAAAGTTAATTTTTAAGGGATATTTCCATTAAGGTGATTAAAAAAGTTTATTAATAATAACGGTATATAAGAGCTAAATATCCCGCTCTTATAAGTATAAAGATCCTTAGATTTTAAACCTAAGGATTAAAAATTAAAATTTCCTAACTTACTTATTATTCCAAAACCTAATATTATTATAAATTATAAAGCCACCTTTAATTAATATTAAGATTAGTTAGATATTAATCTATTAACTTAATTTATCCTATTATAACTCTTATTTTCTTTAAATAGCTTATTTAACTTATATATATTAAACTATAGCCTTATTACTTATTTTTAAATATTAATTAAAATCAACCCTAAGGTATTTAATTAATTTATTAATATTCCAATTCTCCAGCTAGATAACCCTTATTAAGCTGAATTTATAAAAGATTAAAACTAATATTATTACTTTTCTAATAAGAGAATAGAAGGGGGGTTGTTATTTTATGTTGGAATAAACCTATATAATTATTTAATTATTTCTTTTTCATTATAATATTATAATTATTCTTTTTTAATTAAAATTATATATATATTCTTTTTTATATATTTATAAGGGTTAGTAAGATTTATTTATTATAAGCTCCTTATAAGTTAATATAATCCTTTATTTATTATTATTATTATTATATTCCTATTATTTACTAAATATCCCTTATATAGGTTAATATTAAGGTATTATAGGTTTATATTAAGGATATATTTATTTATATTAAGCTGATATTTTATATATTGGATTATTATTTATTATTTAAATTTAATATTTACCTTTATATATTATTTTATTATTAATATATTAATTATAAAATTTAAGTATTAACTTAATTAAATAAGCCTTATTATTATAAGGCCTTTTTTAAGTAGAGTAGAGTTAGATTAAGAAAAATCATTATATTTAGCTATAAAGCCTTAAAAGAATTATCTTTATTTATACCTTTTCTTAATATTATTTTAATAATCTTATATTTATCTTATTATCTTAATTATTATTAGCTTTCTTCATTCTTAATTATAATATTCCTCTGCCTTTATTTTTCTTAATTAAGGCTTAAACCTAATTACTTTATTAATTATTACCTCCCTTGCTTTATTAAAGCTATATTTAGTTAAAATATATATATATAAATTAATTTTTAACTTTAATTAAGGCATTACCTTGAAATCCACTTAATACTTAAGTATATATTTCTTTATTAATTTCTCATTATTATATATATTAAAGTTATAAAAGTAAGCTTTAATTATATAAATATAATTAATATAAGCATTTTTTTTATAATTAATAATAAAATGATATTTAAAGAATAATAATATAATAGGAATATTATTTAATTAGTTAAAGCTTATTTAAGAAAGATAATAATTATAAAGAGTAATATTATAATAATTAAAGAGAGTAATAAAGAGGCTAGGGTTATAATATTAGCTATTATAAATTAAAAATATATATTTACTATATAGCAAGTTATTAATCTTTTTAATAAAAATAGTATTAATTAAATAAATAGTTAGCTTTTTAATATTCTTATATAAAAATTAGCAATTTTTATTATAAAGGAGATTTTAAAAGAGGTTCTTAATTGTTACTTTATTCTTTAAGTAGTAAAAAACTTAAATATAATATTATACCTACCTTAAGCCTTTAATAATATAAATGCTAATATATTTTATAAAAGTATTATAAATAAGGCTTTTAAAGATATAAAAGGCTAGGAATATATCTTTATTTATAAAGGTAATATATATATTTTAATTATTAAGGTATTAAACTTTCTTAAAGGTAAATATTAATATAAAAGGCTTTTCCTTTTCCTTTTTTTTTCTCTTACCTTTATTATTATTAATAACTACTTAATTATTAAAAGGTATAGCTAATTAAGAAGAGATATTAAATTCTTAAAAATTAAAGAAATAGCTAATACCTAAAAATAGAAAAGATTAAATAAGCTGCTAAGGTTTATTAAAAGGCCTTATTAATTAAAAAAGAAAACTATTCTTTTGAAAAATAAAAAGGTAAATATTAACTTAAGATGAAGAAGGCTGATTAAGGTATAAAGGTTTATTAAAAGGTCCTATTAATTAAAAAAAGATATTATTCTCTTAAGAAGCAAAGGGATGATTATTATTTATAGATAAAAAAAGCTAATTAAGGCGCTAGGGTTTATTAAAAGGCAGAGTTAATTAAATTAAAGTAAATTAATAGCGCTTTAAAGGATTAAATTATTAAATATTTATTAAAGATAATAAGAAAGGAGGTTTAAAGTTAAAGTTATTTATAAGCTTAAAGCTATTATTTAATAAAAAGAGAAATATATAATAATTAAATATATAGTAATTAAATATAATAAAGATTAATTTAATATTTAATAATATACTTAATTAATATATTTAAATTAAAATTAAGGAAAAAAAAAGTTATTATAAATAAAAGAAAAGAAAAGAGGATTAATAAAGAAATAGTTATATAAAAGAGGGTTAAAATAAAAAGAAGCTTAAAAAGAGTTAATTTATTTTATAATAGAAAAGGAAAGTAATAAAATAAGAAGTTATTGCTATTAAAAGAGGAAAGAAGTGATTTATTTAATTAAGTAATTTATTTATTAATTAAATCTTTTCTTTATATTTTTAAAAAGCTAATATTTTATCTCTTTCTTTTCTTTTTTTATATTTTTCCTTTTAATAAACCTCTTCTTTATACCTTTTTAGCTTTAATTAAAAGCCTTAGCTATAACTCTTAAAAAGGCAGCTAGATTTTTAAAAAATAAATTACCTTATTATTATAATACCTTTTATAAAAGCTTATTAATAGGAATGATTATTATTAATTTAATTATAATACCTTTTTAATTAACCTAACCCTATATATTCTTCTCCTTCTCCCTCTTTTTTATCTACTTTACTTTCTTTAGCTTAATTATTTATATAATATTCCTTAAGGATATAAGCTTCTTTATTATTATACCCCTCCTTTTAATTATTTATTTTTATTTATATTTTTTACTACTTATATATTAATATTTTTATTCCTTATATTTATTCTTAATTAATACATCTAAAAATGAGCAACTTTAGGCATAATAATAAAGAGGGGTTAATATTCTTAAAAGGCTCTAGCTGATACAGCAGCTTTCCTATAAATATAAATAAATAATTTAATGATTTAGGAATAAGATAAATATAGCTAATAAGCTTTAACCTTAATAAATCTATTTTATTAATTAAAAAAGGGGATTTCTAATTAATAAAAATATTAAGCTTAATTATTATAACTTTCATTTTATAATAACTTTTAAAAAACTTATTAAGGTATTAAATTTCTAAATTTTATAAATATTTATAATTATAAAAACTTTAATAGGGAGGAAAGTAAGGATTTTTTATATAATCCTTTTAAAATTTATATTTTTATAAATAAGCTATAAATTTTAAATATTTAAAGCTTATAAGCTTATAAAGAAAGACCCCTTTATTTTAATATAAGGTAATTAAATATTAAAGAGCTTAAAAAGCTACTTATAAAATACTTCCTTAGGGTTAATTTATACCTTAAATTATATTTATCTTTTAGCTTAAATAACTTATTTAAGCGCTATTAAGGATATTTCTTCCTTAACCTTTATAATTATAAAGTATTATTTACTATTAATAAAAAGTTTTATTTTAATTAAGTTATAATGATAATCTAATAATAGCTTCTTAACTTTTAAAATATCATTTTTATTTATAATTAGCTAATTAGCTATAATAAAGCATTATATATAATATTTAAATGGAAAAAGCTTATTAATAAATATAAATTCATTATTATAATCTTTTATTATCTTAATTATTAAGTTCTTATTATTTATTATTAAAATATTTATTATCTTAGGATAATTAATATTTATTTAAAAAAGGAGAAATATAATGAAAACTTTAAAAGTATTAAATATATTATTAAGTTATATTTATTTATAAGGCTGCTTATAGCTGAAATAAATAAAGGTACTTATAAGGTAATTAAAATTCTTATAATATTATAATTAAGCTTAATGAATTATAATTAATAAGTTGCTAATTATATAGCTTTTTTCTTTTAAGAACACTAGGGAAGAAATAATTAAGAGTTTAAAGATTAAATAAGGTTTAACTTATAGATAAATAGGGTTATTGGATTTATAAAGGAGGAAGCTATGATTAAGATTTAGATATTTATAATATAATTAAAAATTAATAGAATTAGCAGATTTATATAAAAGCTATCTTATTTTATTATTATTTTTAAATAATTTAATATAATAAAGAAAAAGTATAGGCTTATACTTAATTATAAGTTTAAAAAGATAAATATTATTAATATAGCTTATAATAATAAGAAGTAAGGAAGACTCTTAATACCCTTATTTATAAAAGGGATAATTAATTAATTTAATAAAATTAATCTCTATTGCCTTATTAATTATTATATATTTTAAATAAAGATTAAAAGGCTAATATCTTTAATTATAAAGTTAAATATTATTATTATAAATGAGCTTAAAATAGTATATAAATATAATAATAATATTTATTATATAAAAAAGATAGTAATAGGAATTAATGGGAATTGATTAATACCTTTTAAAGAGAAAAATTTAATTGCTTTTTAGGTTAGATTAATTTACAATTATAATTAATAGGCTAATTATTAAATTCCTATAAATAGTATTAATACTTAGGTGTTAATGCCCTTAATGCTAACTAATTATAATAGCTAGAGGGAGTATATTGCCTTAGAGAGAAAGTGGGAAGGAGGTAAAATTGCTAAAGAATAAATAAGTAAGTATATTAAGTAGCGTGCTTGTTAAGAGAAAATAAAGTAAGGCGGATTAATAATAAGCGTAGTTAAAGATAATTAGGGTATTTTAATTAAAAGGGATTTGATTTTTTATGCGCTTTATTTTAAGCCTTTATTTTAATAGGGTTGGAAAGGGGTATGTTTTAAGGTTTAATGGAATTTAATATATAGTAGTAAGTATAAGTATTTGCTTGCTTTTTATTGCTTTTAGATTTTAAGAAAAATAATTAATTCCTCTCTTTTTATTAAATTTTAATTATATATATATATAGTCGTTTTTAATTAAACCTTTATTAATTTATTTATATTGTTTTTTTATCCTTATTTTTCCCCTTGATTTTCATGCCCTCCTTTTTGTTATAAGAGTTGCTTTTATTTCTCGTGGTAGAATGAGCTTACCCTATTATTGTGGTGGTTTTGTTTTTAATATCTTTTAAATGATTTTTATATATAATAAGTTAGCTTTTAGCTCCTTTAAGCTAACCTTTTTATATTATTCCTTTATTATTATTAATATATTAAGAATTTATAAATACCCTTAATATTAAAGGTATTTATTTAAATTAATATAATATTTAATTATTTAAACTTAGAATTAAAATTTTAAATTAAGCTCCTTATCATTTTATTATATAGCTTAATAAATTAATATATAACTTAAGTTTTATTTTATAGCTTTTATTTATAATTATTATAAATCTAAATCTTTAAATACCTTAAGCTTATTTAAATTTATACCCTTAATTATTTAAATTAAGCTAAAATATTAATAAGAAAAAAAGGAAGTTAATAATAATTATATAATTCTTATATCCTTATCCCTTATATTTATTTAATCTTAATCCTTTTTTAAAAAAGCATTAAATATTATTATATTATACCTTAATTAATAAATTAAATTAAAGGGGAATTCTATAAAAAGCTTTATATATCAAGCTTATTTCTTTAAAAGCTATTACTTAATTATAAATTATTTAAGGTTTTTATAATTAAAATATATTATAAACTTATTTATACTCTTTAATTCCACTTATTATTATTATAAATAATTTATAATTATTAATATTTCTTTATTAATAATTTAGTAATTTTATTTAACTTATATAAGTTTTTAAAAATAAAAGGTAATTAGCTATAATTTCCTATTAATTTTATAAGATAAGATGCCCCTTAAGGCCTAATTATTATAATTTACTTTTAAGAAGGTTTTTTTATTTAAATCCTATTATATTAATATTAAAGCCTATAAAAATATTAACTTTAATTCTTTAAATATATCTTAATATTCTTTCTTTTATATAAAAATACCCCTTTTTTAATAAATATAATTAATAATATAGCTTTTATAAAGTAATCTTTAATAAATATATAATAAAAATTAATAAATCTTAAAAAACTCTTAACTTTTTTTATAAATATTAATACCTTTTATTTTAATATTACCTTAATTTTATCAAAATCCAATATTATACCTACGTTAATTATAATAATAAAGCCTAAATAGCAGATTTTCTTTTAAATAAACTTCAATTTATTCAGGTTTAAATATAAGTTATATTAAGCTATATAATTAAATACCTCCCTTACTTTTCCTATATAATATTCCTAAGTATTACTTATATAAATCAGGATATTATCCATATAAGCTAAATAATATTCATTTAAAAGATCTTATAAGATTAAATTAATATACCTTTAGAATATCACTAGAGCTTTATAAAGCTTAAAAGGTATAATTAATTATTTAAATAATTTATATCTTATCTAAAAGGCCGTTTTCTACTTATAGCCCTCTTTAATATAAATCTTATAAAAAGCTTATATTATATTTACCTTAATAAATTATATAGCTTTTATAAGATTTTATAGGATTTTTAAAATTAAAGGAAAAAAGTAATAATTTATTTTAATTATTATATTTAATACTTAATAATTATAATAAAACCATAGGCCTCTATCAAGCTTTTATATAAAGATTACTAAAGCCCTTGCTTTATTATTATTAATATAAATAAACCCTTTTTTTAATAAATTATAAAGGATCTTCTTTAATATTAAGAATTCCTTTTAAGATATCTTATAAATAAATTTAAAAGGAATAGGAATTTTTTTATTTTAATTATCCTTTTTAAGATTAATTTTATGGTTTATATTTAATTTATAAGGATTTAACTTATCCGCCTCCTTTTTCTTAAAAAAAGGTAATAAATTATAGAATTCCAGGGGTATCTTTATATAAAGCTTTTTATTTATCTTTAATCTCTTTAATTATAATGCCTTATTAATATCTATTATAGAAATAATAAAAATTAATAATTCTATAGCAGCTTTTTTATAAATTTTCTTAATTCTTTAAATATAAGTAATAAAAATAATCTTAAAGATATATATAACTTTTATTAATCTTTTTATATATTTTAATATTCTTTATAAGCTAATATAGGATATTTATTTCTCTATTTATTTATATTATATTTCTTATTAATAAGGTATAAAATATATTTTATTAATTATTAATTAAGGCTTCCTTAAAACTATAGGGAATTTTAACTTAAAAATTATATAAACATAAATAAATTCTTTATAACCTTTTATTTTTAAGCTAAATCTTATAATTCCCTTAATTATTACTTTAATAACTCTTAGGGTTATTCTTTTTATACCCTTTAGCTTAATAAGTTAAATAAAGATATTTATTTAATAAGCTATATCTTTATTTAATATAATAAAGTATTTATACCCTTTATCCATTAAAATAATTTCTTAATTAATTTTATTAATAATTATATAAATAAAAGTAGATTTTATTTTTATTACCTTAAGAATTATCTTAATATAAATATTCCTTTTTTATTTTAAAATCTAACTTTATCTTAAAGCTATTCTTTTTTTTATTTAAAGGGTTTAAATTTTATATCTTTTTAATTATTTATTAAATTTAACTTAATAATCTATATAAATTAAATTTAAATTAATAAATTCCCCTTAAGCTTATTTAAATTTAAAGGTATTATATATAAATATTACTTTTAAAAGTATCTTAAGGTGCTATATTGTTTATATAGCTTATTTTAAAAATGATTTTTATATTCTTCCTTTAAGATCTACCTAGCTTATTACTTCTTATTAATTAATAAACTCTTTTTATTTAATTAAGTAGATTTTTTAATCTTTCTTTATTAAATATTATTTTTCATAATATAATTTATATATATATTTATATCTTTATCTTAATTAAGGATAAAGCTTATTTTAATTTATAAAGATTATTATATAAAAATTATATAAAATAGCATTATATTTAAAGCTATTATTACTTTCTTTTTATAATATTTATTTATTAGCCCCTTAAATTTATTAATTTATTTAAATCTTTAAGCTATTTATTAAATTATTAATATATATCCCTTAAAATCTTAAGGAAGAGTTATTATAATTAGCTTATTTTTAAGGATATTAAATATTCCCTTATAAAGCTATATAATATAAGAATTATTATCTTAGGAATATCCCTTAGCTTTTATTAAGGTACTTTTAAAGTTTATTATAAACTTTTTAAAGGATTAGCTATCCCTTTACCTTAATTTAATTAAGTTATCTTATCTTTTTTCTTTATAAATAATTATAGAAAATATTTAATTTATATATAAAATTAACTTTTTTAAGTTATAATTTTTATTAATTCCTATATTTTCTTAAAATATTTAAATCTTTAATCTTTAATCTTTACTTAAGTATTAATAGATTTTATATTAAGCTTTAAGGTTCCTATTAATATATCCTATTAAGCTATTTACCTTTAATTTTAAGATAAGAAAGATATGGAAATTAATATATTTATTAAGCTTTTTACTTTATATTAATTATAATAATGCCTTCCTTAAGGGTTTAGATAATACTAAGCTGAAATATATCTTAGGGATTATTATTAAACTTTTAAAGGTATAGGTATTTTATTTAATAATTATAAGGGTTAAGGTATTTTCTCTTATAAAAAAGGATAATGCTTATCTCTTTATTAATATATTTTAAGGGAGATCTTATTTTAATAATTCCTTAAAATCTTTTATAATTTCCTAAAATATCTTTATAATAATCTTAATAATTATTTTAATTACCTATTATATTATTTTATTTAAAAAACCTTAATTTTAAAGCGCTATATATATTACTTAATTAAACTTAGGGTTATTAATAGCTTAATTTAAAAAGTTAATTTTTATAATTAAAAATATACTTCTTAATATATTTCACTTAAGTCCTTTTTAATTATATTCCTAAGGTAATATACTTAATATAATTAATTTTTAATTTTCTTTATTAATAAATTATAGAAAATTAAATAATAATTAAATTTAATATAATAGTCCTAATAAATATATAAGTAGAATATTAGCTATAGCTAAGCTAAGTTTAATAAAAAAAGGAAATAAGAAAGCCTTATTAAATTAGCTGGTTTTTAAGATTTAATACTTAGAAACCCAGCGAATTATTTAACTGCCTTAGACCTATATATATATAAGTTATACCCATAATATTTAATATATTAAAAAAATTAATAAAATAATTAAATAATTTATATATAAAATAAATAATCTTTTTTTAAAATATATAAAGATTTAATTTATATTTATTATTTATAAATATTATTATTTTAATGTTTTTAATATAAAAATATTATTTATTTTTTTAAAATTATTAATTTAACTTTTATTTTTAATATTAAAAATTAAAATTATAAATAATTATTTTAATAATATTGTTTTAATATTTAAATATAAAAATATTATTTTATTTATAATTAAAAAAATATATTTTATTTTAAAAATTAAATAAAGAAATTAAATATTAAATTAATAATAAATTAAATTTTTAATTTAATAATAAAAATATTAAATTTATTTTCTTTAAATATAATAATATTATATTATAAATTATAATATTATTAAAAAAATTATATTAATATTAAATTAATTTACTTCTTTATAAAATTTTAAAACTTAAATTATAAAAATTATTAAATATAAATAAAATAATAAAAAATATCGATTATTTATATTTATTTAAGTTCCTTTACTTAGCTAGAAACTATAATTAATATCTTAAAAGGATAAGATATAATTTAAAAAAAATATAGTAATTTTTGCTATATAGGGCTTTTTATAATAATTTTGCAATTTTCTGCAAACCTATTTATAATTAGAAGCTGCTATTCTATGTTAAAAGCTATAGCGTTGGGCCGTGCTTAGTCTTCAATGCTGTTTGCGCTGGTGTTGTTAGCCCGTCGAGGTTGAAGCCATTGCGGGCTGTGAGCAACCTAGTTTAGCGCCATTAAGCACTATGTGAAAATGCCATCGCTATATGACTTAAGCATAAGTTGGCCGAAATGGGCAATAATAAAAGCTGCCTTTGCCTTGAAGGTTCTGGCTCTACTTAAATATATACCCATCACGACCTTATTGTGGAAGACCACTTGAAAGTAATCATTCAGCCTGTCGTGCTATTAAAGCTGAGACGACTACTAGTTAAGCTTAAACCAATATATATATCTAAGACCCCATTAAGCAAATTCACAGCTGCAGTTAGAATAAATAGGTAAGGCAATTATATCTAATTATCTGGATATATAGACCTGATAGCTCTGCAGCCATAGAAATGGACTTTAATTACAACGAGCAAGTCTATACCTATGTAAGGATAGCGCTTGTAAAGGTGAAGGAGCGCGAAAAGTAATCAAATAAATCAACGTATTTATTACCACCTTGGAGAAGTTTAAGAATTATTTTAAATAAATAAATGAGCTTATTACTCTTAAAATAATAATTCATAATGATAAATTGGCCAGAGGATAGAAGGTAGCTAAGTTTATAATGCATTTCTTTAAGAAGATTTCTTAATTATCTTAGGTAGATAAAACCTTATTGCAGAAATATTATATAATTGAATATAAATTAGTTAAAAAAATATAATTATAGGTTTTTTACCCTTATACCTAGGAGGGATAATAAAAAATATATATTATATAAATAATATAAGAATTATATAAAGATAATATGAAAATAATATATTTAAAAAATATAAATAATTAAATTTAATTCTTTTTAAATTTTAAATATATTTTTCTTTTATAAGATATAAAGTATTTATAATATTCTTAAGCATCAGAAAAGCTGCGGGGTTTTCCGAGGCATGTCTCGAGAGGGAATATAAAGACAAGGCAGCTGTCCTCAATACATCAATTCAAAGTAAGACGGCGCTACCTTCTATGTAAGGAAGAGGTCTTGCAGAAATCGCAAGGCAGAGGTTTTATGCCTAGAGGGGTGTGGGGCCCAGAGCCTCAGTGAATGCAGTCAGTCAATGGGGCCCAAGCATACACACACTCACAAGGCAGATAAGTACTGGAAGCCTCTTTTTTGTGTAAATCCCTCGCCTGGGATGAAGATCCCTGATAGTGGTTTCCGCCGTATTTCATTGGGTCTCTTCCTTTGCCTCTTCCTGGGGTAGTGGCAATGTAGCCATTGAATGCCTTATTGCCCAGCTCACCACATTGGCA
Source organism: Diaporthe vaccinii (assembly GCA_039880775.1). NCBI lineage: Eukaryota > Fungi > Ascomycota > Sordariomycetes > Diaporthales > Diaporthaceae > Diaporthe > Diaporthe vaccinii. The sequence continues at coordinate 91,488 of JBCEDN010000029.1, forward strand.
CATGCACCATTTTTCTTTTTAATCCCCAACTCCTGCTGAAGGTCAGACTTGAACCTGTCTTCTTCCATTTCGCAACCTCCACCGACATCTCCGTCTCAACAGCACCTTCCACACCATGGAGGCTGACAACATTCCGCATAATTCCACCATGGACGAAACGGGTCGAAAGATTGTCGATCAGGATGGCGGTGGCCAACAAGAGGTCAAGACTCTCAGCAATGCCATTCAGGTCAGTAGTGTCAGCTTTTGACTTAGCAACCGGCCACTGACAACAAAGGATCTCCAACAGGTCCAGCCTAATGGTGTCACTGCGATGTCTGAGCCAACTGCATGCCTCTCAACCAGAGTACGTCTACCCGATCGCCATGAACTGGCTTGCTTTTAGTCTTGTGAATGTACAAACACTGATATCATTTCTATCTAGAACTATTTCCGCTTCCTGGACCTGCCCGCTGAGATCCGCAACATGGTTTATCGGTACGCTGGCACCTACAGCGTCGACCCCGACGCCATCCGCGTCGCGTTGCCGGATTTGGTCGATACTGTTGAGAAAGCCCGGCCCAACTTACGGCAGGCTCCGATCACCCGCGTCAACAGGCAAATACGCCATGAATGCTTACACATCTTCTACGACATGTTCAATTTCATGTTCAATCTGAACGTGCGATCCGAGGAGGTGGCAGGAGAACAGCGAGTCATCTTGCACCCAGCATCCGAGAATCAGGCCTCTTTGCAGTCTTTCTATGAGATGATTCAGGCCTTCGCCCCGAGTCCCACGAATATGCTACACATCAGCAACCTGCACTTTCTGGCAGTCTTGATGATCAAGATCACTCTCAAGGGACATGATGAGGACCTTGGATCCATAGCCTTCCGTATGACTTCGGCAGACGAAACGGACTTCAATTTGCTGGCCGTTCACGGCTTGGACTGGAACTGCCGTGAGGCTGTTCTGAATGCCTGGGTGGACGCGGCTCAGAACAGCGCTGTCAGTTGGGCGTTTGGCATGGAACCGGAACCCAACAAATTGGGGTATCTTGCACACCGGGCATTGGTTGGGAAGCTGGTCGGTCTCCTGTGCTTGATCGCTGAGCACTGCCCACAGCTGACACGGAGTGTCTACCTCTTCTACGAGGGACCCGGCTTGTATGGGGCCGATCTCTATGACTTGGCTGATGATGCTACATGCCTTGAGTACTGGCCGGAGTACTTTCACTTGAGCAACACAGTGGCTTGATTGCCACTCAGGGGTCCATACCGGAGATAGGGAGCTTGACCGGAGACAGGGAGCTTGAGCAGAATGCACTGAAGGCCATGACCTCAAAAATTAGGAGCCGAGAACTACAAATTGGAGCGATCCCTCTGAGATTCTATCCTACTGGGAAATGAGTAAGTGTTAGAGGTACCAGATGTACATTCCTTTTGACAATATCTGACAGGTCATCCTAGTTACTACTCAGATGGACTCCATCTCCTTTGACCATTGCGTCACGGCTGACGACACAGCCCAATGGTGTTCAGATTTAGCTCCTACTAGAGTGGCATGTGATACATATAGGAGATACTCATTTGATGACCGGTTGTCTCGTATGTCTCGTATATTGTTATTGCATGGAGACTCGACTGCAGCCTCGCCCCTGAGTTACGGCATGACTTTCCATTCCCGCTTTGATTTGACGGGACGCTCTAGGCCAAAATCCTAAAAATAGAGCATACAAGCTTCCTTCAGTTGACAGTCAATGGCTGTGTTACTAGGATCCATCTCTTCAACATTCTTATGAGCGGTGAGCTCGCTATGGAAATCCTTTGTCATCTCTGACTGAACACCAAGGGTTCCGGTCGCTCTTGCTCGTGCTCATTTCTGTATCACATTCTCTGTCAAATCGGAATGCAGCTCGGCAATCCTTTTAGGGGGCCCTCAAGGTTGCGGGAACTTGTGATAGCCTAAACCCAGCCGTGTCCTTTCATCCAGACCTCAAACACTAATTCTTGTCGTAATTTACAATATACTGCCCATTGAATGTTGTTACTTCTTTGGTAGTCTCTATAGTAAGGTACTTTGCCTCACGAGATTGAGTTCTACATACAAGATACGCCAAGACGATTGGTAGCTGGCTATCAAAAGCAATTCAGATCATACATGATGCATGCTAATAAACGCAGGTCCCCTTGGATGTGTTACACTGGTTCCACTTTCTTAATCCGAGGTGGAGAATCATTGCTTTGGATCCTGGCGGAGCTATACACGCATAGAACACGAGACAATGCTACCCAAATTGCCAAAGCACTCATTGTAGACCAAAGACATCAAAGCGGAAAAGGCTTACGCGGACTACGCCAGGAAATGTGGGACACATTTATGGTTGTTTTGTGAGTTACGTTGCCAGTGGCTTGAGTGTCACGCAGAACGACGTCTTGGCGCATATGAGCTGCGATTGGCCGACTGCGGCCTGGGGGTCTTGAGGCTCGACCCGGCCGATGCTACTCAACGGATCTGCGTCTGACCGGCTGTCGCTTGTGGTCGAGTCAACAACACTGCACCCTTCTTGCAGATTTTGGGGATGCAGTTGTAGTCTGATGACGAATTATTCCCATATGGGTGATGAGTTCTGGTCCTCGGGGCGGTCCAGAAGACCTAGACAGATACGACGAGGCTCAGAATTCTTTTGCCTCAAGGGAGTCTGGTGATGTTGGCAGTCATACTCCAAGGTATAAGAGGCAGCATCATCCTCTTCGAGTTCATAATGGGAGAACAACTATCACTTGCACCCGACACAGAGCAGTAACAGCGCCGAAAGCTGTGCATTCGTTTCCACTTCTCGCCCAACACTGTGGTAGCTCTAGTCCTTCCCTTATTGACCATGTCTTTCCGCTCGCTTTCCAATCTCGCATTCGTAGCCGTTCTTGCCGGCTCTCCCCTCGTTCAAGCAAACCCAATCGCAAGGCAGGAGCCCAATACCTGCACGACTCTCAACCAACGGAAATCATGGTAAAGCAATCATTCCAAGGCCATTACCACAGTTCTTTAGGCTAATTGAAATCCAGGACTGCCCTCACTGATAGCGAGAAAGCTGCGTATATCGATGCTGAACTGTGTCTGCAGGCACTCCCTGCCCAATTGTCAAACACGGACCACGCAATCACTGGCGCCCAGAATCGTTGGGACGAGATTCATTACGCACACATTGTGCAGACCAATGTAATTGTACGTGAAACTTTCTTCAGGGCACACTTTCTGCTATCAGGTCTGGCTTGGACTCTCAAGTCAAAGAACTAAGCACTTGAATCGAGTTCATTGCAAGGGATCGTACTGACCATGGCCGCAGCACGGTGTGGGGGCTTTCCTCCCCTGGCACCGCCTCTTCTTGCGAGCCCACGAAATCCTCCTCCAGCAGGAGTGTGGCTATACCGGCGCGCAGCCTTACTGGGACGAGCTCTCCGACATCGAGCAGATCAACAATGGTACCCTTACCATTGACCAACTTGTTGTTTTCGATAGCGACACTGGGTTTGGAGGCAATGGTGCAGGTGGAGATGGTTGCATAAAAGATGGTCCATTCGTTAATCTCACCTTGCATATGAATTCGTCCGCTCTTCCTGACGAGAGTGGCGGATATTGTCTCAGCCGCAGCTTCGACCTCACCAGTCTCGAAAGGGGCAATAGCTCGTATCTCGATGCATGCTTCGCTTACGACACTTTTGAGGATGCTAGACAGTGCTATGAGTCGGATCCGCATGCAGCAGGACACGGAGGTGTTGGCGGCGTGGTGAGTGACACCTGACAGCTCAACCACCGGATATTTGTCCTCCCAAATCCGTGAACCTGTCATGCTAATAAGTATAACCAGATGATCAACGTCGCGACCAGTCCAGGTGACCCGATATTTTTCCTTCACCACGCCTATATCGATCGCGTCTGGTGGCAGTGGCAGCAGGCCAATCTGACGAGCCGTCTGACCGATATCAGTGGTCGCAACTTGCCTACGGATGAGATGTTGGCGTCTGGAAATTTGAGCTACCCGACTGCTGCGATCCTGGACTACGACGGTGATTCAGGGAACGTAACGACCCTGAACCACACGCTCTGGATGGTGGATCTAATCGCCAACGCCACGGCCGGTGATGTAATGGACCTTGGTAGTTCTGCCAGCTGTGCCGAGTACGTGTGATGATGCCGTGGCGACCTGCTCAGGATGGTTGCCCCCCGGATTTGGGGCCCTCGCGGCTTACATGTTCTTATCAACCCATTTTTTCATGTAAGATTGAAAAGGACTATGGTGGGAATTGATTGTCCTGGGGGAAAGGAGGCAGCAGACCCTCGTAATCAGGGACTGCCTCAGTCGTTTCGTTCTTGGCCCTAAAGCTTGATCTTATATGAACTTATATTCTTTTACTCAACTTTTGCAAAAACTTGATTTAATAAGAAATTCGATAATTCGATTGAGTTGCGCAAGTCAAAATCGCCTTTGTTGTGGGATCAGGTAACTTACATATCTAATGACAGATCACTACTCGTCCTTAATGTATCCTTCGAGTTCATCTGTCTCGTGACTACTGGAGAAGTTGCAAGAAAACCCTGTTCCCGTCCTCAACGCTGCCGTTGGATATGCACAGATAGGTCTATAGACCTGCTCAGCGTTCGGTTGATGGCCAAGGAGCACAGTAGGCAGCTCCTCAGGGACCTTCCCATCTTCGACCCAGGACTGAAGGATCTTTAGGTCGTTTAGAGGGTACGGAACCCCGGGAGGAGCTGAGCAATGTGTTACACCCGGGACCTCAAAGTAACGATAATAGTCTTGGGTCGTGATGTTGTGTGCTTGATCCCGCGCCACCACCCTTTCATAGAACTATCTCATGGCAAGAATGGGCACGGCTCCGTCGTTCACCGAATGCCAGCTGATCATTTTCTTGCCGACTTGCCGAAACTGATCCATGTCAGGATTGTTGCTGCTGAACATTGCGTCCCATTCTGACATACTCTCTCGGAAGAGTTGCGCATAATCTGCGTGCGACATCTTCGTTGGATCGAAAGAAGGACCTTTCTTGAGCATGAGCCTAATCCAGTCATCCCCGATTGTGAATGGCAGGCCGCGAGAGCAATGATCGTCGCTGCAGAGCGTGTTTCCAAGGGCCATAAGGCCAACCAGAGCTGTCCCGGGCATGATTCCCGGGAAAAGCTTGTTTCCCTCCTCATCAACTGGCCCCTGCACGATAGCTTTGTACACATCCACCGCATCTTCCGAGACCACGGCAGAACGTCCCTCGCATTCAAAGGGAGTGCCAGCTAAGGTCATCGGATCGAAAGTGCAAAGGTCCGGTCTAGCAATCACGCCATCCTTTACACCGTCGAGGTTGTCACATATTTGACTTGCCCCACCCCTCAGCGCCTCGAATTCGCAAGCTCGTGGGTAAACTCCCTTTTGATTCATTACGAACGGTGACCAATACATGGCCACCAGGAGAGCCGGGAAGTTGACAGCAGTACAGCTTGTCAGGATGCCGTCATAGTCGTTTGGGTACTTGGAGGCAATGGAAAGCCCTTGTCGTCCACCAGTTGAGCAGCCTTGCCAGTAAGAAAAGTCCGGTCCAGAGCCGTAAGCATCGCGGATGATGTGCTTGGCGATGACTGCCATGTCATGTAGAGCCCGGTGACCAAAATTCAGAATGAGAGGATAGTCCAGGTTTCCAGGGCTCTTCATTAACCACGGATCAGCAGTACCGAGGACGTCGTGATCGTAGCCCGCGTTCGTGGTGGGGACTGCGTAGCCTTGCGACTCGAGAGCTGACCTCAGGTCAGTGCCGACTTCTCCAGCGGACCAGCCCCCTCCACCAACTCCCACAAAGCGCTTGTTGAACTTGGCGAGTGGCAACCAGACTTGGACAGACACTAGGTCATCGTGGTCAGGATGAGTGTAAGATATTGTGACATTGCACGCTGTCACGCCTTCCGAGTCGATCAAGGCAGCTTCAGGTAGCCATCCCAAGCCGCCCATGTACCGGTCTAGAGTTGACGTTGTGATCGAAGACAGTTGAGCTCCCAGGAGTTATGGGAACGAGAATGTTTCTTTAGTGCAGAAATTTGTTCCTCGGGCGACGATCCTTCCCCAAAGCAAAAATGGAATAGAATGGAAAAAAGAAATCCGCATTTCTCGTCTGAAGATGAGAAAAGCAGAAACACATGTGGTTGTAAATCGCTTGATTCAAAGTCTTAAGGAATTTTCCCGAGTCTGTCGTAAGATGGAGGTCTTTATTCACCGACCATCAGCTCGGACTTTTGTTGGTGTGCGAGGCCAATTGCGGATCTCCTCAGCCCAGACTCTCCCAGACTTTCCGCGCTTTCCACGGACTTGCGCGGGGATCAACTTGGATTCATGTAAGGCGCCGCGCCTACCCCTACAAGACTGGACACTATTCGTTGGCATTCGGCACTTGCGAGATAGGCTCCTCTTTCAGTAGGCACACACTGAGACAGTGACTCAAAGACTCTTTTAACAGCTGTTGAGTTTACTCAGTAGAGAATTTATGGCCCAATGGACCGTTATGCAGCTTTAATACACTTGATACGTTAGAATGTGACTTCACCGGGCTTAGAGAGACACCCAGATAAAGCACGCAACCGTGACACAGTAGACCACCCAACTGTATCAAGTTAATTCAATTCGAGGTCATCCCAGAAGAAGCTTTCCAAAATAAGGCTATCCTATTCGGAGACACCAGAACGGCCCAGGAAATAGACTTGATGGCTCGCACTGTAGTCAACTACACTTGCTCAATGTGAAATCAGCCTTGAGCAACCCAAGATTGAATGTTACGGACCCCAGGGTGGCGATCTGCAGTCCAATTGGCCTTCTAAATCAGCGCTTGCTTGTAGCTCATTAAACACACCAAATCGGAGGACGAGTTAAAGACCAGGAATCAGCCCCCCTCAGCTCGTCTATGTCAGTCAGTTCAGCAGACGGAGACTCTGAGCTGCCTCAATTTGCCGCCCTGGACCCCACGTTGTGGTCTGGACCCCAATTCACTTCGGAGTCGCCTTGTGTCTTGCGTCCCGCGTCCCAACTTTCAGCTTATGCAGGTCTTCTGCACTTGGCCCCTACATTGAAGAAAGCGGGCAAGTCTGAGCTATCAAAAAGTGAATATTGTGTGGCAATATAAAATTTCCGGGTTCGTCGATTGGATTTGATTCGACCGATAGAAGACGGGGCAATCTACGCTGTGTGACTGCGAATGTAATCGCAGCCAAAGATTGTGACATGCCCAGCTGGTCAGAGAGTCCTGTGGACGTCGGCGGACTTTTGCGTCCCCACAATTATGAGCCCATTTCCTATAGTCTAATCATATTTCGCCATACTTGAATATCTCATGTTTCGTTCAAATACCAATGGCATCCTTTGGAAGGCAAATGTGCGAGGTGGCGAAGGCTGCTAGCACACACACGGCAGCTTAGCCCCCAGTGCTACCTATCGGCGGTCAGTATCTCGGAGTGCCTGATTTGCTTGTGCCCGAACAGTGTGCAAGGCCGCCGAGCATGGCACTGGAGTTCCTAGCATGTCAAGGCGCGTTACTGAGTATAATAATTAATCTCTCTGCCAATCTTGGATCAGATGTCTCCATCAAGACACATCGTTTCTGCTTCCTAAGAACACATCTTGCATCCTGCTACTCGTACTTTTGTCCTCAGACTGAGTTGGGGTAGTAGGTTATCTCGTCTTTCGACCCTAGCACAGATTGATCTGTCTCAACGTCCTACATTCTCACCTTCAGCCGGCTGCCTTGGTCTTCCTACTCCGTGCCGCTGTCTTTCTCGCGCAAAACGCCTCAAATATGACTCCCACAGACTGGAGCGGAGCTGTGTCAACAGTACAAACGTCTGTGCACTTGGGTACCTGGACGAATTGGTCACGGGGAAGTATTATGGGCGCAACGCTCACGCTCAATCGAATCGACGGAAACCTGCTCATTGCATTCACGGCCGTGTTTGTGAGCATAGTCACGGGTCGCCTGTGGCGAATAGCCTGTTTGATTTTCCACAGGTGCTACTCCACACCAGAGCCTCGGGATGGACTTCATCACCAACGACAGGCAGTACTCCGGAATTCTGGTTCTGCCGCTTCTGCTCTATGGACATTTATCCAGATTGTTTGGACATGGCAGAATATTACTAGTCGTTCAATCATCCGGGCATTCCCTGCATTCCTGACGGCTGGCTCCTGTGTCATTGCTTTCACAATCGTTGGAGGTTATTCGTCACAGATTTCTTCTGCACTTAAGAACGAAGTGCTTCTGAATAGCACCAATTGTGCATTGGTGATTGACCCCTTGACTCCCGATTCAAGCAGTGCCATAAATCCTTACAAGTCAAAAATAGTTGCTGATGCAGCGAATTAGTAAGTAATTTCCATATGTATTGATATTTTCTCCCCTCGTCCTTCCTCTCCCCCTATCCACGAAACATGGCTTGACAATCATCACTTATCTCTTATCCCGTATTTAGCGCCGACCAATGCTACACAACCACTCCGGGCGTGTTTGACTGCACTCACTTCATCAAGAACAATCTTCCGAGCACGGTAGACAACAGGGCTCCCTGTCCCTTCGCTGATGGAATCTGTCGGAGCAACTCATCTAACATTCGCCTGGATACGGGCTTTATCGACACTGTCAGGGACTTAGGAGTCAATAGTCCTCAGCACGATAGCATCCAGTTTAGAAGCGTTCTTCATTGCGCACCGCTGGAAACACAAGGGTACACTAGCAATCGATCAACACTCACCGACAACTTCACCGAATATCACTACGGTGCTGCCTTCCAAGGGACAATGTTGGCGAACGCGACTTATACAACTGAGAGTGTGCATTCCCAATATTACAAACAAGTAGGAAACCCCAACAGGGTGAGGGGCAGCAATTTTAATCTTGGGTGAGTTGTCCGGTTAAATCATGATATATGAATGCCCTTAAGCTTCCTGACAATCTAATGGTCTTTTCATAGCATGTTGCAGACCGATGTGCTCTTCCATGCCAATAGCAATGATCACGCAGAGTTCAACCCCATTCCTGCTCTTGCTCGTCCGGATGCAGACACGATGCTGGTGTTCCTAGCCGGAAAGGGAGTCGAGTTCTATAAGGCATCGAATGACCCTTGGTACCGAGGAACCATGCCCGGAGATGAAGCCCTCATCGCTGGGACAAATGAAACAATCACATTTTACAGGCCAGAAGAAGCGGCGTCACCTTTGGGCTGCACTAAGCAATTTCAATTCTGCAATCCGTCCTTCCCCGGAGACAACAAATGTGGGCCGTTAGCCAGTTGGCTAGACACAATGATAGAGTCAGCGCCTTTGTTCAACTTGACGGCAGATGAAATGCTGGGCAATGAGACCTCTTTCCCAAGTAATCGGATCGGATCGAGGTACAACTGGCTCATCATGCAATTAGCATATGCGACCATGGATACCTATACCATACTCTCTTCACTTGAAGCCAGGTCCCTAGTGTCACAGCGATACCTGGCGGCGGGAGTTATTGGAGAGCTGCCGGAGAACCAGTGGCAGCTTGATGTCTCTCACTGGTTTGCGATACAGCTAGCTTCGATACAAGCGGGAGTGGTTAATACTGCCCTCGGGCCGTCCGATCCTGCCCTTGGCCCCTACAAAATGATGCCACCGAACGAACACGTGAGAGAGTTATGCAACAGCCAGGTATGACAATCAGAAACTTCTTATTATGTTATTATTATTGACTTTGAAGTAAGAATTAACAATTCACTCTACAGAAGGTCCTCAGCACGGAATACGTGTCATTTAGCCTCTTTGGACTTTACTTTACCTACATCACCGGCACGCTCATCATCTTGGTATCATACGCTCTCGAACCGATATTTGCTTGCCTTTATCGCCGTTGGAAGTACAGGCAATACACGTATCTCGAGTGGGCGGCCACAGAGACTCTACAGCTCCAGCGTGCCAGCTATCAGGGCATTGGGTCAGGAAGCTGGTCTGGCCATACCAGCATTATTCCAAGGACCCAACAGGGAGAAAAGCTGAGCAACCTGCCTTTGTCATATTTTATGCCAGAGGACGACACGACTAGCCTCGCCGGCTCTCGAAGGCAGGGGGTTGCCAACGACAGTACGGTCGCGCCTTCAATTGTGTCTCCGGATGATTCATCTAGCCGAGTCTCGTTGGACGATCTGTTGCTTGAGTCCGGATCATTCATTTCTGGCCCCTCGTCCTCGTCGTTTACCACCTCGCGGGTGCCAGACGATGGTGGTAATTAAGTACACCTCCCCTATCGCCTCGCCCAGCTCGAGTTGTTAGCTTTCAATATTGAAAGTGGTCACTGGCACGAACAACTTGAGACTGCCGAAATATATGACTACAACCGCGGATATCGCCGAGAGGAACTCTTTCATTGTCTAAACAGACCCATGTATCTTGTTTGAGTTTCCACATCATTTAATTAGAATAAATATTGAAGGGAGAATAAACTTGGGACATCCGGAATACGAGTGGACCCAGATAAGCCTGTTGGTTGATAGACGTGCTTAAGGGGGCGGAGTGTTTCAGTGTATCACGAGGCCGCGGATTGAGAGTATCTTCATCTTTAGGAATGGCGGGTGTGTAAAAGCTATTGAACTTTGCTGTAGAAATGACTTTGAGACCATCTTAAGACGACCGATGCATGCCCACTTGTTTGCCGTATTACTGCACTCGACTGACCTGTCCCCGAAGCTGTCGTCCACGTTTCTGGCCTCATTTGTATTCAGGATGGGCTACAAGTTGAATTCGTTTGCTGCCCTACTACTTGTTGTCATTCTCTACTTTATTCAGCAACGCCAACGCCGAAACACAGCCCGACATCAAAGGGGATGCGCTACTCTCGTGCAGCACCAACCCGCAGAGCCCTTCTTCGGCCTGGACTTCAAAACGAAGATACACCAAGAAATTCCCTCCCTGCACCGCTTTCATCAAGATCACGGTCACTCTTTCCAGCTGAATACTCTCATCAGCCTCCATACTATATACACAGTCGCTCCTGAGAATATCAAAGTTATCCATACCGACGATGACAAGGAGGGAATTGAGCCCGCTATATTGGCAGGGATGGAACCTTTCTGTGGTAAAGGGTTCTTGACCATGGATGGAGCCGTCTGGCGACATGCGCGGAGGGCACTGAGGCCCTCCTTTACTAAAAGTAACTTACTGGACTTAAATATACTTTCACAGGAGGTAAATAAGGTCGTGGGACGTCTATCGAACAATGGCGGTTCCGTGGATCTTCAGCCGTTGTTCTATGTCATGGCATGTTTCTCATTCTGGTCTCTCCTACTCCGTCACATACCATTGACGAGATACAGTTTCTGAACACGTCGTTGAACTTCCTGTTGGGAATATCACCTGACGACACATATGGTGACGCTCCGTGCACCTCTGACGAGGTCGTTGATGCCTTTCATGATGCGCTCTTCCTGACCATGGTCCGGATGATCATCGGACGTGTTTGGAAGCTCTTGCCCCAAGGAAGGTTTCATCGCGTCTGCAACACCGCTCATTCATTCCTGAACCATTACATCGATCAAGCCATTGGTCAAACAGGAGTTTCAGACTCCAACCCAGCTCAAAGTAAAAAGATGAGCCTGGCTCAAGACTTGTCTCTCCAGTCTGATGATCAAGGGTTCATCGGGAGTCAGATTCTGCAAAGCATGATGGCATCCCAGGAAACGACACCATCTCTACTCGGAAACGCCTTCTTCCTTTTGTCCCGTCATCCATCTTATTGGGACCAAGTACGGAACGAAGTCCTCGCTAAAGGCGACATGCTCAACTTTGACACTCTCTTTGATTCCAAAGTCCTGCAAAACGTTCTCCTGGAAAGTAAGTGTTGGCAAGTCCATGAACTGACATCCATTGACTAGGTTTCAGGCCGGCATCTCTAACCGTTGTTCCCCCTCATGGGTCGCATTGCCCTCTGCAATACGGTCCTGCCAGTCGGCGGTGGGCCCGATCTCAACGCGCCCATCTTTGTACCGAAAGGGACGAAGGTGGAAGTCGGACACTAATCCCCGCATCGTGACCCGCGCGTCTTTAGAGAAGACACGGAAGCGTTCAGGCCCAAGCGTTGGGACAGTATCAACCCGAGCCAGTGGGAGTTCATGGCCTTTGGCGGGGGCGGCAGAGCGTGCCTGGGGCGCCAGAAAAGCCTGGTTGAGGCGGCCTACGTTCTTGGGAGACTGGCGCGTCAATTTCCGGGGCAGGAATATTGAGACAAAGAGGAGTAGAGAGGCGATGTGAAAGTGACCTGCAAGGGCGCCAATGGGTGTGAAGTAACTCTGTATGAAGCTAGCAGCTAATATTAAATGATCACAGTGACCTTACACCAAGCATCGGCCTCATGACCATGACACATCTCACTGTGGAGAATTTCGATGATACAATATCGATGGCCTTACTCAACCAAAACAGTGGCTTTTTGGAATTGAGCACAGCATCCTCGAGTAGTTGCTCCGTGCGATACTGGACATACTGACTCATTTTCCAGACAACAAAAGATAATTTCATTAATTGTTAGAAGTATATTCTGTCTTTCAATTGTAGATCCAGGAAGGCGGGATCCAGGTTTGAAAACGAAGGCTGAGTATATGCTGATTTGGCGATGCCTGACGTCCGACTCGGGTTCGAATGTTTAGAAGCACCAGGAGCAGACGCTTCAGAAACTCGGTGCGAAGCAAAATAAATCACAAAAGCTTCGTAACAATTGACGTGTCATGGTTTGCTTACGTATTTTACCGAGCGACCATCGTATCATAGTCCGACCCTATCATCAAGTCAGCTCCGGAGACTGCCATTGATATCAATTTAGGCCGTGCAACCACCAAACTGGAAGTCAGCCACCGCCATCCTAGGCACGTGGCCTTTGGCCATTTGTTGACCAGCCTTCGGAGATACGGGCGTGCAGGAGGACGCATATCATATCGTTCTGCGGTCCAGTATCTCAGGCAACAATTTCCCCTCTCTCAATTTCCCCTCTTTCACATACTATCATAGTGTCGACGTACTGAATCCGTCCGTCTTCACTGTATCTAAGCACCTTTGTGATCTATACGCTCACACTCTACAGCTTTATTCAAGCGTCTCGAGCTCCACGTGTGGCGATTCCAGGAATACATTCCCATCATGTCTGGACTAGAACCCCTCGCAGCTCTGGGCCTGGCCTGCAACATTTTCCAGTTGATCGAGGTCGGACGTGACACCATCAAGCTCGCCAAAGGTATATACCGGAGCAGCACACCGTCTATTGATAAAGCGCTTCAAGACAATGCTGTTATCTTGGACAACATCAGCCGTGAAGTGAGGACCGCCCAGCGGCCGACAAGACCGTCTAAGCTCGAGCAGCAGCTTCTCGACATGGCTGAAAGATGTTCCCGCGCTGCGGGAGATCTCGAAGAAGAAGTCCGTTTCCTGCTTGGAAACGCGAAGCAAAATCAGCTCGCATCAACCCTCAAAGCTGTTGCCAAGACGACATGGCGGAAGCGACGATTGGACAGGCTGAAAGGATCCCTGGAGAACGCGGAGAAGCTGATGAATACGACGCTTCTGGCCCAGATATGGTAAGAAAACACATCTCATATTGTAGCAACCTCGAAAACTTGGGGCGAGAACGGCCGCTGATGTAAATACCCAGGTCTCGAACCGGCGCTAGCCAGCTCGAATTAAGCAATGTTGAAGACAATCTCCGGAATTTTATTCTCGAGTACCAAAGTGGAACCCGAGACATTAAGCAGCTGGTCTCCAGTGAGAGCTTGAGAACATGGGAGCACATTTCCACCTCGTCTAAAGCAACCTTTCAGGCCATTGGTGGGATTCAGAAAACCCTGAACAGCTTGGCTTTCGAAGCAGACGTCCAAGTAGACCAAGCTAGACGTGAACGCCTACTACAGAGTCTCAAATTTCCAGGATTCAACGAGCGCCGAAATCAAGTTTCCGAAGCCTACGAGAGAACCTTTCAGTGGGTCTTCATGGGAGACGACGGTCCCACACAATTGGATCCGACGGGATCCGACTGGGAGGACTCCGACTGGGAGGACTCCGACTTGGAGGATATTGATCTGGCGGATCCATCTGAGGCTAGCTGGGACCTTTTCTCCAATTGGCTCAGCTCTACGGCGCCCGTTTACTGGATCAGCGGAAAGCCGGGCTCAGGCAAAACGACTCTGGTCAAATACGTGCTGAATCATCCCAAAACAGCCACCTATCTCGACATCTGGTCCCCTAGGGCTTTGACAATCTCTCATTTCTTCTGGCGCCCAGGAAATAAGATGCAGCAGAGTATCAAGGGCTTACTTTGTTCACTCTTATATCAGCTGTTGGACAACAGTGTAACGGCCACCAAACATGTGCTCCAATACATCCAAGACCAAAGGTTGGGTGTGAAGGATGCAGATACAGATTGGTCCGTTTCAGAACTGCGATCGATCTTTCTGCAAATATTACATTCTTATGAGCGTCCGATTTGTATCTTTATCGACGGCCTGGATGAGGTTGATCCTGCGGACGGGCCCCTGGACCTCCTCCACTTAGTAGAGCAATTTCCTCGCTGCCGGGGCACGAAATTGTGCCTGGCTAGCCGACCTGAGCCCTCACTGCAAAGACGCTTGTCAGCATATCCACATATTCGACTGCAGGATTTGACTAGAGGTGATCTAGATCGATATGCTCGAGATCACATAAAGCTGACTGGGGCAATCAATGACGAGGATACTACTTCCAACAGCTCTTGTAGCTCCAACGCGCCTTGGCACCCAATCGAGTCAATCGTGGATAAGGCTGAAGGTGTCTTCCTGTGGCTGGGCCTTGCGATCAAAAGTGTCAACAAGGGCTTCACATTTGGAGATACGCTCGCTATGACCCAGGAGAGAATTGACTGCCTCCCGAGAGATCTAACCTATCTGTACAAAGACATGTTAAACAGGGCTTGCGAAGACAGCCCTGACGCCTACCGTCAGATTGCGGCATTATACTTCAGGCTGATGCTACTCGACACAACAGTCGTCCTGGGGTCAAATGGCTTGAGGGCATTATCCGTGCTTCAGCTGATGCTCGCTTCGACTTCGATTGCAGACAAATTACTTGATGCCATTGAGAAACCTCCCGACCTTGTCCCAGAAGAAAGGATGCTGAAAGAGTGCAAAGAGTTCGAAAGAAAACTGGAGTTATACTGCTTTGGACTCGTAGAAATCGCCGAGTCACCTATTGTGCCAGAGCAGGTAGTGGGTTGGTACGGCTCCCAGTATAACAGGCTTTGGACGTACTATAGTCGAAGACGCCCACGATTTATTCACCGAACAGCTTCAGACTTTCTCTCGAACACAGTCGAGGGGAAAGGGATTTTAGACCACGACGTCTCATCGGAATCCTCAATTCGTTTTCGATGGTTCAAGGCACATTTGGCAACCAGTCAACTCTACGCAGATATACAAACAGGGCATCACTGGTTCGGTCCACGCGTCGCAAATGACGCGGAAACATACACACGTCTTCTCTATGGCGACTACGACAATTTTGGTCCATGCGACCCAAACTTCGCTCGAACAGTTTTCTATGTCGAACGGCTATGTAACTCCGGTCAGCTGCTTAGTATAGTTAGCCTTGACAGGGCACGATTCTGTGGGGGTGTCGATTTCCTCAAGGTCTCTGCTTCCATTTGCTTCGACGAGTCTATATGCCCGGTAGCTAAAATGAGGACTCTCACAACTGCGACGCTTTCTGAAATCCTCCTCAACCTCTGCGATCTCAAGCGCGTGTCAGATCTGCCGGGTGTCAGTCATCGTGTCGAGCATGGGCCCGGGATCAATAGACTGCTGCATGAAGGAGCTGACCCTAACTGGACGGGAACCATCTTCACACCAGATCCGCATCTGCGTGGGGCATACTCACAAGTGCGAACACCATTTACCGTGTACCTAGAAGTGGCCATTGAAATGACAGCGGCGACAATGAGGTCGGAGCAATACCGTATCGCTGGGGTGTTACGGAGCCTACACGCGTTCCTTTCTCATTCCGCGCATCTTGGAGCCATGCTCCCCGTGATCTTCTGCCACTTTCACCATCCTTATGACGGCGGATGCATTTCCAGGCCCGTACGCCTGGGAGAGGACTTCGGGGGACTTTTCTTCGGCAATAATGGGGAGATCAATTATAATCATATATTTGTTTCTGTTTCGGCACACACTATCCTACAGGCGCTGCTGGACTGCATAGACAGAGACCTTGAGCACCCACAAGACAGAGAAGAGGCCAGATATGCAGATATCATGTGGCTTATATCCAGCATCCAGAAACATTTGGATATTTGGTCTACGCGAAACGACGACCGTATCATCGGCAGGTTTGCTCGCAAACGCGTTGAAAATGACATTCCATTTCAAAACTTGAAGCCAGTATGGTATTTGCCTTCGGAGAAGGTCCATCGGGGTTCACCAACGAGTTGCTGAAAGAATTGTGTTGGTCGTTCATTGCTTGGCAGTGCTTCCCCTCTGCAAGAAGGTGCGAGATCATATCACAGCCTGTCCAACAAGTCCCCTGGACTGTACGAGCGGAGAGTTTCGATGAGACCTGGGAATCGTTTGCCGAGCTTGGAATACTAGCCAAAGTTGACTGTGAGGTGCATGACATGCAGGGCTGGGTCGACAAATTCCAGAAACAGAGATCTGCGGATGGAAGTTTTGCAGATGGGGTAAAAGTTGCGGAGAGTTACATTGGGAACCTGAATACATAGTTGTTAGCAAGCAATAGGCGAATGGACGAACTTGCACCAAACACCCCTTGGCTTCAAACCATTTGTGCAAAGACATCACGATGTGCATTTACAGATTAGTGTATGACTGACATGGACGTGAGTTACTATACATAGCCTGACTGCATAAACAACAAATCAGATATACACGCAGTCAGGACTTCGGACGTTTTACAAGCCCAAGCTTTATCGCTCTTCACGGGTACGTCTGCCTTCGTCTCGCTTCATTAAGCAAGCAACACAAGCAAAAACGCATAGCATTGGCCATGCGCTGCTCGCCGCCGAGTCAAACACTAATCCGGAGTTTACCAGTTTCCCTTGAGGTGAACGGACGGGATTACCTACTTTGCTGTATTTATTGCCGGTGGTTATAGAACACACACTACTATGGTTAATATATTTGAAGTTGATTGACTGAGGAGCTGTTTCTCGGACAGAAGCAACACGCAGGAGCATGGCTAGGAGCACAGGGGATTCAGGTGTATCAAAATTTCGAGAAGGTCAACAGTCAGGTCGTTAGATAAATGTTTTGATTCGCTATGGATGTCACGGGAGCTACCGGATATAGGGACCTAGACCGAAGATCGATTTCTTGCGGTTCCAGTTTTATCACCTGTGGTTAAAAACGATAGCACAGACGAAGTGTCTGATGTCGTGTTCCGATCTGGCGGAAAGAGCCTGGAGGACCTCGCAAGGGATTACAGGCACGGAATGGGTGTACTTGGCCTCTTTTCTGTGGGTTAAAACGGACGAGAGCCAAGCACCTCCGACTTTCCCGCGGCTGTCAACACAGGAGGATATGATTCCGGGCCGTATCTAACTAGGAGTGTGGCAAAACAACGAGGCAGGGGTCGTTCGCGGAGACATCAGTGTCCGCAACATCGTATGGAAGGCCAACGGCCGAATTGTACTCATCGATCTGGGAGAAGTCACGCGGAAATACAAGGGGCCGCGTCTATGCTAAACATGTAGATACTATGATTCTATGGATAATAGGCCGTGTTCGATGTTCGGACGATAGCAATGAGCAGGTGCGGAGGGCTGCTCGGCTCTTCACCCCTTCCAGCGAGTGTGTTGTCTGACTTGGTTCGTTTTTAAACATTTCATAATTTGCTTGCATCTCGTTGCGTATCGTTGTGTAGATAGTTTGCTAGGAGGATGAAAGCTGAAGATATGTAGGTACCAAAATTCCGGCATCACCAGACCATACCAACTTCCAGTATCATTGCCACTTTCATGAGCACATCTTACCCTCAGACTACTATGTTATCATAAATAGTTCAGAAGTAGGTGAGGAAACACTGCCAGTGGAGATCGAATGTGACTGATTGTCCACGGAGAGAATTAAGCAAGTAGTCTACGAACGACCTCGAGTTGACCAATGAGCTGCAAGCCTCTGAGCAATTCATGTTCCGCCTACGTCAGAGAAGCGTGGAAACAAAATCGAGTAAGAAATCAATTTGCAAGTACTCTGCAGAAAAGACTTGCCCGTTTCGGGGCGTATCTTTCAACCCTGGTTACACTACATCTCCCTGGGTGCTTAGCGTTGTTCCGGCCAGCAGGCTCCAGTGATCCATTTCAGGCTGAAGGTCGTAGCAGCTCCTCGTACTGAACTTCGCAAATGCGTCTCGTTGACTGTTTTTACACATCAGCACCCAAAGTTTCGTGAGAGGTCAGAAGTCATGGGCAATAGCAACAAGCAGGGGTTCGACCTCATGAGGCTCACCCCTGAGCTCCAGGTCAAAGTGTTCGAGGCGCTTCCCACCCCCTGGGCAGTGGTGGGCCTCCGGCTCACCTGCCGGGACCTCAACGCCCTCTTCCTCGCATACAGGACGCAAATCGAAACCGCCACCAGGGACAACCTCGTGGCCCCGTTCTACGAGTACTACGACTTCCTGGCCAGGCTGCACATCCCCGCCTCCGACATCAAGCACGCGCCCGCGGAGGGCTGGCCAAACATCACAGCCGAGAACTGCTCTGGGTTCGGAAAGTCGGACTTTCGCATCGACGTCTTGCGCCACCTGACGTATATCGCGGACCACGGCGAGTTCGAGAGGAGCATCAGCAACACAGACTTCAAGTCCAACGTCGTCGACTACTCCACAGCCACGGCCAAGGACTTTTCAGGCCCCTCGCTCAAGCACGGGGAGATAGCGCACGAGGCCGAGGGCCCGATCAGCAGGCACAAGGTGGTCGTCGCCTGTGGCTACGAGAGCGGCGGGATCGACCTGATCCTCGACACGAGGACGGGGGAGATCTTCGAGGAGATCATCAGGGTCGGCAGTGGCGAGACCCTGCCCGTGCGGGAATATTTCGAGTCGAAGGTGAGGCAGTGCAGGGAGCTAAAGACGGTGTTCGCCCCGGGGGAGGATGCTCACTGGGGCGGGTTCGGGAATGAAGAAGGGTCGTATGACGCCGCAGCGATGGAGGAGGCTGGAGAGCCAAGTTATCCTGACGAGTCTTTCCATTTGTAAGGACAGATATGGGACTTGAAATGGGTGTGCCATCTTTACAGAAAATTCGGGTGGCCGGGAGAAGGCTGGCGGAAAGACGACGGTCTGAAGGCGAGTGCGGAGTATGTGGGAAGAAGAAATGCTGAAGCAGAAAGAAGGCACGAGGAAATGAAGAGGAGGAAACGTGAAGCGGAAAGAAGAAACGCTGAAGCGAATATATGAACGCCTGGTGGATGACTTCTGTTTTCCCGTCGACTATAACCCTTCCATAAACGATGATGAGGACCCCGAATTGAGCTGATAGGACGTATAATGTGAATCAATACTTGTAACTTGTCTCTCACGGCCTGTACTCGCTCGTCGGCCTCAGCCCCAGTCCAGACTTCTCATAAATCATATCCAACGCCCTCATCTGCCCGATGCTGTTGTCATGCGAGATGAAATCCCCATTGCCCTCACGGCCACGGATCCGGTTCACAAACTGCTCCAGCTCGTGGCGGTACGTCAACCAGTAGATCTCGCCCGGCTCGTCGACGCCCATCTCCTTGAACGTATACGCCTTCTTCGTCTCCTTCTTGACGTACTTGCGCACCACCTCGCCGGAGCCCTTCTTCGTCACGACGAAGTCGTCCTCGATGTCGATGCGGTGGTAGATGGGCGCAAACATGAAATTCACAAAGACGACCTTGCGCGTCCGCCTCACCTCCGTGCCCTCCTCCGGCCCCGGCTCGGCCACGGCCCGGTGCTGCACAGTAACGGTCGGCCACGACAGGCTGAAGTTCGACCCGCGCAGGCCGCCCTCGATCTCGCCGATGACATCCCCGGGGAACTGAAATTGCGCGCGGAAAGTGTCATCGCACCTCTCGCGCGGCGGCGGCCTGCGCCTCAGGTCCGCCTCGACGCACGCCTCGGGCTCGGCGCCGAGCGTCCGGCGCAGGGCCATGACGGTGTACGTGCCGACGTCCATGGCCGACCCGCCGGCGAGGTCGTAGTCGAAGCGGATGTCGTTGTCCTTGGCCACGAAGGAGGGGATGACTGCGCGGGCGCGGACGTGCGCCACGCTGGGGCGGTCGACGGTGGATACGAACAGCCGCCAGGCCGGGGTGAAGAAGGCGTGGAAGGCCTCCATCAGCACGGGGGCGGGGCGGCCACCCTGCGGGTTCAGGAGGAGTGGCGAGCGGAAGAGGAGCTCGGCCTCCTGGGCGTTGGAGGTGCTGGGCTTCTCGAGCAGGACGTGCTTGCCCGCGGCGAGGGCCTTGAGGGCCCACTCGAAGTGCAGCCCGTTGGGCGTGGGGATGTAGACTGCGTCGATTGCTGGGTCGTCCAGGATTGCTGGGTTGATTGTCAGCATATGGCATCCGAGTAGGCGGGCATGGGAGAGTGGGAGCTTCTTCAACCTTGGTAGCTGTCCCTGACCTCAGGGATGCCGTGGCTCTTGGCGTAGGCGACGGCCCTTGCCTTGTCCCGGGCCGCAACAGCGTAGACGATCACCTCCGGGTGGCTCTTGGCCGGGGCGATGAAGCCCATGTCTGCGATGTTGGCCGCCCCCAGGATGCCAAACTTGATGGCATCGTCCTGCTTGGGTGCCACGGGTGGCCTGAAGATGAGCCAGTTGCGGCGCAGAGCACCCAGGAATGAGGCCATTTTGACCAGGGTGTTCTCGGCTGCAGGCGGTGGCCGTGCCCGCAGTAAGGAATATGTGAGTTTCGATGAGATTAATGTGAAAAGAGGCGATCAGTCTCACTTATTAGCGAGTTCAATATGCCAAAGTAGATGTCGAGGGGAAGACGTCCCAGGGAGGAATGTCCGTGCTGAAGTAGTCTACATGTTACGTGCGGCACACCACCTCATCATGACCCTTGCTGCGGCAACTGCCCCATCCGGTTCCTCCGCCCTGAGACCTGCCCGGAGTTCGGATTTTGCGATCAACCACATGCAGGTTGGCTGACGATCGTCTTGAGTTGACCCGACGCCGTGTGACGAGAGTCTTATCTGCACTGGCTGTTGTTTGATGGGCCACAGTTGTCGAGGATACATGTGACTGATTACATGGATGAGGAGGTGCGACTTCGGTGGGGCCAGAGACCTCGGGAGAGAGAGTAGTTGCAGGTGGTCCAAAGGCGTTTCGACGACCACAGCTCACAACATAAAATGAGTATTATCAAATCTACACACGCCAAGTCTATCTCGTCTGACCAGGCCAGCACTGGTCCAACTCCTGGGATTCCAGCATCCCTCAGCTGTTGACCCACCACTTACTTCTTGGGAATACCAGCCGCGACACCACCCGTCGCCTCAAAATTATCAGTAATAGCCTCATCCTTGACCAGCTGCCACACATCCTCGATGGCCTTGACAACCTCCGGCTTCAGCGGGCCCCTCTTGATCCCCTCGACCGTCTGCGTGATCTGCTCCGGCTTGCTCGCCCCAACGATAACAACATCGCCGAGGTCCTGCCTCAGCGCAGAGTGGTAGTACACCCAACGGTACGCCACCTCGGCGCGCGGCACCCCCTGCTGCTCCGCGATCCCCTCCCAGCGGCCCAGGCCCTCGAGCAGCTTGGGCTTGTTGTACATGTCGTGGTATATCTTGACGACGGGGCTCCCGCCCTCGGAGCGGAACCGCCCGTCCGCGGTCCCCTGCTCCAGCGCGGCTTTCGTCTTGGTCAGGAACCCGCCGGCCACGGGCGAGTAGGCGTAGAAGGCGATGCCCAGCTCGCGCAGCACGGGGAACAGCGTCGTGTCGATGTGCCGCGACACGGCGTTGTAGTTGCCCTGGTACACGGTGGGCAGGACGAGCCCTCTCGCCTTGGCGTAGTCGTGCAGCGCCCGCGTCTCCTCGGGCGTGAAGTTGCTCACGCCGAACCGCCTGAACTTGCCCTCCTTGTGCAGCGCGTCGACCTGCGGCACCCACTCGTCCAGGGGCAGCGACCGGTCCGGCCCGTGGATGTACAGGATGTCCACCTGCTTGGTCTTGAGCTTGTCGAGCGAGGCGTTGAACCGGGTGGTGATCTCCTTCAGGGACCCCGGCTGCCAGCCGCCCGGATTCTTGGTGGAGATGATGAAGCTGTCGGCGGCGCCCACGGAGCCCAGGTCGACCTCGTTGTTGCCGTACATCTCGGCCGTGTCGATCTCCTTGATGCCGGCCGCCTTGACCGCGTCAAGGGCGGGCTGTAGCTTCTCGGCGCCGGGGAAGCCGGTGGTGCCGACGGAGAGCTTCAGGTCGGAGCCGGACATGGTGACTGACGGTGTGTGTCGTGTGGGTGTGGGATGATGTGTTGAAGCGGTTTGAGAGGGGTGAGGCGTTCAATACTGCGTGTGTGGGATTATTCTATTGTGGTGCCTTTGGGGTACAGAGTTCTGTGGCAGATGTGCTGCTTCACTCTTGGGGAGGAACGAGGAGGACGGAGCTACTTTGTACTCCTTCCAATCAACAAGGAATGGTGGCTGTGAGAGCTGGCTGATCAACACGATCGCCTATGTATTGCATTGGGGTCGAGATTATTCATTTATTAAGCACGTAAGCACATGCGTCTAACGGCTATTACACCAGCCAGTCTCTGGCCCAACAGAGACGCTCAGGCGACGAGGAACTGGAGCAGCACGTCACCACACAGTGTGTTTGAGGTGATGCATCCATGCATCCCTGCGGCCGCCTAAGACAAACACATCTGGTCAAAAGCATGTCCCGGCTGTTAAGACGGAAATGGAAACGGCCGATCCATCTTAGCAGAAGGACAAGAAGCGCTGCCTAGTTGTGCTTGGTCGTGCATACAGTGGGCTGCGACTAACACGGCAGATAGACGGCAGCTTACAAATTCACATTTCGGTGCCGACGCCGCCTCCGTCCCGCGATAGGCCCTAGGCTGGTCTAAGCCCGTGGTATCCGCGGGGGGTTCCCCACTGCCAAGGATCGAATGTGGCCGACCGGTGCATCAGACCTGCCGTCAGTTGGTGCGAGACGTAACTCCGGAAGGTCGATGAAGGCGCAGGGTGTATCACCAGTGAAAAGAAAACTGGGAAGAACACGTGCACAGACATTGTACGACCACACACTGCTTCATTTGGTAAATCATCAACATTTACGTACGCGATATCAGCTGACGGCGCGCTGGATGGACCGGCCGGTCTCAGCTGCACTCTTGTGCTCCCTGTAATTAGTAAGTCGAGTAACACAATGCTTCACATGGCGTAGGGGCCGGCAGCCCGGGTCTCAAGCAACACATAATCGTCGTCATGCCCATCACATTTAACTGCTTCTGGAAAAAGCCTAGCACGAAACAGAAATACTGCAAAAACGCTGCCCTGCCTCCAACATCCCTATTCGCGAGAGGCCAGCCATTCCAACGCCGCAGACGCCGATGCCGGTGCCATTCGGTGCCAGTCCAACAGACAATAGACAAACCTCCTTCCTGTTGCACTAGACACACCCTCATGATCGTAAATAAGCAAACCCCTGCCGACATTAAGCTCTCTTCTGATGTACCGTGGCCTTGTGATAGACACTCGACTTCAAGCCGTTCGCAGTGCTAAAGTGCAGCTCCCAGCTAACCCTTGAGGTGTCTCAGTCCGAAGCTTTTGATCCGATCCCGTATTAACTCCTGCAGCTCGGTGGACAACCGGTACCTGGCAGAACGACGCTACTCCTCGGCCGGCTTCTCCGCCGCCTCAGCTGGCTTCTCTGCGCTCTCGGCCTTCGGCGACGCTGCCTTAACCTCCGTCGCGGCATCATCCGTCTTCTCCACTGATTTGGCCGGAGACGCTGGCTTTTCCGCAGGCTCCTGGGGCTCAGCCGCTGCGACTGGCGACTTGGATTTGACAGCAACCTGTGCCTCCGCGGCGGGCGGTTCCACGGGCTCGACGGTCTTGGCCGACTCATCTGCGGCCTTTTCGCTTTTCTCAGCGTCGGTGGTCGCCGGGTCTGCGGCTGCGGCTGATGGCTGGGCTTCCGCCTCTTCCTGCTTGATCGCCGGAGTCTCAGTAGGCTCAACGGCCTCGGACGCAGGAGCAGCTGTGGCCTCGGGCTCAGCCATGTCGACGTCGCCATCTTCGTCCACCTGCATCGTTGCCTCTGCAGCTGGCGGTGCTGGGTCGGCCTCGGCCTCCTTCACTGCTACTGGCTCCTCTGGCTCTGGGGCTGCAGCTGCCGCTTCCGCCTCGGCCTCGACATCTTCCATTGTCTCGTCGCCCTCGGCGTTTTCTGCCTCGTCCGCTGCCGCAGGCGCAGGCGATGCTGCCCTGGAGACGACAGGAGACGGCTGGCGGCTCTCGTCCTCGGGGGCGTGGGGGTTCTTGTAATCCATGATACTCTTGCGCTTGCCATTCGTCTGGTACACGCCATTGGCCTCGGCCATGTCCTCGTCATCACTCTCCTCGAATTCGTCGTCGCGGGTGACTTTCTGCTCCCACCGTCGTTGAGTCATACGAACATCCTTGTTGCGGTCCTCGTCCAAGTCGTCGAGCTCGGCGTCATCCTCGTCCGTCATGCCACCAAGGCTCTGGCGGGGAACATCTTGCATTTGGACGGATGGCGCACCGGTCTTCTTGAGGTTTTCGATCACGGCATTCTTGATTTTCTCAAGGTATTCGGTGCTGTTGGCATTCTCCATGTTCGATGGGCGCACATTAAGTTCGTAATCAGGACCGTAGTACTAAATTTACAATTAGCATGTGAGGTCTGAGTGGCATGATTGACTGTGGGATTCGGACTTACTTCGTAGTATTCATTGTACGGCAGGACAGGGTCCATCTCCACTCCCACCAATCGACCAGTCTCGTACGCCCAAGTCCTGGCCACATTACGCATCGTGTAACCGCCGCCACCAAGGACTAGAGTCGGCAAGTTGAAGCTGCGGACAAAGTTCACGCAGTTAGCGTGGCCACGCATGCTCAGGTTGAAACATCCCAGACGATCGCCCGAGAGACTGTCTCCGCCACACTGTAAGACTACGGCCTCAGGCTGGTAGTAGTCCATCACGGCCTGGATGACGGGTTGGAAAATGGTCTTGTACGTGTCGTCGGTGATTCCGTCGCGCAGGGGAAAGTTAACTGCGTAGTTCTTGCCGACACCTATGCCGACGTCCCGTAGCTCGCCGGTCCCGGGGAAGTACTCTCCGTATTTGTGGAATGAACAGGTCATGACACGGTCGGTAGTATAGAAAGCCTCTTCAACACCATCGCCATGGTGGACGTCAATGTCGATGTACAGAACACGCTTCTTGTATCGAAGGAGTTCGAGAATCGCAAGGACAATATCTGCAGGAGACCCACTTAGTATAAAAAGCCATTGCCTCATGTATCTAGGGGTACAGCATATACCGTTGACGTAGCAAAACCCACTGGCCTCGCTCTTTTTTGCGTGGTGCAATCCACCAGCCCAATTGATGGCAATGTCGCACTTTTGGCGGTTGAGGCGAGCGGCGCCCTCCATTGAACCGCCAGCGCTGATACCACAGAACTCGAACAGG
The DNA here is from genome assembly GCA_039880775.1 of Diaporthe vaccinii. Classification (NCBI taxonomy): domain Eukaryota; kingdom Fungi; phylum Ascomycota; class Sordariomycetes; order Diaporthales; family Diaporthaceae; genus Diaporthe; species Diaporthe vaccinii. The sequence continues at coordinate 117,201 of JBCEDN010000029.1, forward strand.
CCGTCAAAGACAGGACAATCATCACCGACGTTGTACTTAGTTTGCTCGCGCATGTAGCTGTCCATGTTGTCTGGGGTGACTCGCCGGAGGAAATCGATGTACTCGTCTGTGTGGAACTGGGTCATCTCGTTGACCACGGCTGGCTTGGCCCGCTGCGCGAAAATCGCATCAGTCTTCTATCCTCGAAGGGGGCACTTCGACACCATGGGTATGGGTCAGGGGAGCAGAGAGCCGGTGACTGACGTAGACTTCGAGATATTTGTAGACATTGTAGTTCATGACGAGGCTGTGTGCCAGTCGAATTCTGTGTGGCTTCATGGGGTGACCAGTGACATATGCATAGTTGCCAATATCCGAGTCGTAAAAATAGGCAACCTTCTTCTTGCTCGTGTTCAGCTTGGAGAACAGGGGCCGCGACCGATCGACTCCAGCTGGGTCGGTCGCCATACGGGAGCAGCAGGACGGACCGCTTTGCGCGATCCAGGAACTGTGGGTGTTGTGGAATATTTGGTATAGTTTCTCGAAAGAGTTGAACTAGATTGATGCCAATTAGAGAGACCAGCAGCTGAATTTCTGACGAGTGCCTAAGGAGGCTTGCGAATGGTTGGTGGATGTTACGAGGAGTGAGAGTTTGGAACCGGGATTATGAAAAGGCGATGGCTGCCACGAGGTGACGAAGTTGGGAGAGCTTCCTTCCATTTTGCCTGCCGTGCACTTGCTTCGACACTTCGGGCAAGGGACCTTGTGTCGGCAGCGAAGCTCGGACCCCTGTCGGTGACGATGGGCTGGCCGTCGCGATCGCCATTTGATTGGTGCGTCGGGCAAGAATGGGCCAGCCGCCGCCAGAGGAACTGCGTGTGTGCAGCTGGTGCCGGCTGGCGGAGCTGATGAGGTAAGAGATTTGGGTACTTGGGTACCTCGGTACCTGGGTGCCCCAGGTGCAAGCAAGGATTGGGTGGGTGGATGGAGCTGCATCTCGGGCTCCAGGCTGCTCGAGCTGTCGTCAACTTGAATCAGATCCGTCCATCGCAAACCACCTCCCACCTCCAAGCCGCATCTCGGGTTGTTGACTCTCCTTCCAACACAGCACCACGTCATTACCACCGTTTCCACGCGAACTCTCCTTTCTACAACACGCTCTAGCACTGCTCTCCTCGACATTAACCCTCCATAACCGATCTCGCAAGCAGCATGGACCAGTTCAGAGGACTGTTGAGTGGCGCCCGCGGCCAGCTGGGCGGCGCTCAGCCAGGGTCGGTAAGTCGCCCAGGACTCGTCTTCTTCAGATGCCCGTTCACATAACCTCGCTCGCGATCAAGCTGCTGACTAGTCGCCTTTCCTGTAGGACAACTCCACCCTGATCGATAACTCCGAGACCGTCTACATTTCCTCCCTCGCCCTCCTCAAGATGCTGCGACATGGCCGGGCAGGTGTACCGATGGAAGTCATGGGTCTGATGCTGGGAGAGTTCGTCGACGACTTCACTGTCCGCGTCGTCGATGTGTTTGCCATGCCACAAAGTGGTACAGGTGTCAGCGTCGAGGCCGTCGACCCTGTGTTCCAGATGAAGATGATGGAGATGCTGCGACAAACGGGAAGGTAGGCAGCGAAGCATTGTCGCGCTTGTGCCGTGTTCGGGAGCTAGCATGCTGATGACAATCTTTCACATAGGCCAGAGTCTGTCGTTGGATGGTACCACTCCCATCCTGGTTTCGGCTGCTGGCTGTCTAGCGTCGACATCAACACCCAACAGAGCTTCGAGCAGCTTACCCCACGAGCCGTCGCCGTCGTCGTCGATCCCATCCAATCCGTCAAGGGCAAAGTCGTCATTGACGCATTCCGGCTGATCAACCCTCAGTCGCTCATGCTCGGCCAGGAGCCCCGCCAGAGCACATCGAACTTGGGTCACCTGAACAAGCCCTCTATCCAAGCGCTGATTCACGGCCTGAACCGACACTACTATTCTATCGGCATTAACTACCGCAAGACCGCGCTTGAGGAGAACATGCTGATGAACCTGCACAAGCACCCTTGGACCGAGGCGCTGCAGATGGATGACTTCCGGATAGAGGCGGACCACAACAAGGAGAGGTTGGAGAGGCTGGTCAGCCTGGCGGACGGCTATGAGAAGCGTGTTAAGGAGGAGACGGAACTCACAAAAGACCAGCTCAAGACCCGCTACGTCGGCAAGCTGGATCCCAAGAAGCATTTGGAGGATGTCGGCCAGCAGCTCATCGAGGACAACATTGTCGCTGTGTCCAAGCAGATGATCGACAAGGAAGCAACCATGCCCAAGAAGGACAGCGCAGGCGGCTCGAAAGATGTTGCGAACGGCGGGGATATGGACATTGACAGCTGATCACCAAGCCCTATTGCGCTGGAATGACACGATTCATGGTATACCATAATGGCATTGTACGACTATCTATGGCGTTAGACTTGGCATCCGGCTTGGAGGGGCCACAAGGTAGATAGGTAGACGTGTATTTGAAATCGTCTAGCCCAGCTTGCGTCCCGCAAGACCGCGACCCTCTGCTTCGTTTCTCACAGTCCGCACCTGACTTATACGATGTCTTATTGACGGCTCAAACAGGAGCAAGACGCTCTCCGGTAAGCTCATCATCTTGTTGCAGTGCCCCTTCGTGTGTTGATTTGTCTCTAGTGTTGCTGTTCCTTCGTCCACGGAGCGTCTGGCTTGTCTCACGGTCTTTGTGACTAACAAAGACGGATATGCCGTGGTTTCCAAAGAGGCAGAAAGCTTACTGTCTGACATGTGGACAATTCCCTTCTTCCCCAGCCGACGGTTCTGTTTCCCTTTTGTCTCTGAGCCGTAGTAATGGCAAAACAATGTCGGGCTTCAAAACAACACCATTGTTCCAAGCAAGACTCTTATGGTCCTCACCCGCGTTTCTTTCTGCTGAGGATATCATTGACTTGAACATCTCTCGCTCTTAAAACAGGTCCACATTCCCAGATGTCTCGAATGATGCTCTCTGCAATCATCAATACATCCCTCCTGACTTCCACACACTATAGCCAAAGCAAGCCAACAAGGGCCGGACCCAAGAAAGGCCTTGCTGTTCGGCTATCCCAAAAAGACTTCGAAAAGCAGTGCAAAAGAAGAAATGGAGGGTTGTCCCACTAAATTTGTTGATTTCCTCGACTGCTGCCTCGGACGCCGAAAGAAAGAAGAGACCATCGAACTAACACCGCAGAGCAACACCTACGGACGAAAGCTGATGGAGACTCTGGATAACAAAGGGAGACGGAACGGGGCGAGACCATCGAAGGGCGACATCTCCAAGCCTCTCCCCGTGAACCCTCCAGGTAGGGCTTCTCTTGACCTGGGGAAAGCCCACCGCCCATCTGCAGACCTGAGTGACCTCGTAGGAAGCGACGGCGAAGACACACCCGCCCCACACAACTACGACCGTGCCTGGTACGAGATGCTGAGCAGCCTCCACAGCGCGCTCAAACACACGCGGTACTCGATCAGTGGTAGGATGGGGATGTCGGTCTGGGGGTGCGCCAACGGCGCCAAGAGCGGCCTGTCCGTCGTGTGCCCCATCGAGTCCCGCGAGGCCGTCAAGATCTGGTGCATCAGCACGAGCGGCCGCTTCAGCATCACCGAGGCCGAGCCCGACATCCTCACCTTCCAGTCCCCCGGCACGCCCCAGAGCCCGTCCCGCACCTGGCGAATTAGGATACGCTGGCTGCGCGAGGCGACGTTCGAGGCCATGCCCAAGGTCGAGATGGCGCTGCGGTACGACGACGGGAACCCCTACGCCGGCGAGCAGGTCGCCGCGGTTAACGTGCTGACGCTGCCGGCCCTACTGGACAACTGCGCCGGCGCGTGGGCAGACCACTTTCGACGGCACGGCAAGGGGGATGGCCGCCTCCGGGGCATCGAGGACGACGTCTTCTCCATCCTCGAGCGTATCATGGACCTCAACTTCGCCGAGGAGGGCACGGGCCCGTTGACAGAGTACGAGTGCAGGCACGTCACCAGGGCCGCCTTCTGGACGCCCTTCACCAAGAAGCACCCGGACTCACCCGCCATGTTCGCCCTGTGCGGCCTGCCGATTCCCCAGCCGAAGCAGATCGCGACGGCCCAGCCCGGCCCCAACGCAGACATGGTCTACTCGAACGACCGCCGCTTCACGAACCCCCGCCCCGCTCCTCCGGTCCCGCCCAAGGACAACGGCCGCGACCTCACTACCAACGTGAAGCGCAAGACGGAGGCGGAGGCTGAGCCCGCGCCCCGGCGCCGCGTCTCGTTCATGGACCTGTTCAGTTCTTCCGGCCGTAAGGATGCGAAGCAGGCGCATGCGGAGCGCGAGCGGCGGCACACCGAGGACGCGAGGAAGCTCGAGGAGGAGGTGCGCCGCGGAGCGCGCAGGCTGGACGAGGGGGAGAGCGAGCGGAGGAGTCGGCTCAGGGAGCGCGACGCCAGCAGGGAGGGGCAAACGACCTCCCGCCACGGGAAGGGGAAGGAGAGCGAGAGCCGCCGGCGAGAGGGAAGGAGTAGCAAGGACCGCCCGCGCCTGAAGGAGGCGCCATCCAGGCTCAGGGACGACCAGGACAGTGGCTATCACCGCAGGGACAGCACTCCGCGGTCCTCGGTGTCCTCTTCCTCTCGACGGCCCAGCTCCAGGTCCAGCAGTGCTCGTGACGGGACAAAGGTGAGTGCATTCGACCCGTCGGCCCTGGAGCGGACTGCCTCCGGCAACGGGCGTATTCCTCGGCGCGGGCACTTTGCTGATTTGTTCATCGAAGACGATGGGGAGGCTTTGTAAGGAGATGGTGTTGAAGTGTGGAAATTGCTTTGATACAACGGCACGAATTTGTGACTGTTCACAGTGGGGCATAGCTGCCTCCCCTAATTTTTCCTTTGTCTCTTTTTCCCCGGTCCATCCCGGACTATATATAGGTAAGTCAGTAATTGAATAACGGCCTTCCTTCACATGACTGTTTACGTAAGTTCGTCTCATGCCTTGTTTGACATTCAAATATTCTCATTGAATGGTGTACGTCGACTGCTCAAGCGAGCGTCTCTATAGAGGATTTCCTAATTTATACTACTTAGCGCCTGTGACTATCCCCGTCTCCAGGCCCCTTTTGGTCCATGTGTCTCCATGCGTTGGGATCATCAAGAAAGTGCGTCGCAGCATATCTCTGACCACTCGTGAGCTCGAGGTGTTTTTGCTGGGGAATCCCTCTACGGCTCTCCCAACGTATTCATCAGCCAATTCTGTCTCATAGCAAACCGGACTGCGGAGAAAAGAGGAGATATCAGTCTTGAACTTACCAAGGAGAGGAATCCTGACTGCTCTCTGATCTTCTCTTCTCCTTCTTCTCCTTCCGCAACTGCTTCATGCTTTTCTGGGAGTCCGGCTTGGCCTTGGGCTCCTTGGCCTTCTTCTTCTGATTTTTGCCGTCGTCATCCTCCTCCTCCTTCATTTTCTGCGCGGCAGCACGCTCCTCCTTCTTCTGACGCTGCTTGGCGTGGGCACACTTGACACACTCCGTGAGGGACGAGTGAAAGCTTCCGGGGTGGATGTCGCAGTCGACGTAGTGTCCGGCAGCAATGCAGTGCTTGTTGCCAACACGGCCGCACTTGGGGCTAGGGAGGTTGGGGGGGTTGCATTTAGCATGATGTTCGAGCTTTCTGAGGATATGCTTCCGTCCCAAGGCTTACTTACCAATGATGAGATGAAAAGGCAGGCATTTTGATCGCTTGGATGGTGCTTGCAGAGAATTTCTAGAGGACAGGTAGTCTTGATATAGCAAATAAGTCTTCCCAAGGGGATTGTTGACCTTGATTGATTGACGTTGCTTTGAGGCTTGAACGTAGTGATCAGGAGTGTCAGAGGAGGTTGGGCTGTGCAAGTTCAAGTAGACCAGACGTACTTGGTTGGTGTTGAGGAAGAAGATTGCAGATTGGTGCTGCTGAGGTGCTCTTTTGTTTATAGAGGAGTGACGCTCTTCACAGAAACCATTCACTTTCGATTCACTTTTGAGTAAAGCAGGTGGCTACGGGCGTTGGTTTGAAGTGATTTGTACGTGCGACCGTGGCTGTGAGGGTGGCAGGCTACTTCAAGTGAAGTGTGCCAGGGACCAATCTACTAGAGGAGAACAAATGCCCACCTCCTCCACGCACTGAACAGTACGTATTCGGTTTACTTTGGACCGTTTGAGTGGAGGACAAGCACGTTGGGCGTCGGCGTTTGCGATCAGGGTCGTCGAGCTTATTCGCTCTGTTTGTTAACTCGATGAAGCACCATAAGCACACGGGCATTCTTTTAGTATATATGCGTTCAGACTACCTCTAAATTAACTATACTTGTATCGAAGGCTTTCGCGAGTAAATCAGGCAACGATAACCTGGGTGAGTATTCTTATGGCGGTGTTGAGACTTCAGGAGGATGTGATGCTAGCCATCAAAGAGCATCTACAGCCAAACCCAACAGCGTTGTGGGTCAATGAACCTGTTAACCAGCGTCGGCCATTGCATCATTGTAGGAATGATGCATTTGGACTGAAGACAGGTGAATATCTTACGCTTGCACAGCTACAGTGTTTGCTTGTACGGTTAAAGTAACGACCCTTGAGATATGCATTGTATCTGCCATTGACCATTCCTTTCTGGGACGTACATTACTCACTTGGTACGGTAGTAATGGCGTGGCACTGACATGTGCACATTTCCTCAACCTTCTGGTGTTTGTTCCTGCTCAGATCCAGGCCGCTACAAACACAGTTGCCTTTCACCATCGTCCTGGACTCTACTTTTCTAAGCGGGAGTCGGACCCAGACGATCGACTGCCAGACCTTGAAATACAACATTGACTTATTCAGGAGTCCGAATATCCGCTGACTCCTTCGAATCGTCGAACCAAAAAGAAGATTGGAATACAAACGCGCATTCGGGTACCGAGAGCAGGTAGGCGCTGGTCGCTCAACGCCTTCATGAGGGGGCCAGAATCGGCCCACCTACGGTTTTCATTCGGCCCACCTGCGCTTTTGTGTTCGCCCACCTATATACTTCAAAATTACTGCACTGTACACTTAAAAATAAGTACTATGGGGTAAAACTTAAGAATTCTTTAATTTTATTCTTTATATATATACGCTCTCTGTAGCTTTTGTAGCCTCTGTAGCCTTTGTAGTCTCTGCAACCTCTGCAGCCTCTGCAGCCTCTGTAGCCTCTGCAGCCTCTGCAGCACTTTAAGTCCTCCAAGGCTGCAGAGGCTATAAAGGCTGTAGAGGCTGCAGAGGCTGCAGAGGCTGTAGAGGCTGCAGAGGCTGCAGAGGCTGTAAAGGCCGCAGAGGCTATAGAGGCTGCAGAGGCTGCAAAAGCTATAAAGGCTATAAAAGTTATAAAGAGTAGGGGCGTAAGGATATAAATGGTAAATAATGGAGCAATCTTGGCAAATACTTCTTTTTTAATGTGTAGTATAGTTATTTCTAAATATGTAGGTAGGCGAATATAAAAACGTAGGTGGGCTGAATGAAAACCGTAGGTGGGCCGATTCTGGCACTTCATGAAGTGGTAGTGCTTCTGTTCTGTTTACCAGTAATGGTAGTACTTGGCCTAATCACGAAATGTAGCCCACATGGATACAGAGACGGTACAATGAACACCACTGCTCGGATGACCTACCCCGCTCAGTAGATGAGCCGTTGCCGACTGAGTTTCCCAGGATCTGGTTAACGGTCTGAGGAATGGTGTATCAACTCCAAGCAAAGCATGATAGCGTCTAACGTCAGCTAATCCTGTCAGCACTAGAAAGGTGCACTGGCAGTATCCCCTCTCAAAGCCGCTAGCTTTAGTTCTCGCTGCTTGTAATTGGGGAGCCCCATGATCTAGGTCAGCTACCAAGATACCACTAGATCTGTGCATAAATACAGCTGAGCCGGAGTTCCGAGCACCCACCACCTTAAGAACACCCTTCCGCGTAGAAAGCATACTGGCTACGACCTACGTCTTTTCAAAGTACCATCAAAAGACAGCCGAGATCACAAGACCTGAAGTTGAAGCCAGAGCAATGTCGGAGCTACTCGTCATTAACTGTCCCGGCGGCAAGCAATGCGCCCACCTCATCCCTTTGCTCTATAACAAGGGCAGATGGAAGCTGCGTCTTGCCGCGCACTCTAAAGCATCCCACGAGAAGCTCCAGTCGCAGTACCCCGACACCGAGGTCGTTCAAGTCGATCTGACTTCCCTGCATGATTGCCAGGCACTTCTTGCCGGAGCCACCACCGTATATCACGTCGGCCCGTCCTTCCACTCCCGAGAGCGTGAGATAGGGTTAAACATGATCGACGCCGCGGTGGCCGAGACCAAGCGGCCCGGTAATGTTTTCAAGCACTTTGTCTTCTCGGGCGTGATGGGGACGCAGATCCGCAACCTGATGCAGCACGAGATCAAGTCCTTCGTCGAGGAGCGGCTGTACCTCAGCGTCGAGCTCAACTGGACAATCCTGCAGCCGGCAAATTTTATGAACTTCTTCCCCATAACTCTGCTGGTAAACCAGGAGCAGCCCGTCCTGGACAAGCTGTGGAACCCCGAAGCGGCGAACAGTATGATTGCGCTGCGCGACCTGGCGCAAGCAGCCGCCAAGGTACTGAACGAGGGCGAACAGCACTACTTTGCGCAATACCAATTGGCGTCCACATTGCCCATGTCTGAGACCGAGGTTGCCAAGGTCATCGGGAAGCATCTCGGGAAAGAGGTCCAGACCAGAGCTCCGGCGTTCGAAGAGGGGGTCGGCCGTGCGTTGCACTACTTGTTCGGTGGGCTGGCTGCGGAGGGGGACCCTCGCCCGGATATCACCAGGGACGAGGCCGAGAGACTCATACTGTTCTCTAACCGCCGTGGATTGAGGGGCAGTCCTAATGTCTTGAGGTGGCTCTTGGGCAGAGAGCCTACGAGCATTGACGAATGGGTGAAGACAGAACTGGAAGCGATCAAGAAAGAAGCCTGAGGACGAACCCGCAGAGCTAACTGGGGGATTTTCAATAATGATGATATCGGCAGATGAATCTCACATCATCACGGAATACCCATACAATACGAGACAAGTTCATTTCAATATTCCAAGCCACTTGGCCTGACAAGAAACGGTTCGATGTAGCAGTCTTTTAAATTCACGCCGTGCCATTATTCCAAGAGGTATTCAATTTGTGCAAGGCCAAGCGTCATTAGCCAATTTCGTCTGCATAGAAGATGTTATGATGTTGCTCCCATGCCCGCCCATTTCTAAACGCTATGGAGCACCCACTGATGCACGGGTATACGAACCGATCGGCATGTCGGTTCCTAATGTAATGCTCCACGTGCGCATTTTTCTGGAAACCAAACTCGAGACTGTGTCTTCGGCAAGTACCCACAGAGCACCTCCAACAAGTGCTTGTGTGGTTCTCCGGATGGTAGAGCCGCTTGCGCTGTTCATGCTGCCTTCTTTTATTAAACGTAGTTGAGTTGCTTTCGGTTTCAGAATCGGAAGATATCACAATTACCTCGACGTTTGGTGGAATGACCACTGGCTTCTTTGAACCATTATCGTCGACTTTGCGCTTCTTCCTGTTATTGTTGGCGGGCTGACTCTCCGATTCGTCTTCACTTGTGCCATCATCTCGAGCTCGCTTCTTGGACGGCGTAACCAGCACCGTCGGCGGGGGGACGTATACTTTGCCAACTCCCAGCTCTCTCAGCCTTTGCTCTGCCTGGTCTCGCTCCTCCTCGTCGAGATTTTCATTTTGGGAAATTTGGAATAATGAATGCGGATCGGCATCTCTTTCACCGCTGTCGCTCGTCTTTTCGGTATTTTTGAAACCTTTTCACCGCACGGAGGACTCAGGTTTTGATAGGGAGCAGAGTGCCTGGTTGGGACGATTGGGAATTTGCCGAAAGCCAACAATGTCTTTGATGAGGGGAGAGCTGACATTAAATAGAACCCAATTGTTCCATCCCTCCCTTTCACTTGTCACTACTGGGAGAATCTGATTGTTCGAGAACAATGATTGTTTACCATGCTTTGTTTCATAAACGGGCTAGGATACATAGAATCTCCCTGCTTGTCGTTTGAGGGCAAAGAAAGGGTCTGTGGCCGGTCTGCGTCACCGCGCCCTTGGGATCCGTCCCGTCGCCATCCTGTAGCTTCAGTTCAATCAGTGACAAGAGAAGCCCTCAAATAAAATCACTGATCTAAGATTAGCGGGAGTGTGGGGAGATCTGGAGTGGATTAGCAACTGCAAGACCAGTCACCACCTGGCTATGAGCTCGTGTGTAGTGACGTGGTCACACTACTGACTGCTCATGAGCTGGTGCGTTGACATGCTTGGCAGACTCAGCTCTAAGCTTCAGTCAATCGATCATCATTCAATTTGTGATTTCGTGGTGGCTGTTATAAAATTTGAGATAATTCAGAAAAATAACAGTTACTGCGATGAGGTCGTTCCCATCTGGCCATCACCGAGAACAAAAGACCAAATGCTCGATCTTCTCCTCCCAGCATCCACATCGAAGCTCGGTCGCCGGGCCAAAGACTGCTGTAGTAGCTTCTCGGAATGATCGATCTCATTGTGCCCGAACGTCTGCTGCATGAACATCGCGGTCAGAGCCAAGACCCTCCAGCTGTTGAGCTTCGTGACGGCATTTGAAAACCACCACGATCCCTCGGAGGTTAACGGCACGGACCCAGGACGGTTCTTTAGGGACCAGTCGTACACCATCTTGGTGCGGCTCATTCTCGCCTTCTCGTAGAGCCGCAGGCGCATGTTGACGTCTTCCGGTCTGGTGCCTAGAGGAAACATTACAGCGAGCGAGAGGGCATCTTCCACGGCCATGGAGGCTCCTTGACCAACATCTGTGAAACGTGAGCTTCTTCCCAATAGAATGGCTGGGGCATATGATTCTGACGTACATGGCTGTACAATGTGCGCAGCATCTCCCAGAAGAGTGGTCCTCCCCCTCACCCATGATGGGAGAGGGTCAAGATCGGATAGAGCGAACACTCTCAAGCTGTCATCTGCCTCGGCCACGAGCTGCTGTGCTTCTGGCGAGAACTTAGAGAAAGCTTGTATCAGGTTATCCTTGCTGCCGTCGTTGTTCCAGGCTAAAGTCTTTGGTCAGTGCACAGCTCACCACGATCAGTTGGCCAAAGAGATGAATACTAACTGCCCTCCTCGATCACCCCAACTGCACTGCTTGGAACATATGCCAGCATGTTGTAGATTGTGTTGTTGGAGCATGGATAAGCCAGGAGCCTCCGGTCCGTGTCGTCCCACTGTAGCATGCATCCAGGGTTTTGTACAACATGGACAGGTCCTTTGTCGGCCATGATTGCAGCAACCTTTTCGATTGGCATCAGCCAGCGAAAGGCACTGAAACCTGCTGTTTTAGGTTTCGCCCCTGGGGAGACTTCCGCTCGTGTTATCGACTGAGGCCTGTCAGCAGACTCCAGCCATAGAGCGCGGTGGACGTACATGAATGCCGTCTGCGCCAAGCAGGACATCACCATGAAATCGGCGACCATCCTCTAAGGTGACTCTGGCTTCGTCCACATCGATTTTGGATATCTTGCACGAGGTATGTAGTACTATCTCCTCCTGCAGGGCTTTCTCCTTCAGGAAGTTGTGAAAAGCGTGGCGCTGTACGTAATACCATTCCTGTCGCCAGATAAATAAACCACCCTAGGCTCTGCTGGGAGACAAAATGCCGATAAAGGATACTCACAGCTATCCAACCTTTGCGTCTATTTGATAGATCTGCGTGAAGCAACAGGTTTCCATCCCGGTCGTGACGGATCATCTACAGATGCTGAGTGAGCTTCAACTAGTACACTAACCATCGCATCGTTTCGGCACGGAAGGATCTGTCGAGACCGGAGAGCGCAAGAAGGCACTGACATGATGAACCAAGTCCGACCCACAGCTCTCCGGCAGAAGATCAAGCCAGTTCAGGAGCACAGAACAATTCGGCGACAAAGTGAGAGCTGCTCCTTGCTCCGTCGCAAACTTGGACTTTTCAACGACCTGCGACAGTCTTCAGCGCATGTCAAAGTCAAGAGGGTGATTTGTGTTGTGTGTTGGTGGCATACGATGACATGGTGTCCCTTCTTCTTGAGGGCCAAAGCCGCTGTGAGCCCGGCAATTCCTGCTCCGACAATGACAAACGACAGACTCCCAAACGGCAGATCCGGCTTAGTTGGTCTTCTTGAGTAGTAACCCATCGCTCCGAGGAATGTTGTGAGGCAGCGGCTCACAAGCCCAAGGAGGCTTCCGAATGCGTTGAGAGCGAAAGACATATGGACAAGTTCCGTGGTTGTAATTTTGCAAACTGACGGTCAGTGTATGCGCATTACTGTTTGCGTGATATATTTGCTGACCTGGCTTACTCTGACCCTGTCAGTCCGTCGCGCAGTAGCCGTCATTCATTAAGAAAAGGAGCGAAGGAGCCGTAGGATCGACCGGCTCAGCCGTCCCTAAATCACCTCCAATAGCTGATCCGACGCTGGTGATACAGTAAGTTAGTTTATTTGCCAAGGGACAGGACCCACACCCGTCCACAAATCCGACTTTAGCTCCCGGCGCAGCAATGTCTCCTCCGCGTCATCTGAACCAGGCTTACATGGTGTGCAAATGTCGCGGGCTGCATAAAGGTAAGACATTTGCAGCTTGAGAAAACAGGTTGAATGTTCGTAGGACGCATATTGAGTGGTAATTTAGAGTCGCCTATATCTGAAAGAGGCGGAATCGGAACTCTGCTCCAACCCGTGATAAACTCTGTGGAAAGCTAATTATACAGCTTGCCCGTGTCTAACTCCGACGGCCAAGACACGTTTGAGGTGGCCTTACAGGACAGAACAGTGGAGCTCTCGGCATTTTTCCCACGTAGATTCAACTCACTATGAGACCACGAGTTGGTTAGTTCGGCTTGCGAGCAACTAGCCGTATATTTGTCGCAAAAGACTTGAAATCCAGGGCTATATATCAAAAAAATGTCATATACCGAGATGATGGAAATGAATATGCGTCGTATTGTGCCATCCACACTTCCATCTGGGCCACAGGACCACGCGCCTAGCAATGTTGCGCGAAGGTGTGGGATGCCCTTCACAAATTCACAGCCAAATAGCCCAACTCAAGGCTGATCGTAAGGATGCTGGAAATGAAAGCCACGTTCGTATTCTCCTGGAAATTGAAAGTCTGCGAGATCAATAACAACAGTTTCAATTCAAATAACGAAGACAATGCGTCACTGAAAATGGCCCACCAAAGTCTTAGATGTGCTGTCCTGTGTGTTCAAGAACAAGTGTGTGGGAAAATTTTTACATGCACGAGCACCGAAGGTTTCCCGCTACAATTACCTTTAGTATCACTAATTTTTGCGATTCAGAAGTTAATTTGTCTTTTGTTAAAATTTTGTGTGCTGATAATTCAAGTCTATGGACGGACTCACCGATGGCGCAGCATGTGACGACTAGTATGGCTCTAGGCTCTTCGAATCATGGTGCAAGTGGAAGCAAGCTTCATCGCTTGTCGTCTTTTTTTCTCGACTAGATAGGCTCTAATGTGTAATTTGACGATCGAATCGTGAACGTGAGGGCTTCGACTTTCCGCTATTTCTCTCGCGACAAATTCAGTCCTTTTATGCAGCAGTAGTGAGCACCGTCGAAAAATAGGTCGGGCGTATGATCAAGAAAAGACGAGCTATTGGATTTAGAAGAACAAGAAGCGCACACGTGGGAAGAACTGAACTTTATCGAAATTCTCCCCATAAATACTCGTAAATCCCTCTCACATCGCACTTTTCAGATCTTTCTTCTCTCACCAACCTTTTCCTCATACATACCATACACAAACCAACCAACCTTTAATTTACTCTCACCTCTTACTTCTCATACCTCTACCAATACCATCAAACCGTACGGATCTACACTCCGTCATCATGTGGAGGGCAGCTCTCCTCGTCCTCGCTGGTGGCGCGGCCGTCCAGGCCGCCCCAGTTCCAAATTCCAGGGCGACGCTGACCCCAGCCCAAATCGAGAGAGGCTGCACCGTCGACTTGATCCCATGGGTTCCCGAATGTCACGTAGTGAAGGACGAGGACACTATTATCCGACATGTTGGAGACGACCCGGCCCCCGATCCTCTCTTCGACGTGGGCTGTGACTGGAACGGGGGTGCCAAGATCCCGCATCACTGCCATATCGGCGACATCAACTTTAAGATCCCCCTCGCGGAGATGATCGACTGGTTTCGCGGTTTTCCTTATCACGATGGAGACCGTCCCAAGGAGCCCAAGGAGCCCAAGGAGCCCAAGGAGCCCAAGGAGCCCAAGGAGCCCAAGGAGCCCAAGAAGCCCAAGAAGTCCAAGAAGCCCAAGAAGCCTAAGAAGCCTAAGCCTACTCACACCCCCGTGCCGACCACAACCATGAGTCCAGTGCCGACCAGCCCAGTACCAACTACAACCACGACTCCAGTTCCGACCAGCCCAGCACCAACGACAACCAAGAGCCCTGTGCCAACGACAACCACGAGCCCGGTGCCAACCAGCCCTCCGACAACAACCACAAGTCCCGTGCCAACCAGCCCAGTGCCAACGACAACCAAGAGCCCTGTGCCTACGACAACCAAGAGCCCTGTGCCAACGACGACTAAGAGCCCTGTGCCTACGACAACCAAGAGCCCTGTGCCAACGACGACTAAGAGCCCTGTGCCTACGACAACCAAGAGCCCTGTGCCAACGACGACTAAGAGCCCTGTGCCTACGACAACCAAGAGCCCTGTGCCTACGACAACCACGAGCCCTGTGCCTACGACAACCACGAGCCCTGTCCCCCCTACACCAACCCCAACTGACGACCCGAATAAGAATGTGACCGACGTAATCCATACGAAGAGCGATAAAGCCTTGAAAATTGGTCTCGGTGTTGGAAGTAAGTAGTTTAACCATATGATATCAACAGTCCCACGGCGACACATCTGCAGATGTCCGCGATCTGTCTCACCACTCGCCTCAAACATGAGGCTGTAGGCATCTAGACAGTCCACGGCCCCACAGCGATTTACTCCACCACTCTTCCCGTATAACTCTTACCCACGTTGCTTCGATGGCTAACTCTTACTTCTGCAGTGGGTGTTGGTATCCCCGCCGCTGGTGCTGCCGGGTGGATCGCAAAGACTCTGAGCGCGGGTAGGGGTGTCCACGCAGTCGATGGTGCCGTGAGGGAACTCGGTGACTTCGCGCTGAACAACCTCCCGGAATGGACGGAATCCACCCACTACGACTACTCGGATCTGTCCAGAGATTACCCTGACATGGACCTTTTCGACGAGGAATCTATCGAGGATTGGGTTGACGACGTTGGGCAGCAGCAGCAGGAGTTGGAGCCTCTCGAAAACCTGGAGGACCTGGGCAACGAGGTTGTCGATACTGTCAACAACTTGGAATCCATGCTGCAGGAGGCCGGGTACACCGAAGAAGAGGCGATTAACCTCATGACGGAGTTGCAGGCCGAGCTGGCTGCCGAGTCGGGAGGTTACACGACCGGCTCCGAAGGAGCCTCCTCTGCCATGGAATGGGCTCAAAATTGGGCCAACGAAGTGGTCGGTGGGTCCTCTGGCGCAGCTGGTGGTGCCTCTGGCGCAGCTGGTGGTGCTGGTGGCGCAGCTGGTGGTGCTGGTGGTGCTGGTGGCGCAGCTGGTGGTGCTGGTGGTGCTGGTGGCGCAGCTGGTGGTGCTGGCTCCGGCGCAGCTGGTGGTGCTGGCTCCGGCGCAGCTGGTGGTGCTGGCTCCGGCGCAGCTGGTAAAGGCAGCTCTAACAGTGGAAGCGGCTCAAACGGAGGCGGCTCAAACAGTGGAAGCGGCTCAAGTGGAAGCGGCTCAGGCTCAAACGGAGGAGGCTCAAACGGAGGCGGCTCAAGCGGAGGCGGCTCAAGCGGAGGCGGCTCAAGTGGGAGCGGCTCAAGTGGAAGCGGCTCAGGCTCAAATGGAGGCGGCTCGAACGGCGGCTCGAATAACGGCGGCTCGAATAACGGCGGCTCGAATGGAGGCGGCTCGAATGGAGGAGGCTCGAACGGAGGCGGCTCCAACGCACCTGGTGGAGGCGGCTCAAACGGAGGTGGCTCGAACGGCGGCTCGAATGGAGGCTCGAATGGAGGAGGCTCTAACGGAGGCGGCTCAAAAGGCGGCTCAAATGAAGGCGGCTCGAACGCGCCTGGCCGAGGAGGCGGCTCCAAGGCTGGCAAGGCACCTGGTGGAGGTGGCTCTAAGGGCGGCACGAACGCACCTGGTGGTGGCTCTAATGCACCTGGTGGAGGAGGCGGCTCTAACGCACCTGGTGGTGGCTCTTCGGTGGTGAACGTCGGGGACTGGGCCGGTGCCCAAATGGCTGCGGACGTGGCATCTTCGGGAGCGGGTGCCGAGGAGGTAGCTGACGCCCTCATCCAGGCAGGTGTCCCTGCCAGCAGTGTCGCATCCACCGCGAAAGCTATCAGCAACGCAATCAAGTTTCTGCCCGAAGCAGGACCAAGCAATGCAGCACCCAAAGCCGCCCTCAAGGTCATCTCAAAGGCCATCACAGCTCAAGGCAGGGCTATCGCTGAATCAGTGTCATCCGCAGTGGGTGATATACCTGGTCAGACTCTGCCCGAATACCTCCGCGGGTCTGGAGTTCCCGAGGATTTTGTCGACGGTATCTCTCGGACCGTGAAGAAAGCCATCAAACAGTCCAGGGCCACCGGGTATAGCGGGAGCAAGCTCAACACTGCCGCAATAAAAGCCCTTGAGCGCGCTCTCCCTCCGGATTTCTTTGAGACCAGCTCTGGGGGTCTCCAGGGCCCGGCCGGGGAGATTGCCCGGGCGTTGATGAATGTCGTCGGATCCTCGTACAACTTCTGGTACGCGTACCCGAAGGCTGTCTATAGCAGCCTCAAGAAGCTCGAGGGCAAGAAGCACAAGAAGCACTCGAAGCTCTCGAAGGCTCTGGAAGAGATCCTTGCGAACGGCCCGCCACCAGAGATGGGCCCTTTCATGGATATCACCTTTCCGTACCGGCGCCAGAGGATTCGGGGCGACCGGGTAAAGGTGTGGCATGGAGAGGGTGGCAAG
This sequence comes from Diaporthe vaccinii, assembly GCA_039880775.1. Classification (NCBI taxonomy): domain Eukaryota; kingdom Fungi; phylum Ascomycota; class Sordariomycetes; order Diaporthales; family Diaporthaceae; genus Diaporthe; species Diaporthe vaccinii. The sequence continues at coordinate 134,319 of JBCEDN010000029.1, forward strand.
GTACCCAGCACAAGCCCGTCTCCCAGCACAAGCCCATCTCCCACGACGAGCCCATCTCCTACGATGAGCCCACCTCCCAACACGAGGCCGCCCCTTCCGTTTGCGACCACAGAACCGGCACCCAGAGTGGGTTATTGTGCGAATCTAACGGATGAACAATTGTATGCGGCAACATCCATGGTCGTGAAGTCAACCATGTATGAGTATGGTAGTGTCAACAAGACATACCTTGCAGAGTGGTTGGAAAACGACCCTGCTGCTTTCGAAGCCCTGCGCACAAACGGTGTCCCAACTACCATGTGCGGGATACAGACCAAGCTCAAATCCACTACTCTTTCTGAGGACGAGCGAGTTCGGTTCAACTTTATCTTTCGCTTGCTAGAGCAGCTCGAGTCCGTCATGAGACAGGTCGCCGCGGTTAGCACAGCCCTCGACGGCTTGGATCTAGTGCTACCTGATACATTTGGACTCTCGGTGACCGATGACTATCTCATCAAGTTCCCGAAGCTGACGCTGCCTCCTTTCGGGCCTTTATGTCCTTACGCCGACGACATGCCCACGTGGGACAAGAAGATGGAGGATGAGTCCATGCTACGGAAATCGAAGTTGTGGAAACAGCTTTTGGATGACCACGTGGACTATTTCAAGCACCACGAGTTGACATACATGCTGTACATGGAAGTCCATCATGATGAACTCTCTACAGCGCTCGGGATTCTCGAAGATGTGGCGTGCTACTTCCGCAAGTACCGTGAAAACTTTCCAGAACTTTCTGTCGGGCCAAAACTGCCTACGAATTTGGAGTCAGTGCAGGCGATGGTAAAGAGACTTCGAGAGATCCAGGTGGATCCTTGGAAAGTATAAAACCACACCTGAGAGACCAGGAAAGCCTACTCGGCACGAGACTTTGGAGTCAGTGCAGGCAGGCGATGTTAAAGAGATTTGGAGAGATGCAGAGGACTGCAACATGTGAGATCCAGAGAGACCAAAAGGTCCCAGAGTCTGGTCCTAGGAAGGCCGCAAGGCAGAGTTCGTCTCCAATCACTTCCATGCGAAGATTTCTTGTTTCAGATTTGCTCATTTCCTGCCTTCCCCTGCCTTTTGAGTAGTTAGTTCGGACTTTTGTTTCGCACAGTTATTCACTCTTCTCCGTCAGTGGCGGGCAATCGCACGCCGGGCGGAGGTGCAGTTCGCTTCCGGGCCATCTTCCCCTACAGGTTGTCTTGAGGGAAACCACTTGAAATTGGGGAGTTAGTTAGGCAGTTCAGTAGAAAAAAAAAGAAAAAAAAAAGGTTTAAAATAGCTCAGTGCGTGTGTGTAGACTGCGGTGCTCGACCTTCCTACCATGAAATCACCTGCATGATATACTGCCTGGACAAGAATACGAAATGCAGCCTTGTGCCCAGGATTGATATGATAGATAATGGCTAGTATTTTACAAGTAATGATGATAATTCTCCAATGATATCATGGATTTGTCGTTAGCAGTAGCAAGTACTTGGCCGCCTTTGCACGACCTGTGACGTTGAATGCAGTGCACAGCGCTTATGACCAGTGGACAGTCCTCCTATTTTACAAAGCCATCTCTGAGACTTAAGGTGACTCGCTTATAGATACTTTGAACGCCCAAGCAATCCGATGGTCTATGCAAGAGAAATATAAATTATATCCATATGACCAATTCTTCTGCTCCATTCATAATTCGAACCCTACCGTCCCTGGCTTCTCAGCGGAGATAGCATTTACACCACAACTGACAGAGGCCGGATGATCGTTTCATTTTCCCTCAAAGCCGCCTCACCATCTTTTTCTTGCATGGCTCACGTGTTGCTTGGTTGGAAGTGGCCTCGTTGGAAGTGGCCTCGTTGGAAGTGGCCTGGTTGGAAGTGGTCTCATTCAAAGTGCCCTGGACATCTTGCTGGCCAGTAAGCATGCCCACCAGGCCCGAGAGGATTTCCCCGTCCATTACAGCCTTCGCGAATGGCTCCACGTGTCTGGTGATGTTCATCCACATGTTCAGGACAGGCTGGTCAGGAGGGCTGAAGTACGGGGCACTAGGCGGAGGCAGGACCTTTGTGCACTCCGTCAGGTTGTTGATGTTGAAGACGCCCAGAAGGCTCAACCGCACGTATTCACGGGCGTAGTCCTGTAGCTGAGGTCAGTTTGGGGTTTCCTAGGAGCAATTCCAAGTGCACAATGAGTCGCCATACCTCGTTCCAGTGCTCCTGTCCCCCAGGGCCTGCAAACTCGTTGAATTCTTTCACAATCCTCGGGTCTTTTGACAGGTTAACATCACTCGGAAATTTGAAGACACGCTTCGGCGCGTTGCTGTCGAGTGTCTGCTTGTAAAACAAAACGTCCCAGACCCCAGGGGTGCTGTCTTGGGGATCTCCTGCTCTGGCGGGGTCCACAAACCGCTGCTGCGATGTCGTGTGCGCGCCCAAGAGAGCAGTGAGCCCGTGTGGCTCGATCGTCTTGTTCCGGAAGAGAGAGATCAGATTATCGGCGGTATCGAACGGGCTGGGGAGCAGTCCGTCCGGCGCCGGGTCGGAGCTGTCCTTCCTGCCCACGAAGGACCTGACACGAGGGCCGAGGGGACAAACGACCGTAGCGGTGGTGCTGGCCATTTGGATCAGGTCGGCCATGCTGGCCCCGTACGTGCTGTATTCGTCGAACCAGTCCTGCATCTGCGCGACGATCTCTTCTAGGCCACGGTTCGCCGGGCGTGTCATCTCTTCTGGGGCGAGGACGATGCTCCCGTCAGCGCCACCCTTGGGCCCAGTCCCTTTGGAAAACCCTGCGGCGTCATGAAAGCCTATTCGCACCGCCTGCCGCGCCAGGTTTGTGCACCTCCCCGACGGGCCCCGGAACTTGGACGCCATGTCGGCGGATATGTAGTGCCAAATGCAGCATGTGTCTGCCGCACACTGTGGAGTGTCACGAGCCGGGATGTTCGGGTATCCCTCGTTGGACTGCCCATCTTCGCCGGAGTCGGTGATGATGTTCTTCACTGAGCGACCAACAGGTGTGAGCTGTGAGTCGGTGAGGTTGAGAAGGTCTCCGATGAGCTCTCTGGAGTCGAATTCGGTATCATTGTCTTGCCGGGATTTGATCTCGGAGAGGACCTTGTTCATGCCCGGATATGCGTGGGCGAGCGTGGCTGCGCCAGCGCATGAGCCGAGAAGGGTGCTGAATTTCATATTGTTGTTCCGAAAAGAGCGAGATTAATGTATGTGTAGAAGTTGTTCAAAAACAAACGAATGTGAAGCCAGTTGGCAATGAGCGACAATAGGATTGAAGGAGATGTATGGTCTCAAGACAAATTGACAATAATTCTTGGCGAATTTGGCAACGACCAGTCATCTATTTGTACTTGTCTTCAACTCCCTCCTGAGGACCATTGCCTTCTGTGTCCTAGTTCCTCCTTTCCTTTTGCTTTGGCTGCACCCTGACAGCGACAGCGACAGTGCCTGACAGCCTTTCCAGCGCTCAGACAGAGCCGGATGCTGTTTCAAACGCCTATTAGTTAGTTGCTCCTGATCTCAGCCCCTATTGTCTTCGTAGTCTTGAGCATAGCTGCTTCAGGGGCCGGACTTCCTCACTGAAAGCTTTGACATGTCTTGGGAGATTTGATTAGGCAGGAGTCGAAGGCTTGAGACCAGGAATTAGTGCAGTCAGTGCAAAGGGCGCCCAACGGACGATCTTAGCCTTCTCATGGCATGTACAAATACCCGGAGCCAGCCTCTGCGTCCGCAAGCCACCGCCTCCATGCCCACGGGCTGAGGGGGGCTGAAGTGTGCACGAGCTCTGCCCTGACCGCTATATTCGGTGGCCTGGTTTACACTTCGTACCCGAGCCGTCCTGCTACGTCGGGGTGGTACGGGCAACCGTTCCATCGGGCGCTATACTCTGTTGAGTTATGCCTGGGTGGTGCACGGATTTCCCCTGAGCTGCAACGCTATGGTGGCCGTGCAGCGGACGGATGACCTCCAATTTCCACTCTCTTATCGGTCCTCGTGCTACATTTGAAATCGAGAGCGGTCGATTCGTAGTCATGATGCTCTATTGGTAATACATTGTTGCATTTTGCTGCTGTTAAAAGCTGCATCGGGTCTGTATCGAGTCATATTGCCCACGAAAGCCTGGTTGCGCTCGCATTTCCAGGATCGGGTGTATTCCTTGTCATTTTCCGTATGTGTATTGTCAATAGTGTAGTTGCATTACGTGAGGATCCTTGAATCCATTAGTGATAGATCATGCAATTCTGCTTTGCAGTGAGAAAGACACTGCAAAGCACTGCAAAGCATTTCGGTAGTCCTCTGAGTATAAAATGAGGAGATAAAACCGTCAGCCTGACTCTTTCTCCATAAGGACTCAAAGGCCGAGCATATAGATACCATGCGACTGCGCATATGAGAGAGTGGTGCTCATCCAAGGCGATAGATAGGCGACGAAATGGCCGGGAAAAAGCCGGGAATAAAGGCGTCAAGGGTAGATGGGGATCAAAGTCGTACATAAGTTGGCCGGCTTCACCCTTCGGGATAACACCGGTTTTCTTCGCGCGGTGTCGGTAATACGGCAGCATGACGATAGTAAACGGCCAGCCTGCGCTGCGGTCTGTCACAACACCACCGGCTAGTTACCTATGCACGGCAACGCATGGTGACGAGGAAACGGGCATGGACCACACATGAGGGTGAAATGAACCAATCTGCTGCTAACATGTCCGAGGTGAGGTCCTCGTTTAGATTGTTGCTGTCCCTTTGACCGGTGTTGTGGAAGGTGTGGAGCGCTAAAGCTCAATATTGAGTTCGAGGAGGTTGTTCGTGCTTCTCGTCCCCAGATGTGATATCTGGAGCTCGGCCCCTATGAATGGCGCAGTCTGCCACTGGCTTGAGTTGAGTCCTTGCTCGCGTATTTTGCTAGCTATGCGCATGTGGACAGTGATGCCGGATCCAATGTTACAAGGATCAAAAATATCCTACAAGACAAATGTGGTTGTTAAGACCGCCTTGGCACGATCTCATATCTTGGCAGGCATGGAGGGACAGCCTTTGTCGAAGACACCGGTGAAGATGATCAATCCATAGCAAATCTCCGTGGGTGCATACCGACGGTACCAACTATAACTAAGTGCCCAGTGATCCGCCCGAATAACAATTTAAGCTTCCGAAGCTAGGAGACATATCGGTTAAAGTTTCCTGAGTGGACCAGATTGCCGAACTCTATCTGATATTTCGGCCGATTTCCAAGTTCTTCTCGGCCATGTGCACAAACCAGTCATCCAAGCCTTCGTTACTTCCTGAACAGGCCGGGTGTTGCATCCGAGCAAGATGCACACGTCTTCACGCTGCACTTTCTTGGCGAATCACCTTCTCGTCAGGAGTGTCATGGGCGAGGTAGAACCAAGAATTCACGGCAGTCTATCTGCGAGAACTGTCGATGTAGCATACAAACAAAAACGACCCAATGGTGGCTAATAAAGCCGCACCTGTACACCAAGTACCCTGGACCTGCCATCCCACCTGCTGCACGCCTTTCTTTCCGAGCAACGCCCAAATTCCGAGTACTCCTCATCCCAACCATGATTCATCATTCATTGGCGCAACGCATCATTGCCCAGAGGGTTCCATCCGGGGTCTATCCCGAACGCTTTACCCCGCCCGGAGCATTTCACGGGAGAGGGAACATACTTATTGATATGTGATATCACGAACGACCTTCCAGCTTCGGTCGTCCCTACAGCATCCTCTGATTGTCACCGAGGCCGAAATTCGCTCGTGCTGAGAGCAGCCGTGACGCCTCGGCGAGCTCCATGTCTTCATCACTGGCTCCTATCATGCTATGGCCAGGCAGATCGAACGGCAAAGTCTCCGGCTCGCACCTAGCCCCATCTCGGGGCAGAGCACCGCTCTGGAAGTAGTCCCTGACGGCCCTTGCCGTGCACACGGACGGAGCAGCCAAGCTGGTATGCTACAAAACACACAAGTCAGCGAGGCGAGTTAACACATGCAGATAGGGACCGAAAAAGCACTTACGCCGTACGAGTTCTGCACGAGCACGACCGAGCCCTCGAACCCGGCCGAGTTGTTCCGCGCGCTGACCAGCGGCGTGATGTTGTCGGCCATGTTGGCGACGTACAGGATCGGGTGCCCCGTCCTCGCCTCGAACGGCCCGCCGAAGCTCCACCTCGGCCGGACCTGTCGCCCCGCGCACGCGACGCGGTCCTTGACGACGATGGCGCCCGAGGCCCTGCTCAGGCGCTGCATCTCCTCCACGTGCTCCGCGTAGTCGACGGGGCTCGCGGGCAGGGCCTGCCCGTCCGCGCAGAGGATCGCGGGGAAGGCGTCTTTGCTGCCCTCTGCCACGCTGGTCAGGGGCTCCTCGGGCGGGACGGGCTGGGCGGAGCACACGTCTGAGAACGGCAGGCCGTAGCGGGTGGCAAAGTCGTAGTAGACCTTGCCGTCGCCCTGCTCGAGCGCGGCGAGGATTTCGGCCAGGTGGGTGAAGTAGGAGTTCGGGCGGTAGAGGGAGGTCGCTGCCAGCCGGCGAAGCTTTGAGTAGGTGATGATCTCCGGCAGCTCGGACCCGAAGCCCGTCTCCGGCATGTAGATGATAGGCTGCACGCGAAGCCGATCGAGGATGGCCTGGTGGCGTTCTTCAATGTCGTCGGGCGATGCGCCGTAGAAAGCGCACTTCAGAGGACCAGCCTTGTGGCACAACCGGTAGAAAGCAGCCATGACGCTGTCGGCGTCACGGACGGAGTTGATGTGCAGGCCGTGATACCACTCCTTGTAGTCGACATTGCCATCGCTCACAAGCCGACCGACCCTGTCCGGGTACATGGCGGCAAACGTCCCACCAAGAATAGTCCCGTAGCTGAAGCCCCAGTACTGCAGCTTCTCCTCGCCCATCTGCTCGAGGATCTCCAGCATATCGCGCGCGTGCGACGCCGTGCCGACGTGCCGCAGCAGGCCCGAGGCGTTGTGCGACGCCTCGCAGGCCCGCGAGAAGGCGGCCGCGCGCGCCCACACGTCGTACAGCACGCCCGGGTGCGAGTCGATGACGGGCGTCTCCTGCATGGCCCAGTTCTGCCGCTTCTGCGCCGAGCCCCAGCACTCGATCCTCGGCACCGACGCGCCGATGCCGCGCGGGTCGAACGTCACGATGTCGAAGTTGCGGCCCACGACGGCCTGGAGCTGCGACCCGTGGTCCTTTAGCGCCCAGATGCCGGAGCCGCCGGGGCCGCCTGGGTTGAAGAACACCGGGCCCTTGTAGTCCTCTGTGTCTGTTGCTCGCAGGCGGGCGATGGCGAGCACGACGTGCGGGCCGTCATCGTCGGGCTCGAGCCAGTCCATCGGCACCTCCAGCCGCGCGCAGTCATACTCGCCGTCGAAGCAGCTGTGCCATGCGAGCGTCTTGCTGGGTTTTATGTTTCCCCATGAGAAACCCTCAGTCTCTATGTCTATATCGATGCTGGAAACGTCTTGTCTAGGGTTTGGAGACTTGTGTACTACGATGCCAAATGTGATAAAGCACGCAATCGCGAGGAGAGCCAGGGGCAGCTCGAAGCGGAGCCTTCCAGACTCCCTCCGCACAAGTGGGCGAAGCGGGCGAAGCGGGCGAAGCAAGGGCGCTTTCTCGTCCATGTCGAGCTGAGTGGAGAATATCAAGCAGACTGGAGGAAGTAGACAGGTGTTTGTGGTGTGCAAAAACAAGCTAGAGAAAAAGGAGAGTCAACCAACAAATCTATAGAAATCTATTCCAATAGGAAACCAAAAAGATCATGTTACGAATGTGAGACCGAGCAAAAAGGATGGGTGGGTGAAGAACAGCCAGCTGACCGTCGTTTAGATAACTGCTGGCCAGATAGACAACACCCACAGATGGAATAGATAAGACTCTTCAAAGCGGTGGAGATAGTTGGGGACCAGATGCCGCCCCCGCCCACTCACGTCGAAGCAAAAGTCAGCCAGCATGCCAAGAAGACAAGGGCCCCGTCAGAGTCCCCCTGGGGAAGACCCCGGATTCTGCACCTCATCTTTGCCTGCCGTTGTGAGTCGAGGACCCTTTTTTTTCAGCGTCCAGGGCCAAGCTGGCCTTCCAACGACCGCCCGTGTGTGAGACAGAGCAACCACCCTCACCAATCCTATCAGCGGCCCGAATCCACCTCTGTCCACGAGTCGTGGGGGGCCAACACCTGTCTCATGATAGAGTTCGGACACAGTCCGCAGCTGACTCGTCGCGGTGAAGGCTCTGCACCCATGACTAAACTGACCAAGGTCGCAAATGCTGTCGCATGACGTGCCCCGAAGGGTCTTTTGGGGGAGCTGGAGGTTTACAAGGATACTCCGTAGCACCCGAGATCACACTCGGGGCTTGTATGCGGCGCAACGCATCATTAGCATGTGGCCAGTGGCCACAGGGCCCCCTTTAGTAAACCCCACCCGCGAAATGCATTGCTGCCAAACCTGCCCTTTCTCCACCTCGATTGTTAACCAGCACCTTATGGAGAGCACGGCAGATACTGAGGTGCCAGCAAGATGCAAACCTGTTGGGCAGGTTTGCAAACTCCCCGACTGGATTGAGATCGCACACCGAGTCTAGGCGGTGTATCTCAATAAGCAAAGATTTCTTCTTTCGTGCATGGCGGGTCTACTTCCAGAACGTCCTCCGCGCCGGCAGTGACTAGGGTGGTCTAAATTGATTAAATACTCCGCTGCCACGGGACCTCAGGACGATGGGACGAAAAAGGAGAGACGGCAATAGGGATGACTGCAGAATTATTGCCAACTATAGTTTAGATATATAAATCGAGCTGCGTGCTGCACCTTCGTGTTCGTTTTTGCACTGATGTGCTGCCAATCGGATTTATCGCCATACGAGACAGTTGCAGATGCTTTCAGTTGGAAGCCTGTCTCTCTGCATCTCAGCGCCAACCCTTTAGATTGCACGCGTTGTGGGAAACGCGGCTGCACGTGGTCTCTTTCAAAACAGTGAGTCGGAATCCAATTGTGCAGCGAAATCTGCTTGGGGAAGCAGGAAAATGATGAAGGCAAAAATACTCACAAATGTCAGGTTGGCGACAAGCTTGCTCACAATGGCAACCCTCGCAACTCACAGCCCCTGCGGGTTTTTCCCGCGGCACTCCATCCTAGGAAAAGGAGTTGGCAAGATCATGGAAGGGCTGACCTGCTACATCTCTATATGGTCAGACATGTTGTCTGTGATCAGAGAGTGCACAGATTTCGACCAGGTCACTCGAAAAGCAGTGCGCTGATATTTCGCATCGGTGGAAGGTTTCCAGTGAGATGTTTTTAACTTGATACGGCCTCCCGGCAGGAGTGATCAGATCAACATAGCCTGACACGGCTGCTACTCGGTAGTTGTGGGCATGGTTGTGTTGAGTCCATAATGTTGTTGGCGCTCTCGCAATTTAGGTATTCACCTGTAGTTATATTAGTCTTGGGAGACAGGTACTGTCTATGACGAGGTGACGACAAACATTCCAAGGTTATTTGCGCGTCTCAAAATGCAAGTAAAATTGTGTTTAAACTCCCTGGACCGTACTGCTCATATCCGCTCCAGACACTCTTCGACTTATAGCAATAGCAGCCCTGCTTTTGTGCTGGTGTCCGCCAGTCACAGACATGGGAAACTTTGAGTCTCGTACCATACCGGCGCTGGATTCTGCCAAACCCATCCGTCCGTATAACGTGTGCCGTTGTACCAAAATTCGTCAGTTGGTCCTGTAATCCCGTGGATGAGTAGGACTACGGTCTCAGGCAGCGAAGAGTTCAGTGCTGTCGTCGATTCGAGTTTTATGTGATCGGAGCTTCCAAGGGGCCGGCCTGTGTCAATAAGTAGGTCAGCTGGGTCGTTTACGCCTGTAACTTGCAATGTCTTGCACCCTGACAGGCTACGGTGAGACCAAGCGTGATCCAGGGTAGACAAACATGTATGGTCAAATACTTGGGCACGTATCTGTCCACTATCCAGATTCTGGTAGACTCCCAGTGTACAGTTCCCGTCGCCCTGAATCTGGCACCACGACAAACCCTGGTCGCCGCCAGGAGGCTGTGTAGAAGCAGGAGACGATGGCGGGCCGCTTTGAGACGGTGTCGTGTTATCGGAGGGCTGGTCATCGGTCGAGGTCTGTAGGCGGGTAGTGCCAATGACTATGACTGCGGCAAGTAGCAGGGCCAGCGCAATAGCTATGATGACAATCGCTGCCATGCTGGGTCTCCTGCGACAGGCGGGTTGGCGAGCGCCATGCCTGCGATGATTTCTCTTGCCGGTTGCTTGAAGATTCGTTGACACTTTTGCTGATTCATAATGTTCGAAGTTCTTGTCAATAGCCATGTTTGTTGCTATTTCCACGTGTGGAATCCCGAGGAACCGGATGAGTCTTCCAAGGTTGTCATTTGACAGTTATTAAGCACCAGGAGGGTCAGGGAAAATGAACGAAAGTGTTGTCAGCATAGATCGATGGCGAAACCGAAGATCGGAGCTGGACACAAACAAGGCTGAGGAGCTTGAACACTTGCTTTGAACATGGCAGGTGCTGAAGAAAAGCATGTATCAGCAGTTCGAATCTTATCGAGCCACTACATCGTAGGGTTACCATCACGGTGACCAAGCCGTTGGGACAATGCGCTTGCCAAGTGTGAAACTTGGACGGGCACTCCTGTATCCCAGAGTTTATTCGGCAAGCCTATCGACCTTATTAGGACCCAAGCGCAAATGTTGCACTACCCCTTCGCGCCGCAGCATGCTTTGCGATGTTGCATCCGTACTAATGTAGGTCAATACCCGTCGTGGGTATGTGAGATCACGAACTGTGGATCCCCGCTAATTTCCGACAGGAATTATGGTTCGGGAAGGTCGATAACACGGCCAGCTCCAGCAACGGGTCATTCAGGGCTGGCTGTATTCTCAGGGTAGCTGGAAAGTCCAGTATATCGTTATGTGCTTATTTGGCATGGCGGATAGGCCTTCGCTTCATTGAAGATGCAGGAGCTTCCATTACTGCACTGTCTACAGCTGGCGCCTTACAATCTCGATCCCACACAAGCTCCACGACATGTGTTCCTTTAGCTTCCAAGTTTCTGCTGCCACTGCCATGAATCGACCGCGTCATCTGAAGATGATTATGCTCTATGAGCCTCGTTGCAACCCGCAGTCCATCGCTTGTCTTGAGGCGACTAATTACCCTTTGTATTGTCCAATATGAAGACTTCCTCCGATTATGGTTTCACATAAGTACTTACGGTGTTGATTTCCTTCATCTACCACCGAGCAGAAGATGGCCTTGCCAACCGCCTTGGGAAACCGGTCACTGCTGCTTCTCAGACAGCCATCAGGAATTATTGAGTGTTTCAAGCGATGATTATCGAACAGGCCCTGCGCATAAGGACTTGGCACCTTGAAAGCATGGCTACGAAAACAAGGTTTCGGCTGCGCTTAATCAGTCGGCGAAAAGGCTGATGACTCGGCAAGACCGCATTCATTGGCTTTTCACATGAAAGTGGGAACAATAACCCTCCGTACCTGCAGCTTGGAGAGACTTGCGCAGTTGACGGCGTCAACTTGACACTGTTTAGCAACTTTATTTCGGCACTTCAGCACGCGGCCAGGGCGGATGCTGTCAGGGCAGACAGCTTAGCACATGCACGACAGTGATCTAGACCCGTCCGCAAGAGTTTATCTCCCGCGTAAGGCCGCCCAAGCGGCCGGCCTGGATACGTTTTGAGTTGGGCGTCGAATTCAGCCCAGAATTGTAATGCGGTTCCCTCATCGGTCAATACGCGGAAGAGCTGTGCAGGCCTTCAGTAAACAGGCGTCTGTGATACTTGGCACACAACAAAGACGACTGTGGTTCGTTTGTACTATACAGTTATCATGCCGCGCGTATGACGATCGACATGGCCAGACCCTCGGATCGACGAGTATGTGGGCATCGCTAGCGTTGGCAACCAGAGGTGTCCCTTCGATTAAATGAGTAGTCAAGAATAAAAATCCGTGACATCTTGTAGAGGGCCTCGATGCGGATGTGTTTGCAGGATAGACGCTCATATGTCCGTAGGCTAATAAATGCGGTCAGCATACAAGAGTGGTGCTGGCTGCAGTCGGAACTGCAACAACTTGCTGCTCCATTCCCGACGCTCACGGAGGGAGCCTGCCAATCGGAGAAACCCCCAACTCGGAACACCAGCAGGAGCCCATTCCAAAGCCGACAGGCGGCGGTAACGGCGCTATCGACGTAGTAGCACTCATCCAGATGAATGCGGTTTTAGTGCTGTGGAGCTTTGCCTGTACCGGTAGTCTCATAACACACAAGTCCTAAACGGCCTCTCCCTTTGCTTGCAGGGTTCATACGTCACCTGCAGGCGGGCGGCTGATCCGCCTACACCCGTCATTGATTGACTGGTCTCCGCGCTGCAAGAGACAGCCTCAACCGGTAAAAAGTGAAGCCTGCCATACTGCAATATCACTAATCACTCCTACGCACACTGGAGATCTAGCGGTTGTCAACGATAACCCCACAGATAGGAGGTGACGATTATTAAGTCCGTACATTGGTAGCGCCTACAGGTGAGACATGCCATCGCCGTGAAAGAATATAAATAGACGGCATCACTAGCAGACTACAACACTGCGCAATTTGCCACACAAGCCGCCTGTGAACATCTGGTATTGCCCTCAACACTTGTATAAGCAATTTCAATTGATTCGAATTGGTCGCACCCTTCTCCCACATCTGAACCACGTCCATTAGGCCGACTGCCACTCCGAATAACCAAGATGGCCCCTTCACTTCCCAAGACCTATCGAGCCGCTGTCCTTGACGACAAGGGAACCAAGTTGGTTTTGAAGGACATTGACCTCAAGCTGCCTGGCCCCGGCCAAGTCCTTATCAAGGCATTGGCCTGCGGTGTCTGCCATACCGATGAGTTTCTCCGGCAAGGCTTCCTGGGTAACTCGTTCCCTCGTATTCCAGGCCACGAGGTGATCGGAGACATAGTCGCCGTCGGCGAGGGAGTCACCCGCGTCAAGGAGGGCGAGAGGGTTGGTGGGCCGTGGCATGGTGGTGAGTTCCCTTCCTGTACTCCCATTCCTCGGACCCCCGCTCTTGGTTCGCGTCTAGCTAGACCCGACCACGCGGGAGCTAACACGCCTCCGAACAATGTCGCTGACGTCAAGGTGATGATCACCAAATACAGGCCACGATGGAACCTGCCGGTCCTGCCAGCGCGGGTAAGCCCATTCTTGTCCATTCACGGATCCCCGTCTTTTATGCTGTGGAAAGTTCCAGAATGCAACGCTTTAGGCTCCGTAGCAGGTGACTAACAGGTGCGAAGGGTGTTCCAAACCTGTGACAATGCAGAGATCAACGGCGTGACGATGGACGGCGGGTACGCCGAGTACGTGCTCCTGCGCGCCGAGGCCGCCGTCAGGATCCCCTCCAACGTCGATCCAGCAGAAGCAGCACCCCTGCTCTGCGCAGGCGTGACGACGTTCAACTCGATGCGCCGCATGGGCGTGATGCAGGGCGACCTGGTGGCGGTTCAGGGCCTCGGCGGGCTGGGCCACCTGGCGGTGCAGTTCGCGAGCAAGATGGGGTACGAGGTCGTGGCCATCAGCAGCGGGGGCGACAAGAAGGACTTTGCGACGCAGCTCGGCGCGCACCACTACATCGACACGAGCAGCGAGGACCCCGTCAAGGCGCTCATGAAGCTGGGCGGCGCCGCCATGATCTGCTCGACCGCGCCGCACCCCAAGGCCATCAGCCCGCTGGTCGGCGGGCTCGCGCCGCAGGGCAAGCTGATCGTGCTGGCGCCGCTTGGGCCCGTCGAGTTCGACACCGCGATGATGGTGACCAAGGCGGCGAGCGTGCATGGGTGGCCGTCTGGGCATGCGCTTGACTGTGAGGAGACGATCGCGTTTGCGGGCACCCATGGTGTCAAGTGCCTGATCGAGAAGTTCCCGCTGGACAAGGTGCAGGAGGCGTTTGAGCACATGACGAGCGGCAAGGTTCGATTCAGGGCTGTCTTGACGATGTAGGTAGTTTCCTACTTCCGCGAGCGAACATTGGGCGGGTTGACAAGACGTAATCGTACGCTTCATTCGGCTTTTGCGCACATCTGCGCGACCACGATGACCATCGGTGCGAGTGACTTTGCGTATGTTCACTCCACTAATAAGCAGAGTGAGGCATCCTCCGGTCATGTGGAATTGCATGAAGAGGTCGACAGTCGTCCAAAGGGCTGGTTGATCCCACACATCATCCGTCCCCGTCAAATTGACCAGCCCGCTTGCTTAGCAGGCCAATCTTGAACCACTCGCCCAGCCCTTTCTGCTCCATGACCTGACCGAACGAAGACACCGACTCAGTCTCATTAAAAGCCCCAGCAGGCATCGGCGTCGCGGCCGGGCCGTCGTCCAACTGCCTCGCCTCAGGCTTCCAGACGCACTGAAAGTCCTTGTACCGCAGGTCCTTGACGGCGCTGACCCACGACCCCAGGCATGAGCCCTCGGGGCTCTCCGCATACATCAGGCCCGGCGAGCCGCCGTAGCGCACCAGCACGAACGGCACGCCAAAGTGCGCGGCCGCCTTCCTGACGCGCTGGAGCTTCTTGCGGCTCGTGACGTGGTGCGTGCGGATCAGGGTGACGAAGAGCGTTCTTGTGGTGCCCATGCTGCTGCCGGCATCATATTCTGGACTAAATGCCGAGTTTCGTGTGGATTGGAAGTCCCAAATTGGTCGTCGAAGTCAGGTGACGACGCATGTGATGGTTAATTCAATATCGAGCCAGTAAACCAGAGTGTAAGAAGCTTAACGGGTATTTTCAGTAGAACGTCATTCCATGCCGATCGCCGGGGAAGCACCACTGTGGGGGCCGCTGTAGATAACGGACGGATCCGGACACAGTCAGATTACAAAGCCTCGGTTCGTATCCGAACAGCATATCCACTCAACACAAGCTTTCTTACACCAGATGACCACCATGACAGCTGCTCACAGTCATACAGTCAGCAACCGCTGTGGAACTGGCGGGGCTAGTCAAGGCCCATGCAGTGGCCGTCCAATTGAACGTCTCAAGTCGAATCGTGACAGCGAAAGGATTTCCGGCCCCAGCAGGTGCAACCACACCATCGGATCCCATCACTATCTTTCAGCCTCCGGACCTGGGGGCGGACGCCAAGGAAATGGTCGCATGAGAACCTGGCCTAGGGGCTGCGCTAGAAAATGCACTAGAAGCTGGCTAGAAGGGGAGTGGAAATATCCTGCTCTTCGATGCGGCACAGGGATCCGCCACACCACACGACCCAGATATCAGAGTCGCTCTCAGTTGATGAGTCAATGCCAAGCGATTTCGAAGGATCGTGGCAAAGAGATGGGTTTGGCGCTTGAGATATGAGGGGACGAACACGATATCGTACTTGAATTCGACTCCTAGCTTGCCATTGGGCGGTGCTCATTGCATTGTGTTAAGCTAAGGCGGGACTCGTTCATGCCCAGCAGGTTGAACTACATGGGCCTCGTCCCACTCGGCCGGTCTGCCTGCAACCCCAGCCCTACCATCACGCAGGCAGGCAGGCGGGCTGGCAGGCTGACAAGGCCAAGACCGTGGCGATCCGAGTCCTACACGAGCAAGCCACACGGTGGGAACCCCGCTCGTGCTCGTGGTCGATCCTTTCCAGAGCCATAGTGCATCCATCGGCGAGCCTTGTCACATCGTCGGAGGCAAGCCCTTTGCCGCGAGCCTCGCACAGCACTCAAGCAGGACGATGACACACACACAGGCCGATTAACATGCAGGACGATTCAGAATCACAGGCACTTGTTTGGGTGTAATTAATACATTGCAGCTTCGTATCTAGGTCGACCCAGCCGACGTATACATAACGCTCATGTCACATTATATATGGGGTATTATTCCTGTGGGGAGCCCTGCCAGGGCAACCTGCTAGCTCCAAAGAGATCTAGTCACGCGGCGGCTCCTTACGAGCTGATGCCTCTCTAACCGCAGTACTCGAAGCCAGGGCACGCAACAGCGCTACCCTTGACATCGCCAGCAACACCGGCGACCTGGAGGATGGCGTTGATGACACCGCCGATGCCCTCGCCGGCGCTGAGGCCGGCGGCCAGGCTGTACGCGTACTCGTCCCAGGTGCGGGGGCTCTTCTTCATCCAGACGTAGCTGGCGATGGCGCCGACGGACATGGCGGTGCTGTACTGGGTCTGGGGCAGGGTGAAGGCGAGGCCGACGGCGTTCATGTTGGGCACGTAGCAGTGGTACTTCTTGGGGATCCAGAGGTACTTGGCGGCGACGAGGACGACGGAGAAGACGCCCAGCGCCACCGCGGTGATGCCCGAGGACGTGGGGACGGGGAAGTTCTTGGCCGTCACGGCGATCGCGGTGGCCTTCCAGGCGGCGACGGAGGGGATACCGAACTTTTAGAAGCAGATGTTAGCACATATGTTCAGATGTTTATGACAAAGAGAGAGAGTCCTTACCTGGCAAGAGTCGGCGAGCGCCTCGTCGATGATGCATGGGTAGGCCTCGGAGAAGAGGACGAAGAAGCCACAGCAGAGGACGATGCTGAACACCGAGCCCACGGCCTGTGCGATGAACTGAACCCGGGGCGAGGCGCTGAGGAGGTAGCCGGTTCGCAAATCTCCCAACATGTCCACGGACTGGGCGGCTGCGCCTGCTGCGACGATGCCTCCGGTCATGTTGATGCGCTGGGCTGCCACACCATGCTCGC
Source organism: Diaporthe vaccinii (assembly GCA_039880775.1). NCBI lineage: Eukaryota > Fungi > Ascomycota > Sordariomycetes > Diaporthales > Diaporthaceae > Diaporthe > Diaporthe vaccinii. The sequence goes on from JBCEDN010000029.1 coordinate 151,092, forward strand.
CCTGTCCCTGCGTGACACCTCCGAAGACCAGCTGTGAGCTCTTGGCGCATGTGGAGACCGGGTTGATGTCGGTAGCACCAGAAGACTGTGCAGCGATGAAGCTGAAGAGGAAGGCGAGGATGACGGCGAGGATGGTAAGGCCGGGACTGACGTGGTACTGGAGAGCCAGCACGATCATGGACAGGGCGATGGAGGCGAGGACACCAATGGACCAGGTCCAGGTGGGCACCTGCTCCGACTTGGGCGACGGGTCCTCGATCTCCCGCTCCTCACCGGTGAGGTGCTTGGCGGCGAAGGATCGCGTCTGGGGGATCTTCTCTGCCGTCTCGAAGATTGCCCTCTTCAGCCCGCGGTATAGGACGGGGCCGTTCATGGCGACCTCGGCGAAGGAGGCGCACAGCATCACCATGATGCCGACCCACAGGTTCCAGTACCGGGGGGAAGGCGCGGTCTCGGTGTTCTTCAGCGAGTTGTAGCTGTACCAGCCCGGGAATGGGTTCTCGCCAGTCTCCTCGTCCAAACCCAGCAAGACTCCGAACGTGGCGCCATACTTGACGGTCAGGGGCCCGATAAGTGCCCAGGCAAGCACGCTTCCTCCGAAGAAAGAGAGGGACGCGTTCAGACCAGACAGGATACCCGCACCGATGAATGCCGGCGTGTACTCGAAGACCCAGCCCCAGGACTCGGCGGCGATGATGCCGCTCCATCCCCAGGTGTACAGCCACCAGAACACGTGGTGGTCCCACAGGATCCCGGGGGCGTAGATGGAGACAACACGCAGGAGAGCGGCGCCACCAAACGCAGCTGCAAGACACTTGGCCTTCCTGCGGCCGCTGGCCTCGCTAGCGGCACCCCCGGCGTGGAGTGCTCGGACGGTGTAGGCCACGGCCGTGGGGGAGGGGAAGATGAGCTTGAGCTTGAGGATGTAGAACTTTCGGAGGGCGATGGCGAAGAACAGTCCGTAGTAAGCCGTGCAGATGGAGAACGTGACAAGCTTGCCAAAGTCTGGGGTATAGAGTTAGCTTTCCTGATCGCCCCAGTTCTGACACACTTCAAGAAACGCCAAGTAAATGGACGGGAAACTGCTTACCCTCCTCAGCCTTGTTCGACATGAGACCCATCTGGTACATAGCCGGGATGGGGCCGACAAAGATAATGCCTAGACCACCAGCGGCGGTGGCAGCGGTCTGAACAGTGACATTTTCCTACATCCCACTGTTAGTAAACTCTAAGACGATGATGCTCTCGTGTTGAGTCACAAACCTTGGGACCAAAGTAGCCTCCGCCCAGGACCCTGGGGGCGACTCTGGAAATCGACTTGAGAATAGCGAAACCAAGAATGCCACCGAACAAAGAGGCGCCAAACGTCCAGCCGGTCTTGAGACCGAGGTAGATATTTGATGCCGAGACGACAGCGCCCAGAAGGATGCCAACGACCAGGGCACGGACGGTGAGCTGCTGCTCCTCCTCGGGGACGCCCTTCAGCGGCGGGAACGGGAACCTGTTGTCGAGGATCTCGGTCTCGTCCTCGTCGACGGGGGTCTTCTCGCCGTCAATGTCCACGAACATGTCCTTCTCGCCAGCGGAGTGAGGTCTCCGCTCGCGGACCGTCTCGGGCAACTGCTCCCCCGTCTTCGCATCTGCCGGGGCAGTGACGGGGGCCGTGGTAACGTCGTGGGCCTCGATAGACGCCATCGTGACTCTAGGTTGGGGATTGACGGTCACTGCTGAGGGACACGAACCTCGAGGACCTGAAGGGAGATGGGAATATCTTGGAACGAACTGAGCAACTCACCCCGCGGCGCACATGCAGACGGGACTGCAGCCCTTTATTTCTTTATGCGCTCGCGTGGTCGGAGCAGCAGTCAGGCCAGGGTCCACTGCATGTTCGCTACTAGATCAAGCGGGGCAGGTGGAAGATGGGTGGGATTCTTGTGGCCGCAAGTGGCTTGCAGGCATGTTCTGGATCCTGGAGGATTAAAATGACCTGCCTCTTTCACTTGGTCCAGGCACTCCCGCCAAGGCTTCCAGAGTTCAGCCAAGGGATGTGCGACTCGAATCACTGAGCGCGGTTTGCTTCGGTGGAGCCGACCGGTGGCAAGGTCCTGGGCCACACCACGCTGTTGGCAGGTTGGTAACTGTCTTCCCCAGCTGGACCCAATTCGGGGCCCCATAAGTAGAAGGTGATAAGAGCATGGGGCCTCATTCGTCCCGGCCGGGGCAAGGCCCGGACGCAGATAGCACGAGGGGATCAATTCGCCGTGCCAATCATTCAACGTAAGTAATATAATCTGGCGCAGGCTCTGCCTCCAACAGACCATAAGCTCGTGTTGGACTAAGCACAGGCATGAATGATCTGTCAGGCTCCGTCACACTAGCCCCCCTGCCTAGGCGAGGCCCGCCCGCCGCCTCACATGCTGTGTGTAGCATTTTCATATTCATTTTGGAGGGACAAGACGCTAGTGAGGCACGGAAGAATTTAGGGTTTTACTACATAAATCGAAATCGAATGCACTTTGCCACAAACAGTAACGGAGGAAAAAGAGGCTGCATTGGATAAGTCAAAAATTGAGTCTTCCAGAAAAACGTAAGAAATTGCAAAACTTGTCACTGCATGTTACTGCATGTTCAAAATCTCAAGAATTTAAATACCTCATCAATTCAGTTCCCTGTGTTAAAAAAAAGATTTCCTGTCTGCAAAAGAAAAGCCCACTTGAAAACTCACGGTAACCACCTGTCCACCTCAAGCTGAGTACCCCAGACAGATCCACATGCTTAAGCCTCTTCAGTCGCAGCAGGGTCGTCTCCATTCGGAATATGAGTGTTCTCAAGCCAGAGGAAGGTTCTCTCAGCTGCTCTAGCAAGAGCGGCTCTATTCGGAGTGGGAGCGTTCTCAGCCAGGGCCGGTGCGTTCTCATCGTTCAAGGGATTTTCAGCCGGAGGAGAATTGTCAGCCGGAGGAGCGTTGTCAGCTGGAGGAGAGTTGTCAGCTGGAGGAGCGTGGCCAGCCGGGGCCGGAGCGTTCCGATTCCAGAATACAAGAGATGTGTTTCTCCACCAGCTGGACTGCGTGTTGATGGCCTCGACGAGATACGTGTAGCAGAATTTACATGTGGAGTAGGCCCAGCGAATGACCCAGACGGCGGTGTAGTAGAGGTTATAGTTGGAATGGGCCCATCGAATGGTCCAGACCGCGACGATGAACCAGAAGACGGGAGACTTGCCGAAGATCTCCCAGAAGAACCTGAGAAGAGGTTTCATCACCTGCTTAAAAGAGGCCACAGGGTGATACCAGGGGTTGATGCCGTACTCGGTCAAGTCGTCCCATGCGTCCATTATCGTGGTCTCGACGAGGTATTCGACGACCGAACGCTTGCCCATGAAGTCATCCCATGCCGACTCGTCGATCCACGCGGCCACGAGCCGACCCTGGAGGAATTCACGAGACGTCGACATGATGAAGCCCCAGATGGCCTTGAATGTGGATATGTCCTGCATGATTTGAAAGTTGTCAAGTCTCTGTGCGTTTCGTTGGTTGCGTGTGTTTTTGATGAAGGTGAATGCGTTGTGTGTAGCTGTTGTGAGTTGTTTGTGGGTGTGGTTGTGTGTGGTTGCGTGCTCTTCTTGAGAATGCAAGTGGGACATTTAGTTCTCTTCCAACCCCAGAGAATATGGTTCATATTTGTAGCTGGATTTCTAGTGATGAGGTTTCCTAGAAGTGGCTGTTCTCAGCCTGCACAACAGTGACATTGTGATGTGTAAACTATGTAAAGCCATTGTACTGTATCAAACAACAACGCAGATGATGCACTCTACTTCCTGTGATAAAAATGCCATTAGAGTGCAGTACAGTAAAATATTGTTTTTGTTAGCTATTATTAGGACCGTCATGACTTCTCCCTTTGCTGATTGATTTAGCGCCATCAGAGGTATTGTGAGATGTGGGTTGAACTGTCAGATAACACAAGACCACAAAGGGATTGCGACGAGTGCCTCAAGCCACCAGTGTATCCGAAACATGGAAATGCTCTTCATAAAGAGGATACCAGAAATGGATGCTACCAGAATACCCGTTATAAGACTATCAAAGTAGTAGCTACGCTATGGCATATGTAGTCATTGTCTTTATATCTTACTAGTCATGAATTGATGCAGGTAACACAGTGCTGCTACCATCTCATATTGTTTGCATGCTTTTTGAGGAAGTATTTGTTGATCTGTATATACAGATAAGTGATACATAATATGGGATAGAATTCCAAAGTTGCTAAGCAACTGTGAAAGATTCAACCTTGATCGAGCCTCCCAATTCCTTTGTGGCAAAGTTGAAGATGCCAAAACGATAGGCAATAAAGAACGCCCAACCAGTATACAGCTCGTACGTCGGCCCGAGCTGCGCGAACTCGACGCCGTCGAAGCTGTAGAAGAAGTTGGCAGCCCTCGTCCCGGACGCCCGCGCGTCGAGCTCCGCGCGGAACCACACCTTGGTGGCGCCAGCGGGGACCGGGGCGGACGCCACCTCCTGGCCCGGGCTGACGGGGTTCCCAGAATACTCGTCGATGGTGATGTTCTGCATTGCAGTCAAGGTGTACGCGCTGCCGTTGCGGTGGATCCCCACGTACGCGGTCTGGTCGCGGAACGCCGCGAGCCCGAACCTGTCGCCGTCGGCGGCGTTGCTAAAGTCGATCTCGACCGTGCCCTTTGGGAATTCGCCGTGGATGCGGTGGGTTAGCGTGTTTCGCGCCGAGTAGATGTCGTCCGTGACGCTGGCGGTACGGAGCGTCACGCCGTTGTTGATTTCGAAGCTCGCGACGTCCGGGTTGTGGTTCCACTCCCAGGCCGGGCCCAGATCGCTCCCGAAGTTGTACGTTCTTGTCCAGTTGTAAAGGGGCTGCGGTGGCAGGGGAAGAGGGTAGGCCGAGCCCCAGCCGCCGTTCGAGCCCTTGACGAACTCGGGGAACCCGTCTGCCCCCCACGTCACAGGGGCCAGCACTGGCATGCGACCTGCTGGATAAGCCCAAGTGAAAGACATGTAGTACCAGTCTCCCTGAGCCGTCTGGATGAGACTACCCTGATGAGGAGAGCCGCCGCCCTCGATTGGTGGGCCAATGTTCTGTACGAGAACCTTGGATTCGTACGGGCCCCACGGACTGCTCGACTTCCAAATATAGGTCGTAGTTCCAGGCTGGTCGTTGAGGATGTAGTAGGTGCCGTTGATCTTATACATCCTGTTACCTTCGAGAGAGTCTGTTGGCACATCGGAGGCCTGGAGGACCCGCTGGGACTTCACCACGCTGAAGCCATCTGTACTGAGCTGAGAAACGTTGACCTGTCCACTTCCGTACACGACATACATGGTGTCGTCGTCGTCGATGAGGAGCCCATTGTCATAGAAACAGTTCGCTCCTCCAAAGTTGGCGCTGTTCGTCCAAGGTCCCTCTACGGACTTGGCGGTAAACACCCAAGTAGTCCAGAAGTTGGTGCACCCAATCCAGTACCACAGGCCGTTGCTCTCGCGGTAGCGGAGAGTCGACGCCCATGTTCCCCCCCGGTAGGCCCTCGGGCCACCAGGCGGAAGGTCGTAGCCATCACCAAAAGTCAGGCGAGGGATCGAGTGGCCGACTGGTTCCCAGTTCACAAGATCCAGCGATCGCAAAATCGGTGCACCAGGGCTGTAGTGAAAGTTGGACGCCGAGAAGTAGAACGCTCCGTCCGGACCCACGGAGATATCGTTGTCGGGGTAGTCCTCGTAGATCACGGGGTTCTGGAACGTCTCGGCCCGGCTGTCCTTGGCTACTGAGGCGGACGAGCCGGTGGCGAGCAGAAGGCCCGCCAAGAAAGAAAATAGACAACTTGAGTGCATTGTCTATCTGTCAAAGCACATGCAGCGAGATGTGGCAGCGCCTGCCGTCTCCCAGCCGTTGTCCCATCGGCCTATGCTTTATACTCTGGACAATTGTGGATTAATACCCAATTCTTGTCATGAGAATCACTCTATACTCCATACCAACTCCTCCAATTGGAGGGGTGCATTAACCTACATACCCGCTCGGGGGGTAGACGTCCGTCGCCAGGAGATTGTCCAATGCAACGCCAGGGCTTCATTGAGAAGCGCCAAGGGCGTGCTCGGTCTCGCAACCTGTTGGGGGCTCTGGCTCGTTCTTTGAAATGGTGACTGGCCCGGACCTTCCATCTCCGGTTTTCTGTTTTCGGCCGAGCTGTGTAAATGTTTATGCGTCTACTACCTCACGTCGTTAATCAGTCCATCGTGCACATCGTCACAGGTCAATCCGCGTGTAGCCGTCGGTCTCGGCCCATGTCAGGTTCCTTGGTGTCCAAGCGCGCTTCATCGTCCCCACACTACTCACCACACCATTGCAGCCTACTGGCTCCTAGGCTTGACAGTCACTTGCTGCCAAGCCGTGACTCAAAATGCAGCTCCTCGCGCCCGTGGACTTATTCCATTACTGTTCCTGCTCCTCCAACCTGTTCCTGTCCTCCAACCACTCCCGACAGCGACCATATGGAGAAGCTAAACCCACCTGTTTGTGGCGTCGCAACCACTCCCGACAATGACCATCTGGAGGGGCTGAAGCCAGGTGGAGTTCGCCGCCAAAGCACAGGCCCCGTTAGGATATCTCTCTATGATCAGGGTGAAAGTGACAATGAAGATCCAAACCTGACATGCGACGAAGGAGATGACGGGGAGAAAGCCGTAACGTGTAGGCTTCTGCCTTTTGGCGACCGCTGCCAAGGTGGGAACAACGAGCTGTTTGATAGTGCCAGGTTCGACCAAGTTGATGGCTGGACGACAGGCAATGAGCGTGACCCTTGCGGTATACTACTGAGCAGTACTAAGGACTGGGGTATTACATGCCTTGCGGGCGGTGAGCACGGGATGACAATTTTTTGGAGCTTCTGTGGAGAGTGATAACAGTGGTGGTGGTAAAGGCGGTGGTAACGATGCTTCTATACCTAGGTACAAGACAACATGGGGGCAAGCAAACCGAGGAAGCGAGCAGTACGTGCGGATTTGTATACATTCACAATCCGCGGGATGATGTACCACATCAGGATGAACTCTTCACTAGGCGAAACCTATCGCAACCTCGCTACAAAGGCAGAGCAGCGCGAATTTGCGATGGAACATGGCGAGCCAGAGCCTGTATTCGGACGCCGAGTGAGGGCTGCACGATAACTTAAGAGAAGGATGGACTCGACAATGGAGTTGATTGATTCGCACGCAATCATTTATCACGAGTCTATTGATACGATTGCGGGAATGCAGTATTTCAATGTACACGGGCTCAACTCTCATATACACGAGCCCGTAATGCGGCCAGTTCCGGGTGCATTTATCTTTAGAGGCTTAACTATCGGAAAATGCACCTATTACTTGCTCACAGTTCTTAATGGTGTAGCCCCTGGCTGAGGGGGCAGCGCCGCAATAGCGTGCTGGGACTATTTCGCCCTGCAGCCTCCTTTTGGCCAACCTTAGAACCACAGCGGCGTTGCCAGAAGAGACAAGTTGTGCACGGAGGGCACCATTTCCACGCATGCGCAAGGGGATCACTCTGGAGGGCCCTTGGATGTACGTTTGCACAAGGAAAGCACTTAAGGTACAAACTATAAAAGAGACGGCACACGCTCGTGTGGGCAAAGATATGTGAGTGTCATGTAATCCTCCTCCTGCTAGTGCGCCACCAGAGCAGAACAACAAAATGAAGACCCTCTAGCCAGCACTGCAAGCATAGCAACCGTAACCTTTGCATGCAATTTGCATGGATGGCCACAGCATGTCTTTTACGCCCGTCCATGCGAGTATCACCTCGCATACTATGCACCAGTATATCAATACCAGGGCTGTGAGCGTACTGCGCTCGTCTCCAGTCTGCGCTTCATCTTCATTGTCTTTGCAGTAAACTTGCCTCTGATATAAGACTGCACAGATCATAATTAAGATACCCAGATGATAGGCCCTTCGCAGCACGTCGAATGTCGTCTAAAAATGAGGAGAATGCTACCAGTGTGCCTCCCCCCACCCTTCCGCGCGACATGGCCCATAACCAAGGAGCAGCCTTGTGTTGTCAGCAGGAGTAAGTGTCTTGAGGCTATAGAGTATGCCTTCCAAGCTCAAGACCTCCACACAGCCACCAAATGATGACTGCTAGTCAAAGGCAGATTCAGAGGATGTAGCGGATTACGCGACTCAAAGCAATGTCCAGCGCGACCTGTGCCGTAGCACTCACCCTAACCACTACACGTATTGCGCCTGCTACTCAGATACTACATCGCAGCCAAAGATCCTACACTTATACTTTTTCTAAGTCAAGCTAATTCATAAGAAGGTTTACCCCCCCTCCCCCCAGAGTATTTAGACTTATCCAACCAATACTTAGTAAAGTAGTAACATGTGGTTCAAGTAGGACCCCATGTAGTCTCTTATTACCAAATGTTCTGAGCCTGATAACGTCCCATCTTCAGGTAAGTAGCTTTCGTGATTCTGGCAGAGCCCTTATGAACATCACATAAGGGTGCATGATCATTTGATAATTCCAACTACTACACAATGTTTCATGGTCACATCATAACAGAAATGCGGGTCAAGCTTAAGAAAGAGTGCAAAGAATAAAATTCAAATTGACAACCTGCAAGAACTAGGGGGCTCGGCATCCAAAATCTATATTTAACAAAGAAAAGCGTCTTGAACGCTTATGCACCGCCACCGCCCACGAACATGGTGTCAGGGTCTGTGTTCTCAACTCCACCGTTGGCGGTCCAGATAGACGCGATCTTGTAGTTGTCATCATCGGTATAATCGACAGTGGTGTTGATGGCGATCTGCTTCCAGACAAACAAACCATCCGTAATGTCCGATCCGAGATAGACAAAGTCAACAAATGGGTCGTAGTAGGTGTCGGTCTGGACGGGTGCCCATTGGTCCTCGTCGTTGGTGGTGAGGGCGATGGTGTTGGTGTTGTAAGGGTAGTTGGCCTCCACGTCAGCACGGAGGTCGTCTGGGTAGAATAGTTGCCCAATGTGCGACACGCGACCGCCAGTGATTGTGTTGTTGGGCAGAACGGTAACGTTGTTGTGCGATGTCAAGTGGGAGTGAATCGCGCGGCCTGAGTAGTGGCCCGGGAAGATGGTCTCAAAGCCGACAACGCCGTCCTCATCGGTGATCTGGATACCACGGAGGAAGCTTGTGTTGAGACCAGCCATTCCCGCGTCCACGACGCCCGAGTAAACACCCGTGGCGTTGCAGCTCCAGTAGTCGACGGCTACCTGGGGAACCGGGAGACAGGTGTTAACATCGACATATTGGGCCTCGACGTACATCGGCACACCAGCAGTGACGGAACCATCTTCCAACAGGTTACTGCGAATGTTCTCGCCAATGACGTAGTAGGGACCATCAGTGATATCCGGAGCCAGTAGGCACGTCGTGTTGCCAGCGAAGATGACAGACGGGTCAGTCTCCGGGGTGTAGCTGACAAGTCCGGTCATGTTGTGGTTGACGGTCTCAAACTCTTCAAGGGTAGCAAGATCTCTGCGGTACTTTTGGGGCTCTGAACAAACAGTTAAATCGTCGTACCCAGATACTTTCGTATTGCAATACGTATGGAACTGTCAACTCACTGTTGGTGATACCACGCTTGCGGCGCAAGTCTGCGACAATCTTAGCCCTCCGCTCGTGCGCCCGGGCCATCAACGCGCGAGACTGGATGCCTCCCTGGCAGCCGTCGAGGGCTCGCTTGGCGTGGTAGTTTGCCTCGATGAGGTTGTCAACCTCTCTCTTGATGTGCGAGGCGTGGACATTCTCTCCCGGATGGGCCAGTGAGAAGCCAGTCATCGAGGATGCGGCCAGGGCCGTAATCATGCCAAGAGAAACGCGAACCATCTTGTAGGCTTGGGTTGGAACACAAAGTATGCGCGAATTGGATGACTTGGTTGCAGACTTTAGCTCCGGGGTGTATGAACGAGAGAAGGTATCAGAGAAGTCTTGGGAAGCGAATGACTGTGTCGATGATTCAAAGCTTAAGCCTTTGCTGTTGTGATCCGGTGCGCTCACCTTCCATATTTAAAATGTCAACCCTTCATAGGATCTCTGCTATAGAGCCCCTGAGTGACGCGGTCTGTACGCGCAACCACGCCAATTTTTATCCATACAGCAGGTATTGAAGTCCACTTTCTCCTGAATTGCTGTGTAACATGACGACTTCGCATGGCACAAGCCTCAACTGAAGATCTTATCCCTGTTAAGCCGTCGGCATCTCCCTAAATGTCAGCAGGATTCTAAGCCCGAAGACTGGGTCGACGGAAATATGGAGACCAAAGAATGTCGCATTTAGACACCTTCAACACATTAGGAAACTTTGAGCGGCACTGCCCGTTGTGCCTACCTTTGGCCTCCTTCCGAAGTGCGCCCACATCCCTAGAACATATAGTAGCATAGGTGGTCCGTAAGTTTCTGAAGCCACCACAGTAGAGTGTAGTACATATGATCCATTATGAATCCACTCATGGATGCCTAAGTCTCTTGTTCGTGAGCTTCCTGCGTAGTATGAAAGATAGTATCAGTTTGGGCCATAAGTTGGTACTGGTCTCAGGCATATCTGAGAACTTGATGCTGTCTAGCACCGTAGCGGCAGTAGGGGACGACTGACATGTCATATGGCTTCAAGCTCTCGACACCGTGACAAAACCCCACACCTACCCGATTTGCCAGATATGGTAGGTTTGGCCGCGCCTTTTGATTGGCCAGAATATTCGCCCACATAGCGAAAAGGGAGGGCTTACGCTTCCTATGACTGGGAAGTTCGGATCGCTTTGGCACCCACCTGACTAGTTCTTTATATACTTGCTAATTTTAACTATTAGTGAGATGGTATTATAGAGATTACGGAGATACCCATGTGCCAGATGTAGTAGCAGCCTCCTCTAGTGGCAAGCTTTCAGGACGAGGAGCCGGGGCCATTGTCAAGCAGGCCAATCGAAGGGCAGTGCACACGGGAGGGGTGGCGAAGGGAGGGTGGCTTAGCTAGACTCGCCAGGGAGCCCCCAGCCTCAAGCAGCAGGTAGCCGCCCGTCCACCACAGATCAGGGCCCCGCCAGTGCCTGCTCTGACCAATCGCCTAGAGCTACTGGCTCATATGCACGCTTTAGGGGTGAAAACATTATATACCTGCGGATGCAAATTCAGATTATTTATTTCCACAGAGCTTATTCATATTCCTGTTAAACTCCTAGGCTTCGCGGCGTGCAATATTCACATGGCTTATATAGCGTCATTTGGGTTTACTGGAGCCATGCGTCTCAAGTGAACGTCGAACATATCCACATGCTTCTTCCAACCCTCGTCAGAGTATAGGTCAACTGGTCACGAAGAACAATATGCAGACAATGCTATTTCTTCAAGTCAAAATCAAACAACACCACATTGTATCTCCTCGCTGAAGGCGTCTGATTCCTTTGGAAGCCTCGCAGTATCTTTCTAATATGAACCCTGATGAACTCCTGCGTTGTCTTTTGTTTCTGCTCGACTTGGTGCTAGCATGACTTCTTACAAATGTTCCAATGGTCATTCTGGGCAGACTCAACCGTCTTCACTCACAGTGAAATTCTGGATCTAAGATACTAATCTGGAGGTAATCATGGGGGACCAGACTGCGTTTGCTTCCAAGCATAAAGGGGCCTATTGATGGTCAGCTACACTTAACCAATCTCGAAGTTGATTATCTGTATCTTGGCTATGCTAATATGATACAACTCCAGTTCTTGCCTGATTATTGTTCAGGGCATTCTGAATGTGAAACGTTGAGCACAGAGGACAAAGAGAACATCGAATTGCTGGTGCTAAAATCGGGTTGCTGGTGCTTTGTCTGACCAGGCGCAGTTCCACTTTGTAGTGATGCGTCACCTTATCTGTATAAGGTCTGTCAGGCGTAAAAGCAGAATCCGCATCGATCTAGAACACGGCAGTGCGGAACGTACGGAATTCCTTCAAATCTCGGACCTAATTTCAAAGGTCTGGACACATCTGAGTCGGACTGGGCCGCCACAAGATAACGTGTCCGGGCAGATCATTGGAAGATACGATTGGGCCAATCTAGACCTTTCCTTTGTGCAGAATCAAGGAGCGGCGCGGGTAGCAAGCCTACATCCCTTTGACGCGGGAAGGAAGGTAGAGGGAGATCCCGACCCATTCAGCCAAGGAAAGCAATCGAGATATATATGGTCAGGGTACAGTATGTTCTGGATTAGAGAAAAAGCACAACAAAAAAAAAATAACACATTGGTTTCTTCATTTACACCAAAGATCTCTTTGCCACACTCGCTGAACGTTTCTTCCTGTATCGTAACATCTCGACGGGGATAAATCACTCCTTACTTCCAAACCAACCCAACCTGTTGTGACAAAAACGACACCACATTCGAAATCATGCTTAAGTTCGCTGGAACCACCCTTCTCGTTCTTCTTGTCGCCATAAACCTTGCATCGGAGGGCGCTTACGCAGCCCCGCTGCCTAGGTGGTCGGTACCCAAAATCGGCGGGAGTTCAAACCCTCCTGCTACACCTCCGAAAACAACGAATGCTGCTGGAGAGACGGTCTCTTTTACGGATTTCGACAGCCTTCTCGATGTACCTGTCAAGTCCAGCAGTGGTACGGGGTCCAGCGTTGCTAAAGGCGCCACTGTAGGTGCTGGGGCTGCTGCTGTTGTAGGTGGTGGTGTAGGGGCTGGTGTGGCAGCGACTCAAAATCCGGGCTTGGGGTACGATTATGCCGGCTGAGACGGTGCGTGTGTGTGTGGGTGGGTGCAGTGCGGCCTGGTTGCTGACTAAGCACCCACTACATGCCCTCCGGGTGCCTTCTTCTGCAGCGCCCGGGGCCCTCTGAATACCCTCCTTTTTGCTTAGGAATAAAGCGCCTGCTTAACCTGAATTGACGTATGAGGCTAGCTGCTATGTCTCTGAAGCCCTCTTGTGACACTGAGCGCGAGATCTGGTTGTCTGCAAGTCATGTTACATTTGCTTGGCCAGCACCAGCCGCGCGCCCCGTTTAGATGGATGGGGTCGCTCCTCACTGCGCCTTGCTTACAACGCCGTTTCAAATGCAGCTAACTAGCCAAGGGCCAACACGGCTGTTTGTTGATAAGGGTTGGCCACGGGCAAGCTCTGCTGACATCGTCAGCCATTCACACTCATGCTAGACAGCCGGCCGGTCGTCGTTTCTGACGTAAGGCTTTCTTCAACAGCCATTGCACACTGTCGTTCCCCAAAGATTGTAAGAAGTTCATAATGAAAGAAAATAATTAATATGCGAGCAGCATTGAGTAATGTTATCTACCGGTATATCTATTAGACGTCCCAAGCACTACAGCTCCATCAGCTTTCAGGATGTTTCCCTCCCACTTGCCACTGATCCTCTCCTGGATTGCACCGTTGCTGAATGTAGCCCCTAGGACCGTGTCATCTCCAAGGTGTTTGTCGTCTGTGTGAATAGGCCGTTCCCTGACATTGTGGGCCCAGTACCCGTTGGCCATCAAGTGTTCCAGTGGCACCGCAGTCGACCTCGGCTCTGCCTGCTCATTACCCCACACGTTGAAACCGTGACCTTGAACCTGCTGACCAATGAATATTGAAGTTGGAGGCTCTTGCGGATTTCTATGCACAATCTCGCCAGTAGGTTCCCCCGTGTGATAGTTCTCGTGCAACAGTCCATGGCCGAGATGCTGGTTGTGAATGAACACGGCCTGTGGTCTGGGTGGCCCTTGAGATCCATAAGCAGGCCTTGAGGCTCCCCCACCATAGCCGCCATGCTAATGTCCCCAATTTCCACCGCCGTTCGTAAAGTCCAACATCGTGGCTGTGCGCCGAGCGCCGGGAGCTGTCCCTCTGTGTGATGGGGGTGGTGACGGCGGGTATTCAGACATGGCGTGGATATCGTATCTTATCTCGTAAATGTGGAGTGATTGAATTTCTGTAATGAAAAGTGCCAGGGTTGTATTTTCATGCTCAATTGACCGAAACAGTTCTTCGATTTGTTTTTGGTAGATGACGACGGTGATGGCGCTGATGGCACGAATGGCGCGATGTTTCGACACGCTGAACAGAACTTTGCAAGCTGGGCTTTCAAGAAACGTACTGATTATTGCTTTGGTAAATTGCTCCACCTCTGAAGTTTGGAGCAGCGGATTCCTCTCAACCCGGCGTGCAATGAAATGAAGATTGTCCAGGGTTCTTCGGTATTCTGCAGTGGCAACCCTCGAGGACTTCATGCGATGTAATTTTATGGAAAAGGCCCAGCAACGGGGATGGGTTTAGCGCTGGGCTGGCTAACATCAAGCCTATACACGTTCCGGTGCAACAAGAACTCATTAGTGCATTTCATCAACGGCAATATTTCCGGGGGGTATGTGACATCGGGCTTGTGCTGGTGGAGCTATTCCCAGGTCAACCTCGGGCCTGATTTGACACGTGCATAAGTCCGGGGCAAGACGACGCCAACGGAGGGTTACGCGTCTGTAAATTAGACTACAGGATGTCAAGGCTTGTCCGATGTTGGCGTCAACCCCGCAAGAATCCCAAGGTCTTGGCACCTGAAAGGGGCTGGTGGCCGCGTAGATCGCAGCCATGGGTTGCCGAGAAATTGCTTATCTATCTACGTACGTCGACGCGACCTGGCAACCTGGCTGGAAGGATTTCATACCTAAATAATTGGCATTTTGCACGGTTCCGGCTGTTGGCTTCGTCCCATATCGCGATGCACCTGCTAGTCTTCCAGCTCATCCGGGAAGGCCACCAGTTCACCACTGATCGAGGGTAACAAGGTTTTTGTGAGACATTGATAAGCGCATGCTCTCTGTTAGGGTTGACGGCCGTGTAAACCTTTACGCCGCCGGTTCACCGAGTCTAATCGCCGTAGTTTCGAAGCCCATGGCGAATGTCCTTGGTCAGCTTGCAAAGCGCACTACAATCACCTCCTCAAGGGCCCACGACTGCGTCCAGCCGCCTGGCCCATCAGTCTTGACCTGAGGGTATTGGCAGAGGTGCTCGGAAGGACTTCAACGCAGCTTCTCGCCCAGCTTAGACAACATGCTGAACCCGTCAGGGCCGTCACGAGGAATTGTGTTCGTGCTGATTGCGTTGCTGCTTCTATGGGGCTTCCATCTCGGCGCATACCTGGATCCCTCGACCTCAGGCGCATCCAGCTCGTTATTCGATTTCGTATCCGGGAGCGCAAAGTCCCCACTATCATCACATGTACATACCTACTTCGAACAGGTGTTTTCCGTGGAAAGGCCCCCAGACTACGACTTCTCCGCGATCAAAGCTGCATGCGAGCGGACGCAGTGGCAGGAACACAACAAGAACACGTTCCTAAGATGCGACGGCATCAACGCGGGGATGACCTCGATCATGTCCCAGGTCAAAGTCTGCTTCAAGATGGCGATCGACGCCGGCGTGCACATGCTTTTGCCCGATATGCCACTCCGGGACAGCGGTGACTTGCTCGAGTTCAATCTCATGAATGAGTCGGCTTACATGCCGTTCGACCAGTGGTTCGACCAAGACCACGTGTTGGCCTCGATGTCCAGGGTCTGCCCTCAGATGAGCATCCGACAAACTAAGGACGTGGGCACACCGTCAATGCCGGTTCGCAACGAGTGGAGGATGGATATCGGGTCTGCTCCAGGATTCCAGATGCTTTCTGGGTACTTCTGGGTCGGTCGGCCTTTCAAGTCCTGGTTCGATGGCGAGCTGGCCGCGATGCGATTTTTCAGCAGCCTGAGTCCCAAGGACGACGCCGAATACGAGCACGGCAGTGAGCTTTCCCGGTCGACGTCACAGGACGGCGCGACGATCCTCCAAATCGCCTCTCAGTTCCTCCTCTTCCGCCTGACAGACGACCCAACCGGCCGGGAAGTCGCCTTGTGGAACGACCTCTCGCACCTCGTCCGGTTCACCGAGACGCCACGCAGGCTCACAAACAGGATCCTGTCGCACATCGACCGGCCCTACTTTGGCGTGCACTTCCGCACCGAGCGCGACAATATCTGGTCATCCTTCGAGAACCAGCTCAAGGTCGACCTCGACGCGCTCGACCAGGCGTGGGTGCAGTATGGGTCGCCGTCGAAGGAGAAGCCCCTGGTATACCTAGCCTGCGGGGATGAGGGCCAGATCGAGAAGTTCTCTGAGGCGGCGGCGCAGCGCGGCTGGACTGTGACGTCCAAGTACGACATCGCGAAGGACTACCCTGTCACGTTAAAGATGATCAAGGACATGCCTTTTGATTTTCAGGGCGCTGTGGACATGGGTGTCATGCTGGAGAGTCACTTCTTCCTGGGCATCACCGGGAGCGCTTTTTCGAGCTCTGTGGCGAACATGAGAGACTCAACGGGGAGGTACAGGGGGAGTAGTCTGCTCAACCCCGACGATGGGAATGCTCGCACGCACTTGTTTAATGATGGAGATGCTTCAGGATACCCGTGCTGTTTGTAATTAGTCACTGCCAGCTTTTGTGGTCGTTTGGAATGTTCCGATATGTTCTAAGCCGATCTTCCAATCAGGAAGTTTCCCCCATGAACTAAACGTTGTCTTTAGTTGTATGGGTTCTTACTTGAAACTGAGCTTGTCATGACTGATCAGACTCTCGGCGTTCGATACACTCCTAACTAAACTTAGCATCTCGCCATTTCGATGGCAGTGTCTGCATCGACATCACTTAACCGCGCGTACCAAGACGTAGTGCCACTGTACTTCGTGCCTAGGTATGCAGCAGGTGGTGCCACTTACCTTAGGTATCACGAGTAGGGTCACGAAATAGAAGAATTAAGAAGCATTATTTTTGAAATCTCGACGCAACGTATTGACTCCAATCAGTTCGCCGTCGAGATGATCGAGAAAGCGTGCGACTCGTCCGACTCGCGCCTCGTCGCGCGCATGAAGACCACGCCGTCGGGCCAGCCCCAGGACCGTGACAATGTGACGACCGTCGCGGAAGAGGAGACGCTGCAGGACTTTGTCGAGCGCACCAAGGGGCTGCGGGCCGAGCTCGCGTCGGTCCTGCCGGCGTTCGCGATCCCCAGCTTCTTCGTGCCTCTGACCACCATGCCTCTCAGCGAGTCGGCCAAGACGGACAGGAAGCTCCTGCGCACGCTCGTCGCTGACATGGGCTTTGCGAGCCTTGCTGGAATTGCCCTCTCCACCCAGCGCGACGTGCAGGCCCCGCAGACCAAGACGGAAAAGCTGCTGCACAAGATATGGTGCACGGTGCTTGGCCTTGCCCGCCGATGACTTTGGCGTCGAGGCTGACTTCTTCGAGTGCGGCGGTGACTCCATCGCTGCCATGAAGATGGCCTCCCTTGCGCGTGCGGGTCAAGTGTCGCCGGCGGTGCAGGACGTGTACGACCACCCCATCCTCGGAGAGCTGTCGCGTCTGTTGGAAGGATGGTCGGGTATACCTCAAAACCAGGCGCTTCTAGAGGTCGATCCCTTCTCTCTGTTGCCCAAGTCAGTCAACCTGGAGCTGTTGAAGATCAGGGTTGCAGACCTTTGTGGCTCGCAGCCGCAGAGTGTGAGTGATATCTACCCACTGACTGCAACTCAACACTCTATCGTGCAGCAGACACTCTCCCTCCCGGGGGCGTTCTGGTTGCATAACGTCTTCGAGATCCCAGGAAGTGTTGACGTTGGTCGTCTCGAGCGCGCATGGCGTCGTGTCGTGTCAGCCCATGCAATTCTGCGCGCACGTATCAGCAGTACCCACGAAGGCGAGCTTCTAAAGGCATTCATGGCATCGCCTGACGAGATCATGCACGCTGAATGTCCTTCAACAGATGTTGACGCTTTCATCGCTGCTGACAAACGAAGGGAGCTGGGCTTTGGACGGCCTCTGACACGCGCTGCCTTGCTGACCAAGAAGTGGTTCTTCCTGGCGCTGCATCACCCTACCTACGACGCGTGGTCGATGAGCAAGGTTTCGAATCTCTCGATCTCCGGTACTATCTCCTTGAGGAAGAGACGAGCCCCGCAGAGCACGAAATCGCCCGGGAACAAGTCAGCTTCAACAATTTCGTCAAGGCGCTTCAAAAGCAAGACAAGCACGCTTCCACCGCTTTCTGGCACAAAACCATGGAAGGCGTATCAACACGGCCGTTAATCCCCCTCAGACCAGCAGAAGAACCCTCGGCAAGATGCCTCCTGCAGCACACAATCACCCTCCCCACTACGACGACCACAACACGCGCCCACGGGACGCAGGTCGCGCTGGCCTACGCCGCGATAGGCCTCGCCCTCCACCAGCAGCTCCAGACCCGGGACACGGTGCTGCGCCTCGTGTCGACGGGCCGCACCTCCCCCACCGTCCCGGGGATCGAGGACCTCGTCGGCGCCACGGTGACGAGCGTGCCGCTGCGCATGCGGCAATCGGACGACAGCAGCGCCTCGAGCCTGGGCGGGTTTGTTTCCCACGTGCGCGACCAGCTGCGCACCCTCGCGCCGCACGCGCACGTGACCCCTACGCCGAGCAGGCGGCCGGCGGGATCGGGCTGAGGAGGCGGGAGCTGTCTGCGTTTAATGACGACGGTGCGCCGTTTACTATTGATGTTTCGCTGGTCCCGCGGGGCAAGGTGCTCAAGGGCATGAATGTGCGTGCGTTGCTTTCCGACTCGGTTATTGAGGAGCAGGGCGTGAGGAGGCTTGTTGCTGTGCTTGATGGTGTTGTGCGGGCCATGGTTCAGGCTAAGGATGACGTCTGTGTCTCACCTGCTGGCTACACTGGGGTTCCCGGATTTGGAAAAGGCACAGCGGGATATGACCTTGACACGAGCATCAAGGAAGTGGGTGGGCCTGTAACACCTTTGTGCGATGGTGAGGTTAGATTTGAAGTTTGGTCCATTGTGTTTTGTCTTTCTCTCTGGGAACCTTCTTTTGTTTAGGCACATCCATGTGAGGCCCACGAAAACTTTCTTTTCTCATTATATATTTCCATACAAGTAATTCTGTCCAGAAATGCCTTGTCTTGCTTGACAACGTGCTCTTCAGATGCGCTCAACTGACCTGTCACGTCGTTTTGTACTGATGGTCATCACTCGGACTTGTGTTTCAACATTTGAAATCCACGGATGTTATTGCAATCTGCTGAACTATCCATCATTACACCCTCACCGGTGTTCGCGGACTCCCTGTTCTCAAGATCCAAGGCTTGCTTTGTTGTTATCCAACCAAACATTGAGGATGGGCTTCTCGACCACCCCAGCCTGAGATGACCTCCAGGGCTAACTAAAACCAACCGCTTGGTGCCATTGGCGGCTTATTGACGTTCGATTTGTGCTCAGGCTTGGAGCAGAAGTTCTTCGTCAGCTTCGTGTGGGCCTCCCCAGGTGGGGCATTGCTGCCACATGGGACCTTGCCCGTCCCATTGGGCTCCTTCGTAGCATTATCGCAGTAGAAGTACTTGGACTCGGCAGGACAATTGCATGCATAGGTTTACTTGCGGTAGCCACACATGATTCAATAAAAGTACCCCGAGGGAATGTACTGGTAGTAGATGATTGATCCTTGTTGCTGTGAACATTTCTGAGGCGTGACCTTGGACTCCGACCGGGAGAGCTTTGTGTGGTGTGCTCCAAAGTTCGCAGGTGACGATCTTGAACGTGGAGCCGTATGAAGTGACGGATGGCCTCAGCACCTGGTTGGTACCGCTGGAGTGATGTAGTGTATGGTTTCAGTGCAAATTCGGTTGAGCTTTGTTTGGTGGACAGCTTTGATGTAAATGGTTGAGAAGTTTCGAGCTCTGTGTGAATGTGAAGATGATGGAATTGGAGCGGGAGAGCAGAAGAGGTCGACAAAATTCCTGCCCTATTTATAGTTCACAGAGTTCTTTCTTCCTCAGCGCGATTGAACTGTAGCCATGACGAAGATGTGTCTGACAAACACACTTGAGTTGGTGCTGTCTTTATGTGATTACCCGAGAGTGAGCCACACTTCCCGCTTGGTAAGCCCTTGAATTTCAAAGCTATGAGAGGCAATGCATACACTATGGTACCCTTCCCAGCATGATTCACTGCTGGCAGTGAATTGTATGGGCTCAGATGCTATTATGTGAGGAAACCCAAGTGCCCACTTCGAATGTGTGCACATCTAAACAGGTTTCACCCAAGTTGCAATGACAGCAGATACTCAATTTTATGCAAGGGCGTGTCATTACACAGTTTCTATGTACTCAATCACTACAGTACAAGAGACCATTTGATATAGCTGTTCACATTGAAAGTGCCTCAAATTGGGGGAACTGATTGGCTTGGAAGCTTTCGTAGCAAGGTAATTATTGCATGGTCTCTACACGATCTTTTCATGATCAGCTTTGGACGATAAATTCTTTCTGCTCCATGCATTTGAAACTGAGAGGGGCTGTTATGCCACAATAACTGAGGTCTGCGGGAAGAGGTAAGTATTACCTCCTACTAACAGTTATGGAGCAGTTCCAACCAATCTCGCGAATATTTCTCATTCATATTCTGCCCGAACCAGGAGTCTCCATCCCCGTCATCAACGCCTCCACTACCAGCCATCGTCAATTCATAGAGATTGCCCATAATCACGTCCCTTTTCAACTCCGTAAACTTATTCCTACCCTCTGAGAATGCAGGATCGATGGACGCTCTTAAATTCCCTGTCACGTTATTTTGTAATACTTGCTGCTGTGCCCTTCTACGGGGTTGCTCCTGCGTGACCTTGGATGCTTCTCACATCCAACTGGACAAATCAAACCTCTAACTTGGCTGTGACACAAAGGATGTGGCCTCCTAGGCATTCAATCCCAGTCTTCAGGCGCGATATCCCACATACTATTTCACGGGGAAGACGATTAGACGATTTGTTATTCATCCACACGGACCCAACCCCCCCATCCATATTCCTATCACCAGCCCCTGTACGCACATCTGCAATCATTGGCAGCATGGGGAACACGCAAAGCAGCACGGGGATAGCCACCTGTCAGATGATATAGCAGACGGTTGCAACGAGAACGCCACTGCGGGTGTTCGGAGCTCAGCCTGCATAAACCAAGCTTCCTGATACGAGTTCTGCGCCCGTAGTTGCCCCACGGCGTCAATGAATGTGACTTGATTACCACGCGAACTTGCATGCACCGGTCAGCTCTCCTATATAGCTGTCACACAGTGCGGCTGTGGCGGGGTATGCCAGTGGTATGTTATTTGAAACTTTCTCCTTGCAGTAAAGGGCAGCGATAACGTGAGATCCTTCTCAAAATTGATCTGCCTGATCAGCCTTGGAACCGTGCGCCCCCCCCTCGAACCCCTATCCCGAATCTTACCTTGTGAGAGCTCCTTCATAATGTATCAAGCTTCTTTGGAAGTTGAGGCGCCTGTTGCTGCCATCAATCCCGCCTCATCCCGAGCAGCCGAAGAGTCGGAACATTCAGCTGTGGACAACCCTGATGTTGCCTCAGCAGCAAAGGCCATGGCAGATGTCACAATCTTCCTGGGCCGTGAGAGTAGCCCACCATTGACTATCCGCGATGTGCTTGCAGAGATAAAGCGCTTGAGGTTGGCGCTAAATGAAGTTTTGCCCCAGGCATCGAAACAAGCCGCACAAGAAGGAGAGAGGTCAACAACTGGATCCGACGACGAAGACAACAGTGAATTACAATCGTCCTATTGGGAAGAACTTGAACGACTGAAAAGAATTCATCACGAGACTAAGCTCCAATGTAACAGGAGTGAGATCTTGGGTTTTCTCGCTATTATCTTTGTGGAGTTTCCAGGATGCACTTACCGAGGTCCCATCTTCCGCTTCAAGTTGCGCCCGGAATCGCTGGATCAGCCTTGTCACCGTGTGGTTATCTCCACGCAAAGAGATCCGCAATTGATTCAGCAGGTTTTCTCGTGGCTCAAGGCACAACGCCACTGGGAACGGATGCCTGAAGTCCCCACGCACTGGCGCCCATCGCAAGCAGTGGGTTGGCGGTCTACCATTTGATAAGAATCTGCATCATGTGATGAGACTTCATTTGGGTGACTTGTGAGGCGATCCAGGGCCTTCTAGTTTGTGACGATATGGAGCATGCTGTAGGATGCTTTTGGTAAGTTGGAAAGTCTTTGTCGTGCGCAGTGATATATTTTGACGACGTGTAGGTTGGTGGCAGACGACTCAGATCTAGAAGACTGTTTCGGCGTGGGACTCGACCGCGGTCGGTCCAGAACAATGGACATCAGTACTCTTATGTTCCTCGCCCGATGCTTTATCAAAGGACGCCATTGCGACATGGTGAATGAAGAAAGGTCTGTTCAAGAATTCATCATGTCGTTCTCGAACCTGTCCCATCCCTTAGCGAAACGGTCTCTTGTTGATGTGAGTCATAGAAATTCGCCCAGCGGCGCCCGGTTGGGACTGCAATACCATCTGAACCACCTCGCGCCCGTGCGGTTGGCAGAAGATCTGATGCCATCGTCGGAAACCGAAGGACTGGTTCTTGAGCGGCAGTTTTTCAGAATCCGGCGGGTCTCCCTTATTCCGATACAAGGTGGTGACAAGAAGATGGATGATGAACAATATTTCGAGGAGCGCATCTTATCGGTATCGCTGATGATCAACCAGCATCTTGAGACCTTTTATATTATTGTACTTGGCGATAAAGGCGCCAATGTGCACACCGGCGGTCTGAAGTATTTTGCACCTGCCGGAACGGACAAGAAATCATCGCATATCGACGGAAAAGCTCTGAGAATAGGGGCCGGCCTTTCGCATTTTCTTATTGCTCTGGTACAGCTTCTGGAAACTTGGTATCAAGGCTGGAATGAGTCATTAGATGCCATTAACGATATTGTTAGTTTTGATGTGAGTTTAAGCCTAAAGGATACTCCTATCTAGCCATTAATTAATGGTTGTGACACTAAAGTCTATACACTAACCAGTTGATCTAGGGCAACTATACTTTTGATGATAAACAGCTGGAGAGTTACATCTTTGACAGTTCCGGCTCAATGGCCTTGTCCAAACAGTACTTCACTGTTGTACAGTTATTGCGTACTGCCAGACAACAGATTGACGTCAACTTTGCCGAATGGCAAGTATTTTGCGAAAATGCAGCTGGAAATCAAGATCACCACGCAATATTCATCTTCCTGCGCAATTTAGAATGCAGCGGAGGAGCGCGCAAAGAATTGGTCGAGTGCTGGCAGGCGCAACTAGACAAGGTGACAGAGCTTCTGAAAGCGCAGACGGAACATCTCAAGGGACGCATCGATAGGAAGACAGAGGAAGTTGAATCGCTACGGGATGGGGTAGACTAACCACGGTTTCTTTTTGCATTCGCTTTCTTAACCCACAGGTTTACAACGATACTTACAAGGATTATTTAGTTATTTAATGCAACATCGCTCCGAGAGGCGATGAAAGGAATGGCTCTAAACCGTGCAATCTACATCTTCACGGCAGTCACACTTGTATACACGCCGCTTGGGTTTATGTCTGTAAGTACGTCCACCTCATTGGTAAGGGCATTACTACCGGTACTAAAAGGCCCTGCAGGTACTATGGGCATTGCCCATCCTGAACAAAACTCCAGCTGGCGATGGTACTCCCTTATCACCAACTGCTGTTGTAGTCTCTTTGGTTGTTGTGCCAATTTTCACTCACATAGGATGTGGTATTTGGCTTGGTACTTTCCTTCAACAAGAAGTTAGGAGGCTTTTTCTCAACATGCCAAGGACATTGTTCGGGGTTTGCAGGGCTGAGGCATTCAAACCGCTGGAAATGGAAAACTGGAATCAGATTCCCATTCCAACCTGTGAAAGCAGGCCCGACAGTGGCTGATCATGAAAGAGCATGATGATGGCAAATGCGTTACCAGACGGTCACACCCATTCGCGCTGTTTTCCTGATGAGTTCACATACGTATGTGTTTGCGGACCAGTCACATTCGGACAACGAGGCCGTGCGCAGGGCACAAATCGCAGCCACAGAGATATTGTTAAGTCAGGTACTGAATTTATCCGCTCAATCCTTATTTGTTACCGAGATTCATACGGCCTCCGCGCCCGGTTGGTAATAGTTTGTGGTTTCGTTGCACGAGGCGGCGGGTGCCGCCGATGGCTCAGCGACAGCAGAGGGCGCCGGCGCATGCATCCAGAGCCTCAAGAGCCTAAAGGCCGCCGCAGAGCTCGAGAAGAAGGCGGTCCGCCGGGCCCTGGGGCAGGGCTACTGGAAGAACGACCCGGAAATCTCGCCCTTCGCGGGTTCGCTGTCCGTATTCGGACTGACCATCGACGACCTCACGTTAGCCAGCGTGCACGGGACAGCCACCAAGCTCAACGAGGCCGCGACGCTGGACCACCAGATGCGGCACTTGGGCCGCCGCCGGGGCAACCCCCTCTTCACCATCGCGCAAAAGTCCGTCATCGGCCACGGGCTGGGCGCGTCGGGCGCCTACGCCATCAACGGCGGGCTGCAGGCCACGCAGTCGGGCGTCATCCCGGGAAATCGCAACGCGGACGACATTGACGGGGAGCTCGAGGCGTACGGGCACCTGCTGCTGACGGGCGAGAACGTCAGTCTGCGCGCCGAGGGTGAGCAAGACAAAGATACTAGTGATGAAACCTGTTTCCATATATGTGGCTGTTGGTTGTTTTGTCATGGGGCTCGCATTCGGATCGGAAACTCCACCTGAGCGTGTATTAGCGACTGCTTAGTGCCGGCAGTGTTACCCGCGAAAAGACTTGGGCAGATGGGGGCAATGGCATGATCATCTCATCCTCCGGGCTTGGCAATGATCTTCAGTCCATATAGCCTCATTCATCAAGTCGCCCGAGGATAGAGGTACGGCATCGGGTCGGTGTGCCGTTTAGTGCGATAATTATCAGGGATTTTTTGTTCACGTCCGTGATGACAATCATATTCAAAGCGGTTGCATTTGATAACGCAAAGATGCATTGAATCAAACTGTAATAGAATTGTGATTGGCCTTCATACTCTACTCCCGGGTAGTCACCGGAGGACTCTTCTGTTTGAGATATATGGTCTTAAATATATCGAAGACTTCATATACTAAGACGCCTACTATGCGGTCAGCAAGCAGCATACAGTATAGAACCGTGTATGCGGTTCCTGTGGTGGTGGGGCTGCCCAGGAATATCGTGGAAACTACCGACATAAAAGAGGGGAGGTGCCACAAAATAGCAAATATCAAACCCCATAAATGCGCCAGGCTGCCATCTTTATCAAATATTAAAGACTAGGCTCGAAGCTCTATGGAAGCATCTCCGTCAAGTACCTGGGTCCCGCTTGTCTCTACAACTTGCTCAGAGAAATTGCACACAACAGGAACTATCGCCCAGGATGGTTGACACACTCTCCCTCGAAGGCAAGGTAGCCATCATCACCGGCTCAGGCCGCGAGACCGGAATCGGCGCGGCCACGGCGGCGGCTCTCGCCCGGAACGGCGCGTCGGTAACCATCAACTACGTGTCCGACGCCACAGCCCCGAGGGCGGCCAATGTCGTCAAGAGCATCCAAGAAGCTGGCGGCAAGGCCATCGCCGTCCGAGCGGACGTGACAAAGCCGGCGGAGGCTAAAAGGCTCGTGGAGGAGACGCTCAAGGGCTTCAACACAGAAAAGATCGATATTCTGAGTGAGTACCCGCGCAGAGTCTTGGATGCCGTCAAGGCCTCGGCTTGCTTGAGGCGTGTTCCCCACAGTGTGCGGCAGCGATTGACTCGTTATCGATCTCTAAAGTCAACAACGCCGGCGCCGTCTACGGTGGGCCCAAATTGATGGAGGTCACCCTGGAAGAGATCGATGCCACCTTTGCGACATCTGTCCGTGGGCCGATTCTCTTGATGCAGGCCACGGTTCCACATATGCCCCGATTCGGCCGCATCATCAACGTCTCGTCCGTGGCTTCGAAGCCCATCACTTGTGAAGGCGTGGCTCTCTACGGGGGCGGAAAGGCAGCTATGGATCAGATCACATTCGCTGTGGCGGCTGAGGTACGTTCTGCACTACTTTAATTCCTCCTGTCCTTGTGACTTTGTTGAGCTTCCGCTAACGTCGACATCCAGCTTGGTAAGAACGGGAAGAACATCACAGTCAACACTGTCGCCCCAGGAATTACCACCACGGACATCCTGTCGCCCGAAGCTATGGATGCCTTCGACAAGGCGTTGACGCCAATGGCAAAGGTTGAGGATCGTCCTGGTCACCCTAATGATATCGCGGACACAATCTTGCTGCTCGTTCAAGAGAAGAGCAGATGGATCACGGGCCAGGTAAAGAATATTGCACACCTTCATATTGTTTCACCTACCAGTTTGAGAAGCATCCTCCTACAATATGTGCTGACTGGATTTGCAACAGTACATTTCGTGCAGTGGTGGAATTACGGGCAACTGATTGCTTGTCACCAATGTGAAGGCTTGGAAGATGTTCGCAGTCACCGGAGAAAATCAACAACGCATTGTTGCCTTAGCTATCTAGAATAACAGGAGAAGTGAAGGTGAAAAATAACAGCCCGAGCTCGGATATCGTGGTATTAGATGCAAACATGAACAGCACAAGCGACTGAATTCCATCAGACTCGGTCAAGACTCAACCCATTCGGTCCCTAACAAGGAAATCACAATCAGGCCACGTCCTTCATCTTCTTGGCCTTCTCCGCCTTGGGCTCGACACGGTCAGCAATGCCAGGGAAGATGGCCGAGGCCATCACCGCATCCGACACCTTGGCGACCTGCACGGCGACCTTGGCCTTCCAGCCAGTCTGGTTCGACTTGCCGCGGAAGCGCAGGTGCAGCACAGTCTCCGTGGCGGAGGCGGTGCTGGCGGCCGAGCTGCCAGTCCCGGCAGGGGCGCCGCCGGGCGTCTCGAGCAGCAGCGCCCAGGTGAAGTTGACGCCCGCGCGCTCGCCCTTGTAGACGAGGGCGCGGTCGCTCTCGATCAGGGCCACCTCGATGTTGTGGCCGTCGGCGGCGTCCTTCTTATTACCCAACCCGTAGTCCGGCACGCTGTCTCCGACCTTGAGGGTCTGCCACTTGGGCACGATGGTCGGCGTGCTGCGGAACTTCTCGGGCAGGATCTTCTCCACTTTGGCTGGGAGGTACCAGCCGCCGCGGTCCTTGCCCCACTGGACGAGCCACGGCCAGATGTCCTCCGGGGGAGCGTTGACTATGGCCGTGTTAGCTGTTTGTCGTTACTTGTGTGCAATGTGATGTTCGTAGACAACGCGGGAGGGTCGGCAAGATTTTGTACGAAAATGTCGTCGGTCTGTAGAATCGCCCATTCTTGGGGATAAGGTACTCACTCGTGCGCTTCTGGTCATAGACCATCTCTGCATCGGGAATCAAGTTGTCGCCGAGAAACGAGGCGGCCGGGGCAGCTGATTTCGTCTGCTGTGGAGCCGTTTCTTGCGTTGTTGCCGTAGCTTGAGCATTGTGGGCATCGGCCGGTTGAGCAGATTGAACGTCAGCCATGACTGCGTAACGTAGTTTCTAGATACAAAGGAGGTGCAAGATCCTCAAGAGATCGTGTTTAAGTTCGAGGTGTTCCAGAAAAAAAAGCAATTGAGCAAGGAAGGGCTTTGTCTTTCACAGAGCTGTGCGAGGCTTCATGTTATCTTTAATATTGCGCGTTCCGGGGAAATCAAATGCCAACGCAGGACGAACACGGAGGGATATACCTATGTTGAAGTTCATGTGTTGGCTGTCGGCCGAACACGTCATGTTCTTGGGACTTGCTGTCCAACGTGTCCCCTGTCAGTCGTATCATGCAAATCCAGGGAGCCTCGTTGTTGAGACTAGTAGGGCGGCATGATTCCAGGGATCACGAAGACTGGATAAGACTAGTTGACATGGACTGACACGCGACCACACAAAATTCAACGGCGCAATTTCTTCCCCCCAGACTTGCGAGAACGTCGACTCAAGGCATAACACCGATTGGTGATTAGCTTCTCGGAGTGGTCAGAAATAAAGTTAAGACCGGAAAACGGTTAAGGATTATATGCACCAGTATTATGACGCGTTGCCGCCTGCATATCAGCCTCATTCTACGGATCTTGGCGGACTCTCTCCTTCTATTAACCTCCTCATCAAACAGCTGCACATGTTCACTGCTGCCCAAAACAAGACGTCATCGGGCACTCAGCTGATATGCACCAATTCATCGGTGCTGCCGGCCCCCTGATCACATACCCTTCTCGACCTCGGGTATCCTTGTCATGGGCGTAGTGATGAACTCGTTGCTCGTGTCATCGCTCTGAAACACTAAATCCCTCCTCATCGTGGACCTGCCGCGTTGCTTGCCTGAGGTGGCGCCATCGCTCACCGGTTTCACCTCGCTTCCACCTACCGTGCGTAGTGCAATCAGTTCTGGCGCCTCGCGGGCTCCGTACGTCGGATCTTGCTCCAAGTGTCCAGCAGTGTTTGATCCACCCTCGATATGGTCGGCTACTCGGTAGAGCCAATTTTTGTACAGTGGCCGACAGACAGTGACCCCGATGCAAAATAGTTGGGTCGTGACGTCTGCAGCATGCCAGATAAGAACGTCGACGATGGTCACTGCAACAGCGCCAAGAGATCAGTGGGACATATCGTCAACGAATCCTGGAAGACTCACGTAGGAATTGATCGTCCGCTGCCTGTGACAAACGTAACAGGTTGAGCAAACGGGCTATACTGCAGCCTGCGGAGCTGTAGAAGCGGATTTGTCAGTGTCAGGATTGCAGCTTTCGAAAACCACCAAGACACATCGTCACAGCAACGGGAGCGAAAAGAAAATACAAATGTCCGGGAATCACTCACATGTAAGAGATACTCATGCTGGTTCCTATCAAGATCTTCTCTCGCCTGGGCATCTCCAGCCCGCGTATGAGGTACCAAGGGAAAGAGGCGTACCACAGCTCGACAACGAGGATCATCACAAAACTCACCAGCGGTGTCACGAACTGTGTGAGAGGTTCGCAATGACCTCCAGGCACCGTGATATCCCATATGTAGCTCACAGGCTTACATGAGAACCAGATGAGCCATATCGCGATGAAGACCGATAGCGACATTAGCGTCAAGGGGAGGATGATGGCGACCTTGTGGGCCGTGTTGACGCCGACGATGCGGAGCAGGAAGCATGCGATGGATATCTTGATTGATATCGCCGCGACAGAGGTGACGGTCTGGCCGACATTGACAAGTAACTGGGCTCGGGATGTCTCTTCGGAGGCTGGGTTGGTCATTTCTTGGCCGAGTCCATAACGTGCTGCTACGGTCATGAGTATGACATAGACGAGTAGGCAGAGCTGCCAGTTGCAAGACAGCATTAGCTAGTGCTTCTCAAGAGCCTGCCTCTGGCTATCGTATGTACTATCCAGTCACGACAATATTGGAGAGGTCGCGATTCATAGAGATGGGATGTACTTACAACTGAAAAATTGAAGAAATGATCGTCGATCCCATAAATGTGCATCACGGCCAGACGCGTGTACAGGCGGAAGCCAACGAGGATAAACGCGATGACTTGGAACATCCACAAGATCCCCACCATCATGGGAGCTTTCTGCCGCAGTGGTAAGAATTCGGCCATCTTCTCTGCGAGCTGAAGCAGACTTGAGTGGTCTTAAACCGAGATGCGTTGTGTTTCTTGTTCTTGAGGGTGGTTGCGTAAGACTCATTCGTACTTTTGGAACCGAGGCGGCGTTCTGGTCGAGAGAAGACGGGGAAGAAGAAGTGAGGGCAGCTGTCTTCGAATTTCATTCACGGGCTCCAGGACTTTGGGAATCTGCTTGTGTCGGCGGACATCCGCGAGCGGCCGTTTCTGGACTCACTCATCTTGAGGGACCAACACACCTAAGTAGTTTCATTCGGAAATTAGTAGAGAAGAAACATTGCCATATGATTGAAATCAATGCTAGTCAATCTTGGTATTCGAATCGTAGTATACCTGTTCAAAGAAAATGCTCCTCGGGCACTGGTTCCGGGATCCTATTCAGAACGAAAAGGGGAATAGCCTCATGCACCGATCGGGCAGTGGCTCGACTTCCACCCAACCATGTTCAAGTCGACTGCATGTTTTCAGAGTTTCTTTGCCACATGCTACGACATTATCGAAGTTTAAATTCCACCGTATCAGTGAAATTAGCAAATTGGTCAGCGACATGTGATGCATATTGTTTGAGTGCAAGTATCTGCTCTGATGTGGCGTTTTTTGGACGGTCCCATACGAACCCAACACACCAAGCCTACTTCATAGACGTTTCTCTTGCACAGCGATGCAATAACCGTCTCCGACAAGTGGTGCAAACCTTTCTAAATATAAAGAAATCTTAGTCCTCATACCGTGGATACGGCCCGGGAGAGTTTTACGGTTTTGTAATTGACGCGCTCAAAATCATCATTACGAATGTGAAGATAAATCATACAACACAGAACACTCAATATTAAAACCCTTTCTCAATGATGTCGATCGCAGAACCGAGCTGGATCGACTCGGATACCAGGTTGGTTCAAAACGCAACGGCCAGCCCGGTACCATGGAGTGGAATAAGTATCGATCTCGAGGCTATGATACACGGTCACTCGGTAAATGATCGTCCACTCATTCGTCTCGAACCGGACTGGATTGATTCCCTTAATCAGAATGTGCCCATAATACAACCTCAACTACAGACAGAAGAAACAGAAGGAGTGCCGCTTTTCGACTACATCGCCTCATTTTGCTCCATGGCTACGTCTACACAGAAATGCCAGGCAATATTCCTTAGTTCTTTCCTAGTCGACGCAATATCCCGGTCCCATCACGCTCACCCGAGTGTGTATTTCTCTAGCAATGTGTGGAGAAATATAAGACCTTAGGAGCCCTGTGGCAATTAGGGGTGATCACCCTTTTATGCGCATAGTCTAGCGGCACATTTTCTCAACACAATGAGAACGGTTCCGGGAAAGGCTATGAAGTCATGCACAGCACAGCATATAACCAAGCCTTCAAGACCACAGTGAATGACACTCTCGAAGAAGTTGACCTTCTGGATGCCGACTTGTACACAAAAATCCCGTTCGTGATATCGAAATATGCGTACGGCTACCGGCTGGATAACTTGACTGTCGTGTTGGCAATGTCGGTGTTGATTTTACATGTAGTACTTGTCCTCGCGCACGTGCTCATTGGCCTCTTCGGATCTTCTTGGTCGAGTATGGCATGGTCGGAGCTTGGCGAACTCCTTGCCCTGGGGATTCAATCGGATCGAACACCACTTCTGGAGAATTCGGGAGCTGGAGTGTCTCGAGCAAGCATCTGGAGGCTAAAGGCTTCCGTCAGGGAGCATGAGTCTAAAGAAAAGACTCCAGCTCGTTCTTTGTGAGCAGCCGCAGAACGATAAACGACACCAAGGTGGTGCGGGAGCTGGCATGGGTATATTGCCATAGGCAGACCAGGAGTATGCTTGAAAACAGTAGTCCAGGGCGATATACGGGCTCATGTAATACGTATGTTGAATTGTATGCTGCTCATTTCAAACTATCAATTCACATTTGTGCCTGGTTGAATTATTTAGGTAGTCTTGCTTCTAAGAACCATCTTTAAAATGTCCTAGTCTTTGCCAGTATAAGCTCAGGCCAGTAACTCCTCATATCCAAGAAACGATTTGGCTCATAGTCACAATCGCTAAGGTCTTTGCCCTCGCCGATTTCTCCCACGGCTTCAATTGGAAACGACCAAAAGCCAAGAGCAGCAGTCTTCGTCGTGCCAGATTCCTCGGGTTTGACCTGGTCCGGCACCGTCCCACTGCCCGCCTCACATGCACCGGGTCTGATGATCTTGTCTTCTTTGAAGAGATACCGTTCTCGGTCCCGTATACTCAAGATCCCCAATTTACGGGCTAAACGCATGGCACTCGGCTCATCTTTGGATGGCTTCTGTTGCTGCGCTACCATCAACCGGTATTTGACCTGTCCCTGTGGGTGTTGTATCTTCCACGTATGCAACAGCCTCTTCCACCGCCAGATGAGCTCACGCGGGTCTACCCTGCCCATATAGAGTCGCTGCAGCTCGGCCTCTGCACCTTCTCTTGCTTCCGGGCCAATGGACTCGTACCCCGACATTTTGATGGCATAAGGTACCATGGTCTCCGAACCGTCCTCCGTTGGCTGGTATAGGTACCTCCCTGACCCCACGTTGACGAACCACACTTCTTGCAGCTGCGATAGAGTCTCGACAAGCGCTTGCCGCTGGCGGATGAGCAGCAAATCCGAGCGCTTTAGATGCCGGAGATCGTTGGCACAGAAATTCTCTAGGCTCGTTGCCAACCTGAGTAAACCCACACCCTTCGGGTCGTATGCCTTCATGTCCCAGAGAAAATCGATCAGCGATTCTCTCACGGGCTCTTGCGCCTGAATCTGGACCACGTCGTGCTCGGGGTTGATGTGCAGCGTGGTCCGCTCCCCGTAGCAGTGCGGAATTGGTTTCCCATAATGTGACTGCGCGCAGAAGGCTGGCATTTGGATCCGGTAAAATTTCAGGACAACCTGCCTGGCCTCCCTATTGACAGACAGCAGCGCATGGTCGAGCCGGCCATCTTCCACGTCGATCTGATAGTCAGAGCCGCTGATGGGGTTCCCAAGATGGTTCTTCTTCAGATATCGCACAGGGTAGTCGGACTCTTTTTCTTTCAACCGGTAGGGGCGGCAGCATATGGTAAGATGGACGAGTCGCTGTCGCGGTGTGGCTTCCTCCCATATCTGGAGCCTCAGCTCCTTCGGCAGGGACGAGAACAGCGGGAAGGTCCTACTGTCCGGCACGGGCTTTAGGGTGGAGTTCAGTAAAGGAACATTGCGCACCGGGGCTGAGTCCACATCGATCTCGTCCCCTCGCGGGTTGCACAATCTGGACAAGATAACCATATCGTACGCTTTGACAACGGAGTTGAACTTGAAGTTTGAATTAGAGTTGCGGCATGAACAGATGCCCGTCCAGCGCGGGTAGAGAGGAAGAGGGTGTGGTGTCATCTGTTCGCATGTTTATCAAGGTTGGCATGTGAGATGAACTCGTGCGGGGGAGGGCGATCTGACCTCATGCTTTTGCCGAGAATGACCCTGTGCATACGCAGCTTTGCTTCTATTGACGAAAGTCGCGGAGTAAACAGACCCCAAAGTTGGAGAATGAACACGCCGGCCTAGCCGGTCTTAGCCCCGGTCACGATGTAGTTTAGTTTAGTTCCTAATGTAGCCGTAACCTTTTTCAGAAACCGGCGAAATGTCGTGACTCGACAGGCATGGGCTGCAATTTTCCATGCTACTGAGAAGAATTATGACGGAGCGTCTTAGTGCGATGAAAAACAACTCGATGGTTTTTTTGCGCGACATGATGGAACAAAAGAAATGGCACAGCAACACGGAATGCTTTTCCCTGTTCTGCCTCACCGGAGAAGGTTTTACTGCATCTCACCACATGGGCTCCTCACGGAACTTATAATCCATTGGCAACATGCATCATAGCCAATACGGAATTGTGCCTTTTCTTCCAAACCATCTCTGCTGACTGGACATCAAGGTCACCGGTACAGCAACAAGATGTGTATGATCTTTGAACTTAAATGGATATCGCTACGAAATTGCAACTCGCAGAATGAAAGCTGTCCAGCATTCCCAGCTATGGCACGGCTGTGGTAAAAGAAACGACGAGACCACGGCGCGATCGTCGATTAATTAATGATGAGTTATTCTCGTTATATCTCATCCGTTCGTCCGATCACCAGGCAGGCCACTTCCGAGCCAACCTGCTTTGTGCCAGATGAATACGGTCCATCTCAGGGTCATTGAATGACACCAGTCCCCTGCCCTCAATCACCTTATCATCCTTACCACGACTGGGGAAATAGTCTCCGTCCACCTCGCATTGCGTGTGATTCTCTGGGACCGTGCCCTTATCGAAGTAAGCCTTGACATGCCGGGCAACACAGAGCGATGGCATTGCATCTGAGCAATGCCCATACCCCTTCAACTCGATGATCTGAGACCCGACAAATATGTCCCTGGCGAAGAAAGCCCCTTTGATCGGACATATCGGGTCATAGCTGGTCGTCAAGATGAGCAGCGGGTGACCGGTCTCAACCTTCTCCTGCGGCACGAAGTCGTGCGTGCGGGGGATGATCCACCTGCGTGAGTTCAGGCTTGGATCAGCGGACCGGCGGGCCAGGAAAATGAAGAAAAACAAAACAAGTGCTGGACGACCACTGAAAAAAGAGATAATGCTTACTGCTGCCTGCCAAAGAACCCCGTCATGTCAATCCTGGAGAAGAGGCTCCGGTTCGCCACGCTCACAATCTCATCAACCACATCCTGCCGGCCCTGGGGCCAGTACTCGGGCCCGGACTTGGCGTCGTTGAACGTCACGAACCGGATGGCCTCGCCGATGCTGGCGTAGACGTCCCCGCGGCCGTGCTCCATCCAGAGATCCGTCGCGTTACCCCCCATGAACCTCGCGAGCTGGCCCGCCACGGGGGCCCACGACCTCTTGGGGGCGTAGAGGGTGTAGAATATCGCGTTGGTCAGGAGGTTGGGGTAGTCAAAGATGCCGTGCACGGTGCTGTTGACGTATACGCTCAGGGGCTCGTCCTTGAGCTCGTCCACGCGCGACAGGACCGCCTCCTGGAGGTCGTCTGCGGTGCTGCCGAATGGTGCGAGTGGGCAGCGGTCGGGCCCTGCCTTGACGCACTCGTCGAAGAGTCCGTAGAGCACCTTGTCGGAGTCGCTGAGGTGCTTCTGGTCGGGGTCCAGCCTCCTGTACGTGTCGTTGATGTTCGCCACGCCGTCGATCACGACGCGCTTCGAGCGCTCCGGGTACATGGTGGCGTAGGTCTGGCCCAGCGTCGTGCCGTAGCTGAAGCCCCAGTAGATCATGTCCTCCTGGCCGACGGCGTCGAGGATGGAGTTCATGTCTGCCGCGGTCTGGGGCGTGTTTACTATGTCCAGCCGTCAGCTTCAAGTGACCAGCCTCGGTAGATGTGGAACTGTCACCCACTATACTTGGCGTGCTCCCCCACGTGATCATAACAAGCGCGAGCAAAGTTCTTGTTCCAGGCATACATATCGCCAGTGTCTGAAAGGGGGCCGCTCCTGGGCATCGAGTGGGCCCGTCTAGTGGCCTCATCGGGGTAGCACTCAGCCTTGGGCCTCGACCCGTTCACGCCGCGAGGGTCGAATGACATGATATGATACCCTTCATCAAGGATGGTGTTGAGCTCGTCGCCGACCTGATAGACGAACCCGACACCGCTGCCTCCAGGACCGCCGGGGTTGATAATGAGATTCTGCGTGGCGTTCTTGGCTCGCATACGAATCAGTGGGATGGTGAAGACTTGTTCTCTTCCATCTGCGTCGCTTGAGTTCCCAAAGTGGTTCATGGGTACAGTGACGTCGCTGCACTCCAGAGGGTGACCTGTGATCTCACCGCAAGGCTCCCAAAAGACACTTTCGCCTTCATATGTGACTCGAGCTCTCTCTTGACAAGAAACGGGCCGCGAACTGACGCAGAAATGCGGTATGAGAGTATACAGAAGGGCTGAAGATGTCAAGGCCCAGGCGAGATGCTTCCATCTGAATTGACGCGTTTGTCGCGTGTGGGCTGGGGAGACCAGCGGGCTCTTCGCATCCATGGCGTCCATGTTTGAAAGGCTCATGAGTGAGGCTCATACGTTGTAGAAGCTCGGGGTTTCTTAGACTAGTAGAAAACAGTGGGACTGAAAAAGAATAAAAAGACTCGCAAAGGATGACTTGTGGTAGGGAAGCACGCTGGCTAGCTGCATTGGGTGCTCGGCCAGGTTGAATACAGTCAGCGGCGAATCGCCTCAAGTATAGCAGCTCAGCGGCGACCAGATACGCCGTCTTACTCCTAGGAGCCCACGCCTACCCACTTCGCGCCCCTGCACAATGATGTCGGCTCTTGGCAGCGAACGGAATCAGAATGAATAGTCTGGGCACACTTCAGAAATTCCATTCGAATTGCTAAGCTGATGTATAGGCTCGAAGGGGCACAGATGGGAGTTAAGTATTAGATCAATAGTATGGCTCTCGAACATTTTTTTTCCTTTTCTTTCTATTCCCTCGCCGTCTCCAATCCGCATTCCCTCTCACCGCCATGGGACCGGTTCGTCTTGCTCTCTCTCCCACAACGCACGGTTCCAGGCCGCATCGACAACGGGATATCAGACTGCCGGCCCTCTTGTTCAGCCAAAGGTGAAACAGTAAGAGAACTCCGCGAAGCATCCCTCCGCACAGCCTCTGTCCGGGCCGCATGCACCTTCCGGGTGATAATGATGCAGCTGATGATGACGAGGACGGAGACGGCGGTCACGCCGAGGATG
Organism: Diaporthe vaccinii; assembly: GCA_039880775.1. Taxonomy (NCBI): domain Eukaryota; kingdom Fungi; phylum Ascomycota; class Sordariomycetes; order Diaporthales; family Diaporthaceae; genus Diaporthe; species Diaporthe vaccinii. The sequence goes on from JBCEDN010000029.1 coordinate 187,463, forward strand.
GCCTCCAGGATCGTCCCGGCTGGAGGTTTGAGCAAAGGAGACGAACTCGAGGGCTGCGGTGATGATTTTGCCGTTGTCTGAAGAGGCGGCGTCGTGACCATGACGCCTTGACCGGCCTGTGATATCGGGACGCATGAGTCCACCATTGTGAACACGGTCAGGTCTGGCGCGCCGGGGGTCGTCGGCCAGAAGAGGGTCAGACACGCAGGGCTCGAGGTGTCGGTGCTGCTTGCATCCTACAAGTTAGCTGCGTCGTGGCAACGTGGAAAGCAGGGACAGACGGACCAACACCTAGTTGCTGGCCCTGGGGTACCGGACAGACAGACCAAGTCATCATATGGAAGACAGACGGTGTTGAATGTGCTGGACGAGCATGCATGGCCAACGCAGCAGGCTCGGTATTTGTTGGAGAATCCGCATGCTGCTGGTGAAGGGCAGGTCACCGCCGTGCCTGTTCCATCAGTATCAGTCTTATGGATGTCGATCCAGTAGGGCGGTGATGCATACCTTCGTGCCATCCACAAGTGTCGATTCCGATGGAGGCATCGTCCGGATTGTCTGGTTGGGCATCTCCCTTGACGGCTGCCCTGGTCAATGGAGGTTGGCTGGCTGTTCCCGACTGTGGTGTTCCAGAGGTCTCCGATACAGATGACGGACTCCTAGCTGCCGTCGCCTGGGCAATGTTCAGCTTCATGACTGAGCCGGATCAAAAGCATACAACAGCAATCAGAAACATCTCCTATACTGTTTATCTGTTGAATCGATGCTCTGAAAAATATTGAAAGGAGCACTTGTTTTATTGTTTAACGTGGTGGCCACAGCAATATGAGGCGCACTGCCGCAACTTCGCCTGGCCTCCTCTCTACGCACCCGAGTACATCAGCTTTTCCTGATACGGCCTATGCAACCGGTGCAAACTTCCGAAGCCGTGAAGGGATTTTCAGCCCGGCTCTGCAAGTCATCCATTGTGTGCCCTCTTTGCCGAGACAGCGTCCACATGTGCTTGACCATCTTGCTCTGTGTAGCGTTTAATTGGGTGACTGCCGAGTCGAGGGCCGAGCTCTGTTCAACCTGAAGAGGACACGGGGTCACAGGATTGACGAGCTCGAAGACGTTGAATATAGCCTGGCGTGGATTCACGGGTTCCCGCTGGGGCCCTTCGGAATTATATCCTGGCCAGGAAGGCCGACAGCTCCGTTCACCATTGCCTGTAGGATCGTGTTTGCAACATGTGCGTGAGACGTTCAGACTGTGCGGTCCCAGCGAGCGAGTGTCCCTGCCGGAATCGTGCGATGTCCCCACTTGGGACTTGCCCCTCCTGGCTTCTGTGTCAAGAACACACCAACGTGCCTCATTGAAGAACAGCTGGCTACTAGCAATAGTCTTGAATGGGTTGGGCGAGTCTCAAAGATCCACTCACGGCGTGTGGCCAGTAGCTCGAGAGGCGATGTCCCTGTCCCCAATCAGGCGCCACTTGTCGACAGATTGCCTGTTCACCGTTGATCCCCAAGATAAGAACCACTGGAACGGAAGGCGCCAGGTGCCGCTGCCAGACTAGACTGTGGTCCAGGCAAGCCCGGCCGACTTGCTTCCTCTGGCTTTGTGGTCGTCCATCGGTCCCCAGGAGTCGTTCCAATCCACTTTCAAATCTTCCGTCGGGCAGAGTCTGGAATGTCAAGTGGTCCTACCGATGGACTCCTGCTCCGCGTTCCCCTGTTCGGACAGCAAATGGGAAAGCTCCCCAGGCACATTGAAAGGCCCACGATGGGGCCTGCAGCGCACGCAGGCCCGCATGCACAGCATGCATGCGATGGGCCACTCGGGCAGCCGGGGGTTTTGGACGCAGATCTCGCTAGACCAGCGGCCAGTCGACTAGTGGCACCCATGTCCGGGATGGCCTGGCCTGGTATTGGAGGCCCTAGCAATACTAGCCCTTAGCACTCCTACTATGTAGAAAACCGGCGTCAGAACCGGCGCTGCCCAACGGTTAGGGTCCATCTCCAAGCCACTGCAGTGCCCTGAAATTGGACCCCTTATTTCATCCCATGACAAACAGGACCCCTAGGACCCCTGGGGGTCCAGACCGCTTCCCAAAAACTAGCAGGCCGGCGGCACAAGAGCTGCTTTGGACTACTGCGTGAGTAAGCTCGGAATTCGCCCAGGCGGATCTGTATCTAGATCTGCCGATATGCGACATGGCAACATGGGATTCTTTCCAACAGCGACACCGCATTTCCGGAGCTCCAGGCGAAAGGGGAGAATGATGGGCAGTCGATCGACGACCTAGAAGCCCCCCTAGAAGCTCGCCCCAACTTTGTCTTATTCCCGGCTGCAAGATGATCGCTCATCGGCACTGGGGGCCCCACCCTTCTACAAGGGTGGTGCGGATCGAGTCAGTGCTGGGAAAGGGGAGGGCAGGCTGGGCTGGCATTGTTGGCAGCGCCGGTTGGGAGAGGGAACAGGTGACAGGTTTGCTTCCCGAGGCGAGGGCGGTTCGCAAAAATAAGGTTTCCTGAGCAACTTGGAACGATTTGAGTTCCGAGGAGGCGACCCAAGGCCGCTGAGACAGGTAGGCTCCGAATTTTCGCCTGTTCATCTGGTTGTCCGTCCTTGATTCTGGACCTGTCTGAACCTGTTCTATACCATCCAGCCCAGCCCAACCCAGTCCTGACCTGTGCATTGCTGCCCTGATCCCATCCTGCCTGTCATATAGGCTATCATGCGCTTCAACAAGAGAGAGGTCCATGGAAGAAGCGTGTAGCAGCCCCGACTCGCCAACGACCCATTGCTCCGAGGGGCTATGGACCTGATCGACCAGCCGAGCTGGGCACACGCTCCATCTGCGCCCGCGGCAGACGCAAGTGTGTCGGAGAACGTCCGGGAGAGAGAAACATTCAAGTAGGTTCCGCCCTTGACAGCCCATCCGGCAGCCACACCGACACACCCTTCCTCCCTCCAGCACCTCGGCAACTCCCGCTGACGAGATCTGCAAAATCAAATAGATACGACGACCTTGGATGGACGTCCGCGAACCTCAATGACCCGCACGACCCCGTGCCGCCCGCCACGCTCGCCTCGGCCACAGACTCGAGCCTCACCGCCTACGCACAGCTCGCCGTACACCGGCTGAACGCCAAGAGGGCCCTCATCTCGCTGTTCGACCGGGACCATCAGCATGTCGTCGCCGAGGCCACTCGTTCGTCGCCGCTGGGCGTCCGCGAGCCGGCCCGGCGCATGAGCATTACAGATGGGGACGAGCAGCCCGGCTGCGACGCGGATGTCGGGGACGACGGCTTCTGGCTCTGCGGGACATCTATACCGCGGTCCTTTGGCATATGCGAGCATGTCCTCGTCTCCTCGTCCACCTCGTCCGCCGACGCGTCGCCCGACATGGAACAATGCTGCAGCTCGGGTGAAGACGACCTGCCAGTATCTGTTGTCCCTGACTTGGCGACCGACGGGCGGTTCCACACCAGGCCATACATCCGTGGACGTCCATACAACCGATTCTACGCCGGTGTCCCCATACGCAGCCCGGGGCCGGATGGTGTGAATATTGGGGTGTATTGCATTTTCGACAACAAACCGCGGCCGGAAGGGCTGACAGGCGATGATATCAAGTTCATGCGGGACATGTCGCGGACGATCATGGGGTATCTCGAGTATCGGGGGTCGTACGCCAAATATCGAAGGTCGGAGAGGATGGTGCGGGGTATGGGGAACTTCGTGGAAGGCTCGGACTCGCTTGATCCTATTCTCGACGGGCCAGCTCGTGGGCTCGGGCGCTCGAGCAAGCGGACGTCGAGGCTTTTGGTGTCGGCCGACAACGCAGAGGGCGTCAAGAGGAAGGAGGAGATCCTTGCCAAGGGCGGACAGCTTCCATTGCTGCCGATCAGCACCGCTGCTGCGGCTAATCTCGGGGAGGAAGAAAGCCTCCTATCACTCAGCGTGCGAAGTCCGGCAGTGTCGACAACGGAGGCTTCCCCTACAAGCAAGCCAAGCCCGTCGCTGGGACCTCGAACCATCACTGTGTCTACAGCGGCAGGGTCCAAGGTCTTGTCGAGCTTGGCGCCGGATGATTCATCGAGGTCGTCGACGCCACGGCCCGACTCGCGGCATTCCGGAGCGAGCACGAGCACCCAGCAGCCCGCCGTCGCACAGGTCAGCTCGGCCGACCTGCAGCTGGCCGAGTCGAGCCGGGTGTTTGCGAAGGCAGCCAACATCATCCGCCAGTCTGTCGAGGTTGACGGGGTCCTGTTTCTCGACGCCACGGTGCGGTCATTCGGTGGCTTGGTAGGACAGCAGAACGAGACTGGTGGGCGGAAGGTGTCGACGGTCGGCCTGGACACCATCAGCTATCTAAGCAACGATGAGGACGCAACGAGCCAGACGCAGTCGGCGGGGAGGCGGGAGGACTACTGCAACGTCCTCGGCTACTCGACCATGCAGGGATCGACCATTGGTGGGGACAGATCACCGTGGCAATTCGAGGGGTTACGGGATAGGAACCTGCAGAGACTGCTCAGACGATACCCCCAGGGCAAGATTTTTGATTTCGACGCGGACGGAAGCGTGATCCAGACAGCAACTGCTCCGGAGCCAAAGGCTTCCACCCAAGGCATGCCACTGAGGCGGCCTGCCTCTCCCACGCGCCAGTGGTCTCGGGACAGCCAGGACCCGGAGGATATTCACCTAGATGCTAGTTCTGCGCAGAAGAAGACAACCACGCCCCAGAAGCGATGGAGCCCTGCCCAGGCTGTGGTCAACCTGTTCCCTGGGGCGAGAAGCGTGGTCTTGATCCCACTCTGGGACGGACAAAAGAAACGGTGGTCTGCAGGTGGTTTCATCTGGACGAGAAATCCCACCCGAGTCTTCACGACCGACGGCACCGTCACTTTTCTGCGGGTATTCGGCCTGAGCGTGATGGCCGAGCTCTACCGGTTGAACACGAAAGCGGAGGAGACGATAAAGAGCAATATTTTAGGGTCCATATCCCACGAGCTGAGGAGCCCACTGCACGGACTAGTTGGCGCGGTGGAACTGCTGCACGACTCGAAGCTCGACAGCGTGCAGCAGAATGTCCTCAACATCATCGAGACGTCGGGCAAGACCTTGGTGGACACCATCAACCACCTGCTTGATTATAGCAAGATCAACAGCTTCATCGAGAACGACCGCGCGGACAAGAAGGACAGCGTACTGGGCAAGGTGAACGCCAACCCCGGGGAGCGCTCTGAGCAGGGCAAGACGAGGAGCCAGACGCTGCCGGTCGAGCTCGACTGCCTGGTCGAGGAAGTTGTCGAGAGTGTCCTTGCTGGATACAGCCACGAGAGAATATCCGCTCAACGTTCGCTCCGCGACGACCTTGACTACACCAAGTACAGAGACGCGATTGCACAACGGCCCGCAACGGGCCAAGCGGACTCCTCCCAAGAACGCGTGCAGATATTCCTCGACATCGAGCGGTCGACCTCTTGGAGGTTTAACACCCACCCAGGGGCATTCAGGAGGATTGTGATGAACCTGTTCGGCAACTCTCTGAAGTTCACCCGGTCTGGTTTCATCAAGGTGAGCCTCACGCAGGAAGCAGCCAAGCCATACCAGCACAACGTGGGGGCCACTGTATTGCTCACTGTCTCGGATTCGGGCAAGGGTATTAGTGAGGACTACATCCAGAACCACCTCTTCACCCCGTTTTGCCAGGAAGACAACTTCGCTCCAGGAACGGGCCTAGGTCTGAGTCTGGTGAGGCAAATCACCGTCAATCTAGGAGGTGAAATTAAGGTCGCCAGCCAGGTCGGGCGAGGCACCAACATCACCGTCTCGCTACCGCTGTCATTCACAGGAGATGGGCCAGTCCCAGGAGACCCAACAGGGTTCGGAGAGGCCGTGCAAATGCTCAGAGGCCGCAAAGTCCTCCTCCGCGGGTTCGACGTACTCGAAGCTGATGAAGGCCGGGCTATCCCCAGCGGCCTGCACGACGCGGGCAAGCTCGTCGAGTCCCAGGCGCACTTCCTCGAGAGCACGTGCCGCGACTGGCTATCCATGGAGGTCCTCGACAGCAGCAGCGACGAGGCGGGCCAGCAGCAGCAGCCGGATCTGATCATCCACCACGACTCGAACGTCTCCTTCAGCGACGGGGAGCGCATCGCGGGCGAGGTCCAGTGCCCCGTCTTCTTCGTGTGCGAGGCCATCGTGGCCACGCGCAACTTCTCGTACAATCTGCCCGACGCCGCCAGCCGCATTCGCACCTTCGACTTCTTCGCGCCCCCCTTCGGCCCCCGCAAGCTCGCAAGGGCTCTCGTCCACCTCCTCGGCATGTGGAGGACCAAGCAGGAGCAGGCGGCGCAGCAGGCCCAGCAGCCCGCCGTCCCGTACCACACGACGTCCGTGGACGTCCTGCCGACGTCGGCGACCAAGGGCACGCAGGTCGACGGCGTGAGCAGGGAAAGCCGCGTCGTCCCTGAGCGCGAGGCGAGGGAGGGCCACGGCGTCACCGTCGTCACGTCCAAGCGCGCGACTGTCGTGGCTAACAAGGCGCCGCCGTGGACGGCGGCCGAGACGGACCCCACGCCGCTGCCCACGCCGCCCGAGGAGTCGACGCTCGGCGGGGCTGTGGCTGTGATGACGCCGGTGGTGGAGAGGACCAACCCCATGGAGGCCGCCGCCAAGCCGGCATCCGTCCTGATCGTGGACGACAATGCTATTAACCTCAAGGTGAGTGGACAACAGTTCATCCCACAATGGGACTTTGTGACAACAGACACAGACTTACCGAGCCCCCGCTTCTCGTAGATCCTATCAGCGTACATGAAGAAGCTGAAGCGTCCCTACGTAACCGCCATCAACGGCCTCGAGTCGTCCGAGATGTACGCCCACTGCCCGTCCGACTACTGCTGCATCCTCACCGACATCTCGATGCCCGTCATGGACGGCCTCGAGTCGGCGCGCCGCATCCGCCAGCACGAGAGGGCCAACAGGCTGGAGCAGACCCCCATCATTGCCCTGACGGGCCTGGCGGGCGCGGGGATCCAGCAGGATGCGGTTGCTAGCGGGGTCGATATGTTCCTGACGAGGCCGGTGACGCTCAACAGGTTGGTGGAGGCGCTGGAGTCGGTGGGGCTGGATTGTAAGGCTTCGTAGGGTAGGTGTCGGCACAGACTTTTATCAGAAAGGCTTGGAGTTTTGGGTGCCAAGGTGTTGCCACGGAACGGACGAACGGTTCATGCTGTGGTGGTGACTGGTTTTGCTTGTGGCGTTGTTGGTATGAAACGGACCAGGAGCGGAGGGAAGGAGTGAGATGACGGCTTTAGGGATCCAGCGGGAGGTTTTCATGAGATATCTGTCGGGCCGAAGGGGGTGGGTGCCCAGGTGGTTTATATAGGTCGGGTTCACACGAGATTGCATCGCCAGCTGCACATCTTACTCGCATTGAGGCTATCATGCCCCAGGACATTTTCGATACCTAAATACCTCAAAATTCAAATAAATCAATTGTTTATAGCAATATGACATGCGCCTGAATGTAGGCATGCGAACTTCGTCTTTTTGAGGTCATTAAAACACGAAAGCGTTGCTTGAGAACCACCGCTGACTGTTGACTACCGCGGACGGAATACTCGCGGTTGTATTTGTCTTGACTCCTTGAAAGACACTCCGAAGCCAAACACCAGCCAGGTTCAAAGAACGGTATGGTGGTGATATGATGAAGCAAAAATTGCAAAGGACAAGGAGAGATGATGAAAAGGGGAATAGCACACCGTGCAATGGTGGAGAAAACAAATACCGTTTCGAGGCCGCAGGATATCGATTTTGCACAACGATTTGCAGTCAACTCTAAATTGACGTACACTGCGAAACAGGTTACCTACTCCGAGTTCAGCCAGATTCATTGTCATTGTCAGAACCTCGCTCACGTAGTTGTTCTGCTGCTAATTCACTATAACATAGGCTTGTTGAAGAGAAGACACCAACCATCTCGTAGAAAATTGCTTTTGCTACGATGTCTGGAGGTTGGATGTTGAGACGCTATCAGATGATTATTTCTTTCTCCTTCAGCCCGGTCTCCATCATCTGCACGGCTTCATCGCGATGCTTCTCCGTGTCAATATCGATGATGAAGTCCCACCTTGACATGAACGATTTCGAGGTCTCCTGGTCCAGCTCATGAACACCTTTCAACTTGCCTCCCGTGGCCCGAATTGACTCAACGATGCGTTTGGTGCGAGGACGACGAACCTGATCATACACCTTCAATGCAGTGATCGCCTCCGCCGGCGTTTTCGCACGCCCGAGCAATGTAGAAAGAATGAGGCTGTCCTCGATAGACATGCCATCGCCAGAGCCTTGCCAAGGTGTTGTGGAATGGGCCGCGTCACCGGTAATGCAGATCGGGCCAGAGGCATAACTGGCCGCGTTGGGGTGTTCCCAAAGATACAAGGCCTCGTGCTCAGGCTGGTTGCAAAGCAGCTGTGACTTGGTCAACATGGATTTCCTATACACGCTCAATAAAACCGAGTTCTTGGGTTCTCTCACCTCGTTGACAGCCTTGCTGAGATGCGCAGGCCAGTCCTGGAACAGCTTTTTGATCTCCTCTACTCCCATAGTACGTTTCCATTGGTCCAACGACCCATGACCGGCTTCCGTGTCGTGAGAAGCAATGGCAAATTGCACAAGCTGACCGCCGCTCAGAATGTTATGCATCAAGAAAGCAGCTCGGCCAGCCCGTCCATACTCGCGAGCATCCTCGAGATCGATGAGCTCCTTACCGAGGCTCGCCTGAGCTTTGTCGAATGGCTGGAGCGTCATCAGGAACCAAGCGCCGCTGTTTTGCGGAGAGGCTGCGGGATCGTCCTCGCCCAAGACGAACTTTCGAACGATGCTATTAATGCCGTCGGCACCTATGAGAATATCGCAGTCGCGTGTTGTCCCGTCAGCGAAATAGACAGTAACATAATCGCCTTGGTCGACTTTCTGCAACTTCTTGGAGGCGTGCATACGGTCCGAAGGGATATCAGCAAGCAATGCCTTCAAAAGTTCAGCGCGATGCACGATGCTCGTGAGACGCTTTCCCTGAGCTGCTTCATCGACTTCATCAGCCATAATTCCTGCGCCATCTTCTCCTTGTGCCACCATGAACTCGACGCCTTTCATGGGCACAGCGCCAGCTTGGTCAAGGCATTGCTCCGCCGAAGGGCCGATGAGCCTTTGGGCAGCGTGCGCATTTCGGGCGATTCCGATGGCCATACCCGCTTCCTTGAGTTGAGGAGCGGCCTCAAAGATGTGTATGTCCAGATGAGGCGACTTGATGAGGGCATGAATCAGAGAGGCCCCTGCCAAACCGCCGCCAATGATGGCGATTCTGATAGATGGAGCCATGGCGATGGTGAGGTTCTCGTGAAGATCAGAAGCGCCAACAATTTGAGGAAGAAATTGCAAAGAAAGGGTAGTCAAGGACCTTTAGGAGGACTTTTTGAAGGTAGAGGAGCTCATCCAATTAAATGAAGTCGGCGATATGGTTGGGTACTTCAATCACAAATGACAGATCACCGTCTGTTGGCTCGAAAAAGCCTGCGCCAAGTGAGGTCATGGCAGATTCGAGGTACGGCCCTATCCATCGTTGGCCGCAGCAATGTCATCCAGATTAGCAAAGATAACGTGGTGCGCATGAACTAGTTACCGCGCGTGAATCAACTGGTAAGCAGCAACACTGAGGCACGAGCCGGCAACAGCGCGAGCGATGTATGTATGTAGATAGCGCAATGTGCTTATGCGGGTTTTGATCAGCTACAGCCAAATACCAACTATATTTAGGAAACGTCATGATAGTGACATAGGAAAGTAGAAATAGGAAAGGACAGTAGGAATAAATGGAAACAGCAAAACTAAATCGTGAAATCGTGGAGGAAAAGGGAAAAGACCCCGTTCTTTTCTCAAGGACCCTCAAAAAAGCCTCAGACAATCCACTTCTCAGCGGCACTCTATAGTCGTCCTTCTTCCGCGTCCCTGACTCCCGTCACATCAAGCCCGGCACGGTGTACGCAGTGGACGAGCCTTTGTGATGGTTTTCATCGGATCCCATCACTCCTTGCAATCTGCTCATCCGACTGATTCTCGTTCAGCTTACTGAAATACTCGTCAAACTTTCCTGACTCTGATATGACTTCTTGAAGAAGACCGTAATCCAGTGTTTTCTTGCGGAACTTGGCTAACTGCCGTGCAGTGGTGATAATATTGCGTATCTGCCGGCCGTTGAGTTCATGACTGGCCAGCTCGTCCAGATAGTCACGGATCTCCTGGAAGTCGATGTCAGGTAGGTCATCCTGCGAAACGCGCCTCAGTGAGGCGGCAGTCGTGGAGGAAGAGCCTCCATTGTGCTCTCTTCCGCCGTCCTTGACACTGCTGGACAAGTGTGTATCCTTCAGATGGTCCATAAAACCCCTCCATATCTTGCGTCGTTGGCCTTTGGACAGCTTGTCGTAGTGAAGTGACAACAGGATTCGAGACTTGAAGGCTTCATCAAAGGTCCCCACGCGATTGGTTGTCAGGATCAGAATTCCCTCATAATATTCCAGCACACGCAAGAAGACTGACACCAAGGCGTTGCGCTCCAGGTTGTCGAAGCTGCGCTGCTCCAAGAAGACCTCGGCTTCGTCAATCAGTACTACACAGCCCCATGTCTTGCCGAGATATAGCACTGATTCGAGATACTTTTCGACTTGCTCTGGCTTAGTGCCAATGTCACCACAAGTCACGCAGAAGAGTGGTTTCTGGGCTATCTCGGCCACGCTCTCAGCCGTGAATGTCTTTCCGGTTCCAGGGCCCCCATGGAGTAAGATGATCAGGCCATTTCCTTTGCGGCGGATAAGGTCAGTTCCCTTTTCGCTTTCGATCTGGTGGCTGACCAAGGCTTGGATCAGCTCTTTCGCCTTCGCATCGATGACAAGGTTATCAAAGGATTTCGTGTTCCACTTGACGTCCGATATGAAATCGACCTCGAGATCTACTGTACGACCTTGAGTATTTTCTCATAGCATCTTCGTTTAAATTGCAATTGGTACTCACCCCATTTTTTGCTTCTCAGATTGTACCCTGGGACGGTTGGGGGGAAGACGTAAATCTCAGGGCTGGATGGCGGCGTCTCTGACGCCATGTCCTCAGCGCTGATTTTATATCGCCCCTCCTCGTCATCGTCGTCCATATCTTCCCTTTCGTACAAAAGCTGAAATTTGAGAGAGTCGCTGTGGAGCTCTCTGTATATCTGAAAGTCCACCATGAAACGCTCCCCATTCTGTGCCATCAATGTCAGCTGATATTATACCCCGTTGAATCTGTCTCACATACCGCGAAAATCCCTTCCTCGCCTATGTACGACACGAGGTTGCGATGCCGGCAGGCCCAAAAATTCTGACCCCGGGTCTCCAACTGGTGTTTCGTCTTCTCATCCGCAAATCTCAGAGGGTGCACACCGAGCTTTGAAATTGGCACCTCCTGGTCCAAAGATGACGCTTTAAACTTGATTTGCTTGAACCCTTTATCGTGCAGGAAATCTCCGTCAAATTTGTAGCTCCAGGTTTGTACTTTCCAGGTACTTGAGAATTCTCCCTTTTTTGTGCCGTCAGTACGCCGACTGCTCCCTAGCCACGGGCGTGTGCTGTCCCAGTAGAGTATAGGTGGCGAGTCGCGGACGAGTAATGATGAAGTGATCGCGGCCTTCGTCTTTTGTTTCTCTTTCCAAACCAGCACATCTCCAGGGAAAAGAAGGAACGGGATTGTCCTTAGAGTTACCACGCCGTTCGCAAGCTGGCGCTTTGCCTCGGTATATTTCTCCTCGTAATTCCTATCGATCCATAATGTCAAGGTACGCATGAGATTCTGGTGCAATTCGCTCAGCTGCTGCAGTGCCTCTGGAGATCGATAGGTATACCAGAACATATAAGGCGCCTCGATTGGTTCTCGGGCGTCGAAATTGGGAAAGTATTTCCAGAAACCCGGTTGTAAGGTGACAAACGCTTCCATCGCCTCTATCATGTCTTGAGAATGAAGTTTGATCACTTCGTGGTGGTGTAGAGGCTCCGGCGGTGGCTGCTTTCCTGACAACAGTCTTCGCAATTCGGGTTGGAGACATTCGTTGGAGTACTCGCGACTGATTGAAAAATCAAAGCCAGACTGTCTCACATATCCCTCAACATCGGTGAGTGGTAGGAAGGCTTTCAGAGCGAACTCATCACCCCTAAGGCCAGGGCCCCACACCGGTTTATCAATGTATGCCGTGAACGGCGGCCTCCCAGGATGTTCCGTCAGCAAGTGTATGATTTTCCAATTCTCATAAGTTGATCCACTGTCGTTCTTTGTCGATTGGTCCTCGACCTCAAGGGGTGCAATACTGCTGATTGCTCGACGAGACCATATGTCCACACCTCTCTCTTTATCCACGACCGAGCATTCGTGGTTGTGGGAGTCCATATCATTGAATGGAATAGGACTGTATGAAATCGACTCTGGCGATCGCGCCATTGACGCTTGCTGATGAGGCGATTTGTCTGACGAATATGGATTGAACATTGCACCAGTTCGTGGGTATGTTGTAAACGAAACAGATTGCTGTTCCTGTCTGGAGATGTTTGCTGCTTCGCTAATTTTGATTTTGCTATGGTTCACCTTGTCATGATTGTTGCATGTATATCGTTTATCGATGAACAGAATCAGGAGTCTCTCGTGGAGGAAGTTGCTGGCTGAGGTCTCGTCTCGTGAAATTGTAAGGTGCTTCCAGATTCGCTCCGAGTCTAATATCTTCCTCTTGTTGCTTTCAGCAGAACCTTGCACCTTCTGATCATCAGCTGCTTGCGATTCAGGGCGCTCAGATGATCTTGGTTCCTCGCTGGTCACTATCGCCTCACTAAGTGCTGAAGTTGTGACGCAGATCTCATCTCGTATTCTCAAGACTAGTGGCTCATTGTCCCGAATCGTCAATCCCTCTCGCCGAACTCTGTACTGTGCAAGGCTTAATTCGTAGTTCCTGGATTTGCTGAATTCATCATCCCCTACTCTGCGGAAGAATTCTCGTAACTCAACCGCGGTGCTTTCTTTGATGCTGTCAGCTAAAATTGACTCCGGAGGTCTCGAACGAAAGTGCAAGTGTATGCCGCTCTCTTCGAGCAACCTCTCTATCGCTGCATTTCCAACGGGATCTTGAGGCTGGCGCTGCGCAGCTTGTCGAATTTCACCTATCAAATCAGTCTGTACTTCCTTGATTTTGCTCAAGTACTGATCGTCGAAACTTGGTTCGTTGTCGTTGCCGTGGTCAAACCGTAGGAACTCCGAAAACAACAAATATTCCAAACTACCCAGGGTACATTTCACAAAGGTAAGGAAGAAATGATGTATGGCACTCCTTCGTGGCCTTGTTGGCGTCTTCAGAAACTTATCGAAAGCAGAAACCAAGTCGGTCTCTTCCCCAGTCTTTCTGTCGTCCACTCGCGGTTTCAAGCTGCCGTCATCCAGAACAGATACGCCGACGAAGTAATCCTCAGAGAACAGATATTTAGTGGACATATGCGGGCAAGATGTGTGATAACGGAAGCTCTATCGCGAGTGAATTGGCCAAATTTTGGTCCTTGGATGGAACAGGACTGGAAGCGTGTTAACATTCGTGAAATGAATGTTATGACCAGCGGTTTCCAAGGAAGGTGTCAAAATTAGGATACCCTAGTCTTGTCATCAAATCTAGAACACGTGTCAATTTTCTACTGGTAAGCGTCGAGTTCTGGTAACATGGGATCTCAGTCGAGTCTGCGTCTCGCCAAAGCCACCGCCACTGCGTGACGGAATACATGAACTAGGCACGATTGGGATCCAGCGCCATCATATTTGGTCAGATAGGCTCTAAGATCCCAGTAATTGGCTAGAGTCCAGGTAGCATCACAAGGCGGAGCACCCTTTCAAGTGTTACACAGCATGAGAGTCGACCAGCACTGCCCCTTCACCGGTCATCAAGGCATGTCAGCCAACTGCGGCTTTTTCCACTCCACACTTGGCATTCCTAGCTCTTATTACATCGATTTAGAACGAGTTACTAGTGACATTATTTGAGAACCGGGCTCCGAATATTCAAAACTCTTTAAGGAAACTGGGCATATTCATGTCTATGCCTTTTCTTCACACAACTATTACCACCGCAGCAAAACCCCTGGCATTTGATACCAACAGATACTGTCATGACCCTTTCAGCGGCAACTCCAACCACTGATGTGACACGAGAATGGCACGTTCCAAAATCGACTGGTTCTAGGTTTGTTTCCCCTACCTACCTTGCGTGGTTTGGGTGAAGCTTTATACAGTCAGCTGATGACATTTAAGAGGGTTGAAGATTGCATTCGAGGAAGCGAATTTACAATTAGCCGAGCATTCAAATAATTGTGAACAAGATGGAGAGCGCATAAAGCCAGGCAATAGCCTTCAGGACGTCCAGCGTGCTGTGAAGGACTGCACCGCTCGTTACGAGGCTCGCAAGCCAGACTCGAAGGCTCTAAAGTGGCTGAGACAGCTATCTGAGAAAATTGTATTCTATGAAGGAGTGTTTGACGTAATCATCCAGCAACACCCAGAAACGTTATCGTTGATATGGGGAGGGATGAAGTTCTTTTTCTTGGTAAGCAAGGGAGCTTTGATGATTGATGAGAGACGCCGAAAGAATATTAACTTGATAATAGGGAGTGGTTAATCACGAGAAGACAGTAAAAGGCATGGCTAAAGCTCTGTCTGAAATTGCAGATACACTACCACGAGTGGAGATTCGGTCCGACCTGTTCCCAACAGACCGGATGAAAGCCGCGGTGTCACAGTTATGCGCCGATATACTCAAGTTCCTCACGCGAGCTCACAAGTGGTACTGCGAGGGATGTCTCAAGCGTACCATTCATAGCTTCACACAACCATTCGACCTCCGATACGGGGATATTCTCGAAGACATAAAACGCAGCTCTTTTGTGGTGCAAGATTTGGCAGCGTGTGGGCAGTCGGTCGAGCTACGCCACGTGAACAAGAAGATCGACCAGATAGTTGACACTGTGAAGGTCATGGACTTGACACTGGGAGCAGTCATTACGAAGATCAACAACTTCAATGCCAGGTCAATCGCCGCCGAGGCGATCAACACTCAACGACTCAGCGAAATTTCAACTGCAGCAAGCCGTGAGTCCGTTGTTCACTGCTGGCTGCTCGCACATGTTCCCACAAAGCTAAGGATGAAGAGCTGACCATGTGCACAGTCATCTCATCGACGACCCTCGATACGAACAGGCAGCTCTCTGATTTGCAATTCTCTCAGATAATGCAGTCGATTGAAGATCCAAACTTGTGGGACCCACGCAAGACTCTCAATTATCTCCTAGTCAACCAGAAAAGGTCGTCCCAAAATCACGCCCGTCAACTATCCGAAGGCTTCTGGGGTTTTGTACGCATGCGACGGTGGGCCAGGTCAAAAGACTCGGACATATCCATCGTCAAGGGCGACTTCCGCTCGCGACATGCGCTGAGGTGCTTCTCGGTCGACGTGATCGAGCAGCTGCGCCTGAAACAGGTCCCTGTTCTCTTTGCCTTGGGTACATCACAGGAAGGCGCGGCTGCAAACAGCATGTCGACTGAAGACCTTCTCAAATATCTCGTCCGGCAGGTCCTAGACCTGCGGCGATCCGGTCAGACTGAGAAGTCAATGTCCCTCAGTGCCGCAGCTTTCTCTGGAAATCTCTCTGAGCAGGAGTGGTTCTCTCTGCTGCAACATCTGCTGTCTGGGTTATCTGGAAATGTTTATTTCGTCGTGGACTTGGAACTGCTCAATCGCAACTTCATATCCCCTTCGGGCTTTCAATGGCTCTCAGCGTTCCTGGGCCTGTTCAAATCAGTCGCTGATCGGGGAGCTCAACTTACCATCAAGGTTTTGCTGGTCAGCTACAGCTCAGAACTGCCGTTCGACACCACGAGGGACGAATATGCCGGCTTTACTATACCAGCCAAGAAGACGAAATTGGCGGCGCAAAGGCGGAAAGGGAGGGCGATCGCGGCTCGAGGTCGAGGGCGTCAGTCTCGCTTCAGGATTTGAAAGTGCGCAGAGTCGACACCACTTTGGACTTGAAAGCTGATGCACTCAAAAATGAGTTTGTAATGGAAATGATGATCATCTAGGCCCATATGCATCAGTCGCGAGTTCCAGATCAATACCACAGCTGTTATTGCCGTTGTTTTGCCTGGAGATGACCCGGAGCACGTACAGTGCGCTGCGACTCCACACTGTCCTTATCAACCGTGATTAACAGCTGGGAACTGCCCGAGCTTCCAAGACTTTCTCGATACGACTCTCAACCCGGAACAGGAAGGACAGTTGCTTCTCCTCACGGCCATGTCTACCGTGTGGCAATCATCTGAGTCTCTTGGCATTCATAGGGACAGATGAAATACCGTAACATCCAGATTGGGAGACTCGCCTGGCTTCACTCTGCGCTCTTCTCAGCTCCCCCAAACTTGGGACAGCAGCAACTGCCCAAACAAGAGGCATCATGAAGCCCTATCTCGCCCTCGGCTCCCTCGTCCTGAGGGCCGGCAGGACAGCCGCCCAGGCATCGCCAGGCCTGCCCATGGTCATCAACACATGGGGCGGCCCCTTCACAGCCGCCACCGACACGGCCTACCTGTCCCTGGTCGCCACCTCTGCAACGGCCTTGGACGCCGTGCAGATCGGCTGCGCGACCTGCGAGCGCAACCAGTGCGACGGCAGCGTCGGCTTCGGCGGGTCACCCGACGAGAACTGCGAGACCACGCTCGACGCCATGATCCAGGACGGCACGACCATGAAGTCCGGAGCGGTCGCAGGGCTCAGACGCGTCAAGGACGCCATCGCCGTGGCGAGGCTGGTGCTCGACTACACCGAGCACACCCTGCTCGCCGGCGACCTGGCGACAGAGTTTGCCGTCGGGTTCGGCGGCTTCGCCGAGGAGAACCTGACCACGGCCGACAGCGCGGCGAGCTGCAGTGAGTGGCGGGCTGCGGGGTGCCAGCCCAACTACCGCGCTGGGACCCTGGTCCCGGACGCGAGCACTGCGTGTGGGCCGTACGCGCCTGCTGCGCCGAGCGGCGCCGCGACGTCGACGATTGCGACCAGGGAGGTGGAGCTCAAGACGAGGAGGTCGTCCGCGTACGGCACGTCGGCGGGGAGGTCGCACGACACTATTTCCATGATTGCGATCCACGTCGATGGCACGATGGCTGCTGGCACGTCTACCAACGGTGCATCGCACAAGGTTCCCGGACGCGTGGGTGATGGACCGATTACGGGCAGTGGCTCATATGTCGATGGAGAGGTTGGTGGTTGTGGGGCAACGGGCGATGGCGATATCATGATGCGATTTCTGCCCTGCTATCAGGCCGTGGAGAGCCTACGACGGGGTATGACGCCCCAGGAGGCTGCTGAGGATGCTGTCTCGCGGATGATCAAGAAGTACCCGGCAGCAGCGACGGGCATTGTGGTGGTCAACAACAGGGGAGAGCATGGCGGTGCGGCGTCCGGGTGGACTTTCACGTATGCGTACAGAGGTGGCACAATGAATGGTACCGAAGTGGTTACGGTGCCTCCATTGTCAACATAAATATGTGTAAATATACAAGTACATGGTCAACATACCGCTCAGCTGACCAATCATGAGACAGCCTCAAACACTTCGGCGTGACGTCTACCGAACCTGGACAACTTGGGTGTTCGAAGAAATAATAACAGACTCTACCTCTATTTTCTGGTCATCCGATCTTGCGTAGCTACGGGCGCAATGATCTTCCCAGGAGTGCAAGCGTTGATATATCAGACGTTTTGGAAAGCGTCGACAGGTGTGTTGTGCTTCCGCGTATTAATAGAAACTCGGGGCGTTCATCTGATCCTCACCGGGTCCACCGAAGGTTCTAAAACAAACAAACCTTCCCTGCCAAGTCCGCACCTGGCTGTTACGAGTAAGTCGAACCTCTTGGAGCACGACAGTTCTCTATCGGAGAGGAAGGACTCGAGAGGGGGCATGTTGATCTGTGTAGACTGAGCCACCTTCTCTAGTTTGCATGCCTGAGTTTGTAAAGGGACCAACTGCACTTAGATGTCTAATCCACAACGATCTCTTGTGGGCAAGCAAATAACGGTCTCATTGGTAAGGTGAACGGCTGCCGCGTCGACCTCAAATGCCAATGCATTTAGATGAATTTCAGCACGGACTTTCATGCAACAAGCTCCCAGCCCCTCTGATCTGCCAACTCTTATTTGGGTTTGGGGCAGAAGAGTAATGAACATTAATCCGTAAAGACGGTGCACGACATCAATAGGGGATGTAAACCACCCCATAATTCCCGTAGCCGCAGCAGCAGATGGACAGGATGTAATATATATGCTCGGCTGAGGTCGGCTCTCGAACCCAATAAATTATTCCAAACGATCAATTCGACTTTTGTTGTCGTTCTACCACACGTCGACAATAGCGTTTGTCCCTTATTTGCCGTCATGTTCTCACGCTCGTTTCAGGTCATCTTCCTGGCCCTCAATATATTTCTCAGCATTGTGAGTAACAAATATCTGGCGTTCATTCTTTTTGCATGAACAACTTGACTTACAGTCAACCTCAGGTTTCTTGCGCACCCGTCAGACCGTTCGCAGTAAGTAGCCTCCAACCCCGGTTCGTAACACAATCCAGCATCTGACAATGTCTCAGGGAAACCAGGCATACTCCATGGAATCCGAAACAGACGAAACAGGCAACCGCTGGGTCTTCAAGGTCTACGCAGACGGCTACAAAAAAGTCGACGCAGAGGGCCGAGCCGAAGCGATCAACACCCTCATGGTAAACAAACAGTCGAAGCGCCTCACAGTCGTGAAGGCTATGAACGGGCTTGACACCACCGAGCCGCGCCTCAAGATGCGGCAGGTCCTCAAGGAGTGCTGGACCAAGACGGGCCTCGCACCGTCAGACCTGAAGGAGGTGCTGGGCTACAACGTTGAGAACGCCAACATGCAGCAGGCGACCGCGGACTGCCGTGCTGGGATGGGTTTGAAGGCTACTGACTCTTTTACTGTGTCTGGTGCAGAGACTGTGGCGGCAAAGAAGACCTGCTGGGACAAGCTTGGGACCACGGTCTTCTCGTCCTCTATCCGGGGGTCTATTAAGGATTTTGATATCAACAAGGAGCTGATTAGCGTTAATGTTCAGAGTGGAAGTGGAGTCGATCATGTTTACTACGGGTTTTCATGAGTCTGTGTGGGGACTCTTGAGCGAGAGATAGGGCCCATACCTCAGTGAATATAATGCAATGCATCGAGGATCTGATCTGGTTGTAGTTGAGTGCGGCGCTGGAAACTACACATCACGAAGCAGAGCAGGCCAGTACGGGTCAAATGACCGTTTTTAAATCTTCAGTTTGGCTTATCCCTCTAGCATTATCATCTGGTATTATAGTATCGATGTATTTCACTTCCCATTAGGGCCAGAGCAGTTGCTTAAATCTCTTGAGAACTTCCCATGAGAGCAGGCGCCTCGAAGTGGAAAGTGTTTAACAGGTCGAAATTGAAATACCCGTTAATGGCATCAATGTCGGACGAAAAGTCAATATTGAAATCGAAAGCACCATCAGGCGCCTCGCTCGACGGCACCACTGGCGGCGCGTTGAGGGCGTGGTCCAGAACGTGCTGGATGACAGCCTTGCAGGAACTGCACAGATCGCCGTTCGGTGCCGACGGGCTGACCCAGTCCAAAAAGCCGCTCAGAAGGCTTAGCTGCTGAATTATTCCGGAGCGAGTGACCCCTTGGGCAGGCGTGTGTTGGAGGGATGGCTTGAGGAGCTCGTTGCAGAGAACCCCGCCAGCGGGGGCTGCGAAGGCCATGACCTATTTGAGCGTGTGAGCTTTGGCAATGGTGATGAAAAATAAAGCGGCAGCAAGAGGAGGTTGCAGTGTTGGATTATACAACTCACCAGCCACTCAAAGTCTCCGTGGAGCCCAGCTAGTCGGTCCATGTGCGTCCAGAACACCAGCGTGACAGAGACCATCTCAAAGCTAACGTTCAGCAGCTCGGCGTTGCTGTCGTGTCCCCATTGTACCAGAAGACGCGTGATAAAGAATAGGTTCTGTAGATGCTCTAGCAGCACAAGGATTCTTATATAAATGTCCGGGGCTGGAACACTCGGATCTCTCACTGTGTCAGGTGAGTACTTGAGGACGCCTGGTATCCCTGCAAAAGCATCATACTCGTGCTCTTTCAAAGCCCTGTCACATGGTCAGTCAGAGTCTTTTTGTCAAGGAAAAAACATTTGCTCACAGTAGGGCGTCGATAGACGTATATGCAGGACTACCCAGAGCCACTTCCATCACCTCGTCCTTGACCCGCGCAAGCTTTGCCCTCGCCCGGACAATTGTTGTCGAGTAACACTCGCCCTCGCGGTTCCACCCGTTCTCATCCAGCGCATGAACGGCCGTGGCTATTTTCTCGGGGTCAGCCATGAGCACTTCATCGCATAAGTCCAGCGGGAGTGGCGTCAGCATGTACTTCCTGCCCAACAGCGGTGGCCGCCCGCTAAAAGAAGCGGCCACCTTGTCGATGACAAAGACCTGCGCGACAAGCCGCCTTCTGACCTCTTTTGCAGCCGTTGGAAGATAAGGCTTGTCATCATGTAAGGCATGAAGACCGAGGTATGTAAGCACGGCGACGTTCTCCCCGTGGAGTCTCCAAAAGGACGGGGTTGCGTCCCCAGCGATCATGGACTCGATGATGGCGGCCTTGTACGTGAGATATAACAGCAGGCTATTCGGTGTGCACCCCTTGCAGAGCTGGATGCAAAGATCCGCAGCTTCCTTGTATACCAGTGTCAATTGTGCGGGCCTCTTGTCCGATTTTCGAAGTAGGTCTGGGCGGTGAGGTTGATCTGCGAGTGCAGCGAGGGCCCAATATGTGAACAGTATACCCAGGCTTTCCCACCGCATGTTGCGGCCCGAAAACGACGAGAGCCATGCTTCAGACTCAAGATCGTCCTCGGTCCACTGCTTGGCCGTGTTTGAGGAGAGCAGGTAGGCCAGTTCCTCGAGGTCTCTGGGCTTGCGTGATCTCAGCGTGCGGCCGAAGACGGAGATCAGCGATTCGATGACACGCTTTGCAGCCAGACGCATCCATCCGTCGTTTGGGTTCATGTGCTTTTCGAACAGTGGCAAGGCAACGTCTTCGGTGGGTATCCGATTGAGTACGACGAGGCTGGCCTCGAGGGATCGTGGGGACAGGACAACAGTCGTGGTGCCTGCGTCGCCGTTCTCTACCGCTGAAACGGGAGGGCTGGCCGTTACGACTGAGGAAATGCCCATCAGTGGGCCTTTGACAAGGGAAAGACTGTTTTGTGTCTCCTGGTAGACGGCGGAGAAGCTAGTAAAGCCCATGTAGCCGGGACCGGTCTCCGAAGGGTGGTTTCTCGATTCGGGTGAATCTGACAGTACATTGATACTGGGTGACCCGTTTGAGACTGGAGACGGCCGTGCACTGCTATGTATGCCAAGGTCAATAAAGCTGCTGGTATACCGTTACTAGGGGCCTCGAGGCGCTCACCTCGTTGGTCTGACTGAGCCTCTTGGACGGGCCTGGGCAGGCTTTCGAGTCGTCTCCTCAACGCCCAGGTACACACAGCCACCAGGATTGCTGCGAGCCCTGCACCGGCGACAGGCCGGGACGGCATGGTCGCATGATACTTTTCGCTTGCGGCAGGGCTCACACGCCTGCAGCCGGCCGTTGCGGCGACGGCCGGGAGTACCGAGCGCCGAGGCTGGTGTTGAGGAGTGAGACGGCTCCATGATGCGGGCCCAGAACTCGATCTGTCACTGTGCGACGCGAATGCCGTGTATCCTGATCTTGATCAGATAAGATCAACGAGGATGGTTGGTCCCACAGGGTCTCACTCAGCCGGCTGGAGGACCGATGGGTGGTGCGTGAGAGAAAACGGGAGCATCAGTTCGGGGGAGAGCGGGGCTCGGCTTATCCCGAACTGGCGACCGTCGGCGCTCGGAGTACTTTTTGTCTGACCACACCGGACCTTCCTTTGCTAGGGAATTCCATCCACCCATAGCGGGCGCCCAGTCTCTAAATCGCACAGCACGATGCAATCGTTAATTGCTTTGAATACGTTACCTCACCCAGAACGCTGTTCCGAGCAGAGCCTGTGCATTTGGCATTTGGTTTGGTGAGCTAGTACGACGTGCCCGGTTGAGGATCATGGATTGATGACTACGGCTTAGATTTGAACAACGGTCCGTCTTACATGCAGCCGCCCCTGGGATGTCCCGGTACGCGCTGCACGCCGGCCAACGACATCTGTTGTCATGGCTACATCGCAAGGGCGTGTCAGGCCTAGTTCGGATCCGGGTAGCCTCGAGGGATTCGGGATCAGAATGCCTGTGGTTGCCTACACCGTGTGACTCTTCGCTTATGTGACTCCGCAAGCTGACCTCTGATATGATCCACCCCTATAAGCTCTTGCCATTCTCTTGGCTTTTACACTTCTGCATTTTCAAAGAAGCTTAATGTTTTACCCGTCACTCTTCCATACGCCAGCTTTAATTGTCTTCTGTGTCATATTCAGATATTAAACCCCACTTTCAGAAAAGACACCAACCATGGCGCATTCCTACGACGTTGCGATGTTCCAGGCGGCTCTTGAGAAGAAGACGCATCTCCTTCCAACAGGTCGCCAGTCCACAACGACAAAGAGCCAGCCAAAGATCAAGTCCGCAATGGGCTCCGAGGTAACATTGGTGGAGGCCAACTCCACTTCGCAGCTCGAGAAAAAGGGCTCTGATGGTAAGCGTAAGTCGTCGTCCACATATGTTCAGTATTCCCTGGGCTAAAGGATGCTGCAGTGTTGGAATCCTCGGGGGTCAACGGCTTGAAATAAAAGGAAAATCACTAGGGCAGCATTGAAGGTTTCGGGTCGTTCTACAATGGTAGTCGACTGCCAATATCAGATTAATTGCCAAGTTTTGCTTGGGAATACGTAAGGCTGGTTTGTATGAATTCAATACATGGTATGCCATGAATAGGCTCATATTGTTGGTGTCATTCACGGTCGACGAGGTATAGTACCTCATGGCGCATGATGCCTTCGACAACAAGCTGAAGGTATTACTTCGTCCGACCAATCTCATCGGTCTATCCTAAAATGAAACACTGTGCTTGACTCACGGCTGCGCCATTCCCAGACCTCTTCATCCTTCGTCTCATCCACAAGGAGCTCATGTTCTCTCCCGTTGATGCGATTCTCTCATTGTGGCCCCTTCTCATACTGTGTCACTCCCTCCGGAATCGCGACGACAGCACTCTTCGTCCAAATATGGATCACATCCTTCCAATCTAGGCCCTCCACGCAGCCAGCCTTGACCGCCACCACGGCCCCGGGCGTCCCATCAGGCTGGCATGAGCTCTGGTAGAGACGCACCCCGCACTTTGGGCAGAAGTAGCAGCGCATGGTGTTGCCGCTGTCGGTCGGGTGGGTGAACAGCTGCAGCCTGTCCTTGACCTCCTGCGGCAGGTTGGACACGAAAGCCTCGGTGGGGTAGAAGGCTGAGGACCCAAAGGCGGATGCTGATTGCTTTTGGCATGAGGTGCAATGGCAGCATGCCAGACGGACGGGCTCTTGCAGCGGCGTCCGGAATGTGATGTAGCTGCATTGGCAGGACACCGTGTGTCCTTGGTCTGAGGATGACGTGTCTGGCATGGTGGACAATTGATTGCGACAGATTGATCTTGGAAGTTGTACAAGAGGTCCAAACGATTCGTTGAGAACTGATTTGTGCGTTCTTTAGAATATGAGTCCGGTGTACTAGGCCTGGATAACAGAGATGTTTTAAAGGACAGTATGACCGTTCTTCACACAAATGGTTCCGCTATCTCTGCTAGACGCGTTCGGCACTTGGGTTTGACGCGAGGCCAGCCACCGACAGCCACCGACGTGGAGCAGATGACAAATACCGGAGCCTGGGGCTGGTTTTCGCATGCCACAGCGGGTTATCGGGACCTAATGTTATCTAGCGCGCCTTTCTGTGCTGCAGACATGGGTATCGATACCTAGGTATCATTTGTACGACTGCAAAGTCCCGTGGACATTTAACTTCCACGTCGGACGATTTGGTCTAAAATCCCCGGAAGGGAGTCCAGTGGAGTCTATGCAATGTAGATGAACTTGGTCAACAACTGATGGCCCAATTTGTCCATGAAAGAAAACTGTAAGATTGATAATTACGATCAAGACTCAAAGAGACGTCATTCTCCAGAACCTGCAACAAAATGTTTACGAACTGTCCGAATTGGACGTTAGCAAAACCACGTTGCCAAAATTTAATTGCATGACCGTTTCTCTGCTAAACCTTGTAACAGACAACACCTTTGCAAATTGACTGGCCAGTCTGAGATTCTGGCCGAAGTGTGTTACCTCATGAGATCACAAAACACTGGTGTTTGCGCTGCGACCTTACCAGCAGTGTGGGTGACCTGTACAGGTTATGTGGACAATCCGTCAAGCGATCGATGCCTGGCTTCGAGCAAAGTATCAAACAAAGGCTTAAACGTAGCCCCACGGAATGGTTATCAAGCCCCAACAGATTACAGCAAGTCCAGACGGCAGCTCCACTAGAAAAGGCTGAAGCTAAAGGTTGAATCTGGAAGTTGTGACTTGCTGCGGCTTTGTTTTACTCCCTTGTCCCAAGCCATTCACGTTTCCATCAATCTGGGGGGACCTATTGATGAACACACATCGAGGTGGATCTGCTTCGATTCGGTGAAGCGGGCTAAAGTGTCATGATCCTAGCAATCATTAAGACTGGCTGTTTGCAATATTAGGGGCATGCTAACGCCCGGATGGTGGCGTTTGCTGAAGTTCAGCTCTTAAGCTCGGTTTGTTCTTCATGACAGAGGGAGATACGCTCACTCCGGTAATTTGTATGCAGAACCCGGCTCATCGGAGAGCCTGGTCACAGTCAACTGGGCACACTGGGAACTTGCTCAGTTATAGATTTGTCCAGTGAATGGGTATCTATGTGGAGTAAGGATTCAATGGCCTCCTTCACCCGTGTATGAATCATAAAGATAGGTCACCTGGCCTCGATGCACAATTGTTTAAACCTAGAACGATCAAGGAGTTTGGGAACCTCAACTCTTCTTGATCACCCTTCCAAACAACAACAAATCCGCCATCCCACAGCAAACTGCACACACTACCGATCACCATGAGACTGCTTACCAACGTCATTCTCCTTGGCCTCGGCCTTGTTGGATTCGCTCTTTCCAAGAGCATTTGTGTATGTAGCATAACCCTCAATTCAACATGCCAGCTTCGTATACGAAACTTGGAGCCAATTCTGACAACGCAACTGGTTCTGACAAACGAATATAGTGCACTCCGGGCTGTGGCGCTTGCCTGCCGCAGGATTGCTTTTGGGGTTACTGCCCTCCTGGTAGAGTGAGTACTTCCACCGCTGACATACATCTGCACAACACATTCTATGTTAAACATGTAGTGAAATGCAGTACATCAATGTTACCGGGAGTCGCTAATTTTGTGAATTATAGTTCAACACCTGTTGTGCCGACGAGAAGAAGGCCGTGATCTTCAACAACGAGGAGGACTACCTTGCGACGGCCGCGGCCGGTCAAATCGACGGCTAAGGATGGAAGCTGAGTCCAGCTCATAGCAAGGAGAAAAGTTTTGGAAGATACATTGGAAGACCTGAGATGTTCTAGCATGTTCTGTCGGAGTGAAGGACACGTGTCCTGCGGCTGAGATAGAAACCCAGTCTTAGTTACAGCGCAATCAATCTACACTTGGGCAATCAGGGGCTGACCCAACTTCGAAAACCTCGTTTTACTCCTCGATGATTAATCAGCACAGTCTCTTTCTGTTCATGACAGTCCATTTCGATTCCGAGCGTACACAAGGACAAGCCTGCCTCAACCGATGATGTGCTCTTTGAGTCTGTTCAATTAGACTCAGATAAGGCCACAGACGCATCGCCTCAGACTGACAAATGCCATCATTGCTGAGTCAGACATGGTCAAGTCGATGCGCTGTATGATCCCCAGAGTTGACTTCTACCTCCTTGGTCACGCGCCTAGAGACGGTGCCAGGGTCAGAAAGTTGATTTCAAGCACGTTGTTGCGGTTACCATCATGCGGTGCTAATGCTTTCAACACATTTTCCTGCCACCTGAGTCACAGAGATCAGCCAGGCACTGTAATCTATGACCATCATCACCAAAGGCACTGGTGATCATTGCAATTGTGCAGATCGGGCCTTTCGACCATTTGTTCCCCGCTGTGCCGGATAAGTCCGAGAGAAAGCCCTTCCGGCGGCTGCTATCTCTTTTCGAGCAAAAGACAGAGAAATCACTGGAAGATACGGGCTGACGTTTTTTCTCGTATTACGCATGTATTTGTAGTATAGTTAAAATGACTTTTAAAGTCACGATTATAGAAAGATGACCTGTTGCTGGAGGGA
Organism: Diaporthe vaccinii; assembly: GCA_039880775.1. Classification (NCBI taxonomy): domain Eukaryota; kingdom Fungi; phylum Ascomycota; class Sordariomycetes; order Diaporthales; family Diaporthaceae; genus Diaporthe; species Diaporthe vaccinii. Next base: position 214,004 of record JBCEDN010000029.1, read on the forward strand.
ATTAACGGAATGGTGTTCCATCCAACTGTGCTTTCCAACCAACAAATTAAGCAACAGGAGTGACTGGTTCGGCATCTCCCGTCTTGATGTCGGTCGGGTCAATGCCCATAGTTATGTAGCCCACAACACCATTATCCATATTCTCCCCATCTGCAGGAACAACGGTTATAACGAGGTTGAAACCTTCCGAGATCCCATCAGCAAAATGGCGATCCTCACTGTTCTTGCGGCGCAAAATCTCGGTGTGCGAGGCATAGGGCTCCAGCGACATGATGCGCGCAGACACGTCCTCCTCAAAATACAGCTGGCCGGTCGAGACGACGTTGTGCGACCTGAGGGTCCCGTTCCCATACAGCGTCCAGTCCGTGTAGACCTGGGCGTGGACGTGGATGGCGCGCCCCGCGTAGAAGCCCGGGTAGACGGTCTTGATCTCGGCCAGGCCCTCGGCGTCGGTGGGCCACATGCCTCGCAGGTAGGTGGTGTCGTCGGTGTGGAAGTCGGTCTCGCCGACGGTGAAGTTGGCGAGGCCGTGCTGCGCGATGACCTACTTGAAGGGCGTTTTGGGGTCCACGCCCGTGAAGCTCGAGTAGCTGCCCGTCGCGTTGGCCGACCAGATGCTCACGAGGGCGCCCTCGAGCGGCTCGTACGTGCCCATGTCCATGAGCCCGATGTCCAGCCACACCGGCACGCCGGGCTGGCCCTCGGTGGTGTCCTGCCGAAGCATATGGGACTGGAGCCATGTGTACGGCCCTCCGGTGATCTCCGTGGACAGGACGCACGTGTGGTTCTGGAGCACGTCGTAGTATGGCGCTGGAGTGGTGACCTGGATGGTGCTCTTGCCGGTACCCCAGTCCCTCTTGGCCATTCGTTTGGCGTACCGCTTCTCGTTGAAGCGAGCCACGTGGGAACTACAGCGCTTAGACAGAGCGCCACGACGAGAAAGCTCGGAGCGCGAGAGCAGCTCGCCGTGAGCCGCGACGGTCGACGCGGACAGGAGCCCGGCGGCAAGGAAAGTCAGAGGGGAGAACTTCATATTCCTTTTTTGGTGTTCAAAGGGCTTCGAGTGCCTTCGGAAGGTGAGAGAGAAAAGTGAGACTTGGAGGTGAGTTTCTACCTGATTAGCACGAAGGATAGCGAGTCCAGAGGAGAGGGGCGAGGTGAAGGGGTCTTCCCGCTCTGACTCTTATACAACCATCCCATGTGGTCGAGTCAGCCTTTTGCAATAGTAGACGGATGGTTGGCCACACCAGATGTGACAGACGTGGAGAACCTTGAGTCCCCTGTCAAGAAAAATCCTTGATCGACCTTCCTTGAAAGAACAAAGCACCTCCACTGCAGTGCGTGTACCGGACTGTGCCAGACCACCAAATCTTCTTGGACAACTACGTACCTCTCTCTACATGCGCACATGATTGAACCAATTTTTATATATCTACCTGCCGTATACGAGATGGACCTCTGGGATGCGGAATGATTCCCCCGGTGCTGTCATCCCTAGCTCCAGCTGGCCCCTTCACAATCCAATCACCAGCCCCAGGTTTAAATTCGGGTTGCGGGCATCCGTCAAGGAGCAAACAATGGGTCTTATGGGGCAGCTTGGCTGCTTTACCTTGGCTTACATAGGAGGGCACAGCATGTCTTTCAGCAGGGGATTGTGAATACTTCATGTCGAGATTTGATGAACGGTCGGATGGATCTCAATGCACAGAGACAAAGCGGTTCAACTTCCTGACCTTTGATATCATCGGCGATCTGGTATTTGGCGAGAGCTTTGGATGTATCAAAAAAGGTGGCTATCATCCCTGGGTGGCGGCCATTTTCGAGACCGTCGTCGCGGGCGGCCTCTACCGTTTTAGCCAGCAATATCCCTGGCTCCGTCCGCTCATGAAGTCCCTCGGAAGTTCAGCCAAGTCTATCAAGCTGGAAGCCGAGGGCCGCAAGTTCGCAAGTGAGAAGGCCCTGGCGAGAAAGTCTCAAGGCGAAAGTCCCGGGGGTCGCAGGGACTTTATGACGTATATGCTTCGAAAGAATCGCGACGGCCAGCCGGGCTTCCTGGACAGCGACCTCATTATTAACACGCCCCTGATTATCATGGCTGGCAGCGAGACAACGGCAACTGCATTGTCAGGACTGACATGGCACCTTGGCCAGGCTAAGTTCCGCCACCATCACCACAGGCTAGTCAACGAGATCCGGAGCGCATTCGCCAGTGAGGCAGAAATCGATATGAAATCTACTGCTCGCCTGCCATACCTTATGGCTACGATTGATGAGATCCTCAGAATGTACCCGCCTGCAGCGCAGACCCCTCCGCGGGTCAGCCCCGGCGCGGAACTCGAAGGGGAGCACATTCCCAAGGGGGTGAGTAACAAGCAACGCTTCTTGTCCTCGACCTTCCATCTCATAGCCCAGACCGCCATTGGCAGTGTCTTTCCCTGCACTTTCTACATGTTCTTCGTCACACCTGTGCAGGGCAATTGCAAGAACTGACCGTACTGTGTGCATGCGCAGACCGTTATCACTGTGTTCCAGTGGACGACATACCGTAATGCAGACAATTTCCACGACCCAGATAACTTCCGTCCGGAGAGATGGCTACCCGCGAACCATGAGCTTTATGACCCTGTCTTTGTCAACGACAACAAGCAATGCTACCGTAAGTAGCAGACACATTCGCTTGTCCCTATCGCCCTAACCGCAATCCTATCGCTCGCTCTGAGTCCTCCTGCTGACTCGGACAACTCGTAAATAGACCCTTTCAGTTTCGGCCTTAGAGATTGCGTGGGCAAGAACTTAGCATTGTCTGAGCTCAGGGTGGTTATTTCGCGCTTGCTATACCGCTTTGACGTGGAGCTCGCTCCTGGGCAAGAGGACTGGCTAGACGATGGCCGCGTCCTGGTTGTCTGGGTGAAAGACACTCTAAGGGTGAAACTCACCGAGAGGAAACTTATATCAGGCGCGTAAGAAGCTCCTGGAGCAGAGGAAGGGTGGTTGAGTGCTCAAATTAGATCCGATTGAAGAAATGCACTATTTAGCACCTCCACTCAATATACTATAGACTTGAAACTGTTTCTCAATAACATATCTATCTATTCCAGGGGTCTCAGGAAGAAAGCAAGAAAAGTACCGAGAAATAGGTACCGGAACTTAATACACAGCCACATGGTCCAAGATACCAGCTTGTACCCCCGAGAAAGACAATGGTGGCCGCAGCGAGAAATCATTATCAGCACCGTGTTCTTACGCCGACAGATACCTTCTTTAATATAATAACTTCACCTTCTATTAGCACCATTAACCCTGAAAGCGCATTGCTGGTTTAAATGGCAATTCAATCTTCCCTGTCAGGCTACCAAGTAATGTTTCTCCCTAGTGTATAACAATTACTCACTGTATAAAGGGACCGGATGCATACTGCTTAAGAAGCATATATGTACAGATTAAAAACGAGAACACGTACAACAATTACGATGGTCTGTGCAAGGCTCCAAACAAAAGTTCTGAAAGGACTCAGTTGAAATAAGGGACACCAACAATCGCTTTACAGTCCCTTATAAGTTAGTAAAAGATATTCCTTCCCGCAATAGCCTATCAATATCCTTGAGCTTTTTCAGCAGTGCGCCCTTAACAAATCACAGCCTACTTTAGGCATAGCAATTCAGGATGCATTGACATTAGCCTACATTAAACTAGACTAAATGCAGGCATAACATTCAGGGGCTCCACAATGTACGCTTCTGCCTATTTGAATTTTTTAGAGGGGGAGGGGGGGACTCACCGGTGAGATGCAAAGATAGGGTGATTTTCCAATGGCTTATTTAAGCCAATCCTTTCCTCTTTCACGTCGCCAGGCTCCCGCATCTCAACTCACGATTCCTCCTACATCTTCGTTCTCATCGTCCTCGCCACCATGTTTTTCCGCACCTCAGCTTGAACGGCAATCCTATTCGCCGTTTCGGCAGTGGCTCAGAAGCTGAACCCGTGGCCTCAGCACAATTATGGTGGCTTTGGGCGTTACACAGACGGTGACATCAACACAACCGAAGAGGAAGACTACATTCCCGCGTATGGCGCCGGCAGGTTCTCGCTGCTATTCAACTACCGTATGACACTCAGCGGGCTATATATACAGTCCTCTGGCGACTTCATCACCGACTACCACGTGGGTGCGGTCATTGGCGACGATTATGCGTTTTTGGAGGTCGGCAGGATATGCGACGCGACTGGGAACTTTACATTCGTACCTCTGATCAACCCCCGAGACGGAGGTTCCGTGTATTCCGAAACGTTGTTTATCGATGTCACTGGCACGACAGAAAACTCCGCGACTTACGTTATCAACGAGATGTGGCCCGTGTTTCCTGGAGACGAGGTCTTCGACCCTGAGAATACGTCTCCCTGCCCAGCGTCCTTTTCGAAGTAATGCGCCATCACGACCGGGACTTCTCGGCCACGACATTAGTTCCTGGCACAGGAAGAAAGCATGGAAGGGAGGACTTGACGGTTTCAGAAGAAGTGGACCAGTTGACTTCATTTCATTTAAGTAAAGTCTAACTGTCAATGGTGGAACATAATTGGAGAGTGCAGGGCTTAGTTACCGGAATTGGCGAAGATGAAGCGCTGCCTACCATGTAATACCCAAGTATAGACGTTAATCCAGGCTATGAGAGAATCTGCTTCATGAACGTTGTTTAGCTAAATCCAGGTCAATGCATGTGCGTGTGGCAACTAACTATGCTGTGTGCTGCCATGAGTGAAGACTCTATTGTAAATCGTCTGTAACAGCGTCGTCTGGAACTCTTCTGCCTGGTAATTGTGAACGGCTGGCTTGAGAGAGTCGATGCTGCTTCTGGCTCCTCTCAGGGTATTAATATAATCCTTAGCATCTCTGCTAAGATTAAACCTATAAGTAAAGACCCTACTATAGCAATTAGACTTGAAGACGTAAGATGGAATTTGGGAGATGATATATGTGCTTGAACCCTAAATGTATTCTATCAGATATATTGCCTTAACCATCTATGAAAGTTCTCATGTAACTGTGGGAGTCTCTCCCGGCACGATCTTAATCTGAAAGCCGTCGGTAGCAAGCCCGTAGCTCTTTGCAACAGCCTCACTGCCATATACTCGCATACGCTTCTCATATTCAGCGGTGATATCCTCCTTCCACCCATTTGCTTCCTTCAGCAGACGGCCCAGCAGCGCAGAGTCTTGTACGGCAGTGTTGGCCCCAATACCACCGGCTGGTGTCATGGAGTGCGCCGCGTCTCCAATGACCGTCACGCGAGGCTCATTCGGCCATTCTGGGACTCCTGAAGGAGTCGAACAGGTGATCTTCCAGAACGCGGCTTCCTTGGTGTTCATTTGCTCAAATAACGGTCGGAATTTCTCGTGCCAGTCCGCTGTAAGCTCCTTGGCTAAGTCTGCTGCTGTGCTTCCCACGATGCTGTAGTCGTCGTTGGGCGCCTTAATCACACCTGGGGGTCCCGCCATGGTCCAGCCGTACTCGGTCTCAGGGTTGTTTTCATCGTACGGACGCACGTTTGTGATAATGCTCACACGCGAGCCTTTCTCTTTCGACTGGTCTCCAATGCGAAAGACACCCTCGCCTAGAACCCTGAAAGCGCTTATCGGCGCCTGACCGTGAATGCCTCGTGCGCCGGTATCGTAGACCACCAGACGGCCGCCAGAGACTTGCCTGGCCACTCTAGACTTGATGCCTTCCCCGCCGACCAGCATCTCACCCACCACCGACTTGGTCCCGTCCGCAAACACCGCTCGGACGCCCCCGTCGACAAGCTCATATCCCGTGACATGCCTCTGAAACTCGACGTGGTCCTCGACTCCTTCGAAGAAGAGCTGGCGCATCTCCCCTCTTGCGATGCCTACCGTCTTGCCACCCCGACTTACTAGCCCCTCCCGGGGCCCACCTACAACGCCCTCAGTTTGCTCCCCAGTGATAGCATCGAGGCCAGCAAATCCGGCGCCCCCTGTCTTGCCGCACTTGTCGTAGAAGCGTGCAAAATCCTCGGGACCGAGCACAGATTCAATAGCATCTAGTCCCTCGTTGGAAAGACGCAGCCGGTAGCCTTGGCCGCGGAATGCAAGAGAAGCATCACGCTCATAGACGCGGAAAGGGATAGCGCTACGGCGAAGGGATTGGGCAAGAAGTAGGGAGGCAAGGCCTGCGCCGGAAATGAGGATTGGGCGTCGAGTCGACATGGTGTATAGTGAAAATGGAGTACAGAGAAAATTGTGCCTAAAACCGTGCCTTGGACCGAGATATAAGAGCTTATACTGCGGTAAAGGCTGATTAATGCACATGCGGTTGATGATGTGATCAACGCCGCTAGGATCCCCTCGCGCCCCGAAAGCATATCTAAGCCGATGGATGACAAAGAACACCGAGCCAGACGCCAAGCCTAAATAAGCAAAGTAGCAATGAGTTCGCTAGCGATTCTTGATGTATTCCACCGGTCCAACATAGACGTGTCTTCCCCAAATCCAATAGTAAATCAGCGAAAACCCAAGGATGAAACCAAAGAGGAGACAGCTCCAGTTCATGCTGGCAGGAGTCGGGTCAGGTGCCGCTGGAAAGAACAAGAAGATAAAAGCCACCCCTAGAAACAAGAGAGCGAGGCCATTGACCAGAAATCCAATTTTGCCAAGACTAAACCGAGAAGGCAAGAGGGCTTCCCCTTTGATCCGTTTCGCAAATACACAGGAGATGACAACGATGTACGAGGAGACTAGCCCTAGTTTCCCGAGAGACGTGATGACGTTGAATGCAATTGTCGATCCGATGATGATGAGTGAGAGCAGGGTAGTGCAGCCTAAGGTTACCAGAACTGCATTTACGGGAACATCCCAGCCAGGGCGAACCTGGTCAATGTTAGCCATACTGATGGAAACAACGAAACATATGCATCTTACATAGGCTAGGTATGGTGAAAATGGAAGTCCTCTATCTCGGGCAAATGCGAAGAGCTGGCGTGATGTGGTAGTGACCTGGTTGATTGTGCACAAAAGCAGCAGGATCCAGACAACTGCGGTCATGACCGATGTTCCAGCTTTGGATCCTGTCGCGTTATAAATCACTTGGATCCATGGCTGTCCAAGTCCCGTAGAGAGAATCGCAGATATGTCGTCCCCCAGGCTGAACATGATAGTGACTGTCATCACAAAACCGAGCGCGTAGTTCATTAGAGCAGTTGCAACCATCGACCTTGGAAGCACCCAAGCTGCATCTCTCAGTTCCTCGGCCAAGTGGCACGTTGAGTCTGATCCGATAAGAGTCACAATGGGTCCCAGGATACCAACAAGAGTCGAGAGGCCGAGGCTACCCCATCCACTGTTGTCCTCAAAATTGGTCCATACAGCCTTTGGGTTCGAGTGTGGGGCCATGAGCCAAAGAATGACAACAAAGGCCACAAATGCAGAGACATGAAGTATTAAGCCAATGACCTCGATGACAGGCAGCTTTTTGACAAAGACGGTATTCCATGTAATGGCGAAGAGCGTGATGGCAATGCTGAAGAGGGTACCATGCCATCCTTGGGCCACATATGATGGCATATTCAGTGTTATCAATCCTTGAAGCTGCTGCGTCGTAGCAAGAGCACAAGTAGCCATAGCGGCCTGCCATCCAATAACACACATCCAGCCTGGTGCTTTTGTATCAGCTATGTTATTGTGACTGGGATCGAAACGGAACATACCAACGAGATAGCTGAGAAACTTCTGGTGTTGTTTTGGAGCCAATTCAGAAACCCAGTGATACTGGCCACCGGATGTGGGCGCCCTTGGTCGATCAGTCAATAGTTCGAGACTAGAGGGCTTGGTATGCTTACATTGATGCCAGCTCAGCCATCGAGAGCATGACGAAACACATGCCGAAGCAAACGCTGAGGAACATCCAGATGCCACCAGCTGTGCCTCCATTGCTAAGCGATATTCCGATGATGCTATAAAGGGCTCAGTACACGGTTCTTATATGACGTTGTGTGAGATAGCAAACATTAAAGAAAATTCCCAACTGGATCCAAGAATCACAGAATAGCCAAAAACAGTCATGAACTTGAAGTTGCGCTGTTCGAGATATGTCAGAATATGTGAACCACGCTTGTGTACTTCTGGAACCATTGCTACTTACTCTCAGTTCCTGCAACTTCCCCATGCGGTCCATGTCCATCTCATCATATTGGTTGCCATACTTCTCATATACTGCCGTGGTATTTGCGACCTTAACCTGGACAGGCTGCTCGCAAGGCTTGACATGGCCGCCTTCGTCGGCTTTTGATGTCAATACACCGAGTTTGGGAGACATTTTTGACTGGAAGCGTAAAGCAACGATAGTAAGGAAAGAGGAGCATGTCTACCAATCTCATGGGACATCGTGTCGAGTGTTTATAGTCGCCATCTCAACTATTCAAGCTGGCTGATGACCAATGACACCCTACTGCGGGGGTTATGCATATCTTAAACGAACCCAAATGGATGATTGGGGGATCAGCACAGGGACTATTGATGGTCTTACGTCCCAGCTTGGGAACCAGATAGCCATTGTCCGTCCAGTGGGAGCAAAGTCCGGGGTCGATAAGCACTTGCACTGCAAAGCGCGCCTCGGACTTTGTAAGACAAGGGGCACCACATATATGCCCCGAAGCACATATATACCATTGCATAAGTCTATGTACATGTTAACCAAAAGACAACAGAACTGGTTGCTGGGTTACAGGCCGATTCTGTGCTATGGTATGCATAACCTTGTGATGCACTCTGGGATTGGCATATGCACTTTGTCAACTGGTATGGGTCTGTTGATTTTGCTTTTTTAAAGTTTTCTTTGCAGATTAGAGGTTTCCCCAGCTTTTTTAAGAGTAAAAGATGGTCAAGAAGGGCATTGCTACACTGCGCATATATTGTATTTGGAAAGCGGAAAGCCATCCAGAGTCTCTGCGCCACGGTGCTGTGACAAAGAAGATAGTAGATTTGGTGAGGTCTTAACACAATAGCCTTGGGTGTCTCTAACACACAAAGAGCTGTGCTACTAATCGGTCAATGCGGAACAATAGCATTGTTCAAACTCAAGGTCAATCCAATGACTGAGGTCGGGCTATATAAGCCACCCGTCTTTTCCGTAGCCACGTCTATGAACCTTTCCTCCCGCCTACTCATCTCCACTGGTAGACTTTCATCACAAAGCTTCCATGATAAGAGTACCTTACAAGCAAGCAGCATTCTACCCATTCTACCTAAGCTGTACGAGATAAGGCTAACAATGTCGTCAGACAAATCAAACCAGAACGAGGCCAACAAGTGGCCAGAGCCCAAGGGTCCTTGGGAGAAGATGGTGGACTGCGAGACGTGCAAGGGACGCCACTTTGGCGTAGGAGGAGCTGCCGGTATGCTTCTCGTCCGTCGAGATGACACTAAGGCCGATCGTCCTGCCACACACGTGATCCTTCAACACCGATCATTCTCCACCACCGCGGGAGGTACCTGGGCTATTCCAGGCGGAGCCCTTGACAACAAGTGCGAGACCCCGCGCCAGGCGGCTATTCGCGAGGCATCCGAGGAGGTAGGTCTTCCGCGGGCCTGCGCTGATGGACCTGACCCCACCATCGTCATCTGGTACGAGAGTGCCTTCTTGGACCACGGATCTTGGAAGTACACTACGGTCATTGCTGACGTGATCAAGCCGTTCGAGCCGACAGTTCCACAGGGAGACTCTGAATCTCTGGAGACTAAGTGGGTTGCAATCCAGGACGTGGAAACGCTTCCCTTGCACCCTTCATTCGAGCAGGCCTGGCCAGAACTGAAGTCTATTCTTGAGACTGTTCCTGCTACCTCGATAACGTGGTAGATCGTTTTCGATGCGGCATGATGCAAGCAGCACACGCTTGACTTCTTGACGACTGAGACAGGATATCAGGCTTTTGATGGAGAATGAAGACGCATGGTCGCATCTCTCCAAACAGGGAGCATAGCCGAACAAGCTAAGCATCTCCGGAGTTATTCTTACTTTCTTGGGGGGTGGCGTTGATATCGTAGCACAAATTGAACAATTGATTTACAGAATTTTGACCCACGGACCCTCTTGAAGGCCATCCTCATTTTTGCACATGATTGACTGGTTAGGATTAGGGTTCATTGTAGATTTGCAGCAAACGCACAGATGCACTGAACGAAAACGGACAGCTAACACAAGTAGTCTAGACGAAAGCCAGTAAAGCCTTCGCCGATCCCCAGCCTCATCCCCACAACGTAGTAACTTGGGAGCCCGCACTAGCTTCGGCTTTACCATGTGGTATTTTTGTATGTCATTACCTAAACGACGTCGCGCTGGAATGTAGCCATCGGGAAGACCCGAGCCCAAGCACAAGGCATTGTCTCAAAATCCAAGACATCATGGGGAATCTCGCTGCTTCCGTCGTGACTGTGTTCGTGGTTTTCTTTTGGATGATGTGACCACGCAAGAACAAATATAAATACAGGCTCCGTAAGAACTAATCATGGTCGTTTCTTTTCCAGCCACATCATCTCATTCATTGAAGCTCTTGACCCCGGAATCGTTATATCAAAGCTTTTCGATCTTTATTAAAAGTTTGACTATCATCGAAGCGAGACACAATGCAATTACTCAAGGCCATCTTCACCCTTGGGGCCGTGACGCTGACAGCGGCCCAAAACAACACGGTCCGCGTCAACAGCACCTCCTTTCCGCCGCCTATCAGAACACCTATTCCTGTCAACCCCGTCCTTCCCACCAATGGTACCAAACCTGGTGTTCAGCCAGGAAAGCCCGGGTACTACAATGGGACCGTGGTCGTGATCGTCAAGTCCTACACGACCTGGTGCCCCGGACCCACCGTCATCGTTGTCAAGGACAAGACGTACACCGCTACAGGGCCTACTATGCTCACCATCACGAACTGCCCTTGCACTCTCACGAAGGTAAGAATTAGTTATTTCTTCTGACTTTCTGGATGTTGCTCATCCGAGCCCATCCCATCCATGCTGGCATGGTGAAGTTAGGCTGACACAAGCAACCGCAATACCAGCCAGCAAAGGAGCAGCCGACTCTGGCCCCCCCTCCAGCTGTCCAGCCCACTCCAGCTCCTCCACCAGTTGTGCAGCCGACCCCAGGTCCTCCACCAGTGGTCCAGCCGACCCCTCCGAGTCCAACATATATCTCGCAAAGTCCTGTTTCTCCCCCAGTGGTTCCTCCACCAGCCATGCCTCCCCCGGCTATTCCTCCCCCGGCTATTCCTCCACCAGCCATGCCTCCCCCGGCTATTCCTCCCCCGGCTATTCCTCCCCCGGCTATCCCTCCCCCGGCTATCCCTCCCCCGGCTATCCCTCCCCCGGCTATCCCTCCACCAGGTGTCCCTCCTTCAGCAGTCCCCCCTCCAGCCATCCCTCCTCCGTCTATTCCTCCTCCAGCAGTCCCCCCTCCGGCCGTTCCCGTCCCTTCGGCTTCCTCGGCTGCAGAACCTATCGCCCCGCCGGCAACGGATACCGCGAAGAGTCCTGTATCCCCGCAGCCAACGTATGTTCAGTCTGATGCTTCTGAGAGAAATGTTGGAATCCTGGCTGGTGCTGTGATAGTCATGGTCTCGCTTTTCTTTACAGTCATGTTGTAGACAGAGAGACTACAGGGTGTTTGGCTGGGCGTTTTGTTGCTTATGTGGGTCTGGGTTTGGTATCGGCCGGAGTTCTTGCTGGTGACTTGTCCTCCAATCGTGGAGGCACGTCTTAATATCTAATTGTCTTTTCGTCTTTTCGGTGATTTAGAGACTTGAAAATAAATCTTGCAGAGCCTTGAGTCACAGCTGAGAGAATGCTCGAATTTATAGTCACCTGCCATCAACATGCCATCCTGCCCATGTTCAGTCGGAGGCCAGGCCAGCTCTAGTTGTAGAGCTCTACGTAGTCTTAATGTCGGCCCTTGCGTATTGTACACCATCTGCTCGCATTGATAGATTTCCATGTATGGGTGTGTCAGACCTTCTGAGAAATGTAGGTATAAACATATCTTCATACCATATAGTTGCGGGTCGTCAGACCTTCTGGATCGAGTAGGTGGCAGCGCTGCCAACGATGTAATCTTGACGAGTGGGAGCAAACTAGAGCCGTCGCTTATTATCTCTAGGATCTTTTACTTCAAGATCTGCTATAATACAGTCGCCATTGGTACCCATCCGTGTCATGATGGTGTTCACATTCACTTCCGAGTGGATCAGCCAGGATGAATCAGGACAGGTTGCTGGACCATTACCATCCATCGACATCGACGTCACTTAACGGTTGCAACTTGAGCATACTCTCATTCTCTTCCGCGAGGAAGGCTGTTCCAGGAAACTTCACCGGTGAGTTTGCTCCATGCAGCCGTATTCGCACTCTAAGTACGGGGTTTGGGCATTCTTAAAGGCTCGCCTAACCAGGTCATGTGTAATTTAAACTCGCAAGGCATTTTCGAAGTAGCAAGACTTGTATCTTCACCGGCAAGAGTCTGTGTGATAACGTTCTATTCATTCTATGAGTTACCGGCCTCGTTGTGCGGAACGGAATGTGAGTTAAGTCTCAGGAGTGACAGTTCCTCCTGAATAGCTTTGACGTCTTGAATCCTGGCTCAGATCTGGGCCCGCAGTTCGCTTTCTTTCCTTCGTAGCAATTGAGAGGAATTCACATACACTGAATCAGCAATCGAATTCACTCCAGGGTTTCACTTAATATGTACCAGAGCTGGCACATAACCGGTCACAAGCCCACAGAATCTACATGGTTAACAGTTCAACTGGTGGGACATATTCACTCCCAGTATTCACTAATATATTTCACAGTGTTTTTTTTATCCAGGCAGGCAAGACGGCATCTGGACGTCGAATACTTGATCCCATCCATCTTCCGAAATTTTCGAACGTCTCTTCTTTCCTCCATCCCCATCAACCTCACTCAGACACAACATCCTCCTCGATCTACCATCATTGATCATCGGTCATCACCCCACAAACACACGTCGTCCAACGCAAACAACAATCATCAAGACCAACATGATTCCCCACGTCACCTTTCCCGCCCATACCCAATCTCGCATGGCGGCAGCCAAGGCCGCCAAAGATCTGAAGAAGCCCAAGGCAGAGGAGCCGCAGCCCAGCCTGGCTGTCACGCCTCCCGCTCTCCCAGGACACGTCGATGGATTGACCCTCGATGCTCGGCAGGAAATCCTGCGATGCAACGCCAAGGTCATCGTCGGCTATGGTACGCTTGAGGTGTTTTATCCTCTTGTCAAGCATGTCAACCTGGCATTGCTCCAGCGATGTAGGTACCATCTTTCCTCTATCGTGGGGCGTCATGTATGCGTGTCATCAAGATAATCGCAATTCATCTTGTTCGTTCCGAGTCAGTCAACTTACATACTACAAACAGACATCCCCCAAATCGTCGACAACTGCAAGCACACCACGGCGCTTGGGGACATCATCGTTCTCCCCGATGACATGATCCTCGTTACCGAGCGGGGATTGCGATACGTGTTCATCAACATGAGGAGGGAGGTAGAGTGGGGCAGCTATCTTAGCAGCCACTTCACCAAGGACAAGGAGGACCAGGCCACCTACACGATGCGTCCCTGCCGCAACCCCGTGGACATGATCCACGGTCTTCACACCCTGAGGGCCTTCGGTCTCGGCTCCGATGCCGAGTTCCTCGCCATGCCGGATGGTCCGATCGTGTCCGCTCTGGGGCGTAGGGCCGAGGAGTGGTCTGGGAGCCTGTGGACGCTCAAGAGGTTCCTGAACACCGTGGACCGGGAGCTCCTGGGGGATCCGGACCGCCACCTCCTCACCCGGGCCTGGGCTGCCTACGAGAAGCGGGTTCAGGCTTAGCCACCTCGCATGGTTTCCGCTCAGAACACCTGATCCTCGTAGCAACACGAAGCTCGGTTGGATTGATTTCAGGAGTGGCGGTGCAAGTTATGGCGACAATTTTGGTCTGTGAGGAGAGGTAGCATGGACAGCGATCGGATTTCCTCCACTCGACTGGGAGTTACATGGAGAGTGAGTACGGAATATCTGGGGCCAATTTTAAGAGGCTGCGGATGGGCGAGTCATTATAGAGGGCTACCCGAGACATACCATGGGGTCATCTGACCGCCGATCTTTGAGCACCTCAAAACTACAGAGAGCGTTCATAGTCGAACAAAATTGACACCAACATCCCCTTCTATGATGAAAGATGTAAAGTCCAATGCTGACCCAGGGACATATGGGATCTCTGGGGAATTCTGTAGCACACACCCTCAGAGGGTTTACCTATTGTCGCTGGATCGCTCAGTGATACGGATTTGCAAGATTCCATCAAATTCATACTTGGAGTCATCGAGCGTGGAGGAGAGAATGTCAAAAAATAACGCCTCTGCCCTGGAAATGACCGACCGGCTGGTGGTGCTGTTTCTGATCCACGTCACCCAGATCTGGGTCCACAGGTTCCAGCTTCCTCTAGAGGGAATTCTCTCTTGATTCACTCATAGTATTCACTTTGAGACTCCTCTTGCATGCTATTTCGACGAAAATACACAACAAGTTAAACACCCCCCAGTGGGTGCTAGAGGTTAATGCTAACCATAACTGGTGACATTCATGCCAACTATTCATAAATCTGTTCACACTTTCTCGAAAGTGAAATCAAGACGGTGCCTTTTTATACACAGCACTCCTCCCAAATCTTGATGACTCCTTCCTTCCCACAACCATCCCCATCAACAACAGTCAGTTACGCCAAACTGACACAACACATCTAATTATTCTTGACCAACTGTCATCAATCCTCCACCCATAGTTACACCCAACTCACAAACCACAAAAAACCAAACAACATGCACGAGATCAAGTTCCCTGCACACACCCAGGCCCGCATGGAGGCGGCCAAGGCAGCAAAGGCTGCCAAGATTGCTAAGCCTGTTGCCGAAATCGTCGAAGACACCCAAGTCGACCAAGCCGCCTCTCCGATGCAGTTGGAGCGCAAGCCTCGTGGTCTTCCGGGCCACATGGATTCCCTCAATTCTGACCGTCGCCGGGCCATTTTGGAGAGCAGCGAGCGGGTGGGGATTGCGTACGGCAATCTCGAGAACCCCCTGATCCTGGTGGACAAGGTCAACATGGCCATGCTCCGTCACTGTAGGTCTTAAATTTCCCATACCTCAAGTCCCTCGCTGTCTGCTTTTCGAGTCACCCGAGGTTCTGCTTCTATGCAAGATAGCTCACAACTGGCAGACATCCCCGCAATCGTGAACGACTTCCGCGTCACCTCGACCGAGTTTGACGGCATGATCCTCCTTCCCAGCCACATGACACTGGTGACAGAGCGAGGCGTGAAGCAAGTCGTCCGCTCCATGCTGCAAGAGTTGCAGCGCGGAAGCTACCCCGGCAAGGCGTTCACAAAGGACGTGGACCACAAGGATCGCTACATGATCCGCCCTCATTTCAACGTCGTCAACAACATTCATGCCCTGAACACCCTGCGAGCATTCGGACTGGAGCACGATGCGGGATTCCTGGCGCGGAGGGATGGGCCAATCATGGTGGGCCTCAAGCTCCAGGCCCAGCACTGGACTGGAGGACCGGCAAGCCTCAAGCGCCACATTGATACCTTCGACCGGGAGCTGCTTGTGGGCCAGGACAAGAAGCTTCTGGCTCAGGCGCGCGCTGTTTACGAGGAGTGGTGCCAATCTCGCCGTGCTACCGCAGGCTCCAGCAACAAGGCTTGATTGATACCGTCGGAGGAGCTTCGTCTGGACAGTAAGGGTCCTATAGTCCCCCAGAGACTTCATGCTGCGGCGATCGTAGATATCAAAACAAGCTCAGGGCCATCTTTAATGATCCTGGTGATTTTTGGAACAAGAGTGCAGTCAGGCTGAATCCATAGATAGCAACCGAGACACATTCTTACATCAAATACGTGTGTTGACGTGAGACTGTGGACGCAAGTAATGGGAAACTAGAATGCCGCCACATTACCTACCTGGGGGAAGGGGGTTCTCTGTTCAAGTGCTGTAAGCATGTCAATAAAATAGTGACATAACAGCAACATGTAAAATCTTATATACTCTGATGTATTGTGATATGATGTTACAAGTAGCGTTTAATGTAAGGGGGGAAAAGTTGCTTTTATTTTCGTGCTTATTCATTACCTAATTCTGGATTCATTATCAATTGAGGTCATATACCAAGAAAAATTAGTCACTATATATTCCACTGCGCTGGTGTAGCGGTAACATTCAACCCTTCCAAGGTTGAGCTCAGGGTTCGACTCCCTGGCGTAGTAGTATTCCAAGCGTTATGAGCTTACGCGTTGTTTTTCTTTTTCCAGTATTTTTTTAACGGGCGAGGGGGAGGATGGTCATGTAGCCTAACACCATGAGGTTACGTATCCCTTGGGAGGAATCATAGGAATGTGATGTAGTCACTGCTGTCCTTGAGCCGGAAGCCAGGGCGGTAGTGGGCACCGGATGGGGATAGTGGCTTATCGCTGTGCCGAGGCTACACGCTTGGCACAGTCTCGTATTGAAATTTACGTGTCTGCCGCCCCCGGAGTGCTTATGGCAGAGTCGAGTCGCACGTGAGGGAGTTTGCCAAACTTGCAGCTGCTAAGCGCGATGAATATCTCATTGTGGACCGGGTCGGGGTCGGTCAGCGTTCTGGATGCTCCTCGTCCCACCGTATAAGCCAATCAAGCATGTGGCCCACATAGGCAAGCACGCAGGTTTGTCAGTTGTCAGATTCGCCTCAAGATCGCTTCACAGCTTACTTGAGAGACGTGATCCTGCATCTCGGCTTGAACAAAGACGCCGCATCTTGAATTTGATGTATATACTCCCGTATATCCTGCTGCGCACTGTACATGGCATTAGGTCACACGAGCATCTCCGAAACTATGGAGTCGGCCCGGTTTGTTTGGTCTTTTTACATAGAACCCCTGTCCTTTGAGGCCGCACCCGAAGAGGAAGGAGGGTGAGTGGTATTCCGCGCAGGATCGCGTCGCCTTGCAGCCAGCTGACGTGCATGGTCATTGTCAAACTCGAAATAGGCCTTGCTGATTCGCTCTGTTGCTGAGAACCAGACCGACGGGTCTTAATACCTGCCTGTGATAGGCCTGTGCATGGTAGTACTGCCTCCACACCGGCGTCCCTGTCAGTCGCCCCCTCTAAAAGTTCCCTCCCCTGACCCCGGTGCCAAGTCATGAGTCCTTTTGTCGTTTGTTGTCGGTGAAGAGTGGTGTCGGTTTACAGTTCCCCAGAGCTGCGCGGCGGGTGTTCAAGTCCCTACCAGCCAGCTGTAGGCGACAATGGTGTCGGGCTTCGAAGGAGGCGGCTTTTCGTCGCGTATATGTGAGGTGTGCACGCCAGATGCCCTGGGAAAAAATGTGGCTTCTCGGCTCGTCTGCGGCCCAGGCGGCACTGTCCGAGCTTCGACGGGCCAGGATGCTACTCTGTAAGATTGGGCTTTATGGGGGGAGATGGGCCAGTAGGGACAGGCCCCCGGGTTCTCCGTATTTTACCCCAAGCTCTGTGGGGGCAACCTGCCTGGCAAAGCTGGGGCCGGCCGGGGATGACTCCATCAGAGGCAGACTCGTGTTAGCCGCACAAATTGCAAGACACTGTTGCGGATACGACGCTCTGCTTCCATGGATCTCGGCTGCTGCGGCGAAACAAGGCCACTGAGGGGAGTGAGTGACGCTTCCACGGTGTAATCGTGAGGCAATCTCCTCGAGGTGCCATGTTCTAGTTAATGTCAGGGTTCGCTCACCCATATCCATCCGAGTTCTGGCCATCGCCCAGTCTTCTTGGCCTTGCCTTTCCTTTTCCTCCCATACACCACGTTGGCGTCGACAAACCGTACGCACATCGTAAACATGTCGACTCAAGACAACATCGAGCCGGCCAAGGAGTCGTCGAGCCAGAGCGAACATGTCGACCACCACGAGGACCTCAAGGAGAAGGACGTCCGCCACTCGGATGTCCTGGTCAACCCGGACCTGATGCACGAGGCCTTCGACGGCGAGAACCGCGAGCACGAGATGGGCGTGTGGGAGGCGGTCCAGACGTACCCATGGGCTTGTTTCTGGGCTTTTATCATGTGCTTCACCATTGTAAGTGCCCGCCGGTCCCCTGCCAAGAGGCTTGTCCGATGCCCAGAAGAGCTTGTTCCTGCGGGAGGAATCTTGGCTGACGCGCTATCTTTTCTTTACAGGTTATGGAGTCCTTCGACATGTTCCTCAACGGCAACTTCGTCGCCCTTCCCGCCTTCAAGGAAAGATACGGTGTCGCAGTTGCAGGTTCTCTTGACAAGTCCATCGAGACCAAATGGCAGAGTTCGCTCTTCCAGGCCGGCCAATGTGGTGCGTTTGTGGGGGTCTTGCTGGCCGGTCCCATCACCAACCGGATCGGCTACCGCTGGACTACACTCTTGGCGCTGGTGCTTATGAACGCCACAATCTTCATCTCCTTCTTCGTGAGTCTTCCCCGGTTGGTGCAGCTGCTGGCCGTTGAACTGGCGCCTGACCTGATCCATCTAGGCCAACTCACTCGAGGTTCTCGTGATTGGGCAAGCCTTCGAAGGCATCCCTTGGGGGTTCTTCATTGCCAACTCCCCTGCCTATGCCAGTGAGATCGTGCCATTGTCACTTCGTGGTGCATGCACGGCTACTCTTCAGATGAGTTGGTCCATTGGTAGCATCATTGTCGGTGGCGCAACGTATGCCCTCAACCAAAGGAACGACGAGTGGTCCTGGCGAATACCTCTTGCCTTGCAGTGGATCTTCCCAGTAAGTCCGAGTCCTTTCTCGCAGACAGAGACAAAGTTTCTCCTGCAAGTTCCGACGGCTGAAACGTGCAGACTCCCCTTTTGGTCATCATCTTCTTCGCCCCCGAATCTCCATATTGGCTCGTCCGCCGTGGGCGCAAGAAGGAGGCCCTGCGTTCGATCGAGCGTCTCGGTCGCAGGTCCAGAATAAATGCTCAGAACGAGCTTGCTATGATCGAGCGAACGGTAGAGATCGAGGCCAAGAAGGGCGGTGACCCTACCCTGCTCGACCTTGTCAAGGGCACCGACCTGAGGCGGACAATCATTACCTGCTTGATCTACACGTCACAGAACTTTGCCGGCAACCTGATTGCCAACCAGGCCACTTTCTTTTTCGAGCGTACGTTCCAGCCCTCCCACCCCTTGTCCTCAGACCTCACATCTCTCAAGCTCAGATGACTAACTCTCAGCTCAGAGGCCGGCATGTCGACCAACTTCTCCTTCCAGCTGGGCCTGATCAACTCGTGCCTCCAGTTCGTCGCCAACATCGGCTCCTGGTTCGTCACCGCCTGGTTCGGCCGCCGCACCATCTACCTCTGGGGCACGGGCATAAACATCACCTTCCTCATGGTCCTCGGCATCTGCGCCTCGATCGCGCAGAACACGGCGACCAACTACGCCCAGGCCTGCTTCGGCATCTTCATCTCCTTCGTCTACGCCGGGTCCCTGGGGCCCATCACCTACTCCATCATCGCCGAGACGTCGGCGGTGCGGCTCCGCGCGCTCAGCACCGGCGTCGGCCGCGCCGCGTACTATGTCACCGAGATCCCCATGATCTACCTCGCCTCGCAGCTGCTCAACCCGACGGGCTGGAACGTCGCGGGCAAGTGCGGCTTCGTCTGGGGCGGCACCGCTTGTGTCTGCTGGGTCATGGCCTTCTTCTTCCTGCCCGAGCTCAAGGACCGCTCCTACCGTGAGCTCGACATCCTGTTCAGCCGCAAGGTCCCGGCCAGGAAGTTCAAGTCGACCGTCATCGATGTCCAGGAGAACGAGTAAGGTTTTCAACGATCATCTTAGATATAGAACGCTTCACTGCAAGTCTGCGCTCTGGCTACCGAGATGGCAATAGTAGTAGGAGCCCTGCACTTTTGAGCAGGACATCTGCTGGGTTCGTGTATTGTAGTCAGAGCAAGATCAATTGTATAGAGCGAGTTATGGGCCCAATTTGTTCGGCCCCGTTGGTTCAATTATATATATTACCCCTTCATGGTTTCAGACCCGTGACCTTGACTGTAGACATTCAATCAAAAACCTGCATGGTTGAGACCCCAAGCTGTACTTGTGTGGAACCAGCTTCCATCGCAACTTTGTGCGGACCTGCGACAAAGAGTTGAAAGCCTGCAAGTCTCGATGCCAGCCACGTACCGTAGCGCATTGCACCAAATACCCGAGCCTAAAGCTTCTGATGCAAAATTGGTACGCGGATCATTGAGCTAAAATGACAACGTAAGCCGACATTTGCGATATTCCCATCCCAGGAGAAATCGTCAAAGGTGGTGGAAGTGTTGACATAAGAGGACTAGTCACGGACGAACGGCATGAATTCGGTGTGACATGGTCTTGGACTTCTCATTAGACTATCCAAGCTTGAATTGCACTTTAATCGGATGCCCACTACCTCACTAATCAAGGTCTTTCCATCAGAAGCAGAGCGCGGCTCAGAGATGATGAGTCTACCTATCTATACGATGGCCATTCGGAGCATACCCGTATAATGGTCGCTGGCGCAGGCATGCCTTCTACAAATGATAATCTCTTGGATCCGTCACTTTGACGCCACGCCTCTCCCAGACAGAATCGATATTCATGTCGGCACTGCCGTCATCCTTCAGGTTGATGAAGGGTTCGGGGTCTCCGGCCTTGGGATCTGGGTTTCTGAAAATGGTGTTCTTCGTCTGTGCCACAATCTGTCAGTCGCTGCAAAACAAGTACCAGGGTTTCTTCGTTGGGACCTACCAATCCTAGAGTCAAGTGAATCCCAGCCGGACCAACCACAATCTCCTCGCTGGGCTGCCTGCCCTCGACCATGGCCTGTATATTCTTCGCCACAGCGACTGCCTGCGCGAACCCGGGACGGGCGGCCTTGTGCGCCCCGGAATCAGCAACGTCCCCGAGGGCAAAGAGGTAAGGGTACGCCTGGTCCTGGAACTGCAGCGTCGGCTTGACGCGTATGAAACCGTTCTCGGGGTTGATGAGCGAGTCGTTCGAGGACGGCGCCAGGTCCCTGAGGAACTGCGTGTTGGGGATCTGCCCGGTCGCCTGGACGACAAAGTCCGCCGTGAGGGCCCGCCCGTCCTGGAGGCTCACGGTGATGGGCTCGCCTGTCCCGCCGAGGGGGTATCCGCCGGCCGGGATGCTGACCCGCGAGCCGCCGACGAACTTGACGCCCAGCTCCGCGAACCTCTCCTTGATCATGTCGCTCAGCTTCTCGTGGTAGACCGGCATGATGTGCTCCCGCGAGTGCACCAGCGTGACCTCCTTGTCCGGGTAGATCTCCTTGAGGTCGCAGGCCATCTGCACGCCGACGGCGCCGCCCCCGATGAGGATGACCGACTTGGAGTTCTTGATGCCTTGGTTGTACTTCTTGAGGTACTCGACCCCCGGCAGCTTCTCATCTTCGGGCATGGAGCCAGGCGGGGCGAGGCGCGTGCCTGTTGCGGCAACGAGATATTCGAATGGGAGCTGCTTTGAGCCCTTCCATTCTCGGTCTAGAGTTAACTCCTTGAACTTGAGTGACACGACTTTTGCCTGCACGATTTCGTGCAGGTCTTTATTTGGTGCCGCATTGAAGAGGCCCGAGTATGGGATGAACGCCTTGTGCTCATAGTCTGGTAGGATGGCGAATCGTGGCTTGTATTTGTTAACGTCATTGTACAGTGGAGCAAGATAGAATAATTTAGTTGTGTGGGAATGGCAGAGAGAGCTTGAGCGAGTGTGTCAATGCCATCTCGAAGAGTCCGCGCCGTGGGTTGCTTCGTAAGCAGGCAGGGAGAGCTGGCGTCGGGACCGCTCCGGTTACGGAACGGTAACGCGACACGGGAACAGAGAGTCAACTTACAAAAGCGAAGAGGTGATTGAAGTGGCTGTGAGGGTCGATGAGGAGTACCTATAGCATGTTTGTTTAGTAAATTGGAACCCATGAGCACCGTTAGGGCCCGAGTTGAACTTACGCGATGCGTTGCAGGCAGCACGTTGGCGAGTTCCTTAGCCGCGTTCTACCTCGATGTTCTTGTTAGTGATCGAGGGTGTCTCGTCGTGCGCACCAGCACGCGTGGTGGGTCTGCCAGGCTCGCTCCCTTACAATTCCAACATATGATCCGCCAACAACGACGACATTTCTAAGACCGGAAGCCATTTTTGGAGATCTGATATCTATAAAGAAGCCTAGGAGATACGATGCGAAGACGCCAAGGGCAAGCAATAAAAGCGATGTCTTAAATAGTCAAGTGACCTGTCTCATAAGGAAATGCAGGGCCGATGTACGGTGACACTAGCGACTACTGACCAGATTGATAAGATGACGAAAACAAGGACAAGCCATTCCATCCGCACCCCGAGCACAGATGGGTCCCGGATGCTTAAAAAAGGCTTGAGAAAAAAGGGGCCGGGCCGCACCTCGGGTCTCGGAGATCTCGCCGTTAAGACTTTGTCCCGGAAAGGTGGAGGGCAGCGCGCACGGAGGCGCTGCCAAAACTCGGAGTCGGATTAAACTTTTTCGAAAATACGCGCAAGTACGCGCAATGCGGGACGGATTTAACCTGTTGCTCATGCGTTTCGGTTTTCCCGCACTTTAATACCCGACTCGATCATGTCAACCTGACTGCATTCCTTGCATTGAGTTGACTCACGGCGCGACGTCGTTCTGCAGATGCGCGCTGGAGCGTCTGAGCGTGAACCTGAGTCCAACCCGCTTTCGTTCGATGGACCTTATTCCGGGGCCGAAGATGGACTAGAAAGTTCGTTGCAACGCTCGGTGCTTGCACTCAAATCATAAATTATAATATTTCGTTAATTCGTGGATACACTTCATCGTATCGATCAGTCTCGATCCCGGACATCTCCATTCCTATAAAATGTCGCCTCGTTCGCACCCTCTGCCGAAGTCTGGATCTCGCCGTTCCTCTGGATGATTAGTGTTGGGCTGTCATTTGCATTCCCACCCGACGACTTTCCCGCCTGTTTGCCATCCACAATTGGATCGGACGATGCATTGCGCTCGTTTGGACTGCTGTAAGATTGCATCTCGACATCGATGATGTGCTCCGAGCTGTCGGAGCTGTGATGGCGCCCAGCCGTCTTCAGCGTGAGCCCTGGGCTTCTGGGGTCTCGGATCCTGGATTTCATCGTGCGACTGCTCGCGACCCCGGTGCCTCGATTCGTGTTGCCGTCGGAGCTGGATTCGAGTCGTCCCAGCCACGGCGACAGCCATTTTCTGAATAGCGGAATTATAGGTGCCAAATTGGTGGTCACCATGCCCACGAAGCACTCTCTTAGAGCCCACGCGCCGTCGCCGTTGCTGTTCGAGTTCTGGGGCGTGTTAGCGACAAATGCTCCGGGTAATTTCCGCATACCACTTACCACGACAATAACAACAACTCTCACGATCGCCATAGCTGTGATGAGACTGCTACAGCTGAAAAGACTGACGAGGGAGATCTTCTGTACTCTCCCAAGTGAGGCTCGCAGCAGCGCGGGCACCGGTATCGAAATCAGGTAGATGTCCGTCAAAATGTTGCCAGCGAGTGTAACTCCAATCAAAATTGGTGAGACGCCAGCATAGCAAATTGGCCCAGGATCAGGAAAGATTTGCCACATCTTGTTGAGTGGCCGACAACTTGCGAGCACTGTTACAACGATAGACACCCAGGTAACAATTAAAAGAATTGTACCAGCCCATGCTCTCCTCCTTGCTCCGGTGATGCCCTCCTGCACTGAGTTAGTTTCCCCATTGGGTGCAAAATTTGGTGCAAACGAGCAAGACAAGTGAAGGATGTTGGGGCAGCTTACAGTGAGCCGGACCACGAAGAAACAGAGGAGAGATCCTTTTAACAGCCACAAGACTAGCGAGTATGATATCCACGCAGCTAGCTGCACCTTGGATCCCAAGACTCGAAGCCCAAACTCCTGGCTCCCGGGGCCATCGTTTGCAAGCCTAGCGCGGTACTCGTTTGTCATGGAGTCGTTTGCAATACCAACGGCCGTGACGCCAATCACATAGACCTCAGCGGTGAGGATAACATACCAGACCTGCAT
This sequence comes from Diaporthe vaccinii, assembly GCA_039880775.1. Classification (NCBI taxonomy): domain Eukaryota; kingdom Fungi; phylum Ascomycota; class Sordariomycetes; order Diaporthales; family Diaporthaceae; genus Diaporthe; species Diaporthe vaccinii. Next base: position 238,120 of record JBCEDN010000029.1, read on the forward strand.
GCTGTCAGCAACGTCGAAGGACACATGCCGGTACCCAATCAGCGCAGAGCAGGAAAGAGTAAGACTAACCACCGCGATCCAGACAAGGTAGTCGTCCCAGCCAAATCCACTCCTGCCGGGGATGCTCGCCCGCGCGTAGGTGCGCAAGGCCGTGATCACTATTATTATGACGAGATATGCGATCCATTCGACCGCGAGCTCGACGGTCGCTGCCCCGGAAGCGGCGCCCACTGCATCCAGTGTCGCATTCCCGGTACTCATGACGGAGGTAAGCCCCCTTCGTAGGCGGGACTGGGCGTCTGGGGACAAGAAAGAATGGAGATTAGAACGACATTGACTATGATTAAACGAGGGCTGTGCAAGAGCCAAGGAAGAGAGTCAGACGGATTATCTGATGGCCTGTGGGGACGGGCAGCACCTATTGTTTAACAAGAACGTCGAGAACGAGCGATGTACTGTCAGGGGGTTGGAGGTGGGAAACGTGAAGCCGTCTTAGCCGATCCATGCAACGTCAAGGGTAGTGTAGGATCCCATCGCACTTCCGCAATGCAACATGGGGAAAGGCAAGAGAACAATCCAAGACGGAAGACCTCTCTCGCGCCTGCCCGGCGGCCGGGGCCGGGGCCCAGATAAGAGGGACAGGTGTCCGTCCAGTCATGCAAAGAAAGAGTCTGCATCTGCAAGGCGCGCCATCCCCCCAGTTTGCTGATCCGCACCTGCACACTACTTGCAGGGTTTGGAGCTTAATTGCCCGTGTTCGCCGCTTGCTGCTCGTTATCAGTACGTACACAAGCGGGTGTTGCGTCAATGCAAGGCCTGCGGAGGGCGCTCTCAGACGTGACTGCCGCAAGGAACCTGACGCGCAGCCAGTGCTTGGCCGGTGCCGCCGGTGCATATCGCTCGGTGTCCCAAACTATAAAGAATCTGCGCGACGCGCACCGGCATCCAACCACCTTTGTTTTCCAACGGAGATGCGACGGTGATACCAGTGAGGCTTCATTATCATCGCGGCCCTTATGAGACCCGTCGCCGGCCCCCTCGTAACGTGGGGGGAGGGGGGGAAGAGACGGGTGCAGCAGATAATCGCATAGGTTTGTTGCTGTTGCGGCGTGATTGCGTGGGCGGCAGTCTGCAAAGTTCGCAACTCTATCTGACACCCAGCCGGCAGCACAGATGCCCACGTTTCTCGGGCAATTTATGCGGGTGGGCAGGGTGCGCCATCCCGGGGCCCCGGGGTTAAGGGGGGCAGGGCGGGCGCCCAATCCTGGACCGCGCAACCTTGGAACGGCCCTGGCGGCGACGCTACGGGGAGATCTACCTGTAACATATACGAATGCAGGCCGTGGCCCGCAGGCAGCTCAAACGCTAGCGCGTGATGTGGTTGCCAGAACTCTCCCTATAGGAATACCTCCCGCAAGAGAAGATCTCGAACACTGACAGGCTGACAGGAGAGAGCACTACTGCAGCTAGCTCCTATAGAACCGCCAGTTATAGGTCGACTTGTCAAGCCCTATAGGAGGATCTCCCGTACATCATTATCTGACACCAGCCACTGATGTTTGAGATCCATCCGCAGGTCACCAGATTGGGGCAGCAACGTCGAAGGCGTCAGAGGTCCCCTGGCAGTGAAGAAGACCAATCGCAGCAGACTTTTATCTGGTTTCAAGTCGTCGGTGATGATCCTGATTAGATGCGCGAAGATATGCAGGACCAAGAGGCTTCTCGTACTGCAAGTAGAATGCCCAGCCGCGACAAGCCTCCAAACAGGAAAACGTTTGCCCGGTTTATGCATGCCCTGCCCTGGGCTGCAGGGTATTAATAGCACGGTGAACCCGGCCGCGCTGACCGCCGTGCTCGAGGGGCCCCCCAAAGCTAGAAATCTAGGTTCGAGATCCATTGTTCGAATCTGCATGTTTCTTAGGACGAATCGCATACCTCGAAGGCAACCGACTCGGTGGGTGTTCCGAGGACAAGCTACGATAATTGAAATACAACGGGCTCCCAAGCATAAGCTTAAAAGCGCGTCATGTACGACGTTGGAGAGGCCCAAAAATGATGCCTTATCCGTTGGATGAGCGGAGATCTAGCTTCATCTGAGCTTCCCAGGACAGTATCACGATGAGCAAAAGTGATCCCACCTTCGATAAGCTGTATTGCTCGCTCGAGGATGGTGATATCTAGGCAAAATGGACGACCACGGGATCGAACCGTGTACCTCGCGCATGTTGATAACTCATCTCAGAAGAGAAGATTGATGCTAAGCGCGCGCTCTACCATTTGAGCTAGACGCCCTGTAATGGTATCAAACCTGGGCGTGATGGTCAAGAAGAAGTTTGCTGGTTGTGGGTATCGTGGGTGGATCGTGGGCGCCGGTGTGGGGTTTGTGAGTCGGGGCCGTACCGGGGACACCGAGGCAGGGACAGGGACTCTATCGGTCGACTGGACCGAGCAGGGCAGAGGTTGCTCTATAGCATAGCTTTCTTCTGTCACTATACTATTAAAGTCAGACGATGCTCTTGAGAATCCGTAAGCAGGTATGGGGTTTGAAATATCTCTGGGCTGTTGGGAGTTGGGATGTATCTGGGGTGATTCCGGAAGTGGGTACCGGCATATGTATAAGTCTACTTACGACCTCGGTCGCACATCACGAGATCAGACTGATATTCGACGCCGGAATCGTTCACATAGCATATGGTAATATATGCTTAAAATTGAAACTTGATTTATTTGTGGTCTACAGAGTTTGCGAGGAAGACCTCATTCTATTTCAACAGCTAAGCAGACCCGGTTCCCCTCCAATTCCGGAACGCCGAGCGCACCTGAATGAATCGGACTACGCGCGCCTCTGAGCTTTTCTAATTTCCCCAAGCGCATGTGCAGTCCTTGTAAGGCCTGCCGCATGCCTTGCAGGTCTCCCTGCAGACAATGTGCGTAGTGCCAGTGGTAGCGCGCATCTTGATGACAGATCTGATGATCAGAGTGGTCTTTAGATGTTGTTTGGGACTTGATGTTTGAAACTTTTAATACTTGAAATTTGTGATCGATGTGTTCTTGGCGATTATGTGGATGATATGAAGATACACAGATGGGAGTCGAAAAACGAGAGGTTTCTCTGAGTTTATAGGAGTTGCATTCATGTTTCACGGTGTCCAGAGTAAGCGCTGAGCGAGTGACCAAGGCTAGAACTGCAGCATGTAGACTATATGATTCACGGGATGTACAACGTCATTCTGCAATGGCTGATTTGTGTGTGATATTTAGTATACTGTTCTTGCTAGTGGTTATAAATGCCTGAATGTGCGAAAGGCAGAGATCAGCTCTCCGAATGGCATGCGCAGTCCCCCCCCCTCCCCCCAAAAGAAAAATAAAAGAGGACACCTCAGTCGTTTGCGACGTAGACGAACACAAATGGAGACTTATCTGACGTTGATGAGCCTGCAGATCACAAGACAACCAATATTCGGCTCTGACATGGAGCTGGGATGGAGTGAGCGACAGTGCTGTCCATAAACCTTCAGTGTCACTGTGGAACGGACAATTCTGGAATTGTCTGAGTTAGACGAACCCACAAGATCAATATGCAGCCCGCCGCCTCGCCGCTTACCTGCAGATGCCCAGGTACGGCTTCTTCGCGACTCGCCTCAACCTGCCTCAACCTGCCTCATTACTGCCTGATTGGTGCCTTAGGCTTTTCCTGCAAATGTCATCCTCATGGTGTCACATCTTTTCGTGGCAGAAGCGCCACCCAGGGGAACTGAAAAGTCCGCTGTGGCTTTTGCTTCTAAATATTGCGAGGCTCACCGCTTTTCCATGGCCAACGTTGAATCTCAACCATCCTAATTCACATCGCCCACGCTACCCACTGGAGTCAGATTTTCAAAATCAGACCCACCGTTACAGCAGTCTATCAATCTCATACCATAACCACTATCGAGATATTTAGTTGCAGATCTTTATAAAGCTCCTACTATCATCATGTCCTGGTACCATGAGCCTTCTCCGAGCAATGCCGACGACTTCGGAGAAAGGGTAAGTCAGCTCAAAGAAAGCTTACCATCGCGGGATTTCGACGCCCAGGACCCCATCTCGCTGCGACTCAAATAGTACAAACCTCGATCAGAGCCGGAAGCCGACTACAAACGAGCACTTGAGTCGCAAGCTGAAATGAGGCTACAGCTTAAGCAGCTAGACGGTGCAACTGGACGCAGCGATCACCTCGAGTGGACTGAGGAACTCGATATGATTGTCCTAGAAGTGAGGCTTCGTTTACTTTGCCTTCGGGGTTATCAAAGCGATAGATAATTCAGGTATTTATCAACCAAAATGAAGAATTCGGTTTGTGATTCATTCCTAAAACTTGATACCAACAGATTCCTCGGCGATCTGTATAACCACCTTGCAGATTCATTGGAAATCTGATACAACCCGAGGAGCAATACGCGTGACCTTGAGGAAGCGGTGAAATATGCGAGCCTTGCCCTGTCCTACACTCCAACAGATCATCCAGATCTAGCGATTAGGTATCGAGGTGTCGGGGTGAAGTATACCTGCTTCTATGATGGAGATCGCAGTTTGGCTGTCTTCGACAAAGCGAAGGAGGCTCTAGGTCATGCGATCGACTTGGTGGCACAGCAAAACCCACATGAGGATGATAAAGCAGCAGACCTGCAAAAACGTCTTACAAACTTATATGAGCTTCAGCGAGGCGATCCCTCCTATCCAGATAAAGCGTGAGTGCCCTTCGCGCAAATGCCCTACAGATAAAACGTCATTGACAGCTGGCACAGTCGAAAGGAGGCTAGACGATGGTTCAAATCCGAAATGGATGAAGTAAATATCTGCAAGTAGTGTAGTTGTATGATATTTGCACGCTGTGTCTTGGACATCAAGCTTCGAGGCAATATACCAGGAGCGGTGGATTTGGCTTCCTACTAAAAAGTTTTAGCTATGGGCAACTACAGAAGGCCGCCGGTATCAGAGAGCGACATCGTCAAGATGGCGGTGTTGGACACCGGGAATGATCTTGATCACCCAAAGTTCAGCCGGTACAAAACAAGGAACAAAATCTCACAAGAATACTACAAAGACTTCGTGTACAACGACCAAATGGCTCGGGATAGCAGCGGACATGGCACTCACTGCGTACATACGATACTCAAAGTCTGTCGCACCGCGAAGATCTACGTCGCCCGAGTCTTCGATTCAGATGCAGGGGATGAAGGCACAGCGCAAAGAGTTGTTGATGTAACTTCCTCCCTCCAAACTGCGATCGGGATCGAGATTTCCATAGAAACTAATAAGCATGCAGACAATAGAATGGGCAGTGGAATGCAAGGTCGACATCATATCAATGGCATTTTCATTCCCTCAGCATCACGTAAATGTGATGAACGCCATCTCCTCGGCCAGAGATCAGCACGGTGTACTCTTCTTTGCCGCGGCAACCAACGACGCACATTTCAAAGAGGACAGTGTTGGGTTTCCGGCAACCATGGCTGATGTCATCATAGTCAACTCGTGCAGCTATAACGGCCAACAGTCCAGGTTCAGTCCAGACAGCGATCGCAATACCGCCAATGCGCTGAGCACCCTCGGAGAAGAGATTGAAGCGGCCTTCCCAGTCACATTGAATGATGGCAAGCCTCTAAAATGCCTGACCGGTACTTCAATGGCAACATCCATTATGTCAGGCATTGCTGGACTTCTTATCGAGTTCACCAAACTCTGCGGCGACAGCTCTCTCCCCAAAGACAACGTCAGCAACATGAGAGACCAGCTTCGTACGCCTGAAGGAATGAGGTCTGTCTTGTATCACTGTATGGCTGGGGTCCGGCAGCCAGAGGCACCAAAATATAGCTACATACTTCCATGGGTGCTGTTTCGAGGACATAAAGAGAGCTTGGTGGCATCGCTAATGACATAGTACGTGCTATGAAGACGGGCATTTAGCGTTGTAGCTTTGTTTATATATGTATTTCTCTTTCAACACTACCAGAGGTCGTGGGCTCCGTCAACCGTGTATAGGCACAGTCCTTAACTAGAAAGATTTGGGTCCTCGAGACTTCCGAACGGGTCATCCTTCAACGCTTCCAAATCATATCCCTCAGGCTCCGGGAGAGACTCGTCATCGTCGTCCGTGTCTTCGTCAGTTGATCCACCATCCTCATGAGATGCGGTGTGACCGTAACCGATGGGATTGTAGGACGTCCAAACACGGTAAGTGATCTCATGAAGTCTGTATGCGAAGATAAAGGGCGAGATCTCCTCCGTATCTTCACTGGCGGCATTGGCAGCATCCTGTTCACCTTCAAATCCAACTTGAACAGGAGCATGGGGTTGTTGTAAGTCCGCTCGCGTATGTACAACGGTATGTGATGCTTTCTCCGCGAGTGAGCTCTTGCTACCGCCTGAGGCTATTCACAGCCCCGTCACCAGAAAAATTCTGCGGCGCAGCTTCCACCATTGTGTCTCGTTTGGTACGTCGCCAGCGTTGAGAACCTCTCTGCAGAATTCTAGGCTCGGCTGAAACATCTCGGAGGAAAGTTGACTGAAACTCAAATTGGACCGATGTTTCTCTTTGCCCGTCTGCTGTGCGTCAACTCCACCAAACAACCCTTTGGCATTGCAATATGCTGCAAATGATCTGGCCATAGAACCCATGGACTCCATCCGTACTCCCTTCTTGTGAACTTCATCTTTATGGGTGTCAACTCCAAGCGCAATTCGATCTGTCGTCTTGGGGATGAGCCCACTAGCTGGATCTCGCCAGTCTCCCAGAACTTGGCCAAGGAACAGAGCGCCTCCTGGTTGGAAGTCCTGGCCCGGAGTGAACACCCAATTCTTTACTTCTTCGGTCATTGTTGTGAACAAGCTCCACCCACTGGTGAATGGTCTTGAAAGAATTATAATATGAAGAAGCAGAGCTGCATATAGTGACGATGGAGATGAGGCCCCGGGGTTGACGAGTCCGTGACAACATCCCCCTTGAATGACTGCCTTCAGTTGAACATGTCCGGTATTAATAATGCGTCGTAACAACAACCTATGACGAATGCTTCGTTGTCTTTCCCTCTTTTCAACATGCCACATGGTGCATCTAAGCCGATGGCGCCGATTCTCCCATGCCACGAGCACAGTTTCAGCCCGATTCATATCAGTCAGAGACGTTGCGGCTGGAAACCGAATTCTTCCGGCTTCCCCTTCGTCTAACATTCTGTGTGGCGTAAACAGTCCAATAGCGCTCACCGCCAAATATCATATTCGTAAGAGAAGCTATATTATCGTAAGCACTGTGGGCCAGCTGATGAAACATTACGTGTCATTTGGTCTCCTGATTCGCCCTGTTCTCATGCTGTACAACGGATGTAGCCTTCTAGCTCTTAGCTAGACGGGTCTTTTGCGGTTCAGCTTCAAGCCTCAACAGGACTTTGAAACGAGCTGGCGTACAGCCAAGCAGCCACGGCCTTGAGAAATGAGCACTCCGGGGCACCGACTTGATCTTGGTTTCTTATGTCCAAGTGCTGCGAGCGCTTCGCAAGTCTCACCTGTGGCAGCCGGTTCGCCAATGGACCCTGCTTCACTCGACCTGCACCTGACCATCCCTTTCCAGGATTTTCATCCCCTTGGCCCCCCTGATTGTCTCTCTCGGCTCCTTGGTCATGCCTTGCACACTGAAGTAGGTCCCGTCTTTTCGAGGATCTCCGGGGAGCGAGGAGAGCGCATGGTCCACGAAGAGCCGTAAGTCCTTTCCCACTCAGCTTCGGTAATGTGGGGTCCGTCCACAAAGAGGCCAGGGCACCGCCGGGACTGCCAATAGAAGTATGCTCTTGGCCTAGGGGACGCGCGCATAGGTTCTGGTGCAGTCTTACAGTATAGTCGCTTCGTCGCCGCCATAGATTGACCATGTAATTCAATATTACTAGCTTATACATCCTTAAGGTAATCTTTCCCCCTTACGCGTGGCCTGTCCAACCATCGATCCAGTCGTGTCCTCAGCATACCGCTTGTAGGCCTCGATGTACTGCTCATCATCACTCCACGTCTCCTTGACACTCTGCCTGGAGGTGATTGCGTCAAACCACTTCTGCCACCTGTTCCAGATTTCTTCATCCTTGGCTCTTGCCTCATCAATACCCACACCACCAGGCTTGTAGTGATCGATCAAGAACAGCCTCTTGGCCCAAGGCGCTAGCATGACGTCGACGAGGCTGAAGCGCTCCCCGAGAAACCACGGTTCACTACCATCCATCTGCTGCACCAGATTCTTGATGTTGCCCAGGAACTCACTCCTCGCATCCTCGATACTGTACGCCTTGTCCGGCGTGTGCTGGAGGAACTTGTAGAACCCGGGGATGATCTTGGTGCTGATGTGGTCGATCCAGAGCCGACACCTCGCCCTCTCATATGCATCCTCGGGGAGCAGCCTGTGGCCGAACCTGCTCTCTTCCGCGTAGGCCTCGTCCAGGTACTCGCAGAGTACCAGGCTCTCGTACAGTGGCTTTTGTTCCTTGCCACCCCTGCCAACTGGCACGCCGAGGGTGGGGACAAGGCCGCGCGGATTGAGGGCCAGGAACTCTGGCGCCTTGTGATAGGGGTTGATTTCTATGTATTGGTGGGGGATCTTCTTCTCGTGGAGCACGATCCAGGACCGCTGCACAAAGGGGCAGAACCAACCACCGTACAGCTTGAGGGGGTGCTCTGCTGAGTGGGCGGCGGCGAATTTGGCGGCCAGGCCCGAGGTGTGAGGTTCTAAGCTGGTATCGACTGGGTTGGGCATTTTGGAAAGTGTGAATTTTCGGATTTGAGAAAAGCTTCGTAGAGTAAATATCTTGGAAAGCATGAGAGATTGGAGGGTATCACAAGATGAGGTTGGGAAGAAGAGTCGGACATCATCACCACCTCGTCGATGTTTCCCCACGTCATGTCGATGATATAAGAGAGCTGATCCCTGACCCTGATCAGGCGGGGGTCCCCTGCACCCAAAACAGCCCCACCAAAATTTCCATCAAGCTTCCAGAGCTTCAACCGTTCTCAGTGCCCGCGATACTGCCGTTTGCATGCCAGCTTCCCTCAACAACCCACATTCCTCCGATACAGACCACCGCCCACGCACCCAAGAAACGTCACCGATCCATACGAAACCCCTCGGGTAGCTCCCATCAACCTGTACCAACAACACTCACAACCAACACCAGCGCAATGCCCCTCGACACATCCTCCTACTCGCTCGCCCTGCTGCGCGTCGACGGCCGGCGATGGAACGAGCTGCGCCGGTGCCACGCCCAGATCCGCACGCAGGCCGCCGCCGACGGGTCCAGCTACCTCGAGATGGGCAACACAAAGGTCATGTGCGTCGTCACGGGGCCCACTGACCAGCAGTCCGCGCGGCGCGCAGGGGGAGGCGGCGGTGGTGGTGGACAGCGGTCCGAGCAGGACAAGGAGGCCGAGGTGGCCGTGAGCATAGTGATCGCGGGCTTCAGCAGCGTGGACCGGAAACGCAGGGGACGAGGCGACAAGTAGGTACCCTGGTCATTACAATCACGTACAACAACAGCAACAGGGCACTGTCCCAACGAGAGCAAAGGGTCTGGGGGCGCAGTGGAAACAAGACCGACCGACTGACATGGCACAACTTCACGCAGACGAATCTCCGAGATGCAATCGACCCTCTCGCACGCCCTCTCCTCGACCCTCCACACGCACCTCTACCCCCACAGCACGATAACCTTCTCCCTGCACGTCCTGTCGCAGGACGGCTCCCTCCTCGCGGCCCTGATAAACGCCTGCGCCCTCGCCGCCGTGGACGCGGGCATCCCCATGACCGACTACGTCGCCGCCTGCACGGCGGGGAGCACCTCGACGCACGCGGCCGGCGATGAGGGCGCCGACCCGCTGCTGGACCTCAACCACCAGGAGGAGCAGGAGCTGCCCAGCCTGACGGTCGCGACGCTGGGCGGGGCGGGCGACCGCGTCGCCGTGCTGGTGTGCGAGAGCCGCGTGCAGGTCTCGCGCCTCGAGGGCATGCTGGCTGTTGGTGTGGACGGGTGCAAGCAGGTGAGGCAGATCCTGGACGCGTGCGTGCGGGAGCGGGGCGCGAGGATGATCCGCGAGGGGGCGGTGGAGAAGGGTGTTGGTGTAGAGGAGATGGAGATCGATGGGTGATTGTGCTGAATGAAAGGAGTAGGCAAGGCTTAGGAACTTCTGCGGGCAGTTTTCGTGTTACGAGGGACGGTTGTTTGCAATGCTAGGTCATGATACCCCCAGAAAGCATGGACTGGATGTGAGGTAAGAGAAACTTCCTATTCCACCTCAATTCGAAATATCGTCTCATTCATCCCTTCAGGCCACAAGGCATTTCGCCCATCGGGTTAATATAAAAAAAAAACAGATCGATCCCAAACCAAGACGCCGGCTAACATTACATTCACACCTCAGTGATAAGGGCCTTCTCAAAGCTCGTCATGAGCGGACTCGGTCGGCTTCTCCTCGGCAGTCTCCTCCTGAATAGTAGGGTCCGCACCCTTCCACGACGTCTCCTCTTCCGTATTGCTCTCCGAGATCTTCTCCGCCTCGGGCGTAACCTCCGGCTCAGTGGTGGCGCTGTTCTCAGTGGCCTCGCCGTCGGTGGCCTCGGGCGTGGGCTCCGGGGAAGGCTCGGGCGTGGCCTCGGAGGAAGCCTCCGTCTCCTCGGCTGCGGCAGCGACGACGCCCTCGGGCAGCTTCCGCTTGACACCCTCGCTCATGCGGATCTGGTCGACCCAGCTCTCGATGCTCTCGTGGCCAAAATCCTCGCCCTCGTACAGCCTCCACCAGCCACGGCGTGCGTTGACGGCCAGGACCTGGACCTCTCCCGACAGCTCGAGGGCCTTGAGGACGTCCTTCGAGTGTGCGTCGTCGGTGTGAACCTCATACATGGGGAACAGGTGGCGCTTGCTCTGGGCGTGCTTGTGGGCGAGCTGTGCAAGGGCAGCCAGGGCCTTGTCGGCTGGCTCACCGCGGTTCTCTTTAGGGACGAAGGCCAAGACACAAGTGTGTGACTTGGGGCTGAGGCAGTTCGACACCAGCTTCTCGGCCGAGTTGATGATGGGGATCGGGAGGGGGCCCTCGAAAATGACCGGCTTCTGGATGTTCTCGTCGCCCACCGGCTCGGTGATCTTCTCGTCTGCCTCGGCGGAGGGCTCCGTCTCGGGATCCGTCTCTGCAGCTTTGGCTGGCTTCTTTGGGGTGGAGGACTTCGTCTTGCTCTTCTTGGGCGCGGGATCGGGGTTGGGAGAAGCGGCCTGGGATAGAAACTTGACCATAGCCTCCTTCTTGAGCTCGCCGTCGTACACGATGCTGTCCTTGTCGCCGCCTGGGAGGAGAACCAGGGTTGGGTACTTCTCAATGCCAAACAATTCGACTGCTGTCTTCTGTGTGTTGCGGACTTGTCCCACGGTGATGACGTCGAGGAAATCGATGGCGAGGCTCTTCAGGAGCGCGCTCGTAGTGCCCTTCTCCGTAAATAGGATAGCTTTGGCGGACTCGTTCTTGGTGGACAAGAAGGTATCGATCTCCTTGTCGGAGACGCGCTGGACGTGGTTGTTGATCTTGTCCACGACGGCGTCCACGATGCCCTTTGCAGTGCGGGGGCCCTGGTAGTCCTCGACAACGGGCTTGCCCTTCTTTGCACCGGGTCGCACGATCTTCAGGGTCGGGAAGCCCTGGACGCCCATGGTGCCGCAGAAGGGCTTGTTGGCGTCATCGTCGCAGTCGACGGCGGCGACCTTGGCGAGGCCGGCGAGGTTCTTGGCGGCCTTCTCGTAGGCGGGCTGGAGGTTCTTGCAGTGGCCGCACCAGGGGGCGTAGAACTCGACGATCTGCAGGGACGACGAGTTAGCTCAGGGTGGATCTAGGAGCATGCAATGTGGGAGGCCATGAGCTAGCTAGATCTGGGTCTGGGCCTTGAATGGAGTGGAAGGAGGGAGCTTTACGGAGGTATGGTTGGATTTGGCGATCAAGTTGTCGTAGTTCTTTGCATCGATCGAGAGCACGGCAGAGCTCTTGGGATAGAGGCCGGCATTGGCAGCAGGCAGGGCAGCCAGGAGGGCGACGGCTGCGGTCGAGAGAGTGGGGTGATGCATGTTGGATTGCTAGACGTTGACTCGTCCGCGGAGCTCGAACAGGGCGGGGCAGAGGGTATGGAGGAGAGCAGATCCAAGCCAACTGACTTTACGGTGTGTAATCAATGCGATCAATCCGAAGTGCCTCTCGATGTGCTGATTAGACTTCAAAGTTCAAGGAGAGGCATGTCCTGGTGGGAGTGGAGCTGGAAGGCAACACAAAATATGGATGAGAAGCCGGTTGCCTCGTGTGAAGTGCAACAGGCGATGTGGTACTGGCACCTTTAAGTGAAGTGAAAGTGCAAGGTGTCACGTTGAGTGTCTTGCCTATTTTCGAAAAGGCCACGGTGGAGGAAATCCTAGTTGCAGGGCGACTTATACGAGGGGGTGGGCAAAAGGGAGGGGGAATGGGTGTGGTGAGGAGACGGCGAAGGCTTCTAGAAGCGACGGTAGCAACATCAGAAATCCGGGGTAATTAATTCAGATGCCACGCTGGGGTCTCTTCGACAGCTTCAGCCACACCTGCCTCTGAACTCATCTGTGGCACGAGCTTGATCAGTTACAAGGTCGTGCAGACGAGCAGAGAAGGGTGACCAGGGTACTTCTGCTCTAGAAATGTTAGGCTAGACTCCCAGACTCCCCGTTGCAGGAGAGGCCAGGACGATCATCTACCCGTATTACGTTACGTACCTAGGTACCTAGGTATCTATCCGCCAAGCCAGTCCAAAGCACCGCTGCCCGTTCTGCCATCACAAAACACAATCACAAGCTTCCAGGCACACCCTGTTCTCCTCCTCGCTACCACTGCTCGTCTCTGATAGACACCACAGCTGGAATATTTGATAGTGATAGACTTGGTCGAGTTCATCGGTCGCCATCAAACAACCCACACCGTGTCACCCGTATCGAAGCGCAAAAAAAGAAGCCATCACCAGCCATGGCAGACGAAATACCGCAGGCCCTCAAGCAGGCCGACATCAACCTCTACAAGACGGCCACAAGGGCTACTCAGCTGTCCACCGTCAAGCCCATAGTCGCATATTGGTGTATGCGATCCTCCTTGCGCAGCTTCGCTGGCACTCCATACGGTATCGAGAGCAACACAGCTGACTGTTGGCAGGCGAGTACTGGGTGGTCAACCAGATCCTGGCGAGGAACCTGCACAGCGCCGATGCAGAGACTCTCAATTACACAACAAATCTGATGGACAAGCTGGAACAGGTGCGTGGCTGGTGATGATGACCTTGTCCTCCCCATGGACCGGCAAGAAGCGCGGGCTGACAGCAGAGCTCTTTCCAGACCAAGACCGAATACGCGAACGAGGACGCCATCATGGACGACGCCACTGCCCAGGCATACATCGAGCAGTTTGCGCAGGAGACATTGGACAGGGCGGAGCGAGTAATAAAGGCAAATAAGGTCACTCAGCAGACAGCTAGCACCTTTGACGCTGCCCTGACCTTCTTCAACCTCGTCAACATCTGGGGGCCACCCGACACCGAGACGCAGCAGAAGATCAAGTACGCCAAGTGGAATGCTGCGCGCATCACCAGGGCTATAAAAGAGGGCAAGGACCCCAACGAGACAAACCCAAAGAAGGAGGACCTGCCACCGCAGCAGCCGTCCCTTGATCCCACCGACCCCGACGTCCAGGCGCTCGGCAGCCCATCTGGACGGGAACAGGAACAATCGCACGATCAGGATCAGGGACAAGACCAGGTGCCGCGAGCTGCGACGGTGGAGGATGCGCCAGATCCAGACCTCAAGAGGGACTCTGCAGGGGTCTCTTTGCCGCATACTCCGGTCCTCCCTGACCCGCCCGCCTCTGTGCCCGACGATGGGGAGCTGAAACTCCCAAGTGCGCCGGGCTATGGTGACGAGGGAGGTTCTGCCGTCTCGCCCGGCTACTTCGACCCTCCGCCAACCCTCCCGTCCCCTATTTCACCCCCATCGAACCATCCAGCAAACTACACACCAGGTGGCGGCGCCCCTTCAGCTCCTCAAACATGGACGCCGACACCACCGCCGGCCGCCTCGTCCTTCGCACCACCATCTGCACCATCAGCCCCATCAGGCCCACCGACCTTTGCCCCGAGTCCATCCTCGACCGCAGCCGTCGCCCCGCCACCTACCTTCTCCCCACCACCGGCAGACCCGACCCCGAGAAACATGCCACCTCCGGCCGTCGTCCCGCGGCCCGCCGTCCCCGCTCCAACCAGCTTCGGCAACTCGGGCGCGGCCCCGACTGTGCCAGCCGCGCTCGGCCACGCGGCCCCGACTGTGCCAGCCGCGCTCGGCCACGCGGCCCCGGCCACGTTTACCGCTGACGATGCGGCCATGTCTCAGGCGCAGAAGCATGCAAAGTGGGCTATCTCGGCTCTAAACTTCGAGGATGTGCCGACAGCCGTGCGCGAGCTGAGGCGCGCTCTCGAGACTTTGGGCGCGAGCTGAAGAAACCTTTGGCGGACGACTCGCATCTCACATCAAGGCCAAGAGCTGACGAATTCTGCGATATCCGCGTTTCTTCGATTTTTTCTGTGTCCTGCTGGAGCATTGTATGGCGTTGGGGCTTATTGTGCAATTACCGAGTCGATCGTCGAATACCAATAATCTTATCCCACCATGTTTACCGCCTTCGGAACAAGTCGAGATCGCGTGTGACAAGAGACAGCCCTGGGCGTTGCTGACCTGGACCCTAGCTGATCCTCCCAGTTTCATGGTTGTGTATCCCTCCCATGTGTGATTGAGTTTTGATTTGCGGGGAGCGGTGGCCCTGCGGGCCTGTTCCTGGGCTACTCGAGCCATCGCGGGTTCCTTCTGGGGGCTCTAGATTCCAGATGTGGCTTGCTGACGGAGGGTGGGTCGTCGGAATGGGCCGGCTGCACTGGTATTCCGTACTGTATGTGCATGCAAGGCGTGCATAGCGGATGTGCTGCACGTGCTCGGAGTGTCTCGGCACAGTTCAAGCTGACGTGCATATGGGTTCGTTCTCTTACATTCTCGTGCTGCATCACGTTGGAGATTCGAGATATTGAGACCTACTATATGTGAGACATCAAGCAGGGGGCAATCTATATCCAACACAAGCCGTCGAAGTCGTCGGCCCACCAATGATGACGGTATGGCTTCCATCTGCTGAACCCACCTAGCGTTCTAGACTTTTGTTGTCTACCGCGAATGTCCGCCCGGACACTTGGCCTATGGCCCTGGGTCTATTCCTGTGGCTTACACTACGACTCTTTCCCCTGGCCGCTGGCCGTCCCCCTTCACCGCGACTTGCTGAACTTTCAGTTTGTTTGGTCGTGGCGGATTCTAGATGGACAGCAAAACAGGCCGTGGGCTTACTCAGTGGATAGCGGTGCCCTGCTGATATCAAGCTGATATTATGGCGGCCGTCTCCCTTGGCCAGCAGGCCGGCCGACGTCGAAAACGTGGTGCCATCTCACGACTTCTTAAACTACATTGTGTCCGCTGAGTACTACAAAGCAAACATACCTCCTTACACCAGTCTCTCTTTCAAATAAAACCACTGCTCATCTCCAGTCCCTCCTTCAGCTCCAAAGTCGAGATCCAAAGCAGGCCTTCTCTTTCACGTTCCTAGCGAGCAAACTTCCACTCCTTCATTATATCAGAAATAAATTCAAAATGTTCGCTCTGCACACCACGCTCTTTTCCCTCGTGGGCTTCCTTGCCCTCACCAGTGCCCTCCCGAGCGGCCCCAAGGAAACCCCTCCCCCATCGCTGGAGCAGCGCCAGGACAGCTTCATCGCCTACCATGCCCAGAAGCCCCGACAAGCCAGCGTAACCGCGGGGCCGGACCAACTGACCATCACTGTCGTTAACAAGATGTCCGAACCAGTGAGCACCTCGTACGTTGGCAACGCGGGCGTGCCTGGTCCCGTCTCCGGCGGAACGGGCACAGGTACTCTGAAGCCGGGCCAGACTGCCACACTCGTCGCTCCAAAGGACTGGGCGGGCAACGTCGCCGTGAACCTGAACAAGTACCCCATGAACGGAGACGTCTCGCTGCTCGAGGGTTCGTTGATGTCGTGGGGCGATGTTGGCTACCGCGTGGACATTGATGTCTCCTACGTGTGAGTATCGCCGATCAACCCCCACAAAAGAATACAAGGGGGAAAAACAACAACTGACAGCGAGACCCGCCCCCACGCAACAGCAACGGCTTTTCCGTCCCGATAACCTGCTCCTGCAACGCCGACAAGTCCGTGCTGTCGGGCTGCTCGCTCGACCTCTGGAGCATGGGCAGCTGCGCCGGCGACGCGGGCACCGACAACGGCCAGGGCGCGTGCGCGAACCCGCTGCGCCCGGACAACTCGGAGAAGCTGGAGGCGACGAGCTTCTTCGCGCCCTGCGAGGGCGCCGCCTTCACGTGGCCGCGCGACGACGCCAACTCGGAGGGCAAGTGCCAGGCCGCCGAGGTGACGTGCTGCATCGGCTCGACGGCCGACGGGTGTCCTGTGAACCCCAAGCAGAAGGGCTCGTCTTAGGAGACGGGGCACGTTATGGGCGGGCCCGGGTACGGAGTGGCCATGGAGGCCGGTACGCATGATGTTTTATGAACTTTACGAATGATGTCCCCTCTGGATTTGCACTTGGATGTGGTGTCAGTGCCGAGTACGCGAGACGTGCAATCTTTCCTTCGGGGCAGTGCCCCATGCCGGTCGCTTTCACCTGGTCGATCACGGTCTTTTTCCCTTCTACACACTCGTTCTAGCCCTCTGTGGGGCCTTTCCACTTGTTTCTGAGTATCTACTTGGTAGGACCCAGCACTTTGTACGTATGATGAGGCCACGAATACAGTCTATTGACACGACAACTCTAGATCTATGAGGCGATTTTCTATATCTTGCAAACCGTGTGGGATGTTGAAAGACGTGATATCTCTGACATCTGTTCTATTTTCCTGTCCCCCTCAGTCTATCCCACCCTTGGCAACCCGCAGTATCTCTTCCATTCTCATCTCTCCCCTCGCCTCCGTGTTTTTCTCGTGGTCTTCTTCCTTCTTCTCCGCCCCCCCCCAAGGCACTTGTGGACAACAGCGCCAGCCGCATCTGCCTCTTAGCGTGCGACATCGGTGGGGAACGCAACGCCTCGGCGCGTGGCCCCAGTCTGGCGCGGGATGATGACGATACTGCTCTCGTCCTGGCGAGGAACAACGACGGTGGCGCTCTCCTCCTGGCGCGCGACGACAGTGGGAGCAGCACCGCCCCCGCCACCACCGCCGACCTGGGTGGGGGGGCGTCACCGCCGCCACCTCCGCCCACGGCCTGGGTCTGGCGTGCGGCGATGACGATCGCGCTGCTCTCCTCCTGACGAGGGGGCGCAACAACAGCAACGCTGCTCTGCTCCTGGCGGGGGACGACGATGATGCCGCTCTCCTCCTCCTGTCGCGCGGCGACGGTCGGGGAGGGTTCTGCCCCGCCGCCGACTACCTGAGTCTGGCGCGGGATGACGACGAAGCCGCTGCTTTCATCCGCCTGGCGCGGATCAGGGGCGACGCCGCTCTCCTCCTGGCGGGGGACAACGATGATGATGCTGCTCTCCTCCTGGCGCGCGACGACGGTGGCGGTGGGCCTCGGGTTCTGGGTCCTGACCTCGGTAGAGGCAGGGAGGTTGTTGTTGGCCACGGTGGTGGTCTGCGCGGCCGTGATGGTCGCGAGGTCGGCGAGGATTGTGAGGGTTGCCTTCATTGTCAAAGACGAGAGAAGAGTGGTTTCTTGGGAGTTTGTAAAAGTGGAGAGATTCTTGCTGGAGTTATGATGGTGTACTGACTGCTGGACCAGATGCTAGAACCGCGACCTTGGTCGATATATATACTCCAGAGATACCGCTCAATCTCAGAGACCACGCGCCTCTTGACGTGTCTCGAATCTCAAGATCTCTCTTCTGGCAGTTGTCCTTGGCCACATCGTTCCGCCCAGCCGGATGGGTCACAGAGAAGGTTCACAAACGCGTTCTCGTGTTGTCTTGGATCGGTTGGCAAGACGGTTGGCAGCGGTTCCAGACCGCATAGGGACAACGAAACCAGAGAACTGATACAGGGCTACATCCAGCGGGCGCTACTGCAATCTCTCGCAGCAGCCATCGTCAGATGGAGAGAATGAGTCGAGCCTCATGCTATAGGGACGTAAGACGTTGGTGTCAACGATAAGTTGCCAAGAGTGCAGTATCCGCTGTATCATGGCGTAAGTTGCATTCCGCCTTGTGGGGGCGCGCGCCTGGGCGAAGATAGCCATCCCTTAGCCAACGTACGACAACGTGATGAATATCAGGTTCCGGGCCACCGCTACTGGTTTCGAGTATACGTGAATAGCCCTATCAACAATGCTGATGTCCACGGGCAAGCGGGATAAGCGACGAGTCCGCCGGTGATCTCTGAATATCCCCCGCGGGCCGCTGTCAACTTTTGCCCGGCCGTTGTTTTCCCCACGAGCGTTTGAGCAGAAAGGCGGCAGCGCACGTGCAAACCACCAATGTCCTCGTGGCGGCCTGCCGTGCCCGGAGCTGCACCACTCCCAGTTCGTCCACGGCTGCCAAGCGCGGCTCTTGAGGGCGCGCTCTAAGTTTCACGCGGCCAATCATCTCAATGCCCTAGACCTTTTCTAGATGGGTTTTCAGTCCGAAATCTGGAACCGATTGATTCAAGCGCCTCAGCGTTCACAGATGGCGCTTGAGTGACCTCAGACCCAAACTTTTGCACACCTGAGGCCGGTCTAGGCTTCTCACCGCCTCTGGGCTCACAAAGACATTCGGTTTCTGGTCTCGAGAGTAGCAGTCTACACATTGATTTGTATGAGTTTTGCGTTGATGGTGATGGGTTTCTGAGTCATTGTAGAAAATCGAGGCTGTGGTTTGCCAACATGCAGGGCGTGGGATCATTTGTCCGCGAGAAGCGAAGAGTTCTGGCGAACGCGACTTCCACTTGAAGAGCCGGTATCATCGAGCTCCATGGGAGACATCATGGCACCTGAGGATCTCATTTCGTAATTAACATGATTGCTCCCCCGAGCAGCTTCGTTCTATGCCGCCTGGCTTCACCCTCTCATTCCTCACGAAGGTTAAACAGAGTGCTACCAGATGGGTCGGGATACAGGTCTATGAAGTGTAGCAAGCTCGGCCAAAGTAGATTACACCACCATATTTTACATTCGATTGAAACACCTCCTCAATGGCTCTTGAATCCCAGATCTTTGGAGGTCTACTCCCCCCTTGCCTTCGATCGTTCCACATGCAGGGTGAAGGAATGATGGACTGCGGCCCCGGCCCCAGATTTGACAGACCGTCTGTTTTTCTTTCAAACAATTCCGTTCAAATCAACCCCTCGAGCTCTGCATTTGATATTTGCATCTCTTCTGCTGCTCCAATGACCGATCCGAGTCCATCTGGCTCAGCTCATACTCTTGGATGCCGGAAGGCCCGCTGGACCCACTCGGGGCATGCGAAGGCTCACGCTCATTTGCACTCAGCGGCTCGATGGCGCTCAGAGGATCGCAGGAAGCGCCGGCGCCTGCTGTTCGCCCGTAAGGCGTGTTGCTGCTCCCGGTCTTAGCGGAGCCCCAGATCATGGGGAATCGGCGGAGCAGGGGGCGGAGGGCGGCGGCCGAGGCGCAGAAGATGGCCAGGCCCAGCTCGACGTCGGCCCATATGAGGAGCTGGTAGTGGAGGATCTCCTGTGCCTCCTTGTCCACGGTCGAGAGCCGCACGATGATGACCAGCTTGGCAATTGTCGCAGCGCTCGCACTGCAGTGATATTTGGGTCAGCTCGGATGTAGGTCAGTCAGACGGTGCTGGCTCATGTGGGACTTACAAGAAGCCGAGGCCCAGCAGAATGCAGACTGATACTTTCATCTGAGTATTCATCTTGGCCCTTTTGACGATGAAGATTGGCAGAAAGGCATAGAAGTAGTCGATGAAAACGTTGGATATCGTGCGGAATAGACCTACAGCGGTGCAGGTCGAGCTGCTGAGGTAACTGGTGGTGCCGTGTGTGATGCAGAGCCAGGACGAGAAGAGCGTCGTGGCAAAGGTCCAGACAATCACCACCGCCATAGACGCCGCGATGATGACCTGGAAACGCTTGTTGATGGCGAGGCGGAACAGGACAAGGGCCACCGCGAGCTTGGCGACGCCAGATGTGAGGTACAGCGTCAATTGATTGGCATACAGGTACTGTTGTACACCACTGGCGTCAGCGTACGAATCGCCTGCTGCATCCACCGGCAACTCGACTGACCTTCTGCGCCTTTTCCTCGTCGAAATTGGGCCAATCTTTCGGGGGTCCATCATACGCGTATCCGAAGTAGATCGACATGAAGCCCATGATGCAGGCTATGACGAATCCCACCTTCTCAAACGCGTCAGAATATCCCAAGTCCCCCTGGTGCAGGAGGAATGAAGATGGATGATGGCACACACAAATGAGAGGCACAGGGTAGCGTCGTCCCAGCCAAACGCCCTGATCATGAACGTTCGAACGTAAACGCGTGCCGTGATGATGACTGCGTCCACGACGAGAAACACCGTCATGGCCGCGATCAGGCCTGATTTGGCCTGGTGGACCTCGGTGTGCATTGTGGCGGTGTTGGCGAGTGTTCGATTGAAAACCTCCGTGGACGGTGGCTTGCGCGTGTGCAAACGTTGACGGGATGGATGATGGGAGAAGAAAGGCGTGGATGAGATCAAAATCTACCTGGGATTAGAAGGATGGGAAGGCAGAAGTTAGGAGTGAATGATGTGAATGGACGAGGTCAGGGAAAAGATCTGACCAGAGAAGGGACTGAAGAGGCTGAGGGAAGGACACAGAGAATGGACCACACAGATAATCCTGTGAAGGTCTGATGGGAAGCTCAGATGGCCCCCCATACTTGCTTGCATCTGAGGATGACTGACTGGTTTGGGCTGGGCAGTTGAAAGTGGAAGCCACCAAGTTTCGGTGATCAAGGCTTCCCTTTCGGGCAGAATCTACTCCAACACCTCAACACACCTCCACTCCACATCAGAAACCATTATAGCAGATCGTATCTTTTGAATTGAAAAAATATAGCTTAAGAGTCCGTAAAGCTTCATCTAGTGCCACCCGCTCTCCCCTGGCAGCTCTTTGGATGGGAGTTAGCGGTTTCGTCGCATTTCAAGCTGCTTTCAGCTTGACAGCCAACGTCAACTTTCAGCCAGTCCTTCAAGCTCCCTGTCATAATCACTGAAACAGGGACACATCAGGAGAATGTGATTATGCATAGGAAACTCTGGAGACCCATAGCTAGCAAGCTTGTATAATACAAAGCCTGTCCAAGTTTGGTTGATCTCCTCTGCCTCCCTCATTGTTTGCAACATAGCTGTAGCACTAGAGGTGACTATTGAGTCCAAGAGTGCCTTCAAACAGGAGATTAGCCAGTTAAATTTCCTCAACTGCCTTTGGAAAAGGCCTAACTAAAGCTGCAGTGACTTTGTACCTCGCTTGTCCTACAATCCGAGCTCATCAATTTAATGAAGTCGCACACAAGTCTGTAACAAGGGCAGCAATGCTGTAAAGTTCTGGCAACCTGCTACGACTTCAAAAACAATATTGTCTCCTCCATGCTTTCTCTATGTGGCTATGCCATTTGGAGGCCGGGTAGCAGTACCGTAGCACATGGATTAAGGCAGAGGCATCTTCAAACACCACCATCACAGCTTGCAAACCACTTGTCTGACAGGTTATTTCAGTAATGTGAATACGATACAAATAAAGCCTTGAGTTTATCACCTCAGATCCAAATTAATCCTTCTAATCAGCTGCCACGTGGGCCCTTGCCTTCTGCTATTCCTTTACTTGAACTTGCACACCACCAGCACTGTGATGACCACACACCTGTATGTTAGCCACACCCGTCCACATTGTCACCACTGAAGTAATGAGCTGCATAGGATTTTACTGCATTCTGTGCATCCAGGAAACACCGACTTTGTGTTCCCTTCCACCTAGATCCAAAAAGCACCAGCCTTCCCACATCTAGGCTCATGAAGCTGTCCAATGTTTTCCCACCACCCTCCTCCCGTGGCATCCTCGAAGCAATAATTGCCATTGTCAACACAGCGTTCCAACACGCTCGCTCTCTTGCAAACGACTTACCAGCCAGATTCAAAGACCTCAACAAGTCAAAAAAACAGACTATGATTGCCCTACTGTGCCTGGTTTCTTTCTTGGCGGTCGGCGCCATCTCAGGCGTCGCCAGCCTCAGGCACGACACCGACCGCATCGACCAGAACAAGCCTCACAATGGATTCAATTCGACTGACATGGTCTTCAGCATCATCGCCCGCCAGCAGGGCATCATGACCAACAACACAGCACCAGGCTCTGCCCTCCAGGCCGGCATCGTCCAGAAGGCGTTCACCGCCTACAATTCCTACTACGGCAGGCACGCCCAGATACAAGAGTACATCGACCACAGCACCATGGCCGCGGCCAGGTACATGGCCAGCACCATCGACGACGTCAAGGACTGGCCCCTGGACCGATTCTCCAACGCCAACGCCATGCTCGGCGGCGGCGACCCCGCCTACGCCGTCGCGCTCGACGCCCTGCGCGACAGCCTGCGCCTCAACCAGCGCAACGGCGAGAACGGCCTGTGGTACTGGGAGAGCTACCCGGAGTGGAGCTACCTGGACGGCATGTACTCCCTGGGGCCCTTTGCCGCTCTCGACAGCCGCCTGGGCGCGCAGGAGAGGGTCAACGCGACAGTCACGTCCACCTCCACCACCACCACCACCAGGATCGGCACCCGCGACACTGCTGCCGCCGCCGTCGACGACATGCACCTGCAGTTCCGCCTGCTGTGGGACCACTGCTACAACGGCACGACGGGCCTGCTCGTGCACGGCTACGACGCGAGCCGCAAGGCCAGCTGGGCCAGCCGGACCAACGGCGCGTCCGCCGTCGTCTGGGGCCGCAGCCTGGGCTGGTTCATGATGGCGCTCGTCGACACGCTCGAGCTGTTGTACGGCGCCGCGACGCCCGCGGTGCCGGGGAGCGAGCCCCTGCTTGGCATGTACCAGCGCCTGGCGGTCTCCGTCATGGGGTACGCTGACAGGAACTCTGGGGGTTGGTACCAGGTCGTCGACATGGCCGGGCGCGGGGGCAACTACGTCGAGTCCAGCGCCACCGCTATGTTTAGCTATGCCCTCCTCAAGGGCGCGCGTCTCCGATACCTGGAAGTGTCTGACATCACCGCTGCGCGAGAGGCCGGCCGCGCCGCGCATTTGCTGCTCGCCCGCGAGTTCGTCACCACGGAGCCGGACGGGACTTTGGGCTTCAACGGCACCGTCGCCGTGTGCAGTCTCAACTCGAGCGCGACGTACGACGTGAGTTTCCCAATTTAGTTCCCTTCCCTGCTCAAATCCTCCCGGGGCCGTGCTGACAACACATTCTTGGTTTGCAGTACTACGTACAGCAGCCCGTGGCCCCCAACAGCGTCCTCGGCACCGCCGCTTTCGTCCTCGCTTCGCTCGAGGTCGAGCGCCTCAACGACAACCCCATCACCCCACTGTGAAAACCTGCAACGCCCGCGGATAGAGAGTCCCGCCCCCCAGCCGCAGATAGGAGAGTGTATGGACGGAGGAGACACTTTACTTCTATGCCAGTTCGCAACAATCATTGCCGCGTGGGCCTGAGAGAGAAAGGGAAGGTGGATATTCGTGTGATGTACAGTACGACAAGCGATCCACATTGTTGGAGCTGGAAAGGCAATTTCAGAACGGCCAAGGTTGGATCGGGGCAGGGCAACGTGGACAAGGGAGCATAGCGAGGCGTCTGGCGGACGGATGGAACCCACTGGATTCGTTTGAGCACCTGGGAAGCGGACTCGCTTTCTCCTTTCTTGTGTAGTAACGAGGCTTGCCGCAGTCGGCGGGATTAATCGATGACTTAATACAGGATGGAAGGACCGCGTTGTGTTCAGGTACTGTGGCCATGAATGATGTCGCGATCGCTCTTAAATGATTAATAAAACCTTCCATATCCCGACGTTCCACTACTGTTTCTCACCGGGAATCTGCGGTGGAGCGACCAGCACGTGCCGTGCCGAGTCGCGTACCACCCGGTGTCGCGAAAGATAGCGACGGGAACCCCCAAGGTGCCTGCCTCGTCCCGCCTGGCCTGGATGCCGGCACTCACACCAGGTCCTAATTTCCTACGTACCCAGGTCGAGGTCACACGGCCACGAGTGACTGAAGCGAGAAAGGCATGCAGGGAGCCGTCGTTGGGGGCCTGGGTGGTGGAGAGCGCTTTGATCCACATGCGGAGATGACAGTGGTCTATTATACAAGTGTCTATGCCGTCTATGCTCGCTCGTACAACGCCGCCGGTATGATACAGAACCGTTTCCATCAGAGGTGAACGGGCTCAAGACCCTCCTATCTGGTGCGTGCTCGGCAAGTACAGCGAGGCCCTCCCCGAGGAATCTGTCATTTTCCTCCCTTGCCCCAGCTTGTCGTTCTCGGCGTCACGGAGCTTCTTGCCCAAGTCGAGGCGCCTCATGCCCGGCTTGTCGTTCTCGGCGTCACGGGGCATCTTGCCCAAGTCGAGGCGCCTCATGCCCGGCTTGTCGGCACTTGTTTTGGTAAATTCCACCAAGGGCCGCGCATAGCGACTCACCCTTACGCGGTCCTTCTCGCGCTCTGAGAGCTCTCTAATGTGCCCCTCGGCCTTCGTTCCGGTAGGGTCGGCGGGTTCCTCAGCTTTCACTTGGCGAAGCGGCATCGCCCTGCTCTCCCCCTCTGACGCGCCGAGACTATTTGGTACTTTCTCCGAGTGATCTTGTACAGAATCAGAGGGTCTGATCTTCGAGCACGGGGCCAGGTCTGCGGGTTGCATTGGCCCGGGGGCCAGCTTGGCAATTCCATTCCTGACTGAAGTGGTACTGCGGACAGTCGTGGCTGCGTCAGAGATAGCTCCCAAAGAAGAAAACGGATCACTCTGGTCAGACTTCGTGGTGCCTGCATCCCTGCTGAAAGCGCCCGCAAAGCGCCTCTCGAGAAGCCTTCGGATCTGGATGGTACTGTCGAGCAGCTTCGCAGACTGTGTGCCTATTCGCACCGTCTTGAGAATCGTCTCCATCTCGCGCGACCGGTCGGCCAGCTCTCTTATGATCTCGTCAGTTAGAGGTCGCCGGATGATGTGGGGCATGTCCGCGCGCCATGTCTCCTCGACCTCCTTCACTTGCTTGAGCTCGTTTCTGCGGCGCTGCAGCCTCGAGGAGACCTGTTTCTGCATTTCGTAGACCTTCCTGCGAGTATCGCTCGGCCCGCCACAGATGGCCTCGTCAAGTTTCCGGATCAGAGTCATTCTCCACAATGGCCAGGACAGCAGCCATCCGTCGTGCGTGGCAGAGTCGATTCTCTCATCCTTGTGTTCTATGCGCATCGATTCCTCCACAATTCCCGAGTGCACTTTCTCGTATTTGCCGACGAAGATGTGCGGGACGTCCACCTGTCGGTATGCGCTATTCATCACATCCTCCGAGAAGACTCCTTTGAACCTGAAGCCCGCCCCAGAGGTCTTGGTAGGCAGTTCGGTCGCATGCCTGTCGTCCGCTTCGACCATGCTGTAGTGATCCACGTGGCCGTCCTTCATTCCAAGCTGTCTGGCGAACTCGTACGTCCACGCGGTTGATATGTCTCGATTGTCCATGCCCAGCGGAGCGGGGTTTCTCCGCCCCGAGCCGGCCTTTATGAAGCTGTAAGGCATGGCGCCCTGCCCGGCCCTAGCGGGCATGGCATTTTGGTTGAAGTGCGTAAAGAGATACTTGCTCGGGCCTAGGGGGCTCGCGGAGCTCTTCATGTAGGAAAGCTCTGCGGCTATGCTGGTCGTGGTATTGTGCTGCCGTATAGGTGTCCACGGGTTCGTGGAGTTTGTCCAGGACTCCAATGTGGGGTCTGGTTGACCGACGTGGATTGACACACCCCACTGGGTGATGTCGTCGGTGAAGGACGCGTGGACGGTGGCTATGCGTCGCACGTTTGCGCGCCGGTTTGCGAAATCAAGGCTTTCTGGAAGACTCACTATGTCGTCTGCTTCACTTCGCTCCTGGTCAAACTCTGGGGGCGGAATCTTTGACTCGACCCAGACACCAGTTGATCCTGGGATGGCGAATGCTTGAATGCTAAATTCTCGCTTGAGAAGTTCGATTGTGGTATCCTCGAGTATTCTTTCGAACTCGTATTTTGTCTTTATCTTGACGGGACCCCGTTGGATGTCGTCCTTGAGATCAATGATGGGCCAAATAGACACCTGCCCGGGCCCGAGGAACATTGCTTCTGCGCAGGGCATGATGAGGACGCCAACATCGGGCCATTGATGATTGATAGGGTCGTGCTTCCACCCAGGCTCGACCATTTCCCGTTCCCAGAAGGGCCTCCAAGGCAGCGAGGACCACCCGGGGGGCTCGGGGAAGTGGACGTTCATCCTGCTCTTGAGGGCCTTCGTGAGATATTCGACCTGCCATGGTTCCTGCCTCTCCACCTGGTGTTTTGGGAGGATGTAAGTAGGACGACGGGTGAAGGACAGAACGGTGGGCGGAGGGCCAGCTCGTTTGAGCCACGAGGTAAACGAGGTTGGGACATTGGACGTGACTTTGGCAAAGCCATATTTGGCCTCGTGCTGTGGCGGCTCCTCTTGAAGAACGCGTTGTTGGGTGATTTGGGACTCGATGTGATTACGTATGCTAGGGGCGAGAGCGCGTGGAGCATATTTTGGCGGGAGGTCAGGAATATGGATGTGACGGACGCGGCGTCGCATCAAATGGACCTCGGGGCTCAGTGCCGTGGCCATTGCTCCCTCACACCTGGCACCGGGCGGGAGCTGGGCCTTATACTATCTGAGCCATCCAATGCAATGAAGTAAAATGTAGACAGAAAGCTTCTGAATCAGGCACGTCGAGTGAGGCACAGTGTTGTGATGGCTCGATGGGATGCACTCGATGAGGCGAAGTTTTCTGGAGCGACACACGCATCCTGACTGACCTACAAAGCACGAATCATCGAGGTTGAACGAGTCTTGACGTCTGATTGCCCCACCACGAATTATGTAAGCAGTACATGCACCACCTTGTCTCCCACGCTCTCCCACTCATCTGTCTCCCCTAACCCTTATGGCCTGCCGGCGATACTTTTGCACTGACCATTGTTTACGTTCGTTTGTTCTCTGCCCGACAAGACAACTCACCCTGTTGATGGAAGACTCCGAAAGTATAGCAAGGATGCATCCATCCATCCATTCCGAAGTCGAAGGGATAGGACGGCCACCATGTACCGAGGTCAACTTGCAAACTCCAGGCTGTTTCGAATGCAGACGTCCAACATTGAAGGTTCCACGGTTGTCCCCCACCGGAACGACAACGTTGAAACTCAAACAATCGCCTGTCCGTACTGTATTTCCGCCTCTGCAAAATAACATATGCAGCATGCTAGCAGTCGAGCCGTGCCGCCGAAAGCCTGTCCACTTCCACTTCCGATTCCAAGATAGCCAAGGCGCCGAGCAAGCCAATCGGTCACCAGAATAAACATTTGCCGACACTCAAATTTTCGTCGACAATGCTACACTTGCAGCCAGGACCCGCCTGTCGCGGCGCTCCGTCGAGACCGATGCAAGAGATTGGGAAGGTCGCAGTGCATAACGGCCTGACACTCTACTTCCCAGCATGCTCACCAATGCCATTTCGTGACCAATCAAGGATATCCCAAGCAGCGGCCGCTCAAAATGGGAAGAACTTTCACAAAGCAGCACGTAAGCCTTTAGAGCGCACATAAATGCCACCCAGCAAGCACTTAAGGCTTTTTTTAGTTCAAGAAAGCAGGGGGATACTTACTCCTGGACAGCGCACGCACGCGTTCATTGTTGGAGTCCGAAAAGGCAAATTAACATTGTCCAAACCATACCGGCCGCACTGTCATCTCAAAACGGCATGTGTCATGAGGCTTTAGGTTCCAACGGCTGCGTTGGCTGCAACAGAGCGAAATGTCCAAAACATGCATGTGCCATATCACCCGCATAGGATCTACCGGATGCCCCCTTCTTAAAGTTGAGATGGACTTTCACAAACCCCCGTGTCCTTCCGGATGCATTGATGTTGCAATGAGCCTCGGTCAAAATATGGTGTGGCCAAACTTTGCTCAGATTAAAGACCGCTTGTCGACCGCCTCTTGCGTGCCAGATGATTGTGAAGGCCACCGGTTTACAGGACCCTCCTTATCGTTTGCCCAGAAATATTCTATCCCATGCAATCATGTCTGAAGAAGTGAACAAAGACCTCGAGGTTGTGGTACTGAAGAGTGACGGTGTCGACCGCTTCAGCAACGAAAAGACTCTTAGAAAAGCGGAATCAGTCGACAGCTTCCACCACGATGAGGCTGCGAAAGTGTTGGTCGACTATGTATCCGCTGGAGGGCCCGAGGAATGGAGCTTACTGGAAGAGAAGAGCTTGATCCGCAAGATCGACCGGAGGCTGCTACCGGTGTTGGCCTTCACGTTCTTTTTGACATGGTATGACAAGGGAATACTGTCACAAGCAGTAAGAATCCGTGCTCTCTCTTTCTTGCAACTCGAGTCAATAGTCCTGTTGCCAATATGCAATGCCCCATCAGGCTGGATGGCTGACACGGCGATGATACTAGGCAATCTTTGGTTTGAGAGATGACCTAAAGCTCGAAGTGGGCAATCGTTACTCCTTCTCGTCTTCGATATTCTACATTGGCTATCTCATTGGGTGCTGGCCCATCACAATGCTCGCTCAAAAGTTCCCCACAGCGCGCGTTGTCTCAGCTGTGGTTACTATCTGGGGAATCTGTGTCATATTGACAGCCGTCTGTTCCAACTATCAAGGCCTCTACACCCAACGCTTCTTCCTTGGGTTTCTGGAGAGTGGAGTCTCCCCAATATTCGTCCTCATCAGTGTAGGCCCTGCAGTACCGAGCCCCGTCCACACGCAATCCGTCACTGAACCACCATGCAGGGAAGTTGGTACAAGAAGGTTGAGCAACCGTTACGGATAGGCTGCTTCGCCGCCTTCGTCGGTCCCGCCATCATCCTTGCCGTCCTGATCAACTACGGCTTCGGCAAGATCGAGGGAAGCCTCGCCCCCTGGAAGAGCATGTTCCTGTTCGCCGGCGGCATCACCACCGTGTGGGGGCTCACTATCCCCTTCATCCTCCCCGCCGACCCGACCAGCGCCCGCGGCCTCACGGCGAGGGAGCGCTACATCGCCGTCGCCCGCATCCGTTCCAATAACGCTGGTGTGCGCAACACCCACCTCAAGCTCGACCAAGTCAGGGAGACCCTTATGGACCTCAAGTTCTGGCTCTGCTTCTTCTTCACAATCTTCGCCCTCATCGTCAACGGGCCGACATCGTCCTTTGTCCCGATCATCATCAAGGGCTTCGGCTACAGCACCTTCGAGTCGCTGCTTCTCAACATGCCCACCGGTGCCGTGGCATTCCTGCAGATCCTGGGGACATCGTACCTGGCGGTGAAGCGGCCCATGTGGCGGTGCTGGATCGCCATATCCTGCCAGTTCTTCTCCACCCTGGCCGCCCTGCTCCTGTGGCTCCTCCCCTTGTCCGAGAGGGGCGGCCTCCTCTTCGCCTGCTTCACCATCGGCTGCGGCATACCGGGGGCCATCCTCATTCTCAGCACGCAGCTGGCCAACACGGCCGGGTACACCAAGCGCGCGACCGCGTCGGCGGGCATATACGTTGCCTACTGCGTCGGCAACATCATCGGGCCCCTGGTGTTCCGGGAACAGGACGCGCCGCGGTACAAGGTGGGCTTCATCGTCGTGGTCGCGTCGACGCTCGCTGCCGCGCTGCTGCTGCTGGCTTATCGCTACGTGTGCTTGGCGCACAACCGTAGCAGGGATCGGGCGGGCTTCATGGAGAGTTTTGAGCACGCCTACGAGGATGACCTGACTGATCTTAAGGTAAGTGTCACCGCCGAGGGCTGTGTCCTCTCCAAGCCTCATGTCACTCTCGCTCACGATATGCACGGCAGAACCCTCATTTCAGATACGTAGTTTAGACTGTTGTTGGTCTTGTTGATTCGGCGACCCTGGAAGCTGGCGTGGGCGTGCCGAGGTCTGTTCGCGATGATATGCGCCTGCTTTCTGTGCTTTTAATATCTAAGAGTCGCTATCTATGTTGCGCTCGCTGTGTAATCATCCCAAAGCAAACAAATTAGGGGCTCAGGCGTTCGCTTTCGACTCATTTCGCAATATCAAGTGCTCAAAGACATCGTCTTCAGTGTCCCCATACGTTGGCTTACTTTATCTTCATCGCCTCACAGGAGTGCCCTGGTGATCAGCAGAGAACGCTGACTTCGGGCACTCGCAATCATCCAGGGGTGCTCCACAATAGTAGCAGAATTCCGTGCCGCATCTACATACTATGAGGGTCGTTAGCACAAAACACTGTATCTGGGGATGAAGACACTTGACCACTGACGCATGTGCCGGCAGCCACGCACGCGCTCAATCATATGGCGACAAGAGGGGCACCTTTCCCATCCTTCTCTCGCCGCAAGATCCTGGAGCTCTGGTATTTGCAATCCGCCTTCTTGTGTGCACAACCCATTGTCGTGGTACTTTTCCTTGCAGACGATGCAGGTCAAAGCTCCGCATTCCGGGCAAGTCGCTCTGTTCCCAACAATGTTTGGCCGCTTGATCAAGGTCCAACATCGTGAGACATGACAATACGTGCGCTTGTGTTTGGACTTGTCCTCATCCTCCTCGTCCATCCTCTGGCGGAGCCGTCTGATCACATCGCCTGGCAACATTTGTGAAATTTTCGGATCCAGAGGGACGGTATGGGTGCAGCATTGGGGCGGGAAAATGCAGTCGCCCATGAGGGAAGCCTGGAGGAAGTTGGTGAGGCATACGCCGCAATACTAATGGCCGCATTTCAAGCATACTGCCATGGACAGCGGGAAGATTCCTGTGCAGGTGTCACACCTCGCCCGGTCTAACGGTTGCCGGTCTACCCGAGACCACATTGTGCCGACAGTGATGCTACCAGGGTGAGCTTCGTCGGGTTGATTTGGTGCTTGTCGGAGCACCCCTGAGGACGGACTGCCTTGATTTTCTCCTTCTTGAGGCACCGGTCGAGCGGGCTGGGATGGGGTATTGGCCTGGGCGTTCCTGACACGGGCGGTCAAGTTCCGACAAATTCTCTTGCTCGCCTTATGGACTTGTTTTTGGGGGCCTTATTCCGATTCTTCATGAACGGTGATGCAATGATTGACTGTAGAATACAAAAGGTGGTAAGCTAAGATGTCGAAGGAGTCAGAGTGAGATGGGCGAGGTCATGAGATGTTGGGAGGTCGATGATAACTCTGCTTGTGTTTGATTTGGGGCTAGAAAGATTACAGATACCAGAGCACAAACACCTGAGTTGCAGTTTCCCTGTTATTCTCTTTCGTTGGCCTTGATCGACCCGAAGGAAGGCAAGACCAGGTTGATCGGTGCCGCGCTCTGATGTCCGTAGCGGCTAAGAACTTGACCAACCCTGTCGATTTTCCTGTACCTTGCAACAGTCAGAGCTGTCATAAGTAATGAAACCTGTGGTCTACAAGTTGGTAGAATTCAAAGTCCTCCCAGGTACGTTTGACTAGCACAGCCTCCTCTGACACTTCCTCCTACAACAGCCTGCTCTTGGGTAAGCTGCAGTGCAATGACCTGCTCCGGAATAATTTCCTCTGGAGCAGTCTCCCTTAGCATGCTGTATTGGGGACAGCTAACTTCTAAATACAGTATCCTCAGGTCCTTGAAGGATATGGTCCCAGCACATCATTCAACCCATACTTCTCTAGACGTAGGTCTTCATAGAGCTTTTTCATCCCTGCTTAAAACAGCCGTTGAACCTCCCAGATCTCTTCAATCTGTGCATACTTCATTCTACTGGTAAATCATAAACTAATGACTACCTGTCAATAGCATTGCTCCCGAGGTCCAGGGATATGCATTTTCCCTCACATAGGGCCTGCCACCAAATGCTCGTCTTTTGCTGAAGACGAAGTCAGACTGCCCCCGAGACTTTTTGTTTACATATGTAGAAACTTGGAATATCCGGAGCAATGTGAGATCGATATGGTGGCTCTGAAATTTCCCCAATGGTGTTGACGATCAGTTTTATGGGAGGCAAGCCTGCTCAGTCATTTCCCATGTGGCGGCAAGGATCGATTCTCCAGTTGCATAAAGGCTTGGCGTGATGCTGCATCCAAATGATGCCATGCCGTGATAGCAAACCATGATCCTCTCGCTAGTCGCAAACCCTGCTACTGCGGACTAAACAGACATAGTGCGGTCTCTTTACCTGCTCTCAGAGGATCTCTCGTAACATAATCATGCCTCGGCCGGTGATAACAAAATTCAGGGGTGTATACGACCGGAGAAATTGTTCACGAGTTGGCGTCGCAGTCTCTTTCTTGTCCGCAGACTGGAGCGCCCCATGTTCTGGCCATAGCACGCCATAGGAGCCACTTTTGAGCCGTGAGTACTCTCTGTCTTATATGTCTCTCGTTTCTCACCATTTAATGACATGGACGAGGTCCATAACACTCGTTTATTGAGTTATCTCCTCAGTCGATCATCGTTCGTGACTCGACTATGGGGTACATCTCTTGGAACTATTTGCCTCAAGATAACTTTCTACAGCTTATGGAGAAATTGCCTAAGGTATAACATACTTCTCTGCGTTAGGAATCATGGTTCAGAAAGACGACATTGCGTTCCACACCGGATCTGAACCATTAGGGGACTCGCTAAAGGAGGGCAATAAAAGGTCTCTGGAGCATGCCGGGCCAAAAGAAGCCGTTGATGATCTCGCCGAGCCCGAAGACACCGCCCGCAACGTCGTCTTTTGGGAAGCGCTTACACGTCGAAAACGCCCGAGGGATTCCGACGCCATTGCCACCAAGCGCAGCGTTTTCGACAACCCCGAGCTGGCACAGTTCTACCAGCCCGGTCCGGATTATGAGAATTTCCACCGATATGATCCCCGGGAGCGATGGAACTTCCGCGAACAGCAAGCTGTCCGCCGCAAGACCGACTACAAAATCTTCATCTGGATCTTAGTAGTGTTCTTTGGACTCAATATCGACAGAGGAAACCTTGGCAACGCGGCCGCCGACAATCTACTTAAAGACCTTACTATCAACAGTAACGACTACAACAACGCCCAGAACATGTACCGAGTTGGCTTTCTGATCGCCGAAATCCCATCTCAGATGATTGGAAAGTGGCTTGGGCCGGACCGATGGATTCCTGTCCAGATCATCCTGTGGAGCATAGCATCCGGCGGCCGATTCTTCATGCACGACCGGGCTGGGTTCTTTGCCTGCCGTTTCTTAATCGGTTTATTCATGGGGGGCTTCATCCCTGACTCCATTCTCTATCTGTCATACTTCTACAAAAAGATAGAAATGCCGATTCTCTTGGCTCTCTTCTGGTTCGTCGATTCCATGTCAGGAGTAGTTGCGTCGTCCTTGCCATACGGGATCTTGCACATGCGTGCTGTCGCGGGCATAGAGGGTTGGAGATGGCTGTTCTTGCTGGAAGCACTTGTCAGCTTGATTATCGGTATTCTCAGTTTCTTGTTTTTGGTTCCCGGACCAACGCAAACGAAAACGTGGTGGCATCCACGCGGCTATTTCACGGAGCGCGAGGAAAAGATCATCGTCAACAGGGTCCTGAGAGACGATCCATCGAAGAGCGACATGCACAACCGTGAGCCCATCACCTTGCCAATGTTGTGGAAGAGTCTCAGAGACTATGATCTTTGGCCGATCTATATCATTGGTATCCTCTTCGAGATTCCGACCGCACTGCTCAAGACGTATCTCACATTGTCTCTCAAAGCGCTCGGGTTCACCACTTTCAACACTACTCTCCTTACGATTCCGGTTACCGTCTTTGCAGCCAGCAACATGCTTTGGGTCACATACCTGACTGAACGCTTTCATCAAATCGCTATCATCGGTCTTCTTGCCCAAATATGGGTTCTAACGTTGCTCATCATCGAGTACAGGTCCATCACGGAGCTCTTATCTTGGGGGCAGTACGCGCTAACGTTTATCATTCTTGGTCAGCCTTCGGTACACGCGGCCCAAGTTGGATGGTGTTCTCGGCTGTCCAATGCAGTCCGAACCAGAACTGTCAGCGCTGCGATTTACAACATTACCATACAGCTCTCTGGAATCGCCTCATCAAACATTTATCGTGAAGACGACAAGCCCCACTACCGTCGTGGCAATATGAACCTGATTACAATTACTGTTGGCACAATAGTAGCGTATGCATTTGCCAAGGCCTACTACACTGCAAGGAACAAATACAAAAGGAACCGATGGAGCAAGATGACAGATGGAGAGAAGGGTTGGTATCTTCAGCACAGCCACGACGAGGGCAACAAGCGTCTGGACTTTTTATTTGATAGCTAGACCCGGACCGCTCGGCCGCGTGATCCCGATGAAGTCGACGGACTCATGAGATAATTATGTCTTGGTCTCCCAAATATCTTCCCTTCCTTGTGCTGATGGTTCCCGTTCTGCCGCGACTTTATGCTCTGTTGCTTCATATTCTGCGCACTCCAGTTTGCTCTTCGCCTCGTCCACAAATATCAGACCCAACGACGATGCGCCGATCAGAGCAGCCAGAAACCCGTAAGACGCATTCTGGGTCCCTGTTCGGTCCACTATTGCACTACAGATGAGCGGCCCAATCCACGAGCCAATACGGCCAATGAAGCCTAGCAAGGCGAAGTATCTGTTCTCCTCCCCGCGTGGAATGACTTGGCCGAGGAAGACCTGGGAGTAGGACATCTGCAGGCCAACGCTAGGTCCGTAGAAGACGCTGACTGCCCAAAACTCCCAGAGATTGTGGTACCCGATCTTCTTGGTCCACAAGCCAACCATGCCCCAGACGGCTAGGAAGAAGCAGGACCAGTTGGTGATGTGGAGGATCGTCTTGGTCCGCAGCGACCATTTCTTTTGCGCCCAGACAGCACCCACCGTGAATATGAACACCGATACCCCCTGCACGATGAGGAAGTAGCTATTCTGCGTGGCAGAAAACTGGGCAACCGCTGTCTGTGAGATGATGAGCATCGTGAAGAGCGTACTGACACCGTCGTTGAGCCAGAAATAGACGAAGAGGTAGAGGAAGGTCTGCGAGATCCTCCTGCAGTACTTGAAGCTGTGCCATGTCTGCTGGAGGCCGTAGCTGACTATGTTTCTGCCTTCTGGTACCGGCAATCTGGGTCGCCGTTTCTCGAGGAACACCCATGGCACCGACAGAACGAGCACAATGATGCCCACCACACCGGTGCACAGCGCGTAACCTAGGTTGTTCTTTGCCGCCGAGGAGTCCGCATTGATGCCCTTCAGAATTCCCACACAGAGGCAAGCGCTTACTGCAAATCCGACATTGTTGGCTGCCCAGGCGTGGTTGGCGATGGTGGAGCGAACATGCTCGATTTTGGTGTCGTATTCCGATCTTTTGATCTCCTGGCTTTGCAAGGCCAGGCGGGCTTTCCTTGCTTCCGGCTGGTCGTCTGCTATCCTAGGGAACAACGCATAACCAAAAGTGAACACCACGTAGAATCCGATGTCTGCAGTGCTGTCAGCAACGACAGGTGAAAGCTACAGACTAAATGTTCCATGAAATCAAATAGTAACCTACTTGTAAGCGTGTACAGTGCCATCGCTGCCGGCCAAGCATCTGGTGTCTTGAGACCAAAGAACCCAAGCGACAAGCCCCCGTAGATCAAGACGGAGATGCGCAGGATCCAAGGGGCCCACGATCCGTAGTCTGCCGTGCTTCCGATGAAAATGAACAGGATAGACTGGCCGACGAACACCAACGCAGAGGCGATCAGTGCCACCGATTCATAGGACTTCGTCCCACCTGCCCAGGTGACGTGACAAGGCGCATCTGGATCCTCGTCGCAAGAAGCGCTGCCCCACGGCAATATGTTGGGATTGAAAGCAGCTTGGTAGATCAAGGTTTGGAAAAGGGAATAGGCGCTTATTTACGCTCTAGCTGTTAGACGCATGTCGAATAAGTTACGAGACCTCAGACTCGGTGACCTTTACTTACTACTGGTACGGACCGATGCCATTGTTCGCGGCAAAGAGGCCGTAGTACGCATATTTCTCAGCTTTGATTCCTTTCTCAGCAACATTGTCCTCAGTGATGTCCGGCGTGATTTCTTCCTGTGCCGTTTTCAACCCGAGGGATTCTGGGCCCGGACGTTCGTCACTAGACGCCTGCAGGTTCATGGCAATGAGAGGATGCCGCGATAATGCACAAAGTTGAGTGTAAGCATTACTGGAAGGGGAAAGACAGCAAATTAATTTGGCGGATAGATCAAGAAATTGAAATGGAGGGGGCAAAACGGGTTGACGCACGATGTCACGCTGCAGGGTGCATGTATGGTTTCAATAGCTGCAACTACCCACGTACTTAGAGGCTCACGTCAGGTGAACCCTTGGCTTAAAACCGAGATGTCCAATAGCAACTGCAGCAGATTGCTACCGAACGATAAGCTTCCCTGAGCTTTTATCCAGTCAACAAGCCTGATATTGACAGAATAGGCTGGGTTGAAGATCACTCCCGTAGCTTGCTCCAGAACTGGGAAAATGTCCACTTCCCACACCACACTCTTATCCAATGGTGGAGCTGTTCTCCGAGAGGGGTCAAGCATGTCTCAAATCGCTGCCTGAAAGCCCCCATTCCCCTCAAATGGCGCATAGGTTCGTAGCACTTGATTGGCGTCCTGCTGACCTCCGGACGCACAACGGAGTTCTAATTACTCAGCTTTGATAGACTCAACTTGGTCGTAAATTCACAACGTACATTGCACTACCACAGCTGGAATCATTCTTTTCCATAGTTCACGAACCTGTATCCAGCATGCCCGAAACGACCAGTAAAACCATGGCAGACACTTCCGAAGTCAGGGTAGTCGGCGTGGATGTCGGAGGAACAAACACGGATGCTGTCATCCTAGACGGGAATAAAGTCATTGGATGGCACAAAGCACCGACAACTAAGGACATCCACTCTGGAGTTACGAAGTCCATTATCGAGGCCTTGAAAATGGCTAATGTGCCTACTGCCTCCATTATGGCTATCAAGATTGGGACAACGGTAGGAAGAGGGTTCTTCGTGGACTAGAATGCTCCAGCTTATACTACCGCTAATATGGTGGCACCAGCAATTCGTCAATGCCATCCTCGAATTGGACCAAAGCAAATTGGATAGGGTCGCAGTGTTACGCCTCTGTGGCCCATATACACGTAGTGTCACACCCTTTGGTGAGTACCAGAGTTTGGGAGAGAGCTTGAAGGAAAACCCCAGCCTAACTCCACAACTTTTCAGATGGATTTCCACATGCCTTGAAGTCCGTTATGGAGGGTTACTATGCTTACCTCGATGGCGGCTACCAAAGTCAGTAGCACACAACTGTCCTGTTCAACATTTCAAAGCTAAATTTCTCCCAGTCGACGGACAAGAGATAAGTGCAGTATCAAACGACCAGCTCCGAGCCCACGCACGCAAGATCAAGGAGCTGGGAATCCACGCCATCACAATCGTGGGAGTCTACTCGCCATCGTATAAGAAACAGGAAGAAGATGCCGCCGCGTTCTTGGCCGAAGAGATGGGGCCCGGGTTCGACATTTCTTGCTCCCACTCGATTGGCCAGGCCGGCTTCCTAGAACGAGAAAACGCCGCAATCCTCAATGCCAGCATCCGCCGCTTCTCCCGCCAGGTCGTCCACAGCCTTGACAAGGCAACCAGGTTCCTCGTCAACGCCGGCCTGTACATCACTCTCAATGACGGCACGCTGGCACGTGCATCGTACGCTGCTGCGAATCCACTCAGATGTTTCTCATCCGGGCCGACGAATAGTGCTCGGGGAGCCGCATTTATTGCTCGGGAAATGGTATCTACCAACGCGGAGAATGACGACCGTGATCTACTGGTCATTGATGTGGGTGGTACCACCACGGATGTCTGTAGTCTTCTTCCGAACGGCTATCCTCGACAATCTGCGGCCTGTGTCAAGGTTGCCGGCGTAAAGACCAACTTCTCCATGCCGGATGTCCACAGCATAGCCCTAGGCGCAGGGTCTGTCATCAGAAACCATGAATCGCAAGTTTCCGTTGGTCCGGACTCTGTAGCGTTGGAAGAGTCAACAAAGGCCCTTCATTCCGGCGGCCCGTTTTTCACAGTATGTCAAGTGCAATTTCCTAACCCCGGTATTTGGTCTTGAGTTTCCACAAAGATTGCTAATCAGCTCCCATTGATCGCGTGAATAGGCCGGAGATCTCAAGCACCTACAACCTGACGAACTGCATCAACAAGGAATAGCCTTCGAGACTATTGACTCAGCAAAACGTGTCATTCAACGATTGATACAAGATTCTGTGACTGCGTCAAAAACAAAAGTGGAGGATGCTACCGTCCTTCTTGTGGGCGGAGGTAGCTTCATCCTCCCCGATCGTATTGAAGGGACAGATTCTGTGGTCCGGCCGCCTTTCTATCAGGTAGCTAACGCAGTGGGAGCCGCGGTAGGTGCTCGGTACGCAGTCCGGTATATCATGCAGATACACGAGTGTCTAACAAACAACTATAAACTGAAAACCAGATTGGCAAGATCAGTAGCACGTTCGACAAGCTCATCAAACCTGGCGACCGCAATGTCCGCGACATTGTGGAGGACGGAAAACGCCAGGCCATCGTCATGTGCGAGCAAGCCGGTGGCGACCCATCGGACGTCGAGATTGTGGATTTGGAAACCATCTCGGAGCCATACGCCATGGACGGCACTTTCCGCCTCGTGGTCCGCGTGGTCTCCAGCATCAAAGATGTTGCTGCCCTTGGTCGTAACCATACGGAGACTGAAGACACGGACTATGACCAAGACTCGTCCTTTACAACTGCAGGTCAGTTGCATGATAGTGAACGTACCCGTGCTGACAGCAGAGCACAACATTCACGACTAGACGTGGAAGGTTACCGCCCGGATATCAAAAACGGCGTTTGGACTGTGTCGGAGACAGACATAGAGCTTCTCATAGCTGGCACTGGGGTGTTGGGGGTTGGTTGCATCGGAGAAGCGACGAACCAGCTTCTGTCATTGAAGGCGTGCCTCAGAGAGGGTCGGAAGATCCGCATTGTGTCTTGCAGGTCTGTTGGTGATGACGACGTTATCTGTGCACCTCTTTATATGGTGAGAACTCATTTCGACTCGTTTCGACTTTTTCCGAATTTCGCTGTATCCACGACAAGACTTTAATAATACCAGTTGGCCCTTTCCTTCTCCATTCCCAATATTTGGTAACAGGCTAATGAGTTCTCTTCAAAGGGATCCCCATCGGTATTCGTGGAACGACTGCCAGCCGGAAACGAGTAAGTTCTGAACTCTCAAACCCGTTATGAATTGCCCCTGAATTCTGCCTAGGACAAAAGAAGCCATGTACGCTACATTGGACTGCGCCGGCATATCCAATTTCTCCCATATTGTCCCGACTGAGATCGGCGGCATAAATGCACTCGAGGCGTTACTCTCAGGCGCACTACTCGATAAGACAGTTCTGGATGCCGACCTGATGGGACGAGCTTATCCCCACGTATACATGACCGTGCTGGGAGTCCACGGCAAGAAGCTGACCCCTGCGGCTCTGTCGGATGGAAATGGTAATATCGTGGTATGTCTGACCCATCTACTGCTTAACGCGATCAGATGAACACTATGGAATTTGTAGAGAGTTCTTCGGACTAAGGAAAGTCTTCCTACAGCAAATCAAGTCAGCCAGAGATGACTGGCACCTAGAGGAGCTGGCGCGGGCTGCCTGCGGGGCCATGAAGTCCATTGCTGGAATGTGTCTGTCGCCATTGGTTGGCAGCGAAAGCAAGCTGTTTGTTCAGAACAGTTACTCCGTCGGTAAGAGACATCCCCACCGAGATTTCGTCTCCAGATAGCTCCAGGCTGACCATATGCTGTTGACACCGACAAACAGCCTGGGAAATGGGCCGCAGAATGTATCTCGCGCGCCAGTCCAAAATCAATGTCGCCCAGGCAATTGTCAAGCCAGCAGACGGAGACGTTCTATTCTCAGGGAAGATCCATTCGGT
Organism: Diaporthe vaccinii; assembly: GCA_039880775.1. Lineage (NCBI taxonomy): Eukaryota > Fungi > Ascomycota > Sordariomycetes > Diaporthales > Diaporthaceae > Diaporthe > Diaporthe vaccinii. The sequence goes on from JBCEDN010000029.1 coordinate 278,399, forward strand.
GTCGAGGAAAGTTGCTAACAGTCTGACCCAGGGGATCTGCGTGATACGGTCAGAAGGGTCATCTGGTCTCGAGACTGACGATGACGACGAGTACCTTGAACTCATTTTCACCAACGAATTTTCAGCTGCGGTCCTGAAAAGAAAAGAAGGAAATAGTTATGTTGATAAATATTTGGCTGCTAGCCCAGACTTGATCTGCGTAAGAGTTGATGGAGAATGGTAGACACTTGCAGAAAAACAGCTAACAATGAACCTGTAGATGCTTGACGGGGCTGACGGAATGCCGATTGGCGTCACGGAAGTCCGCTACGGCCTGCGAGTAGACATCATTGCAATGCCGGCCCCTGCTGTCTGGTACACGATGGAAGGGTTGAAGAGGGCAGGCCCTACTGTCTTTGGGTATGCCACCGCAGTCTTTCATGATACTCAACGGCTTGAGACTAATTCAAGTTCAATTTATTTAGTCTTCCGGCTATCCGCAGTGAAATAAGCAAGAAGGCCGCAAGGCCATGGCCATCCATATTCGACATCTACGGAGGAGCTTAGGTTGATTCGGGAGTTGAGTCTCAAGGTGAAGCCTCGAGAAGGAACTGCACCTAAAAGGGTCGATAACTCTGCGAGGTTTCGAGCTAGTACATTCCATAGACTGTAGACAAAGCTTGTCAATGGAGCGGGATGTCATCTAGGTGCTGCATTCCGAACATTGTCTTCATCTTGGGCCTCTTGACGCTCAGCTATGCTCACGTCCGGGGCTGTGTATTGTCTACTGCCGAAATCGCCACAATGCTGGAGGAATATTGTTCAAGACTCGCGTCTCTTTGATTTCCCGATCTAAATGCTCCTTAACAAACTCCACTAAATGCTTAAACCAACGCAATGCCCGTAAGATCCCCCAGCTCCGGGAACAAGACCTTCTTCGTCCTCTTCTTAATATCTATCGTGTAGACACCCCCCGCAAGGTCCGTCACGTACGCCACATCCTGTTCCCTATCCAACGCCAGCCCAATAGTCTCATGCAACCGCGTCGCCAAGACCTGCGGCAGCCCTCCCATGCCGATAGCAGCCCTGTTGAGCGAGTTCCCGTTGGGCGGGTCCCCCCGGTCTGTCCAGTACAGCGTCTGGGCCTCCTCGTCCATCTCGAGGTCGATGGGCTCGGGCAGGTTGTCGAAGACGACCTCGACGTCCCACCGCCTGTCCGGGAAGAACCCCGGCGGGCCCTCGACGGGCGCCCGCAGTATGCGGCCCTGATCGCCCTTGGACGGGCCCTTCTGCGTCCAGTAGAAGAACCCCCGCCGCTCGTCGACCGCGATGCCGACGCACCACCTGCGCTGGTCGCGCCGGTCCTCGTCCGAGTCCCCCGTCGAGACGAGCACCTCGGCGCCCGAGCCGTCGAGGTTGCTGCGCATCACCTTCATGCCCTCCCTGTCGCACCAGTAAAGCTTGCGGCTCTGCCTAGCGATGGTGATCTGCTTGGGCGTGAAGACGCCGACCGACCCAGGGGGCACGATGACCCTGCGGTCCGAGCCGTCGAGGTTGGCCCGCTCGATGGAGCCGCCTTGTGTCTTGAGGCTGCGGCCCATGTTTGTCCAGTACATGTGGCCGTTCTCGTGGTCGATTGTGATCCCGTCCGGCATTGTGGTTATGTTACCTATGACGGTTTGCCTGTCGCTGCCGTCGGTCAGGCATGACAGGATGCGACCACATCGCGGCTGGGGCTGCGATAGGTCGGTGTCGAGGATGTACAGATGCCGGTGGGATTGAGGTTGAGAACCCATATTTCACAGTGTACCGATAATATACGGGATGATTATGTCCTTTAATTGGGGCGGCTTGCTGCGATATTCCAATGCTTGGCTCCTTTCAACCTGGGACGGTGGGAGTCGAGGCCGACTGCTGTGGTTTTATTTCGCCGCTGGCCTGACATCACGGGCAGCCCTTCCTTGTTGAACACCCTTGTCCAGCCTAGTTTTGGTGGGTACAGCATTATCTCATTGCACCCAGTTTGGATCGCCTCGCCAGGCGGCGGGATAGCGAAGTGACCGGTTGAGCGGCGAGGCGGTCCACAATTCGCCTTTCTCTCGCTCTTTCGATCGTCTGGACTCCCAGACTCCTTGACACGGGAGAACCCGCAGCACTATGTCATAACACCGGCCCCCCCTATCCGGCGCGGAATTTGTGAGCCATGACAGCGGAATGACCAGGTGGACAGGCATCCCCAGAGTTCAACGTCGGTGCTTCCACCAGCAAACACCATGTTCGGATTCTGCTCAGATAAAATTGACGGCGGTGATGGTGTCCTTCACATTATGACCCCTATTTAAACCCAAGCGATACCATTTCTTTTTTGAATCCCAACTTAGTCAGCATTTTCTCTCCATGAGGGGGGAGTGATCGCCGGCACGAATACACTGGCTGGGTTCATGCTCGCAACACATGCATGTCTGATTGTGGGCAGTAGATAGTGATGTTTGCAATTTGTGATAAATCTCAGATTAGAGCGTTGAAGTAGCATGGAAAGCATGATTTTGGAACCATAGTGTTTCTCACACATAGTCCATTAATTATGCTATGCGTGCATCCCGGACTCCACGGGCTGGCTTGCCGTTACATGCTTCAAGAGCCCTCACGAACTGTGGCTAAAAGGATATCAAATAACAAAGCAGCTGAATAGTTGTAATTACTCAGACTTCTTCTTCTCCGCAAAACCATCCCACTCCTGCCTGACATTCAACAACCTCACCAGCTCCTCATCACGCTGCCTAGCCAACTCGCGGTAATCCCTCCCATTAACCTCCTCCATGGTCCCATCGACCCACTTCTTCTTCAGCTCATCGTCGACAACAGGGTCCCTAGGCGCATACCAGCTCATCAGCGGGCCCAGAAGGTGGTCCGCCATGTGCTGGATCCCGCCCTCCCCACCGCCGAGGTGAAACAGCGTGTTGGGCCCCATGACGCCCCACCGCAGCCCGGGGCCGAAGCTCATGGCCGCGTCGAGGTCCGGGATGGTGGCGACGTCCTCCTGCAGCAGGTACATCATCTCACGCATCAGCGCCGCCTGCAGCCGGTTGGCCACGTGCCCGACCACCTCCTTCTTGACCTCCACCGGCTTCTTGCCCACGCCCGCGTAGAACTGCATCGTTCTTGAGATGACGCCGGGGGACGTCTGCCGGCCGCCGACGACCTCGACCAGCGGGATCAGGTGTGGGGGGTTGAAGGGGTGGCCGACCACGCAGCGCTCCGGGTGTGATGTTGCGAGCATGCCGTCCTGGATGCTGGAGCAGGTCAGGCCGCTGCTGCTCGTCGCTATTATGGTATCCTCTGCGACTGTCTGTGCGATCTTGTCGAACAGCTCCTGTTTGAACTGGAGCCTCTCTGGCCCGTTCTCCTGCACGAAGTCTGCGCCCTTGAGGGCATCCTCCAGGGTGGTTGTGAATAGAATATCTGAGGGCTTGGCATCGGCCTTTTTGAGCAGACCCAGTGATGATAGTACAGGGAGTGCGTCTGAGACGATGTTTTCCAAGAACTTGTTGGCGGCGGGGTTGATGTCGAAGGCTGATACTGTGAGACCCTGGGCGAGGAAGAGGGCCGCCCACGAGGCTCCGATGGAGCCGCAGCCGATGATGGCAACTTTTTGGATGTTGGACATGATTTTGTAACGTGCAGCTAGATGTTCTGAAGCTGTCGAATTGATAGTCGAATGGTGAATTGCAGCAGAAGAGAGGGTTGTTGTGTATCTGGTGTTTATGTGTAACTATACTCGGTTTTTATGCATATCGTCAAAAGATTACGCAGGTGCGGTTGTCCCGTGAGTTTCTCGAGACTTGATGCACGTACGGAGAAATCCATGACCAAAATGTCCGTTCCCTTGAAGAACTCGTCCCAACTCTCCCAACCGCGGCACGACCGCCCAACTCGCCTCAACCCCCGAGGGCGAGCGTCCGAGTCGTTGGGAAGAATCCCCATCGGTGACAGCAGATCAGTAGATGCATCCTGGGGATCCCGGTGTGTGGGTAGGAAAGGAAAGGGATGGGCGGTCTCAAGCTAAGCGAGAAAAACCATGCGATCGTGGGGGGAATTCCGCGCGCGGAACTGTTCCCAAACTGCTGACTCGTGGGCCTCGGCATGCAACATCAGAGCTGCATCAGGACTCGATCAATGTGACAGGGAGCGTGGAGCTTCTAGAAAAGTTCTCTTCACAGCCCTGCCAAGCAGACAAGGTGCACTAACGTCATAACCCCCGATCGGGCCCGTTTCCTCTGGCTCGGTACTCGCGTCTCGGATGCATGCCCTTGGACACTCCGGGGGACCAAAGTCGACCGGCCCGTATTGACTGTCGCCTCGAAACGGCGCAGATACAAGCGCCGATATGCAGGCTTGCAAGCACTTGCCGACGATGCGGATGGAGTCGAAGCAGGCCCAGTGATACCCGCCTGGTTACGTGGACGGTCGTATGAAGGCCTTATGGGTGTGTTGGTTCTTAAAGGGGCAGTCCCCTCGACCGTGGACATGAGTGAAGCCCGGGTCGATGAGGTATATCTTTTGGTTCAGCAACAATTCTGTCTTCGAGCTATCAGCGTAGCAGGTCTGCTTCTTGTGCCGAAATATTCCTTTACCACAGCAAGATAACATCATGGCATCTGAGAAGATCCCCGACGTCTACGGGCCGGGCACGTTCATGGACAAGTCGTTCACACCCGTTCCTGAGGACACACAACGCATCTTCCGTCTCCTTGCCAGCCAGACCCCCGGCTTCACTCAAGATGACGCACTCCTCTCGAAAGTCCAGTTCACGGGCGAGGACTATCCAGTCATCCCAGGCCCAATAAAAGCCGTCTCTGTCGCCGCAGCCCTGCACGCCATGACCGGTGTTCTCGCCGACGAGATCCTTGCCCTGAGGGGAGTCAAGAACGATGAGCGACGCATCACCGTCAACACAACACACGTTGCTCTGTGGTTCGGTTGCGTCGCCACAGCGTACCTGAACGGCGTCGACGTTCTGACGCTGGGCAAGACCGGAGAGCTCAAGAAGCTCGTCCCAGACTGGGAGATGGGCTGGACCGACACGCCCCTCAAGTACCGCACCACGGCCCTCTACCCAACAAGCAACCCAGAGGTGTGGTACTCGCTGCACGGCAGCCTCAACGCCGAGCCGGTCCTGCGCTCCATCGGCATCGACCCGGCGGCGCCCATCACGACCAACGAGGACGCGGCGCGCCACATCGCCGAGCACACGTCCAGGCTGAGCCCGGAGAAGCTCGAGATGACCAACCTGCTCAACGGCTTCTGCGGCAGCGTCTGCTTCACGCCCAAGCAGTGGCGCGAGTCCGAGATGGGCCGCACCCTCGCCGCCCACCCGCTCGTCAACGTCAAGGCCCAGGACCACGCCGTGCCGACACCACCAATCGCGTTCCCGCCCCTCAACCCCAGCGACAGGAGGCCGCTGGCGGGCGTCAAGGTCGTCGAGATGACGCGCATCATTGCCGGCCCCCAGATCGGCACCATCCTCGCCTCGTACGGCGCCGACGTGATCCGCGTCAACCCGCCGCACCTGCCCGACCTCAACATCCTGCAGCTGACGCTCAACGCGGGTAAGCGCACCATCGCCATCGACCTGCGCGAGGGAGACGACGCCGCGCTGCTCAGGTCGCTCGTCGGCGAGTGCGACGTGTTTATCCAGGGCTTCCGCATCAACAAGATGCCCAAGCACGGCCTGGGCCTGAACGACCTGCTCAAGGTCGCCGGCGCCCGCGGCAAGGGGATCGTGTACGTGAGCGAGAACTGCTACGGGCCGGACGGGTACTACGCCGAGCGGCCTGGCTGGCAGCAGATCGCGGACGCTGCGGCAGGCTCGGCGTATGTGACTGGCAGGAGCCTGAAGCTGCCCGGCAACGAGGCCGTCCTCCCCAGCCTGCCCATCTCGGACATGTCCACCGGCGTGCTGGGCGCCGTGGGCGCAATGCTCGGGCTGAAGAGGCGCGCCACCGAGGGCGGCAGCTACTACGCGCACGCCAGCCTGACGGGCGTCAACGCGTACGCGCTCACCGAGGAGATCGGGCTATACCCGGAGAGGACCGTCGAGGAGTGCAAGGAGCGGTTCGCGTGGGGCGAGATGCGGGGCCAGCACCACGTGCTCGACCTGCTGGTGACGGTGTGGAAGGGCTGGAAGCAGGTGCTGGGCGACTACCTGCAGCCCGAGGGCGGTTGGTTCCAGAGCTTCGACAACAGCGCGTTTGGCGGGCAGAGGCTGAGCGTCTTGAAGCCTGTTGTCAAGATTGAAGGAGACGAGGGCACCACTCCACAATGGAGCTCCGGCAGTACGCCGTATGCATATGAGAAGGCGCAGGATGTGAAGTTCCGGTCATGAATAGCGATCTTTTCATAGAATAGACCTTTATGAGGATTCTGGATTAGAGTAGTTAATGAAACCCAATTACTAAGATACACCACGACGTTTGTTTTTGTTGTTAGTTTTGTGTATTTCATGGTAATGCTGCTAAGGAAGACGGGTGGAAAACCGAAGGTAAGCTCATTCTATTGGCAGCGAGACATGGCTGACGGGGGCATGAGCCAATAGTCTGACTTCAGAAACTTAGCTAGAAGGGCAGTATCTCTGTACGCAAATGCTTCCGTTGTTGTTCTCCCAACGTACTGTACCACATTGATGCTGGCACGGGTTTGCACGGCGTGTATGACAATATGATAACCACCTTGGCTCAACGTACACAATGCAGTCATGGATCAGATACCAGATCACAGACTTGACTACCGCGAGTCACACTTACACTCTTATACCCAGAGTGAATGGCAGACAGGCTTATCACGCCTCAAAACGCCGAGTCACATCATACCCCCTCGATACTCACTATCACGTGTTTATTAGGCCCGTGAGAAACTGGTTTGTGTGCCCGTTGATTTGGACAGCACAATCCCATCGACTCTTTCATCTCATGAGTAATGCTGGGCAGTGAACACTGCGCTACCGCCTTGTTTCGTCAGCCTGAGTTGTTCGATCCAACGTCCCTTTCGAGTGTCTCATAGTCAAGTTGTTGTGAGTCGAGGCTCAGCAACTTCTACCCAGTGACCGGATGAGAGGGTTCGTCATTTCAGCAAAACAGTACTGTTGACGACCATATATAAGAAGCGATTTATCCAGTTTCAGTTGCTGCAATGAAGTTCTGCCTTAAAAGCTTCATACAAAACTTCACTATTATCAAACGTCAACGACATAGAATATTATGGATTTTACTGACGAGCATACTGACTTAGCTAATGGGCCAGAACCAGCAGCAAACCATAACAGGCGCTGGACGACTACTACATGGACTACCGTGTACATGGGACCATCCACGACCGAGCACACCCGCACCACTACCAAGACAGGCTGGACCGAGACTTCGAGCTCGTCCACACGCCATGAGGACCCATGGACTACGAAGTGGGTCACCGAGACCGTGGGCGAGCCGGTCACTGACCCGGGCTGGACCACCATTGTAAACTTACCCACGACAACAACTACGATGATACTGACTGGAGCTCCCACATCGACTGAGGCTGTCCCTTCCTCTTGTAAGTTCCCCTGAATTTTCAAATATACCTAGGTAGTAGATTGATTCGCTGACTTTGGTGACCAGCTCCGATAGGGAATAGAGCGTCGCCCAGTGGCTTCGACTTTGGATTCGTGGCTTTTGTAGGTGCGATCACTCTAGCAGTCTCTGGACTTGCCGTCGGCCTCTTACGGCTTGTCCATCGCTCCCGCGAGTCTCCAGGGGAGCCAGTGAGGACGGTTGTCCCTGTGCAGGGAGATGGCCACGGCAGGGACGATTTCAGTCAGGGCAGGGATGATTTTCATGGGAAGGCTTAGTGAGAAATGCTCCTAGAATCGCTTGTTCTGGAAGTAGCAAACCAGATGGCAAAAACATCCTCTGGAGCAGGAACCAACAAACCGGTAGAGCTGGTGTGCGCGAAAGGAACGGTGTTTTTATTAGGCCGTGACATAAGAGGTGGCAGGCAGTAGGGTGATGTGGTTTAATTATCACAAAGCAAGAATTATGATACCTGGTTTACTTCATCTGTGAGGTAATTCTTTCGAATTGTGTCAACAGGCGACGCCGAAGTAAGGCCCTGTCTCAACGATCGATCAACTGAGCAGCACCGCAACCACCTGCAGGGTTGCCGGCACTTGGAAACGTTGAAGTACACAGAACATCACGAAAACATGCGTGCAATCGGCGGGGAACGAGTGACGGGGGATATTATCAAATGCAGCCATCGTAGAGAAGTGGTTCAAGTAGGTCAAGGTACTAAGCAATAACGTATTGAATCTATATTTGATTAATTCTCTACTAATCTTCGAATTCTATACTCACATTAGCCCGCCTCAGGCTGCCCTTAACAGCCTCCTCCACGTCTTTCAGCTCGTCCCGTATGAACTCCTCAAGCTCGATTTTGAAGCCGACAGCAGTGTCGTCCACCCTAAAGTCGACCCTGTTGTCGATGTCATCACTGACTACTTGGATCTCCTCGGACAGCTTCTCCAGCTCCTCTATCATGTTGTCCTTCAGGCCGTCGACTTGTTGTTTCAGCTCGTTGACCTGGCCCTGCAACTCGCTCATTTTTGAGTTCAGCTCGCGCGAGAGTTCGTCCCGAGCTTCTTGGCTTTCCTTTTCCAGGCGGTCATACCTGCTGTCCAAGTGGGTAGTTAGTCTGTCCTCCATAGCTTGCAACGCCTGCTCCGTCTTGGCTTGCTGCTCAACCATAAGCTTTCTGCAGATGGCCTCCACAGACAGTAGGGATGCAGCGCCGTCAGCGGCTGAGCTACTCAGCCGGCGCTTTTTGCTCGATGGCCCCGGGCCTGACGCTGTGGTGGGTCAGCCTTTGGCGCAGGAAAGCCTGGGAACTGGAAGATGATTGGTCTTACACTGCCAAAAGGGTGCCATCGGCGGCGGCGCTTCCACCTCGTCATAAGACGGAGGTGCTTCTGTCCCATCATCAGGTGCAGGTATGGTATCGGGATCCCTCGCCGCAATTTGCTTGCCCCCGAGGCCCCCGTACAAGGAGGCAAGATCCGGGTGCCCAATACTTGAGTGGTACTCGCTATATACGGCTGCGTGGATTGCCTTGCACTCTGGTTCTGATAGCAAGCCGTGTTGAACGTGAATTAAAAATTCGCGTCTCGTGGCAAGTGATCTTGCATTGTTCACCAAACTGGCTCTGGTTTTGTTGGATGGACGCAGCCGAAACGGAGGACCAATCAAAGGCACAGGTCGTCTCAGCTTGATCTCGAACGATATCTGTGTGGAAATGGAAGTGGCCTGCTTTGGGTTGAGAGCTTGGCAGACAATCGTCTCGACGTCCTCGGACCCGATATGTAGGTACACTGGTGTTTTATTGCTCGAGTCTCGGTGGATCTGGACGACGATGCGGAGCCTGAGAAAAACAGACTTGGCCGTAGAGTCGAAGGTCATGTCGAGAGAAACCGGGGAGGCGGACAACGAGTCGCCGAGTTGGATTGTCTGCCCATCGGAACCAACCCATTCAACGAGCGCAGGGACTGCATCGAGACGGACGGCGTGGCCGGGGCAGCCCTCGACCGACTCGGAATTTGGGGTCTGTGCCATTACATTCGAGACTAGAGGCTGTTTGCAAAAGATTAGAAGGTCAGCAGCAAGCCGTCACATAAGTAAGAACGACAGGTTTACGCATCCATCAATTCAACAGCAGGTGCCTAAAGTTGAACCCCTGTGTCGGCAGTGACCTGTGCACTCGACACAGGATCCCACCCGCCCAGGCTTTTCTTGAAGTCGGAGGAGCAGCCTTGACTCTAATCAGAAGAAGGGCCGTCGTGCGAGAGGTTCCGCGACGGCCAAATGAGGTGCGAACGAATGCGTCGAGGGAGTCGTCCACGCCGCCTTGGCCTAAAGGCCACCCCAAGAGACACGGGCTTCGCAGTCCAGCAGAAACTTCTCCGGGGAGAGAAGACGTTGTCCCTGAGCCCAGGCACTGCCACCAGGGAGATAGAGAGAGTTTGCAACCACTGTCGACTCTCGATGATGGGCAGCAGCCTGTCGCCTGGCAAAGGGTGCGAGGTGCCTGTGTCCCTTTGAGGGTGTTACTGCAGGGGTGCGATGCGGTATTTTGACCTCCGGCTGTACGCAGCACAGCAGCCTAGGATTGTAGGCGCTTATGAACGAGATCCCAAGTGGCACGCGAAAGTAATGACGACAGTTGCGTTGATGCGTTGATGCGTTGATGCGGTGATGGTATGGGGTGGAGTCAAGAGATGAATGAACAAGCAGGTCGTTGCTACGCGCTAGGTTGGGAGAGGAGTCTTGGAGCGGAGCGCTATCACGTGATGCAGCAATCTCCAAAAGTGGGTGGCTAGGCGACGGTAACCCTGACCCTCGAGCTCTGCAATGACCGCCCCCCCCGCACGCTTCCGCCCCCGGTCCCCCACAATCCGGCACTTTGTGTCACCATCGGTAGACCACTTCCCTAGTAATAATATGTTGAATTCATTCTTCAGCCTCTTCGACCTCGACGTCCATCCTGTGGCATGCTATACCCACTCGTGGATCTAATCGCGTTCAGGTTTGGGCAATGGACTATTTGTATTCATCGAGCACCCCTATCAAGTTGGAACGACAACGACTATCCTAGTGGGACAAGAGAAAATGTATTTTGGAGGCAGTTCAAGCCGCTTCCACCATGTAATGCTTCAGAAAGTAGGTCTGGGCAATACACTCGTCTTTCCGACTTTTACATCGCCTGGATTGATACGCAAGCGCAAGACGCACATGCAAGACTCTTGGGCGTGATTAGAGTTTCGGCCCCTGAACCATAACTGTTTGGAGTGTGATTTGCAATGCTCGGATTGCTGCACCAAAAGCCGGGAAATCCGAACGCGAGGTAGTGTTCATGATCTCAACAACCATAGTGTGAGTAACACGGAATACCAAAAATCTGTGCGACCATGGAGGCCGAACGGACTGTCCTAGTCGTTGGAGCAACGGGCAAGCAGGGCAGGAGTACCGTCAAGTACCTACTCGAACCGGATCAGCCAGCATTACCGAATATCAAGTTCAAAGTACTGGGTCTCACGCGGGACACATCATTAGAATGTGCCCGCCAACTGCTTGAGCGGAACAAGCAGCACGTGGATAACTTCAGCCGAGTGCAAGGAGACCTCCACAAACCATACAGCATCAGGAAGGTCTTTGAAAATGCTGCGTCGTCAGATGGTGGCGGAATATGGGGCGTCTTCGTTGTGCTGGCTTGTCCCGGACTCGGCGAGAGCGCCCAAGGTGAGATCAAGCAAGCCAGGGTCTGACTTTTCCTAGTAAACCTCGGCCCCACTTCATTTCGGCTGACGCCTTGTTGTTGTACAGCTGCTGGCGGATCTTGCACTTGAATTCAAGGTTGAGGTTTTCGTATACTCGAGCGCAATTCCAGTTGGGCCCAGCGAGGATGATCATCTCGATGATTCTCATCGCGCCAAACCACGGATTGAGAACTACTGCAGGGAGCTGGGTTCCAAAGAACTGAATTGGATGTGAGACGACAGGTGTTGATCACCGCTGAGTTAGTGATACTTGCTAAACAGAAGCCATAGCATCATCCGACCCGGCTTTTTTTATGGAGAACTTCGACGGCTTCCTAGGCGCCATCGCAGTCAGTGGTATGCGGGCAGGGCTGGACAGGGATACGACTATCAATCTCGTTGTGAGTCTCAGTCAGACGTCGAGTGGATTCGAGCCGATTATTGTACAGCTTCTCCAAGATACTAATTCTCTCAAGGCCTCAGAAAATATTGGCAGAGTCGCAGCTGGCGTGGTGATGGTGAGTACTTGGTTCTCAGAAGCAAGTGGGGAATATTCCCCCTGATCAAGACGCAGCAACACGACAAATATCTGCAAAAGACACTAGCAATCACATCTGAAGCAGCTACCATGGAACATATCTCAGAATCGTACAAAAGAGCGACAGGTCGGCCAATTCCCGCTGTCCCTGCTTTGGTGGGAAAAGCTCTTGTAAAGTTCAATGCCGCCGTTCAAAATGTGTATGTTTCAACAAGAACCTCAAACCTAAAGTGTTATTCGAGAACCACCGATATTTTCCGATTAGCGTGGAAGATATCAAACGAGCACATGAAGCTCCAACGACCGAAGGTGCAAATGAACTGGAGTCCGAGATCGATCTGGCTCGATCAGTCTGTAAATTGCAGACATACTACGGATGGAAATCCAAGGAAAAAGATGGAACAACGGATAAGAACTGGAACAAGATCTCGTTGGTAAAACTCCTCACCGGGCTGTCCTAAGATAGGCATTTGTTAGAAGACGGCCACGCAAGTCGGGGCGACTCGAGTATTTTGACATGTTGCTGCTTGAGTCGATTCAAGTCAGCCGTGGACAAGTATTCTGTGGTAGTTAAGTCAAGGTGTGCCACAGGAGTGTTGAGGCGAGTGTCCGGATGGGTATTAATGACTAGGCAAAAAAAAAAAGACTCCAAAGGCTTGAAGTTACGAGCAGAGCTTCGTAAGCAGTCTCAATGAATCTTCCGAAAGTTCGGGCCTTGATCGCAAGACTAGTTACTATTATCTACTTTGAGAACAGGGGAGCGGGTAATTTCCGGAAGAGCTTCCAAAGAATGCCGAAATTTATTCAAACGCTGCTCAGGTGCTGCTAGGTCATGCCTTTGTCACACATCCGCTTCTAATATGCTATCTAATCTCAAGGTAATGTCTGGCTATGCTAGGTCTCTGTGGCTCTTGTAGAAAACCCGACTTTGAAGTCAGGCCCTTCCTTGATGCACAGGGTCCCCAGAACTGGTCTCCCCTCGTCTTTCTTTGGAAATGGCGGGTTCCCAACCAGCTCAAGATCGTAGCGCTGCAGGAGCGTGGCCACGAATGTTGTAATGTTGAACCGAGCCAGATATCGACCGCTACACATCGTTTTTCCAGCCCAAAGGGCCTCCAAGATGGACTCCTCTTCAGATTATGCTGCTCCCATCTTTCCGGATGAAATTCGTGAGGTTTCTCGCCAAATGTAATTTCTTCAAAATGTAATAAACGGTGAGGCACCATAACACGGTTGCCTTTTCTCATCAACTTGCCACCTATCACAGTATCCTCTGTGATCAAGCGGACCGAGGCCGACCAGCCAGAAAGTCGCAATGTTTCGTGCCAAATGTGGTCGACTTGTGGACAGTTTTCAGGGTCCTGAATGTAGATTGGATCAACTAAGTCGGCGCCGTTGAAAGCGGGTGCTGTTTCCTGACGAAAAGCGTCCATGCTGGAAGTGTTGTGAAGTAGGTATGTAAGAACCCAGAACACAGTCTTGCGAGAATTTGTGTTGATGCTGTACAGAAGTTAGCTCACCAACTCAATAATATTAAACTTTGAATGCAGAGGAACATACGCGAAGTACAGAAAGAAGACTAGCACGGCCAAGTTGTCATCATCGACACCTAGAGCGCTTGCCTCGTCTTCCCATGCATTGATCAACCATGCTGACGTCTGTTTCCGTTGCTCCTGGGGTACTTCGAAGTACTTCTTCAAAGAAGAGATAATCCGAGCTCACTTGTCACGTCGGAGTCCAATTGATCCCGCAATATTGTGGGGACTGAGTGGGCGACTCCCGAGGTCATCCAGTTGACCATGAGGTCACGGAATACAGGCCGTGAGAAAGCAATATGGGACTACCGTGTAACAAAAAATCCTGGTACCAACGGGCGCCAATGAGGGTGATCCCTTGCGTTCTGTTGACAGCACTTGGGTTTATCTATTCCTTCCACATGGAGCGCCCGTGGACGATCTGGTAGAAGTTGTTTCTGATGAAGGCATCACCTGATGTTCTTGTCTTCACGAGCATCGAGCAAACTCTAGTGCAAAAGAATTGCATCTCAAAAGGACATTTCCCTCTCCCTGTTTGCGGCACCGCCTTGCCTTTACAATAGCCACCATGTCAGGGACTGCAAGTACTTGCGTGAGTCTTTCCCACTTAATGCCGAATATCAACCGAGACTGTACTGAGATGTAGCATCAAGTGTCTCGCCTTGTATCGCACCCTTGGGGACATGGTTATCTTCCCTGGCAGCGACAGTTACACTGCGTCACTTTCATCATATTTCTCTTCACAACAAGCTAATGAGTACCCTGACTGCATTGTGTATCCCGAGACGGCTCAAAATGTCTCGACTGCTGTTAATGCTCTGACGATCATTCCAAACACGACATCAGACTGCCAATTTGCAGTCCGCTCAGGTGGACATGCTTTTACAGCAGGAGCATCTAATATAGCCTCAGGTGTAACAATCGACCTCAAGGGCCTCCATGCCCTTGAGATAAGCCCCGATTCGTCGACAGCCTCCCTCGGTGTGGGATTGACCTGGGACGCTGTCTATGCACAACTTGATCACCTCAACTTGAGCGTCGCTGGCGGCAGAGCTGCTGGTGTGGGGGTTGGTGGCCTCACCATTGGTGGTGGTCTGTTCTGGCATGGTCCTCGTTATGGTTTCACGTGTGACACTGTGAAAAACTTCGAGTTCGTCCTTTACAACGGGTCAATTGTCAATGTCAATGACAATGAAAACCCTGAGCTTTTATGGGCTCTGCGCGGAGGGACTAATAATTTCGGCATCGTCTTTATTATGCCCCTCCCCGTTTTGAAGAAACTGCAGCTGCCCATGAAGAGGAAGCTACAGCTTTTCACCTTGTTTGCAACTGCGCTGTTGTAAGTTGTCTCGACGCGGCTTACGAATTTCGAGAATCAGATGCTAATGAGAACTCCCCAACAGTGGAGTCGCTGCAAGCGTTATAGCTCTTGTTTTTCGCATCAAGCTTCTTACGACCAACGACAGCACCTGGCATCAAGCGGAACTAGCCCTCTGTGTGTATGTGCACATCTGTTCTTCGAACGCTTCCCGACTCACTATGACCTGCTGACCTTGTCGACCAGCTTCGCCGAGAACAACACCGCCATTTTGGTTGGGTGCATGCCCGCCTTCGCCAAATTTGTAAAGTTCGTCGGATCATCCATTGCCAGTCGTCGGAGTCGATCGAATCAGAATTTGGTGCAGGGCAGCGACAATTCATTCAAGCATGAGGCCTGGAAAATCCAAATGCCACCACCATTGCCTCATTCTAATGGTAGGGCTGGGTCTGTAAGCCGAAATGACTCGCTGGAGTACTATGAGTCCACCGAGACGATACTCTTGCAAACATCAGTTTCCATTGCTGGGTATGGACAACAATATCCGCAACATCCAAAGCAGGATTGGGAAACCGGAATCACACGGACCACGAATATTCACCAGCAAGAGGTATGGGCTGCAAACCATATGCAATCTGTAGAGCATGCGGTATGAGCGATATGCTGGAATTTGGGCTTCAAGAACGCAGTTGCTTCGACAAGGCTTGTCTTCAAACACTCCAGTAGTCTATGTATGTAGCATGTAAGAGAAAGCCCTTGCAGACCGAGCAAGGAGGTAAACATGAGTTGTTGCATTTCTCTGTTCCTCCAGCGCAACTTTCGGGCGAAAGCTCACAGAAGCCTTTGACGTCGACAGTCATCCATTTTAGTGGAGTAAATGGCAACAATTACGCTACTAATATGATATCGTGCCATCACACGAGACGCCGAGTTTGTTCGTGGCCGAAGCGAGACCGAAGCCTGCGTTCCCCTAAGTGCCGTCGGAGAACCAGAGTCTTCTCGTCGGCCAGCATGGAATCGTGCATGACAGCACCTACCATCGGCGGCTAGATACCTCAGTACGGAAACCCTGTCTCGAAGTCAACCCGAATTAGAAAGCAAAGCTTAATCTCAATGCCACTGTGATCGGGGTTGCCTTGTGCCCCGATAAGCTTACCCAATGCAGTTGGTGAGTGTACTCGCGGAGTACCTACCTAGGTAGGTAGAGTGACATTCGGACTTACACCGAGCTACGGCGGCTTGGGCAAGCCGATAGCAGCTGTGCAGGCCGACTCCGCACACTGAGAGTGCATGATCCCACCAGCCAGGCTAGTCGCATTCAGCCAAGGCCGTTATGCCGCAAACGAGTATGCCGCAAAAGGGGTTGTCCTAGACGTCGAGAGAGCGATTATTAGCCCGCACCCACTTGGATGGGGTTGAGCTCCTTCACTGATCCTTCTACCGAATCAATACCAGGCGTGGGCTGAACTTTTCGCCAGTCGTGTCTAAAGCCCAGCTATTCACATTTCATTCCGCCCAAGCTCAGATTTTAAAGCAGTCTCTTGTTGAGAGCGAAACAGATATCAGCCTGACCCTGCACTTGCCTTGGAGCCGTTTATTCCTCCTATTCGCAATGGACCAGTCGAACGCCAACATGACCAATCCAGCTGATATCGGTAAAATCTGTGTAAGAATATGTTCCTTCTGTCCAGCTTTGTTTAGCCCGAAGCCGTGACGGCGACCTGACTGCCTCTCATAGTGCCTTGCCTTAGCAACCGCGGTTGGTCGCCAAAAGGTTGTATCCCCTGGGAGCACAGAGTATGACGCTGCTCTGCACTCGTACTTTTCTACTCAGCAAGCCTCGTTGCAACCGTCTTGCATTGTTCTGCCCCAATCAGCTGAAGACGTGTCTGCAGCGGTGAAGTCGTTGGTTCAGCTGCAGGAAGATGGCACGAGCTGCCAATTTGCTGTTCGTTCAGGTGGCCACAAGAGCTGGGCTGGCGCCTCTAACATCCAGTCCGGGGTCGTGATCGACCTTGGCTCGTTCAAAACAGTCGAGCTCGCCGCGGATAAGTCTACAGTTTCGGTTGGGGTCGGTGCTATTTGGGGCGATGTGTACAAGGCTCTCGAACCACACGGGTTGAGTGTGAACGGTGGCCGGGCATCGACTGTTGGTGAGTTCTAAATTAATAACAACAGGGAAACTGGCTTTGGTCACTGATAATTGCAAAGGTGTCGGAGGCCTGACTCTGGGCAGCGGCGTATCATACACCTCACCGCGACACGGCTGGACCTGCGACGCAGCCTTGCAGTTCCAGATTGTGCTAGCTGATGGATCTGTCGTTCTGGCGGACGCTACAACCAGACCGGATCTATTTCGTGCCCTCAAGGGCGGAGGCAATAACCTAGGCAGTGCGTTCGAAAGCTCGGTTCCCCAGCTTAATGGAGATAGGAAGCTAATTCGAAGTCACAGTTGTCACAAGGATCACCTTTGAGACTTTCAAGCAAGGCCCAGTCTGGTCTGGAACCATCTATTCTCTCGATTCTGCTGCAGCAGAGGCAACCATAGAGAATTTTGTCGAGTTTAACTCAGCTACGTCCTATGATGAGTACGCCTCAGTCATGACCTCCTTCGTCTATAACCAGGCGCGCGGCCTGCCGGTGATTGCAAATCTGCTTCAATATACGAAGGAGGTATCAGGTACCCCAGCGGCATTCACAAACTTCATGGCAGTGCCCAATATTTACAACTCAACGTCCATTGCAAGTATTCAGGCCACAACGGAAGCAACTGCCGCCTTGAATCCTGGAGGTGTCAGGTAAGTCCTTGGTGACACCCATTGGCTTCCTTTTTTTATTTTTTATTTTTACTTCTTATTACCCTCTCAATAATCTGACAACCAACAGGTCCCTCACATATGCAGTTACCCTGTTGTCCACCAAGGAAGTTATTCGAGCGGCATGTGACAAATGGCGTGCGCATTACCCAACGATCAAGGATGTGACCAGCATTATCTTCTCGCTTGTGCTTGAGCCACTCCCGCCCATCATGTACCAACGTCACGCCGCCACGAACATTCTGGGCCTGGCTGACCGGACAGAGGCACTCGTGATCGCCGAGCTGTCGGTTTCCTGGGCGAATGAGAGTGACGATGCTCTTGTAAACAGCACTGCGCGTGCTCTCGTGGACGATATCATCGCTGAAGCTAGGAGTTTGGGAGGCTATGATCCGTACATCTTTGCTAGTTATGCAAACAAGGACCAGGCTCAGGATGTGATTGGAAGCTACGGTTCGGAGAGCGTGGCTTTTCTCAGGAAGGTCAGAGAGGAGGTTGACCCCAAAGACGTGTTCACCCGTATGGTTCCAGGGGGGTATAAGATTCCAGACCACTAGGTAGACACGACTTCTAGATAAGCTCTAGGTGCGAAAAGCTTGAGAATGTGCTAGCAAAGCAGTGTTTGCCCGGCGTGACATCAAGAGGATGGCATCTCAAATGTACTATATAAATGACGTGAATACTGTTGGTTGCAAAGCTAAATGTGGTGACAGGAGCTTGAAAGTCTCTTGATTCTAACCTGTAGCCTGGTCTGCCTTGGAAAGGAACAGAAATCCCTTGAAAGTGGATGAAGACTTGGTCGTCGGTGCGTGGGATATCATAACCCCTAATACCAATAACTTGCATACCTAAAAGATGCAAAATCTCAATTCCTTTTAAGGTATAGTCTGTCGGTTCGGCTACGCTGCACAACGCCTGGCGTGAGCTTCTTCGTGCGCGTCGCCCTGGCGATGGCCACATCCTGCGCCCAGCCCGTGGCCAAGGCGACCTCGGCGTGGAGCATGGCAACGCCGCCAAATCCATCCCTCAGTTCAACAACGCCGCGCGCAGCTTCAACCGCTCGCTCGCCCTCGCCCAGAAGGAGCCCCTCCGGCCGCGCCTGCTACAGATGCTTGTCCTCGCCCAGAATTGTTGGCTTAATGGTTGAGCAAGTAATCAAACCCAGTTAGAGACACAACAGATATGTAAGCCTGGGTTTCGCTTTATCACCTCGCCAAGCTGTCAAAGGCTTGTACTCATCTCGAAGCGCGGATAACATGTGACTGACTCTGAGGAACTTCACAAAGCACAAAGTCAATTGGAATCCTTACATTTCTGTTAATTTCTAGGAATTGAATATATTGAGAGCGCATCTATGTGTTCTGGGCCTCAAAACCCAAACAACCAACAGGAGGACAACAATGTAAAACGCAAAGCTAAAACAGTCTAGTCTCGACACGATCTAACTTAATTACCAGAAGCCCTGACACCAGCCAGCCCTCAGACGCTCTTGCAGCCACTCTCGAAGAACTTACTTCTTCGAATCAGTGTGCTCCATTCCATTCACAACCGGATTTCCCTCGGCGCCCTTGTAGGTCCGTAAACAGTAAGGCGGAGGTGCTGCGCTGAGGCTCCTACGGCGTCCAGGATTAGCTACAGGCTGTGGGATGGTAGGCTCTGGAGTGGCCCGTTGCGGTACGACCGCGAGCTCGATGTCGTTGTTGTTCACCTCAGGGGTCTTCAGAGACTTACGCCAAATCCGTCGGGCGACAATTCCGGCAACGCAAAGAGCAATGAAGACAACCAAGCACATTGTGAGGATTATCAACCCGGCTCTTCGTTCCTGCTCGTCCTTAGTCTCTCGCTTGGCGTGGCCAGAGGCGCAGGTAGCGTAACCGTGAAGTCCACAGTCGACTGGGGCCATGGTGAGGGTTGTATGTGCGTGCTGACAGGAATGAACGAAGGCAGTGTATCGTTATGTTACCAGCTTCTTGATCGAGATGTGTGCGGTGAGGAAGAGCAGGTAAGTATCTGACTTATGGCTGGCAAGGACACGTTTTTATACTCAGGGGCACTGGTTGGCGGTATATCAGCTTGTTTTTGTCCACTAGGGCAGTTCTTTGTTGTTATCAAAGTATAGAACAGTGTTCTATAACAATATTATTGTTCAAATCACTCATTGACAATACCTATACCCGTGTATCAGTCCGAAAAGTCACTTTCATAAAGAATTCTACTATTAGATGTGGTGGAAAACATGGTCATTGCTAAAGCCTGGTTGAGCTCGAAAGCAGCAGCATACATATTCAGAAAACTCTGATTCACAGTTATTTCATTTTACTACAAGCGATGTGCGGAGTAGAAACATTGAGAGGCTCGTCATGAGAATTTGTTGTATTACCAAGGAATCCCAGGCATGTACCCCTGAGCGGACATTATATCCATGTCAATAGCTTGACCCTAACCCTATTGCCTACTGACAAGGGGTGGAGGTGGAACGACTGTTGCCTGGCGTCATCCTCCAGTCTCACTTAAGCCCACGCGGCTCACAACACAACACGTTCGAACTACACTTCAACATATTGTGCATCCTGATCGCTGAACGTAAATTCCGATAATACCAGAAATCCTTGTGGTTCTGATACCAAGACTTAGCTCATGATGCTGCCTCCTGGGCCATCGAAGGCCCTCGAGGCGATCATTTCATCAGAAGACTTGGTGCACTGCATTGCCAGATACGTGCGTGTTGCCACCATCTATCGAGCGGCTCTGCTTCTCACTGTCTCCGGCTCCACTAACTTTCCGTAGACCCCGTCTCGAGCGACACTGCGAAATATTTGCCTTGTCTCGAAGTTCTTCAACGAGACCTTCTCACAGTTTCTTTACTCCAGCATCGTCTTCCATGATGTCAACGCTCACATCCTCCGAGACCCAGAGCGTCTTGGGGCCTTCACATCTAATTCCAACCTTGTCTACACCAAGTCACTCAAATTCAAGCTCATCGAAGGTTCCTGGGCTATCGGTAATCACCGTGAAGTTGGTCGGCTGGTCGACGCTCCGGGCTATGCCCGGATGGGAGATGTCAGACATTGGGCCGGAATCTACAATGACAGCGTCATTAAAATCCTGTCATTGACTGCTAATATCTATAGCTTTGAGTAAGTGTGTGCACAGAATGCTTGGATGCTCCAAACTGACCTCCTCCAAGATGGGAGAGCTGGCCAATATCACGGCCCCTCCTTGAAGTGCTGGAAGAGCGATGCCCTTCCTTGCGAGATGTGTCCATCGTGTACCCGAATCTGGCAAAGTTTTCCCGGACAGAGAGATTCTACCGCAACGGCAAAAGCGTTTTCGACGATGAGAAACCCAAGATGATACCACTACCAGCTCCGGAGCTGCAGCACCTGCGCAAGCTGTACTTGTATGAGATCACAGGCGATCTCGACATATGGATACCAAAAGTCGCCACAATGCTTGGGAAGTCTCGATTCTTGGAAGAACTGGGCTTTTCATTGTCGGCAGAGTGTGAGAGACAGTACGCACTTGCTGGCAAGTCCAGGGCATTTTTGAACTTCTTCCCCTCCCTAGTGGAGCGTTACCGGGACCAAGGGGACGAGCCGTTGAGATTGCGGGTCCTCAAGATGGGCTACGGGGTCCTCCTGAATACACCACACGGAGATGCGCAGGACGATGACACTGAACCGGAAGAGTACCTTTCTTCTCTCATTCATCGAGCATACCTGGAGGAGCTCTACATGGACAACGATCTGGATGTGGGCTGCCCGTTGAAGATTCGCACATCTGTGGGCCGAATTGCGTGGTCTTGGATCACACCGTCATTTCTGCCGAATCTCAAGCGCTTTACCTTCACCAGCCTGTCGGTCAGGAGCCAAGCTTGGCTTGGCAAGCACCCGGACCCGACATTTGCGGACAGCCTGGAGATGGGGATCGGAACCGAGAAGCTAGCATTCAGCTACATTGATGACAATGGATCCCTGCAATGCGTACGCAACAACAACATCCACCGACATATCGGCCAGATAGCTGAAAGGACATTCTTTCTGCACAAGTATCGCAACCACCCAAACCTTCCCCTGAAGAGCTCTGTCGTATCCGTCTTGAAACCATGTCACAAAGATCTTGTAGTTATTGGCAGCTGCTCCTGGATCAAAACCTTGACCATCTGTCTCCAGAAGCAGACAACAATCCCAGCACTGAAGAAGATCGCACAGACTCTTCCAACAACCGAGCATTTGTGGATTCGTATTGGTATGGAGTACCCTCTTGTGGATGGTCAGAGTGAAGCCAACCACAAAGGAAACGCGATCCGACTGAAGGACGGAAGCCTGGTTGATGAGCAGCAATACTTGCACACCACCTGGCGGCAGAAGTGGACAGAGATGGCGGCCACCATGTCTGAAGCAAAGTCTTGTCCGACTAACTACCTCAAGATCGGGCATCTTGCATGGAGGGTACTGCCGCGGCCGAAAGGGGCCCGAAAGGCGGTTCTGGAGCCACTTGATAGATGGGAGGATGAGGCGGAGGGTCCGGATGTCTTCCAGTATAATGATCCTGTACGGAGAGACCATCCTTACTGAGTGGTGGGACACCTTCTATTCACAAAGTGTAGCACATGACTTGAACAAATAAGTATAAAGGACGCGTACTATCTGTAGAATACCTGCCCACGTTTCTAATTCAACTCGTACCAGAACCACTATCTATTGTCATATGTCACAGGATCAAAAACACCGATGGATAGTCTTGCATCCTTCCAAACTGGATTGGTGCTTTCCTTGACAATGAGTCGAAATTGAAAACCTGTCTCAGATATCTCGAATACCAACTCACTTACGTCACAAGAATCGCACTGCTCACCACAGAGGGCGACGAGATCCGTGCTGCTTGAAATGTAGGAGCGGGCTTTCCATACTCCTATGTATTCCGGGGTCGAAAATTGCTGCTGAGCTCGGTGGACAGCGCAGCGCCATGGCGATGGTCCTTCTTCCCGATGATTCTTATCCCGCCCCGGACCGTCACGGACAAACTCTAGAAGGAACCCTACCACCGCAGCATGGTGACTAAGTGTTACTTTGTCGGCGTCCGGCTGGCTCAAGGATGTCTCGAAATTATGGGAGACTTTCTTTGAAGAAGAAGCGTCGTCCCTGTTAATCCGATGCCCCGGGAATGGATCCGTAACCCTGAGTAGCAATCTCGTGGCTTCGTTAACCCTAGCGGCTGTGGCGGCGAGTTTCTTGTGCCGATCCGAGGTTGTATTTCCCATGAAATACTGCTCAAGTGGAAAGTATGTGTCGAGGGGTCTATTGTCGTTGTTGTCGCGCAGTATGAAGTTGAGCTCCTCCAGAAGTGTTGGGTATTGGACAATGGGGGCGCGTGTCTCGAATATGGTATCGAAGAATATCTCAACCGCACTCTTGTCGTAGTCCACGGCTATATGCTCCTTCGGCGACGTTCCGTCCGGATGGTCTCCGACCAGGCCAAGTATCCCGTAGATGCCGTCTGCGACCCTCGACTTTTCGTACAACCAAAGACACTTGATGATTCGCCACAATGGCATCCTCGTGCCGTTCCTCTCTGCCGCTCGGAGGTCGATTATTTGTTCTAACCAATTCCATCCAATAGTCGTCGGCTTAGGGTTCAAGCCACGACCGGTCGCATCGTTCAGCAACAGCTGTCTTTCTAGCCTGGAAAACTCCATGATTATATCGCCGGCCATAACAAGAGGCCGGCGTGCGAGAACAATTTCCTGTACAACCCAGGTGCGCCTCCAGTACGGGTCTGTTGCCAACTTGCAAGAGGCATTTTGGTGAGTGGCATCAAGGCCAGGGATGCTGAGGGCTTCGTAGAAGCCCGCATTTTCACCACAGTCGCGGAGGCGCTTAAGCTCGCTCTGGAGCTTTTCATCCGTGCCTAGCCAAACCAGAACTACCTTAGCTTGGGAGTAGATGGTCCCCATGCGAGGTATCTGCTGGGATTTCTCCTGCTCGTCCTCCTGGTTAAGGCATAAAGCGTCGGTCCAAACTAGAAGCGGAGCTGTCTCCGTCCGCCGCGCTTCATATTCAGCACGGCTGTGTTTCCAAATTTGGCGTAGAAGCAGCCATAAGTTCTCGTGAAGCGGTTGGAGATATCGCTGGTTTGTCTCGATGTCCTGGAGGAGAATTTCTCTTGTTGTTGTTTCGTCTCCCCAGACGTAGGAAAGGGCACAATATTCAAACCTTGGGGACGCTTCCATATTGACTGTGCGGATCTCACATATTATTTTATCATCCCCCAAGTTGGGCAAAACCTGAATTAGGCGTATAGTAGTAGCCGTGTTGAGCTTCTGATATGGAAACATTCTCAAGATTATTGTAACAGAAGATGATAATAGCCGGTCAAGTCTGTAATAAGAGTAGCATTCTAGATTGCCGAGCGGTGAAAAATGAAAGCTGACAAGAATGAAGAAGTGAGGTACTCCAATTCTGAGTTTTCTGCAACGTTTAGACCCCTGTCTTAAGCCGTTCTTGAGGAGACTGGGCAGAGGGCTGCCGGGTGTAACCGGTCGACGTGGCTGCTGACTGCAGGTGGCGAAGCAATGCACAGCCTCAAACAAATGATTCCACATGCAGTGCATGCGATCGAGGCGCAAGGAGGAAAACTTATCCTGTATTACTAAGTGGTTGTTCCTCAGGCACGAAACGGTGTGAATTCCCGACATCGAAGTTGCATAGGGCGGTATGAAGGTAAGATGAAAAAATAAAAAAGCTCTAGAATAGATCAGTGCAGATGCCTCCGACGAAGCGGCTCCCGGCAGAATAGGGCGCAAGGCTGCAGGATCTCCTTTTGAGCTTCCTTCTTATAGAGGAGATAAAGGAAGGGGGAGGTGTATGGCGCAGAAGAAGGGAAAGAGTGGATTAGTGAGATCTCCCGGTGTTCAGCAAATTGTTAACTACCTATGCTCAACGCATCGTCAACCACCTCACATCCTATACCTCCCAATCTGTCTTGCTAACTCCCGAAGTAAAGCCATCCCATGCTTCGAGCGCAGAAAAATGCTTTCCGCGTTCGTCATAGAACATACGTCCCAACAACGTGCCTGTCATTGCGAACGTTTTGTCCATATTTCCGATTTTGTTTTCCATACGTGGCCATTTCATCTCTTTGCGGTATTTAAGGGGACGGATGAGCTGAGTCATGTTAACCAAGTCATTGCTTGGTCTGTACATTACTTTGGTGTCGGTGTACTTGGACTCCTCAGTCGTAGCCGGAGCCCTCGCATGCACAGCCAGGCCCGATACTCATGGAAGTGCCTGCAGCATAATGATATACGTAGTTTTGTGTTGTTTTGTTCCTCATTGAAAGAAAGAGCGTGCACACCGTAACCTGGTGGAAGGTACTCTGAATAGATTGTATTTCCTTTTACGTGAAGGTGTGATCTAGGACTGCTCTTGGGCAACTTCTCAACTGCCGGCGCGCCCTGCCTCATAGGTTCAGCTCGGTCCAGATGTCACAACTCATTCAAGATGCTCGGCAGTGGGAATATAACGGACTGCAGCGGCTCTGTCCAGAACCACAGTCCATGCTCGAGCAAATAGCTTTGGCGGGAGGTCCCCATCGTGCTTTACACCCACTTGCAATGAGACTTGCTTATCAACATCGCCGGCGTATGCAGGCCCGTCCGATGTTTTCCTACTGGCCCTGAAATACGTGAAGGCGAACTTTGAGCCATGACTCTCCATGGCTTCATCTGGACAAACGAATATGCCCATGGGCGGAGACCAATCGGCCGATGAATTGTAGAGATAGCCCAGCATCAGCTTCTTTCGATTATGCAATGCATCCGCGACCTTCTCGGCAATTTTCCACATGTACTCATTCGCAAGAGACTTTGACGTCTTCGAGTTCATCAGGAACTTCCTCAACGTATGGGCAATTTTGGCATTGCGGCGTGGTCCCTCAATGTACTCGTGTAGAACCCACAGCGTCTTGACCGTGTCCAATTTCTTGAACTGGCGCCATGGAGTTTCGATCGCTTCTTTGCCGAGCTTCCATAGATGGCCAATCATGTGCACACCATCAGCTTCGAGGCTCACTTCAATAAAGCGGCAGCTTTTATTGAATGTCAATTCGTACTCCGGAAGAGGCGGGCTGAACCTGTCGAAGGCGTATTTCTGAATGAATCGGATAACTCTCAGGTTGGAAGATTCGCAAGACATCGTGCCCCGCCGCGTCTCATCTAGGTCGTTGTGAAATAGTTCCTTATCATCTCATCTAGCGTTTCTGCGAATTTTACCTCACGCCCTGCACTTTGTGTGGCAATGTGCCTCTGGGAATCATGCCACATTCCAATTGCTTCCATCAATAGGCATACTTACCATAAAGAGACCAATGCATATGACAAGATCCGAGTCCGAATAAGCGAAAGACGAGCCTTCGCTTTAGCAACATGATCCTCATTGCGGTATGCAGAGACCGCAGCTTTCAAGGCGTTTCTTTCCTTGTCTCGATCTTCAAGATCTGCAAGAGCTCAGAGAGTTTCGCATGAAACTTTTCTATCTCTCGGACTACTTGAAATATATCGGTGTTGGTTTTGAGCTGCTGAGTGTCTTGGAGGACTTGTGGCGCTCCTTGTGAGAGACGGTCCAGATCGTCAACGCTGGTGAGTAACTCATCCTCAAGAGCCGTCCGACCGGTTGAAGTGTGAGAGATCTCGCGAGCTTTCGAGATACCCTGTGCTCCGGAGTCGGCGAATTGCAGCACTGGGGCGACAACACCGATGGCGCTGACGGGATCCATAGTGTCGATTTCCTGCTAACTTTGCGTACTAGGGTTCAAGCAGATCGTCCACGGGGTCTCAATAAGACAACGACAGGATCACACGATTTCCCGGACCTCGTAAGCACTATCACTGAGATGGGAAGTCGGGAATACGCCCTAGAGTGGCTGAATGAGGCGGCTCAGCCTGGAGCCTGCAGAGCCACAAGGTTAGGCAGTTAAAGAGGGGACCGCTATAGCCCCTCAGGACTGGTTGTACTGTCATTAACGTAGAATTTATATGAAGTGTAATTCGTTGAATTAGCCGATATTGATGTGCTCGCAACTGTGGGATATTCTTTGTGATGATTTCCCAGCCGCGAATTCCGGTGAGGTTTATTTGACTATGATCAGAATATTACTGAGCCGTAGACTTAGACTGTCCAGGTGTCAGATACCCTGTCGTTGTTCTGCCATTCTCCGAGTTTAGCGTGTGATCGGAATTCCTGTGTCAATCAAGTTCGGAAGCCGTCGGAGCGTCGGCCCTGTCAGCGACATGTGTGTGGGGCAAGGATGCCCGCTTTGATCGAAGTGCCCGGGTATCATCAGCCTGCAGCTCATTGGCGATACTTGCTCACAGACGAAACTACGTTCAGATGGTGCCCAGCTGCTTTGCTACTCATGAACAGGGTTAAGAAAAAGAAGTATATAGAAGAGCTTGGTATTTTGGATTGCAGTAAAGACCAATAAAACAATGTCTTTGATTACAAGCGGAAGCCCTGTTGAATTGGTTACGTCCTCTTTTACGGCCGAGACATTGTGGCCAATTCGGGCTGCATACTTCCAACAATCAGTCGTTGTTTTTGGAAGCTTCGGCAGCAAAAAGTGCCTTGTCATTATATAGCCACCAATTCTAGATGATTCTACACAATAGCACGTTGTAGTGTCGCTCCTGTTCGTAACGCTGACTGTTTTTCCATGGCGCAAGAGGAAGGTGGCCTCACAGGCGGCGTTCCCTGCACCCTGCTTAGGTGTTATATACCTACTTAGTAGGTAGCGGAAACTGCGCCTACGCGCTATCGGGGCGGATTGAGGGGCTTTTCGAAGTCAGGCACGACACGACTTTTTCGCCGCGGTGTACGCCTGACGTCCCACTGACGTTGCCGTCACTCATCGCCTCCCACGAGGGCTTTAAGGCGAATTAGCTTATCGCCGTGGATCGGGGACTCCGTGGATGAGTATTAGTATATTAGGAAGTAGGAAGAAACTGCATGTTTGCGGCTCTGCTTACCATGCGCTGTCTTAATTACCACCTTACCCCACCTTTGTCGAAGCAGATTGTGCGCAGAAACCATGCTGAACTTCCTCTCACGCTTATCCCGGATTGACCTCTCCTTGACAGAACTCGTCGTCCTTGCCCGACAGGCGAGTATGATGTCCAACGCCGCACCCAGGTCCTTCCAAGATTGGAGTTTCGACGTCAGCTCGCTTATGATCTTACTTGGCGAGCCCGAAGAAAAGAGGTATCGCCTTGCTGGACGCTCTCTGGCAGAGGCCCTGGTCGCCGCCCCCGCCGCCGGAATCCAATGTTATCTCAAGAGTTATGATATCCACCAAGAGCTGAGCGATTTGAGCTACCTCTCTCCCTACGGCTGCAAGATCGCGCCACTGCGAAATTTGAGGCTTGACAACGTCATTCGTCAACAATGCCTCCTGAATGACGGCCGTTATACCACCTATAGAGTACAGTCTCGGCGCAAGAGCACACTTCCGTGGCTCATTGCGATGTGGACGGCCTTCACGTGGCTCGTGTTTCTAACGATCTTGATCGCATTCACATTCTGGGCTGGCGTAACCTGGATCGGTTTGTCGACCTGTATCGTCTTTACCACCTGGTCCATCTTGATACGGCTTATCGAGTACCACATGGCTTCCCCGCCGCCCATCGGCACAGTCCCAGTGAACCGTCCCAGCGGCCCGGACGCTGCCGTTTTCCTTGGCCGGGCGAATTCGGCCGTAGTGCTTGAGGGTTCGAGAGAAGAGATCAAGCACTGGACCAGCTGCGGAATCGTTTACAAGGATAGTGCACTGGGAATTCCCGCGTCCTTCTGGCAATATGCGACAAGGCTGGGAACACTTCTAACCTTGGTCTTCATTTTCATCGCGATTCCGAACGGGTCTCCGGCCGATCAGCTGATGTTCATTGTATTGAACATCCTGGGTCAAGCGAATGTCCTTGTGGGTTACTATTTCACAGCCCAGTCATGCCTTGAGTGTCTGGAGCTGGTCGAAGATCAATCCTCTGCGGTCGCTACCCGCACGCATGTATACGCCCAAGTCCTGAGGCAGTTCAGGGACATGAAGAACAGTAGCTGGGTCGAAAAATTGGGATTTTTACCGGAGACACCAGTCTGGAGGGAGTGGAAGGACCAGATAGTAGCAGGTCCGGGGCTCCATTGCGACCCGAAAGAGTTATACGATTTGATCGTGGATGGCCAGGACCAGATCAACTCTTCCGTCATCCGCAAAGATTGCGAGAAGCCGGGCAAGGTGTAAAGTGAGGGCTCGACAGGACTTGGTTGTGAGATATACGGGTAGAAATGCAGGTTTCATATGTAAATATACTTAACATAGACGGAATTTGACGAGGAAAGAAGATAGATTTCAGCGCAATGCTAGTCGTTTACCATAGGTCATTATGCATATCCGTCTCGTCGAATTTGAACAGCATTGCAGATCTCAGTGTTTACAGCCACAAAAACTTTTCGGATGTCGATTTCAGATCTTGGACTTTCTGTTCCACATTCCTGCCGATATGGAAATCATCTCATCTCAACTCGAACTTTTGCTCCACGATCTCCTTATACAGTCTCTCTCGGATCGCTTCCCCGTCCATCATTCCATGAAGGTAGCAATCGCCTCGAAACTTATACCATTTGGCACAATCCGTTATTTTGGCCTCTTTCTGCTTCACTTTGAACGATGTAGGTCTTCTGATGGGCGGACCGGGTTCGAAATCTGCAGTTTCTCCTGAATGGTCTACTTGCCTGTCTCCTCCGGAGTCAGTCTGGGCATGGCTTTCTTGTGTTTGACCTGAATCTCGATCCTCAGTTTGATTTACCGAGCCTTCTGTTTCTCCTGATCCCGCACGTGTTGGTTCCTGTCGTGCGTTGCCCTCGAGTGTCGCCTCATCATCCTCCTGGCTGTCGTCATTGTCTATGGTGTCGGATTCGGATTTCTCTCTGATCGACTTGTTATATTCTTGCAGGCGTTTTGTCACGTCGTCAGTCCACTCTTTGGTAAACTCTCCGTTTCTCTTCCTTGTCTCGTACTGCGCCTTCCGCTCGCGGAGTTGTTCCATTCTCTTCACAACGCGTCTCAGTGAATTTACGCAATCCTCTTGGTTCTCTCGCTCCTGGTCTCCAGGCTTCTTTCCCTTTTCTTGTAGTACGACTGGCACAGTACATCCGTAAAGAACGCAGACTTTGTCACCATCGTCGACATTTGTTGCCAGACCTAGCCTGCCGCTGCTTGTGCGAAAGAGACGGCGGTTCCAGATGACCGAGTGAACCCGTCGGCAGAACTCGGCGACAATGGAATTTTGCTCATTGTGAATGAGTGCGGCTGTATCGATTCTGCCGCTGGCAATACCACCTTTGACTGCCGATTCGCGGCAGGCCCTGGCGTAATAGTAAGGAGGATTGCGGTTGTCTCGACCCCTGTCCGCGACCAATGTCCGCCAAAAGTCGCCTGGCGGGTCTTTTGTATGGTCGTCCCACTTCGCCATATCGAGCCATGATTTGGGAATATTCCCACCCTGAGAAGCGTCCAAGACTTCCTCCACCTCTTCCAACACAAATCCCTCCACGAAAAGGCTGTAGTGCCCCAAGAGTGGTCTCTTTCGAAATTTGACAGACCTCAAAGCTTGGGTTTGCGCAGCACTGTAGTTTCTGTGGCCATCCTGAGGATGTCCAACCAATGGGTCCGCGTGTGATCGACCAGTAATCCGAGGTTCAATTCCAGGGGTAAAATCGAGCATAATTGGGGCTCTGGATGCTTGAGCGACCCAAGATGGAAGAGGAATGTCTTCTTCGGCTTGGCTTTCAGAAGCTTCTGCGGCCTTGGCTTCACTCTTAGAAGGTGGAAAATAAAGATCCATTACCTTCCAAGTGTCAGCTGCACCTGGAGGCCGCTTGAGGTTCTCCACATGTTCCCAAGTCAACTCATGTTGCACCTTCTCGCATTCCTCTTGGTAATTTTTCATGGGCCTCTCATCTACCTCCAAGTCTTCATCCGTGATTTTGTGTCCGCGAATGTCCGAGTTTGACTTGACTTTCTTCCACGGCCTGTTCTCGGTGTCACGTTTTTCCATGATTCGGTCACTCTTTCTTTTTCTTGAGACTTTCGGCAACCGAATGGATCTTCCAGTTCTAGGCGGAAGGGCCCAAGGCCGGCACAAGACATCCAGAGCTTGTGAGGGGTCCAACTTCTTTCTCCGCTGAATAGCGAAGTCGATGAAGTCTTTGCACACATCTGTGTACGGCCGTTGATAGTCCACTATGAAAGGCTTCTCCTCCAAGAACGGCTCACATGTCATCATAATTAGACGGGTATCGTCGTCATGGAGATCTCGTATAGTTTCTAAACCTGAAGTGGCGAAAGGAGCGGCGTCCCGGGAAAGGGCCAGCATGGCATAAATGGCGTCGCGAGGCTCACTTGCACCGAAAATGAACAGAGTTGATACCAAGTATTCGAGGCTGAGGAGACTCCTCCTGTCTAGCGGATCGATAGTTCGGAGCGTCCGCAGTCTTTCCTTGCGGGCCGCTAAGTGTTTCTCGCGGTCGTCTGAGCCCTCATTGTCTGACTTCGGTCCCTCTGCCGAACGCGGTCCCTGGACGCCGGCTGCTGAGCTCTGATCCTCTGATTTCCGCCCGTCGTCCAGAGGCGATCGCTGAGCACGAAAGACCTTACCAGTCGCTTGGACCAAGAGGCTAGCTCCGAGAGCAGAGACGTATTCGAACCACCCCGGTACGTGCTGCGATTTGGCGTCTCTTTGCATGATCTCCGAGAGACGGTGGGTGGCGGTTTCGACCTCGACGAAGAGTTCAACCGCGATTGCAAAATCTTTCCATGGCATTGATTGTAACCCGCAATGAATAGTTGCTTTGTTTGCAAGCGCAATCTCCTGGACCACCCAGCGGCGTGAGAACCATTCTCGCTGCATCAACATCATCAATGCTTTCCACTTGTCCGTATATTGCTTGTCGTGGGACAGAGTGTCGAAATTTCGCAGCTCCATGATCTCATTTGTAATGAAATCGATCGCAATTTTGCTGGAGGAATCACCATCCCCAAGCCAAACGCAGACCTCTCTGGCACGCGTGTAGATTCGTGACATCATCTGTACTTGATGATTCCTCTCGCCAGGATTGTCCTGATCTATGCAGATGGCGTCGATCCAAAGAGTTCTGACTGTGTCCCGGTGGCGGAGGTATTTGAGAGCCAAAGCAAGTTGCTCTCTCACCCTCAACTTGTATGTTTTCTCCTCATGCTTGGAGTTTCTTTCGATGATCAACACCACGTATTGTGCGACGTCCTTTCCCCAGCACCATGAGAGTGCCTCGTACTCCATTTCACGTTTTTGTAATTCTTCCAGAATCTTGAACTCCTCTTCCGGGGTTTTCACTTCCTTCTGTTTCGTGACAGAGCGATCAACCTTGTCAGAGCGATCATCATTTGATTTGTCGTCAACATAGGTGGGGATGTGGAAGGGGTTGTCGTAGTCGGCTTCCACCAGCTCACAGAATATATCAGGTGAATCAATGGCACCGCTTTTGAGCTGAAGCAGTCGAATCTTTTTGTGAGAACCCTCGAGCGCTTTGTACTCATATTCTGGAATCTTCCCCAACTGCGGATCGTCGAACTTTCGAAGCTTGATCGACTGCTGGGCTCTGTGTTCCACTGGTATCAACTCATAGCCTTGGCCCTCCAACTCCAGGATGCCTTTCGAATGGGCCATGTTTGTGAGTGGTGTCGTTTACTTCTGCAAGCTGCAACGAGAAGGATCTAACTTAGATTCGCAAATCTGTTGCATCAAAAATATGACAATTTGAGAGGTACAGAAGGTGAAGCATGAAGGACACCATGCGGTGGATAGACACAAACGTGGGTTCTTAGCTCTCTTAAATAGCCACAATTGTGTATGACAAGAAAAGAAAATACGTAGTCTCTCACCGGCCCTGCGTCCCAAGTTTGAGCAAGATGGGACTGTGACAGCATGGTTTCCTAACTTCCATGAAGCGCTAACTGCACACTTCGAATACCTTCAGAGAGTGGCGTTTTCCATTGGCAGGCCGTGACAGTCCCGGCATGCCGCATGTTCGCCTGGGTACCGCTAGAGAAACGCCACCTTCGGATTGTGGTTCGTCGATCATCCAGATCGGCTTCAGGAGTTGCTTCTCCAGAACAATTAAGCGACTGCCACATTTGACGGAAAGGCCGAGACTATTGAAAGGCGCATACATATAGCCTTATCATTTGTCCCCCGGAACGTGACATTAGTAAGCACCACCACCATACATCATCAATGTCATGCTCACAATCTCATGATCTTGGTCACAAGCTGTTAACATTGATCAGCTTTTCCTATTTTATGCAAAATTCGGATGCAATTTGGTCTCCTTGAAGTGCTCAGCTTCTATCCAGCCTGTGCGGACGACTTTAAACTGACTAATAACCCTAGCTGTCGAATGAACTGGGTCTTGGTACATTTTCATGCTGTTGTACAATGGAACTAACACAGCGTTCAGGGGACCGGGTACCAATCCGGGATAAAGGAAAAAGCAAATAGTTAGAAAGCCGGTGAGGCGAGATGGTGTGTTACACAATGTTCAGTGTGCCGCAGCAGATATCGTGCTGCAGAAATGACCCCGCCGAGTGGACTAGTATCAATTGTGCCTGAAATGCAGGCGCTCAAAAATGTGGGGGTAAGCATGAGGCTCTTCCACCAGGGCTTTTCAGGGTCAAGCCTGTCCCCACGAGGAACCGCGGCAGCCTTCATAGTATGAGCAGAGCTGCCTGGGTGAACAACTATTTCATAAAACATTAACCAACTTAACCATCAACCATGCATTATCAGGGGGTGCAATATTTGAATAAGGTAGGATGACACATGATGTGAGAATCGAGATCTGGAGTGTCATTAAAAGGCATGTGGCAATAAGCAGTTCATTATCGAAGTCCACATGTTGGTGCAAAATTGCATTTGCACTTTTCCTCCCATGTCTTGGATTAGCTACGTTTGAGGGCTACTCGAATGGCTATCAAAGTTGCTATCTGGGGATGATTATCCCGCGATTTGCTCAAAAGACCTCCCGAGGCTTTGAGGAGATGCATACATTCTTGTGTCTCTTGGGGGGGGGGTTGTTCTCAGATGCAATGTTTCGAGATGATGTACACAATCAGGTTCAATTTTGAATGTTGACTGCTCATCATTTACTGAAGCTCCTCACAAAACTATCGCAGCACCACACAAGCCTTGGGTGGCCAGGCCACATTGTGTGTTGAAATGCTGGGTTTGAATAACCATCTGGATATCAGGCTCGTTTTATGTGATCAAGGTTGAAAGAGCTTCTCCCTACTTACACGATCTTTTCAATGCTCGGCCTTTTAGTCTGTCCTTCGTTCGTGGCTGCTAATGTTTGGTCACAGAAATCGTGTCAGTAGGACCCCGGGCCGCCATGGCCGAGCAATAAACTGGTAGCATAACTCTGGATCAGCACATTTTGAAAGACATTATGGAGATCTAAATCACAGTGGTGAAATGGAGAGCAAAAAATGCTATAATTCCTAGCCAAAGTACTTTATAGAGAGTTTCAAGTGGTAGTATATGGCATGTCAAACACCCTAGCAGAGCACAGTTCTCCCTTTCGGTGACTTACAGTAGTACCATAGATCAACAAAGTTCAAGCTACCTGATTAGATGAAATATAAGTTAGAGTACCCACTCAGGCACACCCCCACTCATATACACACAATTCAGCCATACTTTTAGCTAATATCAGTGAACTAAATAAACCTATCGTAAGGGCTTTTTAAGTTATACATAATTAGGGATTACATTAACTATATTCTCTGATACTATGAATTTAACAATGAGCCACAGAAAGTACCCAAAAGTCTGATTTATTGTAAGATATATAGATGTGGCTCGACTGCATCTGTAGCAAGACAGACGTGGTGCCTAGGTGGTATGCATAGTGCTTTGAACAGTTGGAGGACAGGCACTATGGTGGCCTTAATTAGACCAATTCTAGAGACCAGTGGTTCAAAAAAGCATAATTTTAGGGCTTTTCAAGGAAGTGACCATCCCCTAGGACCTTGTTGATTCCTCTAATGAGAAGCTTCAAACGGCGCGTCCGAGGAACTAATCAAATAAGCCGATATCTTCCGTTCTGACGACTCAAAAGACTTCGGGTAATCCGGCTTGATCGACTGTCAATCCACAAGAGTTGCGAGTCCCAGTAGCGCATAAACGCGGTCCTTGACCAAAATGCACTCCATCCTGGAGTCCTATCTGTCCTGGATGATGCGTAGACGAGTGGACAACCGCCGCGCTGATTGACCACTTCTTGCAACAGATTCCACTCTTGCAGATAATGCTTCAAGGGGCAGTTGGAGAAGACGTTCCCACGGTGGTTGCCCGGATTATCGATCATAAGGTCAGAGCCGAGGCGAAGAATGCTTGAAAGGGAACCTTGAACCGATCATAGTGTACAATTGGCTGCTTAGAAAGGAGACCCTTCTGAAGGATCCAGAGACGGTGGAACCAAGGGCGTCCAAAAAAGGTTCGCGAAGCCTTGATCGGAACGTCTTTAACTGCAATTCTTAGTCTTGTTGCTTGCACAGGTATTCTATCACGACTTGATCGTCACTCGGGGACTCTCCTAGCCAGATCAAGGTGGAGGTGGCGGTACGAAAAGTATCGCCAATCATTTGCACCTGCTGGCTCTTCTCTAATTTGTCATCTTGGCAAATGCGTAGTGCATTCACTCGTAGTATAAGAATTGAGCTTTCCTGATGGATGTGGAGCAGATCTGAGTGCAGGGTTTCTGTGACCTTCATCTCCTTGTTGTTGAAATTAATCGTATTCACTGACTCCGGGAACTTCACATATATGAGAGAGCGGCGTACGGATGTGCATCTTCCACATGGACAGGTTCAAGACAGCATATGATCGGGGCAGATACTGGTCTAGTCAGAAGATGAATAAGACGTGTCTGCCCTTTACCCAAGGGGCGATAGATGGTATCAAGGGATTTGGGGTACATGCTAGTAGCTAAAGACCCAAATGTGTCTCGAAATGTTGAGTTGGACCATTTACGGGAAAACACAGCAAAAGGCGTCTCAAAACGAACGCACGGGGAAATTGAGATACAGGTGACTTGGTAAAGCCCCTGTTCAGATCTTACTCAAAAAGAAGACTCGGATTGATCAGACAGAATGGGTCCTAGTACATTGTGAGACCTGTGTAACATTTCTGAGTGAATGAGATTTGGCGCCGGGGCAGCTGCACACGAGAACCAAGGCAGGCGCATGCACTGCGGACGCCCGACGACGCACTGCCAGAAAGTGGTATAAATCATAAAGACTAACTATATATAGCAGGTGAGTTTAAACCACAACAGAGAGGCCTGGCACCGCTAGGGCGATCTAGCCGAAATGTGAATACTCGGACGGCAGGTCTGGGCCTGATGGCGGCTGATACTTGTGGTGTGCTGACTATCCGGCACAATCCTGTTCGTTTTCGAGCGTGCTTGCTTCCAAAGTCGACTGTGGCGGTGTACCTAAGTGGTTTCCTTGCATCTGCTACGTTGCCCTGGATGTGGACATGTTGACCAGTTGGTGAGTGCCTGGCTCATTTCTCCACTCTGCCATACCGCTACCAGCAAGCTTATGGATATTGCGGTCCACTTGATTATCACCTAGTCTACCATCTCCATCGAAATTCTGTTGGTTAGATGCCTGTCATGGCGAGTGCGTCCCAACGCAGCTCTTTTGAGCTGGAAACTTCATTGCCCTGGGTAACAGAGTCTAACAAACATTCCTCCATCTGACTGGCATCAAGTCCATAACTACAATCTCGCCATGGCTACACGTTCCCTGATGGATATTGTTTATCGTCAACCTCGGATGGAAGACGTTGAAGACGTCGAGAAGTATGCTCCGGGGGGCTACCATCCCGTGGACATCGGAGATCAGCTAGGTCCAGAAGGCGGCAACCACTGCTATACAGTCCTGCACAAGCTGGGCTTCGGAGGCTTTTCCACGGTCTGGCTGACGAAATGCAGCCGGAACGAGCAGTACTACGCGCTCAAGGTCCTCATCGCAGATCTTCCACAGTCGCAGGGAAAGGACCTGACCGTCCTCCAAGCCCTCAAGGATGATGGCTTCGAGCACCCCCATGTCGTCAAGCTGTACGAATTGTTCGAGGTCTCTGGGCCCAATGGCACGCACTTGTGTCTGGTCCTACCCGCTCTCGGCCCCAGCCTTGATAACGATTCTGTCAAACAGAGTCTGGCTCCGGAAATGCGATTTAAAGTCTGCCAGCAAGTTGCCAATGGTGTCGCATCTTTGCACGAGAGGGGTGTTTGTCACGGAGGTGCGCTGTCCCCCCTCGTGCCTTTTCCCCAATTGAACCATATTTGAGAAGGCATTTGGCTGACAATCAGGAAGCAAAGATCTCACGCCTTCCAAGATTGTCTTTGAGCTCCCCGAAATCTCATCCATGGATATTCAACAAGCCTGCGCCCTGCTAAGTCCGCTTAAGAAAGAGAGACTTAGACTGCGCAACGAGAATCGCTCAGACCACGCACCAAAATACGTGGTACAGCGGTCCACCTTCCCTGACCTCGTCACGATGATGCCAACTCCCTTGGACGCAGTCCGGGTCGTCGACTTCGGCGAGGCATTCCCCGCCAGCCAGCCACGCTCCACGCTGGGCGTCCCCGTAAGCCAGGGGTACTTCCCTCCCGATCTCTGTTTCGGCTACCCAGCGTCGCCCGCTAGCGACGTCTGGGAGCTCGCATGCCTCGTTTACCAGACCCTGGGCACTCCACCGCTCTTCCCCTGCTTCTTCCCGATCCTCGAGGTCCTGGTCGGCACAGCGATGCCCATCCTGGGACCACTGCCGGTGCACTGGAGGGGCCGATTCGACCATGACAGGTATGGATATCGCGAGGACGGGGAGCCGCAAAACGCGGGAAAGGAGGACCCGGAGTGGTGGTGGGACGAGGCCAAGCATGATAAGTCCGTCCGTGGCCAGATGGAACGCAACCTTTCTCCGCCGTTTTCTCCTGAACAGCTGGACTTTCTCGCGGACTTGCTCAGGGACATGCTGTTGTTTGAGCCTGAGAAGAGGATTTCGGCTGCTGAGGTCGTCCGGCGACTGAATTCAGCGTCGGCTATGTTTCTCCAGCCATTCAGCACGCCTGGCGACGTGCAGGATTGCGGTGGTGACTCTCACTAATACTTGAAGTGCACCACGACACCACCCACCTCATCATTAGACACTGACTGGCTCAGAGCTACTCCAAGCTAGCCCGTGTTCTCGAGAGAAAATTCCTGGTTTTCTCCTGCACATACCGTTGGCTGCAAAGCTCACTGTATATTACAAACGCCGGCACTATTATGATTGAAGATGCAATCTGGCAGTTGGGAAAGTGGTCTCGTTTTTAATCTATACACATATACCTCTTAAGCAGTATACATCTAGTCCCTTTATATAATGATGCCAGTGCGAATCTTTGTTCTCTAGTTTTTTGGGTATGGATAAATGCCCTCTTCCTTGGCCTTTCCGGCACGTTGGTCAGCAGTCGTTAGTTCGGAGTATGCCGTCGGCTGTGAAGCTCGCGGCACAGCATATCTAATCCGCTGGCATTTGTGCGGGGGCATGGCGCGGCCAATAGCCCTATCGAGGTTCGTTTGTGCCGTGATTGGTAGGACCTAGATATTCTTGCAACTAGCAAAAGATTTCAGACCACTTGAATTAATCGAAACATTGGTTAACCAGTATAGCAATCGCATGTTGCTCGAGGATCGTTCCACTCAAAGCGCGTGGTTCTCGAACTACAGCGTCGAATGAATTGCCGAATTCTTGCTGCGGTCCGCAGGCTCCCCTTGACGCTGACAAACCTCCATCTGGGGCAAGATGGCTTCGTGCGCCGTGGCACCAGCCCCGGCCCAAAAGGCGATACGTGCCGAGCCTGACCCCGGGATGGACGAGACTCCCGAACCATATACAGTATTCACAAGGCTAGAGAAATGCTGCATCGTTGCCATGCTATCTTACGCATCCTGGTCCGCCAATCTCAGCACCTTCATCTTCCTCCCGGCCCTGACACCCTTGTCCAACGCTTTCGAGGTGTCGGTGGATAAAATAAACCTCATTATCACCGTCTATATGGCTGTTGGAGCGGTGGTCCCGCTGTTCGTCGGAGACGCTGCGGATTTTCTGGGGCGACGGGCGGCGTATGTCGTGACGCTGTCCTTGTTTGCCACCGCGAACCTCTGCCTCGCCCTGGCTCAATCGTACGAGATGTTTCTGGGATTGAGGATGCTGCAGGCCGTTGGGCAGTCGGGTGCGGGCTAAGTAATAATGTTGAATTGGGCATTACTGGACTGACATCAAGACAGGGGTGATCCTCATCGGATACGGTATTGTCAGTGACATCGCCTCACCAGCAAACAGAGGCTCTTACATGAGTGCCGTATCTTTCCTGTGAGCCAAATTCCCTTCTATGTTTGCCGGAGTGAAACCCCGTATCTAAATTACACGGAAGCATCACTATCGGACCAAGCCTTGGGCCTACACTAGGCGGTGCCTTGACTTATGCCGCTGGGTGGGCATGGATATTCTGGTTTCTCACAATCGTGACCATCTCCGGCCTATCACTTATAATCTTGTTGCTTCCGGAGACGAACAGAAATATCGCGGGAAACGGCTCAATCCCGCCTTCGACTATTCTGAGACTCCCGATCCCGTTCACAACTTTCATGCAGCATCATCAAGTTGATAGAAAGCCCGAGGCCATGGGTTTCCAAATGCCCAATCCTTTTCGGTCTCTCAAAATATTGTTTAGGAAAGACAACGCCGTCGTGGTACTGGCTTGGGGCCTGATGTACGCCGTGTATTCAGCGTAAGTCTAGCGGACACTGTCGCAAATGGGTAGCTAGCATAACTGAGCGCGGCTAACACACAACCATTCCAGCCTCACCGCCAGTGTCTCAACGCTCTTCATCGATATATACGGTCTGAGCGAATGGCAAGCCGGCCTGATCTATCTACCGTTCGCGCTTGGGGGAACCGCCTCAACGCTCTTCTCAGGACATCTGCTCGACACTGCATACAGTAAAGCCCGCACGAAGTGTGGGTTGCCGACCGATCGTATCAGAGGGGACGATCTGGACAGCTTCCCAATCGAGAAAGTCCGATTGAATGTGATGTGGATACCTATGTTCCTTATTACTCTATGCACAGTAGCTTATGGGTGGACATTGCAGTACAAGCAGGTA
The DNA here is from genome assembly GCA_039880775.1 of Diaporthe vaccinii. Lineage (NCBI taxonomy): Eukaryota > Fungi > Ascomycota > Sordariomycetes > Diaporthales > Diaporthaceae > Diaporthe > Diaporthe vaccinii. Next base: position 318,228 of record JBCEDN010000029.1, read on the forward strand.
TGTGTCTCCGACATGTTGCAAACAAGGCTTTCTCGAGCAGCTCACGAATTACTGATTGAAGCATATTGCAATATCCATGGTGCTCCAGTTTGTGACGGGAATGGCCCTACAGGTCAACTTCAGTGTAGGTACTTGGAAATCACGTCTCAGAGCTTGGCATCTTGGGAGCAAAATTCTGACATATTGCCGCAGACCTTCAATACATTACTCGTGGATATCAACCATCGTGCGCCTTCAGCCGCCAACGCCTGCACAAGTCTAGTACGATATGCATTCGCAGCAATATTAGTTGCGTTTCTGGAGGACATGTTTCACTCCATGGGCATCGGCTGGGCTTTCACTCTGGTAGCAGGGTTCATTGTCGTTGCTGTGGCTCTCCTTGCATTAGAATACTACCGAGGCCTGGCTTGGAGGCAAGCTGCGGCTGCTAAATCTTGTAGTTCATAGACTTAGCTACCGCTTGATTAGCCTCGGGAAAGCGCTGTACACCTCACCACAGCAACCTCTCCATTCCGTGGGTACAGCAGAGACGTCTCGACACCCCACAGACTGCACAAGGCCAGCGCCTGCTCATTCGCCCAGTCGCCCGGAAATGCAAAAAGTTCCTTCGCCCCAGTATTTTGGCTCTCCATTGAAGCATCTCTCCTGGCAAGTGCCCGTGTTCTCATGTTTCTCGGGTTCTTTGGTTGTACGGTGTTGGACGAGGCCGTAGAGTCCGAGGTCCACTGGAGTTGCTTTGAACAGATGGCAGAGTTCCGAGATACGTAAATCAGCCGGTCGCCCCATACCAGCCCAAGTGCGAGTGAGACGTCATGATATAGCATGGGCAGCATACGTTGCAGGCAGATTGTGGGTGTCGACGTTCCCGGCTCGTCTTCGGATTGTTCATGTGATAATAAATCAGACGTCTTCAGAAAGAACATTTGGCTCATCCTGGAAGACTCTCCGGTAGTGGATACTTGCAGCAGTAAGCGGTTGTTGTCCCGAGAAGAGAGAACTCGATCCATTCGGAAGAGGGTGCTGGTCTGCGCCTTCTCATCGCCGAATCCCCGTGGCCATTGGATGTCGAATTTCCGCTTTTCCACCAGGTTCCAGTCCAGGGTTGTGATATTGTGAGTCCCAAAGCCCACAACCAACTCAGAGTCCGTTGGGTGAAGTATCCAGCAAGAAATGGCAGAGCTTAAGTCTCTGGAATTCTCCACCGAGAAGGAGGTGATGGATATCGTGTGTATCTGTGACGGTGCGAGCACCATTATGTGACTCGATGAGGGATGGAATAGCAGCTGAGTGATGGGACTCTTGGCGAATTTCCGTAACGGTATTGATGCTGATTGCTCATAGCTCGCATTTGCGTCTGCCAAGTCGTTTATTGCCGTGAATACGACAAGTTGTTTGCTGAAGTCAGAGACACAGATGTATTTTCCATCGTGGCTCCAGGTAATGTGTTCTATCGCAAATTTTGCCTTAGATGAGTAAAGTGTGGCGATCCTGCCTTCCTTAGCATCATGCAGACTGACGACTCCTTTCTGAGTACCGTAACAGTACAGGCGGCCACTCGGTGATCCAGCCAAGGCAGTTATGGGGTCGACTGCTGCGGAGGTGCTGACCGACCTCTCGGACACATGTGACATAGAGTAATCGCTCACTGAATCCATGTCCCCAGAGCTCTCCGCATATTTGACCAAAGCGTTCGGCTCCCATGCATTTGCGTGAAAGCCTCTGATATCATAGAAGCGTTTTGAATCAGGACTGAATGTCAGACCGAATACTGCCTCTTCAGCGGATATCTTGTACATCAGTGAGAAGTTGGCAGTGGTGTACAGTTTTATCCTTCCATGGGAGTCGCCCGTGACGAACAGTTCGCCATCGTTACTGATAGCCAGCTTGGATGCCTCAGCAGAGAGCTCATCGACGCATCCTTCGTAGGGCGCCCATCTGAAGACAACGCCTTCCACGGTCAGGCCCAAGACCTCCAGCTGATATGGGTGCCAAAGAAGATCTCGCAGCTCACGAACCATGGACACGTTCTCTTTGCGCCGGCAATAGCCAATGTGAGTCGAGCCTTCTACTTCCCACGCCGAAGCCGGGTGACGACGATAACCAACGGTGATCATGCTGCCGTCTGGACTAAGAGCCATGTGACTCGCCGAGTTGGTGAAGTGTTTCTCGAGCCCAAATTCTTCCAGGTCAGCGATTATCTCCCATTCAGGCTTGTCCTCAACGAGACTGAGTGAGCGGACACGCCGATCATCGGAGCCGACAAGTAGCGTCGAATCGTTGTTGGTAAATAACATCGTCAAAGGCCTAGTCTTTGACTCGACGCTATCGACGGACAGGATACAATCGCCCGAGGAGACTTTCCAGACTTTGGTAGTCCGATAGCCGTAGGACACCAGGAGAGATGCCGTCTTGTTCAGCTGGACTCTGTCCACACGCTCCCCATGCTGGATAGGACTGCCTTTCGATTCTCGGAAGTCGGTCGCTTCGTAGATGTGAACATTCCCCGGGGCGGCGAGCACCGCCACGTGCGGCCCAGCAGCTTTGATGGACGATGCGAACGATTTGCCCAGAGAAATATTCGCAAACAGGTCATCCCATTTCTCGGTTGAGACACCATTTACAGATAAAGCTTCCGATTTGCCAAAGCGCTGGTGGACAGAGGAGCCCTTGGGGCAGAAAGGAGGGATCGAGCTGTAGATGGAGTCTGGCTTTCGGCGCAGCAGACTGCCATACCTGCCCATGATCCTGAGAAGGTCCACAGACCAGCTCGAAATTAGCTCCTGGTCAGAAATGTGAAGCGCTGAATGTTGCCTGCTGTTGCGAGCGAGCTTGGAGATATCCTTGGATGTCTGAGCGAGGACCCGCAGGTGGCCGGTGGCCGCCAAGGCATGAATCCAAGTGAGTATCCAATTGCCTGTCAAGAACCTTTTCAAAGTCAGAAGAGTGTCATCATCGAGGAGCGTAGCGTGCAACAGGTGATTAGACCACGAGACTGCGGCGTATTCCACAAACTCTGGGGCCTGATCACGGCCAAGTTTTGCCCTCAGCCCCGTCGACATGAGACAACGCATCGAACTCAGAAACAAGTCCTTGTGGGCGGTGGCTTGATCGATGCTGAATTCCCGCTGCTCTGAACTTTCCAGTAGGTACTCGCGAGCGGAAGGGTGAATTATCGACACATTGCCGTCGTTGTCCACAGTCGCAAATCCCCCACACAAGTCCCCGATGGCGTGTGCGAGATCCAGTATTCCGGAGGCGTCCTCACCAAGCGCATGTGCCATTTCGGAGACAGAGAACACACGCAGGGAGCAAGTTAAACACTGGAGTATCTTTGTAGCCAGCTTCTTGTCGCGCGGGTTAGGACTTTGGGTGATAGAAGAAGCCATGCGGTCATATAATGCTTCCATGCCTACGGGGAGATGTTCAAGTGCTGCGTCGATATCGTCTAGTGTCTGGCATTGGTTCACACTTTCGACAGCCAGTCGACCCCACTATATGAAACAGTCAGCTGTCATACGGAAGGAATTTCTGAGACATAAATCCTCACCAGGAAGTTGTTTTGAGATTTTTCGACAATCTTTTTCTCTATTCTTTCCTTGAGTTCATTGCCACCTGGTACCCTGAGTTCTTGGCGAATGTGGATACTGATGTCTTCGAGATGGCCGTCAATATCAAGAGTCGAGAAGCAAATAGCCACAGGACGTCTTTCGAGGGCGTTGATGATGTCCGGAGTTCGACGGCTTGAGAATAGCATGCGAATAGGCGTGCACGCAGTGATATCCAGGAGCAATTTGATGGCGATCCTAGGAGACTCAATTTCGTCCAGACCGTCAATGATCCAGTACAGTGGCTGTTCCAAAACAATTTTGAATATGACGGATTTGAAAACACGGTCCCAGATAATCTTCGAATCTGCCGTCTCAAAATCGATGCCCTCGTCTTGTAGCTCGTTCAGTTGGTGAGCAAGGCCCGGCACGGACTGCGCGATTTGGAATGCAAGCGAACGAAGCAAGAAACTCAAAGACCTTTTCTTGCGGTCTCCATGCCGAATAAAGAAATATTGGCAGCTGTGTCCGTCTTGAACCAGATTATTGATGATGGTTGAAGCAAGGACGGACTTCCCAGTGGCAGCGCCGCCAGTCAGCCACAGCAAGCTCAGGTCATCTCGTGAATCTCGCCACTGGAGCAACGTCTTGTCATGGTTGACCCAATTGTTGGTATCCTCGGTCCATTGGTCTCGGAAGAAAATGTAGTCCAGTCCGGGAAGCTCTGTTAATGCGAACACGGACTTCAAGTCGAGAGCTGCTCTTCGTTCTGAGAGTTCTGGCTGCTTGGCGTTGTCTTTCGCGAGGATCTTGCCGACGAGGGACTTTAGAACGTTCCTGATGGTTATGTAATTCGGGTCCTGTGGCCCTTCATACTTGCAGATACCGTGGTGGTCCGCGCTCAATGCTTTAGATACTTCTCCAGGATAGCCCAAGACAGATGATTCCTTTTCTAGCACCATCTGTTTTCATTGGATTAGTAATGGGCGCGATAGGTGGAGACGTAACCATGGACCAGACGTACCACTCGAGCACTTTTGATCCGGGTGGGCATCGTCTCATAGAACGATACGATGTCTAGTCGTGGAGCGATGTGTCGAAATTGCTCGTTCAATTTCTGTAGCGTGAGCGAGTTTCTCGCCAACTCTGCCACATATTGCTTGGAGTTGAGCATGACCGAATCTAGGATCCGGTTCAAAGTTTGTGCAAGTGCTGTTCCTCGATGTGGTGTTGCTAGAAATGTGATGGCTGTAATGGCTTTGATGATTGATTCGTATTCTGGATCGTTCTGCCCTTGAATATAAGCCTGCCAATGGTTAGCTCAGCCCATTCCGGATCGATTTTATCAAGACTTGCCTCTTTGACAACCAGGCCTCCCATGCTGTGGACAACAAAGATTATGGGCACTTTTCCCATGTCCAACTCATCCATGTCTGCATCTTTGCCATATTTCAGGTCGAACAATAGGTCCTTCGCAAAGTCGAGCAGGGACAATGACACATTGCCGGCCTTCTGGAAGGAAGCATTGTATCCAAACGTCAAGATCCTGGCGAGACAGAGGTCTTGTTCCAATGGCAGGAAAGTTAGTGGCCAGAATAGCTCTGAATTTCTATGCTTTGACCACGTCCACTTGCTCGTCCCACCAAGCCCATGGATGAATATGATGTCAACCTTGCGGCCATTGTCAGGCGTGTAAACAACGTTGAGCCCCAGTGGCCCAGACTCGGCAAGCTGGCCACCGGGTGATGGCTCGCGCCGTCGAACCGGTGCATTGAACGTAGATGCGATCGTAAGGGAGTTCCTGGATTCTGCTCGCGAGATTACGGATGCATTGTCGTCGTCGGCAGCCAAACTACGCCCATCGGCGTCTGATGACTTCTTTCGTCGACCAGCGATCTTTTTGAACTGTTTCTCCTGTCAGTTGACCAAACTCAATCGAACATATGCATGCAATAATTCACCAACCATTTTGAGTTTCGTGCCAGCGCGTAGCAGCTAGTCCTGCTTGCATCAGTAGCCTGGAAGATGTGGAGGCAGGCCAGGGTCTTGAAGTAGGGAGCGAGCTCCAATACTCCCAAAGGATGCGGGGAGGCTTGTTTGCCGTAAGCATCAATCGACAGACGTCAACACGTATTTATCCTACGGGCTCTCGTCTGTCCGCGCGTTTCAACCTAATCCTTTTGGTCAGCGGCAGCCAACTGTCTTTTTCAGCCGCACACCACCCTCTCCGACCTAGAGCAGCTCAATTATAGAACACTCTAGGTATCACAGGTGTGGCCTCGGGTGCTCGGCCAAGGGCCAAGTTTTGCTGACGCCCGAGCTAAATCCTCCCGGCAGCCATCTTGTGCCGCCATTCAATGGGTATCATCTTCTCAAACTGCTGATCTGCGGCTCTTCCCAAGCCAAAAACACGATTTCTCACTGCATTTATAACACGGCATTGTGCAGCCTGCTTCCTTCTTCTTTTCAACATTTCTGAAGCCGAATGCACTGTTTGATCAGTGTCTTCTGGCGCTTACTACATCGATAGACCTCTCATTGCAGCCACGGAGACCTGAACCTGGGCCGTACGAGACCTGATCACCTTGGGAGCCTGCTGCATAAACTTCTCTGGGCCGCCGAACTGCTCCTTGCTCCTCCGGCGTTCTGCTCAACGTATCGCCAAGATGTCATGGGCAACGGATGTCGACGGAGACTTTGCTCTCCACAATGCTGTCATCGAAGGCAAGGCAACTTCACACTTGAATAATGACGCAGCAATTAACTTCGAAGCTTCTATGTAGTAATGTCAAAGGGCACCAGGGTCATCTCCGCCGAAACCTGGGGACTTTCAGCTTGGACCAAAACGGCGAAGATTTCCACCGAGCTTGCTGATGGAAGCGCGCAGCGATACTTCCTCAAGGTACATTCACCTCAAAGCCGCACGAGGCTCTGCCAGGTCTGACCTTCTCACAGTGTGCCAGTGGGAAACTGGCCAAAATCCATATGTGGGGAGAGCACTACTCTGCCACAGTAATTGAGTCCAAGGTGCCAGGGTTTGGTCCAGAGCCGGTCGGCAAGGGGGAATTTATCGATGAGTCCGGCAACCAGGTCTATTTCTATCTCCAGAAGTACCATGACATGGATGTGCAGACACCTCCTGACCCAGCCGGGCTAGCCACCGCAATCGCGGAGCTCCATACAAAAGCAACGTCCCCGAACGGCAAGTTTGGTTATCCGCTCGTCACAGGGCGCGGCAGCGTGGACCGCGCGGAGCACTGGAGCGACAGCTGGGCGGATCAGTTTAAATACCTCCTCCAGGACCTTATCAAGCTGGACAACCAAATCAACGGACCGTGGCCTGAGTACGATGCGGCGTGCAAGCAGCTGTTCGACGGCGTGATTCCGCGGCTCTTGGGAGCGTTGCAGTCCGAGGGCCGAGAGATCGTGCCGAGCATGTGCCATGGCGACCTATGGGAAGGCAATGTTGCTACCGATATGGAGACGGGCAAGATCATTGTCTTCGACCCGGATGAGTGCATGTACGCACATAACGAGATCGAGTTTGGAACATGGCGGTGCAGCTGGGCTACCCACTTCAAGTCACCCGCCTACATCCAGCATTACCAGATGGAAGTTGAGCCTTCTGAGCCGGTCGAGGAGTGGGACGACCGCAACCGGCTGTATTCTATCAAGACGGCTATCTGTGACTCCGCTGGTCACCGTGGGAGCAGATCGAGGATCATGTGAGTTCTCCTGCGAACAGACCAATTTCCTGGCCATTCACTGACGACTTAAATTCGTGGAAAGAGCGTATAACGATATGCTTTTCTTGTGCGAGAAGTACGCACCTCTTGAAAGCCTTGAACGCTATGACCCGGAGAAGGACATCAGTGTGACCGGGGTGGTGGAGGCATACGATATCAATGCAGGAGTATGAGGTAGGTTGGCACACATACTGAATAATAAGCCAGATACAATCTTGAGTTTCTAGCTTCCAAACTATATGTATACATAACACAAAGGACTTTCTCCAAGAGTGTTGAGCACATCATCAATAGTAACGCTCGGGGCGTTCACACCCAGGTCGATGATATCATCTTTAGATGTATCCCGGCTTGGAGGCTGGTTCAGAATGGTAATGGTGCCCGCGATCGTCTCTGCCTGGTCAAGATGCAGGGCCTGCCAGATCCAGTACACCTGGTCGACCATGGAGTGGTGGAACCAGAAGCTGGGATCGTTGATAGATGAGAACAGATCCGACGCCTCGCCCCCTACGGCCATGTGCCCGCTAGCATGAATTCCCAGGAATTGGTCCCCGAAGCGGCCCTGCAGCTCATTCTGAAAGAGCTCAATGCTGGCGGAAGCGTCTCCAACGGTGATGTTGAGCAGGTTCTCTGATGTGAACCATGTTGAGGCAGTGTAATCGCCAAGGTCTCTGCTGAGGCAGCGGGGGTTATAGCCAAGCGGGCCATCAGGGCTTGGGTTTGGTTGCAATCCAGCCATTCCTGGGGCCACGGGGCCAAGGTTAACAGTCATGCTGATAACAATGGCAATTAGTCTCACGGGTACCAATGGATGAATATGTAGTAGGACTTACTTGGTGAAAGGACCACTCTTGACGCAACCACCACCGTTGCCAGAGGGAAGGAATATGTTATTGACTCCGGAGAGGCTGCCGTTGTGGGTGAGATAGGCCCCATCGCCACTCATGCTGGTTTCACTTCCATCGAAAAGAGGAGATTTCGTAAGATCGTCCGTGTAATCGAACCAGTTCCAGTATGGCTGATAGCCCTGGTAGCCGCATTCTTCACGGAGTGCCGTCTCGTATGCGTAGGTTACATACCGGTGCCAGGTCAAGAAGTTACCCTGATAGGGCAAATCAAGGTCAGTTGTGAATTGTTTTGCAATACGGCAGCCCGGTCAAGCGAAGATAGGCGAACACTCACAGTTCCATGGATCGAGAGGGTCTGATTGATATGCACGGCAACGAAGTCGTCATACCCTGCAAGAGAATGTCAGCGCCAGCTCAACAAACAAAAGTAGCATATCTCGAAAGAACTCCACCAGATTGAATTAAGGTGGCTCATTTCAGATAGAAACAAAAAGGCATGAGACCGATGGCTGAAAACTCACTGCTCCTTGCCCCAGGGGCGAACGTCGGATCGGACTTCGATGGCAACTTCAGCAGACACTGCACGGCGCCAATGTATTCCTTCTTCTCCACGGAACTCAGCGCGGTCCTAGTTCAGTCATGTTGTCAGCGATAACATCGATCTCAAAGATCCTCTTATGTGCAAAAGGACAATGTGAAAGGACATACCAGTCTTTGCGCACTGCAGCATTGGCAAGACCGCAGCTATTTGAGCTGGTCGAATTGCCTTCAGCAGCCTTCAGAGCTGCTAGTGCCCGCTTCTGCAACCCTTCCAGAACATTGTTGTCTTGGGGGTAGTTGGCGGTCGGTGCGCATATTGCGCTCCCAAGCAGACCGAGCAGACTGATGAGACTGGAACGCATCGTCACAATGAAAGAGCGAGCTGGCAAGAAGACGAAGGAACACAAGGCAACCACACGCAATTCAGAGAGCGAACTTTTCCAGCACAGTCGCACAAATGCCCACTCCCACTCCATATATGTAGCCAGCTCCCTAGGCCCTGAGGTTTCTCAACATATGCAAACTAACGAATTAGTGGCGCCCAAAGCCAAGAGCGCGCGCGGAAGGGGTGCTATCTCCAGCGGCCGCTAGCCCAGGACGGTCCATAGTGCTTATTGTGGGTGAACCGTAGCGCCGGGCCCATGGTCTAGGCTCCAAGATACGTGTGTGCAGGCTCCGGAAAATTATTCATTTGCATAATCCTGGTTGGCGCCCTCGAGATAGCCCAGCAAGTACAGTCGTTAGCCTAAAAGAAATAATGCGGGTAAGATTGATCCTATCTGCCCAGTCAAGTCAATGACCGAGGCTCGGGCCTCTCGAAATGTCGGTCGAGTGTGCGGTGGAACCTGAGTGGAGACGGGCACTGGGCGACGAAAACAGGAATTTTCGAGGAAGTCGAAGGAGGATACTCCTAGCTGAGCGTACCGAGAGGGACATATGCCCTCTCTCAACATTCGTAGCAGACGTGTTATCTTTCCTAAAAGCCATACTAAGGCATGTCAGACATACTTCGAAATTTTGCTGCAGAGCTAAACTTGAAATCATCTTACACCTCGCCACCTCAGAAGTGATTGGACAATGTACTTAGCCCAAGGAAGGGGGAAGCATTCTCTCCGAGCTGTGGGCCCGTGACCACGTTGGATCCAAACCCCGGCTTGATTCGCTTGACCAGCTTCCAATCTATGGCTTCGAAACGGATATTCGGCATGATCTCCCATTTCCTTGCCAGAGTTACTTTGCAACTTATGGTCTTTCATCACTCACTCTTCAAGGGTCTGATTGCAGGTTCAAATTAGGTTTTGATCTAGGTTGTAAAAATGGTGCTCTTGGCACCATGTCCTCAATTTGAAACATCTGAAACAATGATTAAGCATTAGCTGGCCTCCCAATCTTACAGTCTCTAACATCGAGACCTGGGGGCATTTGTTGGATTCTGTAATTTTTCCGGGACGTTTATTTCACAGGTCTGTATGTGTCCCAAGCCACAGATAATCGTGTTCAAGACCTATTGTTATCGGCATTGTAATTTTTCACTAGAACAAAAACGCCGGGTGTTTAAGCATTTATCATGGTATGAAAGGACTGCATGCATACTGCTTAAGAAGCATATGTGTACAGATTAAAAATAAAATTAAAAAAGAACGAGACCACCCTTCAGAGGCAGAAATCTTTGGAGTTACATAACTTGACCCCTCATCATCGTGAGTGTTGAATGCTCTGATATTTGAACTCGTGAACGTGCCGTATTCATCACATGCCCTCCAAAATAAGCAAATCCCACTGCATAACTATCCTTACGCAACCGGGAGAGACATGTGTGCTGGAACAACAGGCAACGCTACCTATGCTTACAAGATGACTTGATGACATCTACGAACAAGTAAAACATTACTTTTGTTTATGAGCAGGCATTTGAGGTGAAGTCATATAAGAAGTCCAGGTTCCAATTCTCCAGTGCGAAGCGGCGGCATGTCTAGGTATACAAGACACATGCATGCTCACCTTTTGCCTCAACAAACAACAAAACTACAAGGGGCCACTTTATTCTGATACATGAAAGCTCTAGTCGGTGCGTAGACCCAGAATGTCAAATAACCACCACCACAAGAGGCTATAGATGGTCATCTCATACATTACGAGTATGCGAAGGTAGTGACATGGAATGGATAGCGTGCCAGGCCATTATATACATGCTGAGTGAGATATATCAACGGTAGACTTTTACAGCAGTAGAATTCGACGAAGAACTATGGCCATCACCGCAGATTAGTCTTCGGATAAGACTGCGTCGTATTGGACGACACAATGTGAGGTGTGAACCGGGATAGATCATGGGTATTGATTCTCTTTAAACTTGCAGTGATAAGGGAGTCATGCATTGATGGATGGATTCTGGACAATGTGAGTGATCCTGTGGCTCTATTCTAGGCATCTAGGTCTAGGAAAGAGTTGAGGTTCGACAACTCCTTCAGCAGGTTCTGTATGGGGAGGAAGAGGTCTTCTGACCTCACTTGCTTAATCTCATCAAAGGTCTTCCAAACCCATTCCTCGCATTTGTCAGGCTCCAGCAACTAGATCAGGGTTTCTTGGTCAGATAAAGAGGATGCCAGTCAGTGTGTGGTGCAATGTCAAACTCACGGCAGGCTGCGCACTCTGATCAAGCATCTCGCAGAGGACGAATATGGTGATGTAGTGCTTTCCGAGATCCGAGAATACGTCATTGGTGACATGAGCAACCTTGCGGCCCTTGACCTTCAGTCCGGTCTCCTCCAATGTCTCCCGCTCGGCACATTGGATGAAGTCTTCGCCATACTCAAGATGTCCACCTGGGAAGGCCCATTGTCCTTGAGAAGGTAATAAAGTTAGTGAAAGGTCGTGCCATCCTTGGAGATAAGATATGCCAGGGGTGGCGAGTTGCTCAAGTCATTTGTTTGCAGCGACTTCGGCATCTGCGGCATCTGCGGATAAGGTGCATGAAGCAAGGACGTGGGGGAGATGAACAAACCTGCACCGTGGCTCGACTTTCGAAGGCCGAACACGACCTTTCCGTCTGGACCTCGGATGACAGCAGCAACTCCGACCCGTGGGTGGCTGTTTGATGATGTGGCCATTGCTGATTGCCTAAGAGGGAGTGCAGTGGATGATGACTGGATAGACTTGAGCATGAAGTGAACTTTGCCGAGTCGGAGCACAGATGGGAATGGCCAGATGCTGGATGGAGGTGCCAGGGTTAGGGCAGTGCCCATCATCCTGGACCAGGAGCAGTGGCAATTTTAACAGCAGTCATCTCGTGGAACACTACAAGGCAATAGAAACTTCTAGGTCATAAGCAGAGGCACTCGAGGCTTTGGCCATGCTTATGGTTTGTGTGAATTACTACAAGTTAGGACGCGTCTAAGCATAGCCACTGGCACTGGGTGACAAGAAGAGACGAGACCAGGAAAAGGGCGACAAGATTCAGGTTTATACTCTATATTCTTGGCATCTGACCGCAAGTCTCGGTGTCCCGTGATTCAGCCCGTTGCATTTGGGGAACCGGTACTGGGAGGGATGACACGTCCCGAGGTTCTTGTATCCACACTAATAAGCCTTGCCTGTAAAATCCCTTCGTCATAGTCCCATATCATATCCTTAGTGGCTGGTATTCTCTCTTTCTGCCCACTGCACTCTCCTTATGTCCGGCGGCCCGGCAGCTTAGGTAGCGTGGCGCGTCGTGGTTTCCGCCAGGACCTTTAGAACTTGTGGCGTTTCAAAGAAGGAACTTTCTCATCTCACCCCCAAGGATTACTCACATGCACTAAGTAGCCCGCCTCCCGCAATAACATCCATCCACCCAACCAAATACCTACACATGTAGGCAGCCAAACTTCACTTCCTCCCCTTATCCTACACAATCCATCAATAATTAGGGCAGGAGCAACCAGAACTGCTCTCAACTGTTTTCCTTCCATCAAATCCAGCCACTGCAGCAACCAGCCAACCCTGCAATTGATACACATCCAGGCTGGGTCGTCGGTGAGAAATTTGTCACATGGGGATCCACAACTATTTCAACCTCATCTGACCCACAACAACCACACATCAAGGCTCTCTTTAGCCATCATCCCCTCCCGCTGTTTGCGACGACATCATCAATACTTTGATTTGCGGTCGCGTGGCATCTCCCTGCAGCCTTCGTATTGCAAGCCTTTCATCTCCCTCGCAAGGAACAACACTTGGGAGCACAGGCTGGTCAGGCAATCAACCACATTTCGGGTATCAACATCTCCTTTATCTAATCTCAAGAGCCGTCTCGACTCTCAAATTAACAACAAGTCTTGCGTCAAACGGATCTGCGTGTCGTTGCGAAAGCCTCCCGGCCATCGTCAATGATCATGGCGACTCCTGATCCAGCACACGACGGCCTATCGGCCGAAGAGCTTCGGGACGAGCGACGCATTGCAGCGGTGTGTAGGATTGCGCGCTTGCGAAACGAAGAGATTTACAAGAAGCGCGAGCAATTGCGCAAAGAGATTCGTGACATCCAGCATCGATCCAACGCCCTCGAGGGTCGATATTGGCATGAGTACCAGGTACGCCTCGCAGACATTGCTGAAGCCAACCCAAAGTGGTCCACACGCAAATGGAGCAGCGCGTTTGGCGAGAAAGAGAAGAAACTCGCAGGCGCCGTAGCGAAACGCCTGGACATGCTTCGAGAGGAGCAGCGGATCAAACAGGACGACTTGGCCACCCTCGACAGCGAGTTTTGGAGCGCGTGGAGCAAGCACGTGGACTTCATGAGGGGGCTGACACCGCAGCCTCCATCTTCAGGCTCGACACCTGCTGCGATGTTGCCTGATGTTGCCCCTCAGCCTGCAGACAACCAAGCAAGCAGTGCTTTACCTGCAACCCATAGCAGTGGCAACCGTGGTCCGCGCGGATCTGCTATGCACTCAACCAACAGACAGAAGCAGAGCGCATCCGGCAAATCTAGTGCAGCAAGCGAGTCTCTGCCCAAGACCTCGACCGCCGCAATGAAGGGCGCGAATACTCAAAGCCACAGCCTCAGCCAGCCTTCACAAGGGCTCGTGGGCGATGCGATGCAGCCGGTCCAAAGCGCCAGCCCCCTCACTGCACCAACCCCCCCTTCTCATGTGTCATCACCTGACCCGAGCATTCCCGCCACTGCCAGCGAGCAGCGACGCCGGCTTCGCAGCTCTACGGCCGGCCCATCCGCCCTGGTGCGAAGCAATGACCGCAAGACTCGACCAAAGGCCCTCACGCCCCGGTCTCTGACGCCAAAGAGCGCATCCGCTGGTGTTGAGAGCCGCGGCCAGTCTGCACAGGAGCCCGCAGACAATGCACAGCCAGCCAAAGCACACAAGGCCGTACCTGCAGGCTCTCGATCATCCAAAATTGCATCTGCCGCCGCCAACCCCGTCAAACCAACCGCGCCAACCCTCCCAAAGCTCATCACCCCGCGGAACCAGGACACCGGCTTCGTCGGCGTCACCAACCCGGTGGTGGGCGAGATCTACCAGGGCTTCTACAGGGACGAGCACTATCAGGGCTGGTGGATGTGCACCCCGCTGCCCTGGGAGGCCTGGGAGCGCGAGATCGGCATCAACTACAGCTTCCACCAGGCGGACCTGTTCAAGGACCTGCCGGGGTGCTACACGACGGCCCGCGTGCGCGCCAAGCCCAAGAGCCGCAAGATGAAGACGGTCATCACGGGCTGGGAGGAAGGCTTTGGGGCGGACGGACCTAAAGCAAGGGAACGAGTCTTCCCTGTGCTGTTCTTCGACGACGTGGAGGGCGAGCCTGGCCACTTCAAGTTCCCGGACTCGCCCGAGAAGGTCTTCTCCTTCAGCAAGCGGACTCTTAGGGCGCTGCCTGCTGAGTGGGTCGCCGCGGCGGACCTGAGGCTCCCTGGTGTTTACGTCGGCAGACCCGTCCAGGGGCGGGACACGGCGGAGCGGTTCAGGGAGAGGGTCCGGGCTCGGAGGGCCCTTCAGGCTAAGAAGAAGTTTGGCACGCCTAAGAAGGCCAGGACTGGCATCTCTGCTTCTGTTGAAGCCGGTTCTCCCATGGAGGCCAGTTCTGCCGTGGATCTCAGCTCCTTCGTGGAGGACACTACCAGGGAGGATATCGAGATGGCTGATGCGGAATCGCTGTCGGGCGCTACTGCCGTCGACGACACAGCGATGTTGGAAGGTGCGAGGATCGTATGCCCATACGCTAACGCTAGCCTATAAATAGGTTCCTTCTAAGCGTTTAATAACGGGAGACTTCTCTCCTTAATACATAATAAATAACAATCCACTAGTACATGGTATTAGCAGCTCGGTGTCAGGCCTCCCGAAGATTTGAGTCCATCTCACTTCACACCCTCTTTAGAGAAGGTGCAGAGCAAGGCACATTCCATTTCAAGGCAAATGGGTCAATCTTCCACGCCAGCCGCTCATGGACACCCTAAACACGTAGGGCATGAGAAGACAAATGAAGCGAATCCATCAATCAATCCAGGCCAGATGACGATATCACACCCTGCTACTCGGAAATGAAAGGAGAGAGCATACAGATATCATCGTTTACAAGTCTTGGGCTAATTGGTTCCATGGTTCATCCAACCACTCATCCATGGACAGAACCAGGACCCCTGGTTCTCGGAGACTGAGACGTGGCTTGATTTCCTCTCAGGGTCGGTTGGCTCGCACATCCAGGCCAATCCCTCAACCAATCAAGGAGGCGTCTTCATCACTCAGTACGACAGACAAGGCAGAACGAGGCGATCGGTCAGGACCACAATGTCAGCAGGAGGGCCTTGGGGCGGAGCTGGGAGTCTAGTCTCGGCGTAGAAGGCAATACGGAGACTTATCTTAGTGCCAGTGGAACCCAAGGTTCGATCCCATGTATAGTCAAACAGCGGGTCAGTTGACCGCCCACGATCACCCACCGCTCTCTTAGTCTCTCTTCAGGGACACGGTCCGCCAACCATGGTCGAATGCATGATAACGATCAACCAATGCCACATCCTACCAAGGCAGCAGACTCATTTCGACCTAGCTTATGGAGTAGGGAGAGCAGTAACGACATGGCGCGAAAAGGGGGCAACACACGGAACATCATCCAACGGAAGAGCGCCTCGGACTGCCCAACGCGAGGAGAGTCGCAAGAGCTATGGTTGCTCACGGCAGCACGAGACGGACGTTCAGGGTAAATTCATTTTCCCTCAGCATTATCCCCCAAGGGAAAGGGGGTCCAGGGAACGCTCTGAAATGGAGTGAGCTTAGGCTCAGCAACGTCAATGCACTGCACACAAACAGTTTTCTCCCTGGGTTAGGTAGAGGCTACATCTCACCCTAGAGTACGTTCGGTCTAACCGCCGCATTCCTTTGCCCGTGTCAACGAATGAATGCTTCCAAAGCGAAGAGCTGACGTGGACAACGTAGGAGGCTGGGTACTATCACGGGAGAGAGTCAGTTCTAAGTTACCACCTTATCTCGAAGCCACCTCATGGACGTGCTGAAGACCCTCCAGACGCTCAACATCGCACATCGATGCGAGGCAAGCATGCCTGGCCGAGTACGAGGATCAGCATGCCCGAACTACCCGGCTCCTTCGCCAAACAGGATGCCTGCCTAGCCTAGACGCTGTAAGGTCCGACGCTATTCTTCTGTGGCTAGCGCACGGCTTGTTGGCGATCCATCAACCCCTGGCCTCGTCTCAGTGACATTGTAAGGCCTCCCTCGACCACGAAATGGCGACCATCAGTGCTACGCACAGGCAGGAGTCAACTTCCTTCAACCGATGTAACGGAGGTAGCTCAACTACGACCGAGGGTACAGCAGTAGTAGCGGTTCACATACATTGTCGGATAAGGAGATCGCCGAGATGAGGAGCAAGGGCCATGGGCGAACACCAGATGGCCTCAGGGTGGGAACAAGTCACACATCAGATATCGGACTTCCGACGAGCACCACCGCTTCGATGGGGCCAGCCCCGGGGGGGTGAGCAAGAGGCAGTGGGTCGCAGACTGTCGAACAAGGCGTGGCCGGCTGCCCAAATGGCACTAACAACTGTTTCCAATTCTGGAAAGGAGGAGACGCCAATTCATGTCGGCAGGAATCGGTTTAATTTATTCCTCGGTGCCTAGGAAAGGGCGCAATTCAATAAGATAAGTTATCGAATTCTGAAACAAATTGCCCCTTTCAGTCTCTAAGCTATGAAATCTCTCTAAGCCAGCATAGCCTTGAGAACCTTGACCTGCTCCAGGACGCGTGCCCGACTAGTACCACCCTTGACTGATCTCATCTCGACGCTTCTCTCGTAGTCAAACGTGTGCGAAACATCCTCCCCAAACCGGCTATCAATAGCCTGTAGTTGCTCCAGTGAGAGCTCGTTCATCGGGATACCTAGCTCCTCGCTCTTAGCGACACATTGCCCAGAGATATGGTGCGTCTCACGAAAGGGTACACCCTTTCGCACAAGATAATCAGCAAGATCAGTAGCCAGCATAAACGGATCGAGGGCAGCCCTCATCCGCTCTGGCTTGACAGTAAGGGTAATGAGAATCCTGTTTGCAATCTGAAGGCTATCAGAGACAGTCTTCACATGATCCAACATAGGTTCCCAACTTTCCTGCAAGTCCTTCTGATACGTGCTGGGGAGGCCTTTTTGGGTCATCATAAGGCCAGCCATATGGCCGAATGCTCGACCAGCTTTTCCTCGCAAGACTAGATGATCACAAGTTGTTAGTTTCTTTCTTAGGCTTGTCGCGGGAGCTTTGAGTCTTGTCTCAGGAGCAACCATTCATCTCATAGCAGAAATCTCTCCTAAGACCTACTCGAAGGAGTATTTAACAGCACGGGAAATACTCACGTTCTAAGCCATCCGGGTTCTTCTTGTGCGGCATCAAAGAACTTCCAGTAGAATAAGCATCCGCAACAGAGACAAAGCCGAACTCTGTAGTGGAATACAGAATAAGATCCTCGGCCCATCGAGAAATATGTTGCATGAACATACTACCCCATTGTAGAAATTCAGTGACAAAATCTCTGTCACCAACAGCATTCATGGAGTTCCATAGAAGGCCTGCGAAGCCCAGCTCCTCGGCCATCATGTCGCGATCGATGTTGAAGCCATTGCCAGCGAGAGCACCACAACCAAGTGGGCTCCTATTCACACGCTTTGAAGTCTCGCGCAGCCGCTCAAGATCGCTCGCAAAGTAAAAGCCATATGATAACAGATGCTGCGACCACAGAACCGGCATGGCACGCTGGAGATGGGTATAACCAGGCATGATAATGCCACTATCAAGGTCAGGAGGGTCCACTACATTTGGAGGTTAGGATAATCAGACTTACCACTCGGCCTCAGCGCGGC
Source organism: Diaporthe vaccinii (assembly GCA_039880775.1). NCBI lineage: Eukaryota > Fungi > Ascomycota > Sordariomycetes > Diaporthales > Diaporthaceae > Diaporthe > Diaporthe vaccinii. Next base: position 336,270 of record JBCEDN010000029.1, read on the forward strand.
CGGCAATGGCCTCGATGAAGGCAACTAGGTGGCTCTCAAGCTCCTGGATCTGGTTGCGAAGCCACAGACGCATATCACAGACAACCTGCTCATTGCGACTGCGACCCGTATGTAGTTTGCCGGCGATGTCCTTGCCAATAATCTCACCGAGCCGGCGCTCATTGGCAGTATGAATATCTTCATCATTGGGCATTATAACAAAGGCATCTGCCTCCCACTCCTTCTGAACCTCCCGGAGACCTCTCTCGATTTCAGCGAACTCGCTGTTGGATATGACGCCAGACTTAGCGTTTGCGCGTGCAAACGCAATACTGCCGAGGATATCTTCCTTGTACAGGAGCTTGTCGTACTCAATACTCGCATTGTATTTGAGCATGATGGGATCGAGGCCGCCTGTCATTCTGAGGTCAGCGCACATTGCACTTGAACGTCCATAGAGAACCAACCTGTGAAGCGTCCACCCCAAAGCATGTTTTCTGCAGGTGCCTTTCCAGATGCCATGATGTGCTGACGGCGTTCTTGTCTGCCAGGGTTGAGTTCAATAATTTCAAAAAGAATTAGTTTGGCATCTACTCCGGATTCCAGATCGTGGTAAATTTTGCTTGATAACCTAAGAAAAGGGTAGCTCTGTGTGTGGGGCAGGCCACGTTACGGACGCGGCCGAGTGAGTCAACACAAGTAGTCACGTGATACATACGTCACTGATCTCACCACTAAGTTTATATCGGGCGCACGGGCCCTGAAGGGCTAGATGGTGCAAAGAGTAAAGAGAGCTTCTAAATTGCGGGGTAGCTTTTCTGCTTATTAAGACAGTACTTAAGCTTCTCATTAAATTGTTAAGGCAAGTAGGTACCGGGTGGGCGGACGTAAAAAGCTGGGTGGGGCGGACATTGGCTGGGTCAAGGTCGGTTCTTATCCCTTCCCTGCTTTAGAATGGAAACAATCGCACCTCAGCGTATCGGACGAGAAGAATGTCGGCAAGCACACCTAACCTCGACCTTTCCGCCATCTCCGGCGGTGGTAAGCCTCATCCTAGTTCCTTTCAATAAGCGGTACCAATGGCAAACTCTATACGCGAAAGGGAGACACATATTTGCGGGCCGCCACTCACGAATTGTTGGCGGTGCGGATCGCGACTTCTCAAGAGCGAACAAGCAGCACATGTAAAGATCTGCAAATGGTATCGATGCAGCAAATGCAGGAAAAATGGCATTCTTCGAACAGAGAAGGAGAAACATTCCCAGGAATGTACCGGCCAACAATCATTTTCTTGCAACAGGTGCCGCAAATCCTTCGCTAACCTCCAAGAACATTACAGAGTGTGCGAATACTGGAAATGCTTCCGCAGTCGCAAAAGCAATATACTAACTTTAGAAAAACTCGAACACGCCAGAGCATGTTCCAAATCGCTGCCGGCTGTGTGTCGTAAATGGAACACATCAATTTATTCGACGGCATGAAGCAGCATGCAAGGTTCATGTATGCCCGCAATGCAAGATCCGTGGGAGAAAAGTCCAGATCCTGGCACATATGCGCATCTGCCGTCTGACGGTGTGTAGCTCCTGCAGCTGCGAGACCAGTCTCGATGAATATCATCATTGCCAGTTCAAGAGGTGTAAAGCATGCGGGGCACGCGTTCATAACGACTTGGTAGACAAGCATATGTCAGACTGCCCGGGATGGAGCAGGAACTGGAATAAAGTGCCATTACGTGCAGGGTCAAGTCCTGCTCTTGGCGCGATTCTGGCGCCAAGAACCGAGTTTCCTCTCTTGAGAGACTGTGTCTATACCATGACGGCGTGGATGAAGTATCCTGCCAACACTGCGATCGCTGACTTCGAATTCATCACCTTTCCTGCCAGCGTAAGATTTCCCTGTCAGGTCGACGCTATTGCTGACGGTTACGGCGAATGGATCATTGCTCCCACAACAATCAATCACGGCATCACAAAGGGTGCCCTTCTCGACCGAATTATGAGCATAAGGGCCCGCACAGGTCCTTCACGTTGTATTGGAGCTGCCACAGCTCACACCTACTATCCTGGGAGGCCAGAGGAGATCACTCAGGGTAAGAGCTGCCAAGAGATCGCGGACCTCATTGATCAATACGTCAAGGTTAGTAAGATATCCAAGCCCCTCTTCCTACGATGATATTAATTTTTATTTATCCAGAAACACGGTGCTTTGAAAACGTTCGTGGCTTGGGGCTCACAAGACTGTGATCTTGACTGCTTGCGGTATATACTTAAATCTGCCAAGGCCGAGCATCTGCTCCCTCCATCATTTAGATTTGCTGCTCAGCCGCTTGCATGGTGGCGGCGACTGAGGCATCAGCTGGGACTGACTGCAACTACACTTCCATTGAACCTCGCTAACCTCTATGGTACTGTCTTCCCCGAGGATAGAAAGCTGACCTTGGAAGCCCATGACGCTGGAGCTGACGTCTCGATGGCGTATCGACTCGCCATTGCATACCTCCGACTGGCTTTAGATATGCATCTGCCTGGCAAGATTGATTCTTGGTTATCGCCGACAATGAAGAGTGGTCAAAGCGGGTGGAAGATCTGTGACGAGGAGGCCAACGACTTTCTCACACGCCTGCAGGAAGCCGGAGTTGGCAATGACCAGACTGACGAAGTCATGAACGATGGAGAAAAAGAGGAAGAAGAGACTGACCTGAGCTTCCACGAAATTTTCGGCGATATCGAAGATGAGGAACTCCGAGACAGTGATGAGGATGGCGGAGATCTTGACAACCACTTCCACAACCTTGGGAGCGACGTCGATGATAAGGAGGAAACTGGAAGCTTCGACAGTGAAGAGGAAGCTGGAGACCACGATGACGACGACGAGACTGGGGACTGCGATGAAGTCACGAGCGATGGCGACGACGATGATCATGTCGACGGATAGTTTCATCGAGTCTCAAAATACTCCTGCTGCTGGGCTAATGAGGAGAAGGGCATACATTACCCTCGTCAAGTCTTGGTCACTGTGGCAGAAGGTGTGGAATAAGAAGGAAACGTCAACCAGAGGCAAGCCAGGTGTCCTCGTCGGAAGCCACATTCAGTGCGTCGAGATAGATGGCGGAGAGGCTACCTACTAGACATAAATAGCCGAACTGAACTTAATTTTTTTTCGGACAAACGTCGCATTGCTCATCAATAGCTACATGATAGGCTGAAGTGGAGTAGGGCGTCTCATCTGTGACGAACTACTGCGCATGTTGCTTCTCGTCTGCTTCCGCACTCTTCCGGCCTGGCTCCTAGAGCACGCTCCATCGGTGTCTGAGTTTCCGAGCCCGCCTCTGCCGAAGCTTTCGAGAGACAATTCAAACGACCTGGGACTGTTGAGGGGTGCGAGGACCCAGGAATGGGTGGCGGGCGCGTAAGGCCATTGCATGGCAGGTTTAGGAGCCGGATTGGCTTCTAAAAGCTGGCATCCAGGTTTGTGGCTTGGGGGCGAGCCACAAAGCAGATGAGGCTGCGGCTGGGGCGGATGAACTCTGAGAGGGCAGGCCGAGTCCGGTGGCGTTTCCAGCTCAAGACTTTGCTCGACCGGCCAACCTGGGCGTCATGTGAAGCAGGGATAGGCAAGGGAATAGATGCTCATTCATGCGTCAGACGATCCTTTTATTTTGTTCGTCTGGATTGCCACCACATACTCGGGTCGAGATCAAGCTACGATGGAGGTCGGAGTCGATGTACCACGCCAACAACCACTGATCACATTCACCATAGCGACGCCCCAGCTAAAAGCACTGTTATAGCAGAGGAAGCCTCACAAGCCCCACTTGTGCCGTTTAACATTAGACGAACAACCAAGAGCCTTTCAGTTGTGACGACTCGCCAATCCAATTCCAGCCACCGTGGTCGTCCTCCAGGGGCTGCGCATGATCGTGTCTCTCCCACAGGACTTCCAGGACCTGGATCGCGTTATTAGTGTTCGCACAATGGCCCAGGTTCCAGATTCGCTCCAGCGTCCTTAGCACCCAGGCCCTATCGTCAGGGCTAGTGCTTGCCGCGCCGGTAACGAATGTAGGCCATATCAAGCACCTCATGACCTCATTGTGGGTTCGCTCAAGGAAAGAGTATTCAGCTCTGAGGGTGTGAACAGACGGTGGTTCAAACGCCACGGTAGCGCTCTCCGTAGAACTGCAGAGGACGCGGCAGGCATAGATATCAGCTGCGAGTTTCCAGATCATGCCTAGGTGCAACAAATCCTCGCATGGCACTGCAGGGTCGCTTCTTGTCGTATGCTCAGCCCAGGCTGGTATGTCATATGAACAAATGAGACGGAGCGCATCTTCCAGGGCCTGGATGTTGGTCGTCGGTGCGGCAAACATCGATTCGAAACGCCTCTGGGATGCAAAGATCTCAATAGCTGACAGAATATCGACTGGGCATCCAATTGGCGTGATTCTCGAGGACCCTGACGCCCATACAGCAGGGAGTGTGGATGCGCTGGTCAGTGCCCCGGGTTTCCCAAGGGAAGAGCCGAATGTTTGGAATCTAGTGAGACCTGTGAGTTTCTTGGGATTTAAATGCTGTAATTATCTCGCGTGCAGTGTAACTCACATGGCAGCCTCTTGAAAAAGCTTCCTGGCGCTGCTGTCCCACTCAGAGACACCGGCCATGACTCCAGCGCCGACCAGCGTTTTGGCGCCCTCCAGGTGCAAGCTCCAAGTACCGGAACCGTCCTCGAAGATGTCGAGGATCGTCAGAAGTACCACTGCGATCAGTATAGCCTTGTCTCCTTCTGTGGTGCGAATTTTTGCCAGTGCAGCGGAGATCAGCTTCAGGCACTGGCCCTTGGACTGCAGATAGTGGTTAAATGGCGCTTCGACCGCGAGAGCTGTGCTTGTCGTCGGCAATGGTAGCCTCGCCATGGGACAGCCCGTCAGGCTTTGGATATCGTGACATGCTGCTACAGCCACAATAGCACTTGCTACTACCGGCGAGCTGGCGCAGGCAATGATACCGCGGTAAGGATTGTCCGGGCGATCATGGAAGACGAGAGTGGGACACACCCGTCTTGAGACCGGAGGGACATCAGCAAGTGGCTCCCTGAAGCAAGAGAGGACGAGTGCTCACAATAGTCCACGAAGAATCTAGAAGTATGGTTGAGGTCTTGAAAAAGTGGCTCGGTAAGAGTCGCCGTGGTCAATACTTCACCTGGGTGATGCTGCCGTCGTGCGGCTGTCAATGCCGTGCCCTGAGTAACAGGCTCCTTCGATTGGGGCTGATGCTGCGAGTCACCAAAGTTTCTATTCTTCATAGGTCCTCGTCGAGCCACCCCTTCAACCCAGGTCAGAGGCTTCTGGTAACCAAGGCACACCACGCCATGGCCCCAGCACTTTTTGCAGTGCGGAAGGCCTCCGTCACACTTGAGACGGCGTTTCCTGCAGGTCCAGCACCTTGACATCCCTCGTGTTGTACGAAGCTCTGTCCGTCAGCGCGAATTTGTGCTCTGTAGTTGACGGCTCTGGCCGTCTCGCTCAACCTTGATGGTAGGAAGATAATCATGCAGATGGAACTGGGTCCCTTGTTCGCAAACCAGTTGCCGATTCAGTGGCATGAGCTGGCGGGAGATCCGGACCCGAACGGCAGCATTCGAAGAATAGATGACCGGAGCAGCCTGATTGCATCGATGTATGTTTACTCTATCCACCCCGACCGTCTATGCATATTCCGACGAACCCCGAGCCCCGCACCCCTGTATTAGGTGCGTCACCGAGGCCCACTTAACTTCAGTTATTTACCGAATACGGCCTAGTGAGCAGCGCACCAGCTGCAGGTCTCACTGCCGGATTACAACGCTGAGAACCCTTCAAGTTGTCCAAGCCTCCTTGGGGGAAAACAATCCGACTGCAGCCCCGCGTGCTCTTCTTGGTGACTGACAACCGGTTATCACGTGTGAAGACAGGAGCAAGTACTCGCCATTCCTTGTCTGTTTCATCTTTTCAGTCCTGTTTGGTTTACAATATTGCCGGTCGAGAATGGCCGAGATACAGCCCAGCGGCGCCAATTGGCTTGTCGCCCATAGAACCTGCCCTCCAGTGAAGATGTCAGATGAGGGGATACCGGGTCCGAGAGGCTCTCTGACCAACCCATGTCATATGCATGACCGAGTCCGGCCCGGATGCACGTTTTTCGAGTCTAGTGAAAGTGGCGTCGAACCGGGAACACGAAGCGGGGTTACCTCGGGAGGAGTAACGTGTTTTCAGCGGTGTTTTGAAACCTGATTCGTTCTGTCAGAACTGCAGGTCGAGTTCTCTATCCGGAGTTATGCTGCGGCTCGGGAGGGTCTAGGTCAATAGTGCCAGCCTGACCCTTTCGGGTTAGTATACCCATCACTCATCACTGATATTTACAACCTCTGTTCTTGAATTTAAGACACGCAAGAAGTACGATATTAGACGTCTCTGAATTTGGGTACAGCCTACCAGGCTCTCACGTTGTCTTGTCTATTCGCTCCATCTAATTAGCCTCTCCTTTCCCGTGACCAATGCTGTCGCTCATCTTGTTGATACACCCTATATCCCTCGTCGGATTTGAAGTCCAAGACACCGTTTATGTAATGACTCCAGGGGTCGCCGAAGAAATGGATTTTAGCATTCCTCCCGTCGTTAAGATTAAACACACGGAGCAAGATGTACGCATTATCGGCCGTCCCATGGTACTCTCGCATCTGCACGCAAAACTCAACGAAATGATTAGCATTGTTACGTATGTCCCCGCGAACCACGAAACTCGTCCCTTGCTTTCAATCAGATGGGTACCCAGGTAGGGTAGACACATACCTTGTCTACCTGATTCTGCGAGACGAACATAGGCTCGGTGCATCGACCCAGTGTGCTTTTAACCTCGAGGTGGAACTTGGTAGCATTGGACCACGCTGCGTTGGTTTCGATACCAGCGTCGCGTAGCATGGCCCTCATCTGCCCATAGGCGTCGTCGTATGTAAAGTCTGAGAAGTCTCGCTCGAAGCCATCGAACGGCTTATGTCCCGCCTCGGACCGCAAGCGGCTTGTCCAGCACTCGAAAGTCCAGTCATCAATTCGCTGCTTGAACATCTCAAACACCTTATTTTTGATAGAGCATGCCTCTGGTTAGCCATTGAATCGATGGTTTTAGGGATGGGTTTCTTACGAAGAGTTCCCCGAGGTATCCAATCTCCCGAGTCATGTTCTCACTCGTGTCATCGGCCCTGCCACTACGTTGCCCGCCAGATGATTCTCGGCGGCTGATGAAGCTGGGAGAACCCCCTCCGGCTCCCTCTCCCACCCCCAAGCTTCTACGGTAGGATGCTCCCGTAGCTGCTAATCCAGTAGGCGATGAGTTCTCATTTTCATCGGCATTGCCTCCAACAGGTCTTGTCCTGATCGGCAGAGAGAAACGGAGTGATGTAGCTCCAGATTCTGAGTGGTGCCGGATCGGAGCTCCGGCTTCTGCAATGGATAGTCGAAAATTCCTTGCCCCTTGGATGATATCCTCGCTTCTCAATCGGTGCGAGGGGGTCAGCTCTCGCACTGGAGTTGGATAGATACGGCTTGCAGCACGGGATGTGCAAGACAAGCGGCTCCGTCGTTCTGAACCAATGCCTGTATCGCTCGCAGTCGTAGGCGTGAATACAGCCCGAGCGCTAGGTGAGTCTTCCCTAGAAATATTACCGCCCCTAGAGTCAGGGCTACTACCATGGCCGTCCGAGTCGACGTTGCTTTCTTCATCCAGTGACCTGTGATCCTCCGAATCTGTACTATTTTCTCCCGAGCCTTCGTCCTCATCGTCCTGGGAACTTTCAGGACGAGGTATATTGTGCTTATCCAGGATTGCGGGAAGGTTGTGGATTTGGGCGCCCATGAGAAGGCTTGTGAGCGCCGGATCCTTTTCGTCAAACCCGATCGTCTCCTTTAGATGCTTCACAAGTTCGTATGTGACTTCGTACTGCATAGTTTGGTGGGCTCCTTTACGTAGGTATATGTTAATTTCCGTGCTCGCCTCAATCGTGACCAACTCGTCGTCGATGGTTTCCTCTACATCATCCAGTGACATAGTGACTGTGATTGATGGTACCGACCATACTCGTATCGATGAAATGTGAGGGAAGTCCTGATTCGAGCTACTTTCAACTACTCTGTGGGAAAGTAAGTAGCTTTCTCACAAGCTTATCAGCGACGGCAGGGGCTAAATACCGAAATATGTAGCTGAGTCGCGTGCGCAGGTCCTGTTCTCCGCCGACGTTGCGAACGCGGATCCCATCCGGTTTAACAGTTCGCACAACGGCCTCAGAGAGAAACCGCTTCTCACAAGACAACTTCTCGAACAGATCTTCCAATTCTCTCGCGGAATGTACCGGCAATGCGAGCATGTTGACTTTGCCTCGAAACACAGACTCGAAGGTTACAATATTAGGTATGTACCAGTCGTCATCGTAAAGTGAATGCATCTCAATTTGAGATGTTCTCTTGGCTAAGACAGGAAAGACTGAGGCGCACTGGATCTTGCTTACTTGATCGTCAGTCAAACTGGACTTTCTGTGAGACTTTGATAGCAAGGACAGCATTGCTTTGAAGTGCTGCTTTATATCGTCGTCAGCCGTGGAAGTGGGCTCGCAGAACTCGTCGACAACGTGTCGGATTCCAGCTTCTTTGACGTCCAACAGAGAATGAAACAGGCTTGTGCACTTCCGGTAGTAGGTTCTTAGCTTCGTGACTCGAGTCAGGAGCTCGTGTGCTGTCCAAACACAGTCTTTGTGACTTAGCCATCTGGGCTTTGGTTTGGGTATGAAAACTAGTGGTTCAGACTTGAATGCCTTCCTGTGCATCTCATCAGTGCCGGCGAGCTGGAATAAAGGATTAAACGCGAGATCCACGCCTGTTCACTTACACTATCTGCTCCTCGTTTGCCCACGTATCTGAGTTTAACGCCTCGTAGAGGTCTCTGACGGCGCTTGCGTCAATGTCTTGAACAGAGATCTGGCGAAGTGCTTGAAGCTCTCTCAGGACCGCGGTCGTGCCTCGTTCCGTGATGACGCCGAATTGAGCAAGGAACTTCCACTCCTGTAATGTTGGGTTTGGTAAGTCTGCAAAATCGAGATGCGGGCAATAGCGCATGAGATCAAGGGTTGGTACCGCCAACCTACCCAGCGCACGAGATTCGCCGTCGAGACAGCGGAGCTTAAGCTTTGGCACGGCTTCATTAAGCTCAGCGGCTGGAGGCATGGTGGTTGAAAGATGGTCTCGGACAACATATAGCAGATCCGAGACGTTTTGCTTCCGGAGAAATTCCCACTCCGGCGTCAATTTGGACTTCCGAACTAGGTCAGGAATTGTTGCAAATGTCTCACTCGACCGCAAGACCCATTCCCGGAAGGCTGTTGCCTCATTTTCATGGAATGCATCGTCGTATTCCTTGATAAGCACAGCGAATGGATTGCCCGGGATGTCCTTGTACTTTGCGATCATGCTGTGCTCCAATTTTGGATCGATTATGTAGATTCGTGGTGACCTTTTCGCGACCATCTTGCCGTCCATGTGGACTGCGAAGCAAATGTCTGGGGAAACGGAGCTTTCAAGCTTTGACCTATACTTAAACAAGTACACGGCGTCATCAATGAGCTCTTTGGCCAAACGCGTTTTGGTCGAAGAGGAAGCAAGCTCGCGATGGAGCTCGAGAATGAGCTTGCGCACTTCGCGCGGCTTGTATTCCTTGATATCGAGATATTCGAAAAGTTTTCTCCTGGAGGCATCTCGAGCAGCGTTTTCGGCAACAATCGAGATATTGATGCCACTGGGAACATGCTCGTTCTTGTCGGAGGACGGAAGGTAGAGGTGGGCTTCCGTTGCACTGACCCATGAGCCATGGCGGAGCGGAATGATGGGGAGTCGCTTCAGTTTCCTTTTGATGTGTTCCCCTTCTTGATAGAAAATCGCAGCGACTTTGCTATGCCATTTGTCTGGCTTTTCTTTGAGACCAGCAATGCCAAACTGTCCAACCCACTGGCAGAACTCCTCGCACAAGTCGTCTAGGGAAAGCTGAGACACTCCAAGACTGGAGCACAAAAACCCATGGACATGATCATAAGCGAATGACAAATGTGTCTTGTTGATGGATGGGAGGTCGAATAGAGTCTCGTTCTTGAATCGATATGTCTCGGGTATGTAGCGGATAGCCCCCGGCTTTTGCAAGTCGCGCGCAGCCTGTCTGTCCTGCGACTGCAGAATTTTCTTGCTGCGCAAGGCGCCCAGGATACCTTTATGTAGGGTTTTCCAGAATTCCGAGCCGCCTGGTTTTCCTGTGAGATACAATGGCCAGCTGTAGCAAAGGCCTTTGCCGTCCTTATCCTCGTCGAGATCTATGAAGCGGTTGCGTATAACTTCTACCACGGTATCTTGGACTCCCTTACGTAGAGCTAGGTTCCAAGGGCAATGGTATTCAAGACTCTCTCGGCTGGCCGTCAAGAGAAAGTCGGCGTGGATGAGGAACTGGACAGGTGGTGAATCAGCAGTCAAGTGTGGTAAATATAATAATTAGCCGGTCAAGGGGCCAGACTTACCTTGAACCCATAGTTTTCAACGGGTAGAAAAGCAAAAACCTGTTGAGGTTCGACGATTGGCGTGATCTGGTCTTTGACAGGGAATGCGACCACGACCTCGGAGGTAGCTATTGCTTCCCTACGGGGATCCGAGGGCAAATCCTCAACCGTCTTTCGTTCAATCATATAGTTCATTGTCGTAGCCCGCTGGTCCGCGTCGTCAGTGACTGTGGCTATTTCCCCGCCGAACTTGGAGCTACATTTATCGGTTCGAAGCCTGTAAGTTGTACGTTTGTCGTTGATGGTGACATCCAGCTGATCCAATTTTCGCAGAAAAAGCAAGGTCTCAGATTTGAGTCTCCCAAGGTCTTCTCCGATCTGTTGGTAGTCCTCGTTACGCTTCAAATACAGCAAGAACTGGGTATGGTCCTTGACGCGGTCATCCGGAGGAAAGTTGGAAGGTATCGGTAATATCATACCGATGGTCTTGCAGCTGTTGAATTTGAACTCATAGAAGCCGCTTGCAACGTGTACCAGGTCAGCTACTTTGAAGACAGATTTGAAGCCAATGCCCTTCTCTCCAATGTACCCTTTACGCCCATCAGCGGCTTTCTTGGTGCTATTTCCGATCTGTGTCAGGGCATCTAGCTGCTGAAAAGTGAAGCCGATTTCGTTGCAGTCTGACCGGAAAACCCCCTTTCCCTCCTTTTGATATAGGGAAAAATGAAGTCTCGGTTTGTATTCCCTGTCGAAGATATTGTCGTCGGCATTCTGAATCAATTCGAGGAGGAAGTGCGTCGGTTTCGAATAAAGCTCTTTGGATAAGCTAATTCAATGTTGGGCTTGATCAGAACACATGATATGCCCCGGCCATTTGAATGAGCACTCACATATGGAGGGCCGCATTGACAATAGAAGACAGTTTATTGTCGGAGATATCATTGCAGTCTCCCTTGACCCCAAGAGATTCCCGTAGCCGCTGAAGGTGGCCGTTTGCTTCAGCTCTCGTTGATGCCATTTCGTCCATGTCGTGTCGAGTGTATCTGCCAGTAGCTGAGCGCCTACAAAAAGAGGACGGCTGAAATCTGTGGACTGCTAGGCGGAGAAGAGTTTCGAGTCATTCGACCATGTTGAAAAGATAAAAAGCATCCACCTTAGAGGTATACAATCCGGGGACGACCTGTCAATGGATGTGACATTAGCGCTCGGTCAGCTTCAGGCCTCCAACCCATGTGATTGCGGCGTTCCTACTCCTTGGAAGTCTCTAAAGGGAATTTACGCCGTCTCTGCTCAGTCCACTTTTGGTTGCCTACTTCCGGATCCCTGCTCCCAACCACTGCGCCGCATGGTCGCCGTCACAGCAGCCCTCATCTGTGACGGCTGCGGCTTGTACAATGCTTGGAATGTCCAATCAAGGGATTGAAAATCCTGGTCTTTTGGCCGACCGGTCTATTTTGCAACCAGTAGATACCGTCGTGTCATTATGGTGTATCGGAGTGCGGAATACGAAGTCCAATTCCGTATCACACCTCATTTCCCGTGCTGGCCCTTCCAACATAGTCACACTGCATATTCTGAATCGAGGCCCACAGTGCGCTCCGTGTTGGATACTTCTTTATCTATTGACGAAGTACTTAGGTTTGCAACCCCACGACCACCCAAAGGAAATGTGCTTCTTGGCTAGTTCTCTCGATCACCACCTTACACAACTAATAAGGCGGAAACGACACGGTGGACCAGGAGAATGAGCAGGGATTATCTACCTTTCGTTCATCAACATATCTCTAAAATCTGACCTTGCCTACTCCCAAGGCCTCATCAGAGCGTTCGCCTCCATCTGCTTGTCGAACTGAGGGATGTGCGTAGTGTGACACCACGGCTTGTCCGCCACCTCCCTGCGGACCGCGCACGCGAACCAGGAGCACCAGCCGCGGCGCGGGAACGCCGTGCTGACGCTGTCACGCGTATCCTCACCAGCCCAGCTGCCGAAGTCCTCGATGCCATCGTACGCGCCGACGTTGTCGTACAGCGTCGCGAGCTGGACCAGCTGGCCGAGGAACGTGATGGTGCCGTCCAGCCCCATGTCCTGGTGGCGGATGATGGCCTCGGCGACGGCCTCGGCCTGGTCGGCGCCGCCGCCGAGGACCCTGAGCACCTCCATGGCCTTGATGCCCCCGTAGATGTCGAAGGACATGCGGGTCGAGGTGAAGCAGGCCTCTGCTGTGCCGATGTCGTGCAGGAGGCATGTCAGTGCCCAGGTCGACGGCGACAGCGCCTCGGCGTGCTTGGGCAGCAGGCGCTTTGCGATGACGGTTCCTGGGCCGTGGGTGAGTGATTGTCTTTTTGGAGCGCGTTGGCTGAGACGGTGGATACTTACCCCAGTAGAATACACGCATCGAGTGGTTGTAGGCCTCTGGGCTGAGGCGGGCCTTGACAAAAGCCTGGACCTCGCCGACGAGTGCGTCTCCGGAAGGAAACTCGATATCCTGGACGGTATACGAGGGAACCTTCTCAAGCCGCCCAACGGAATCAATGATGGCTTTGGCGCTGACAGACACAGCGGTCCAACCGTTGGCTTTGATCTTCGTAGAAGACATTTTCTGTGACTGCGAAGCAAGAAGTAGTGGTTGGTATCGTGGGATGATAAGTGGCAGGTTGCACTGAGAGAAAGATGGACCGAGTTCTTACAGCAATCGAAAGTTTAGATTGGGAGCAGCATCTATCTATATATACTTGCATTCGAAATCAATACAATGGGTGAAAAGACCTTGAAAGCCGAAGACCCGAGTGTATGGGTTACATGTGCATGTGTACGCCATTGTTCGTTATACGCATTGGTGAGCAGTGTCTCTCAAAAACCTCAAGGCCTGCGATGTATCGACTCCATGTCTGCATAAAAGTGTTTGCTAAGTCTTGGCCTAAGTCGCTCATCCAATGAGATTCAGTATGGGGCCGGATGCCGATCAAGTGAGCATTTGCAGCTATTCCGAAAGTAGATAATAAAAGACAAGCCGCGGATGTAGGCTTCCCAGTGTCGCGTTATGTCTTAGTAAGCCAAAGCCTCTGCGGGCCACTACGGGCCACGAGAACACGTTGTTTTTTATATTCCGAAAAGGGTAAGGCAAACCTCCACCAGTCGCCGCTGGACCAGACGCCGGGTCACCGGGATCCGGCTCTTCAGTCGCCGGGTCACCGGTCGCCGCCGCCAAAGCTTCCGCTCATAAGTACTGGTAATTGCCATCATGAATATGTTCAATTGAGAATCTGCGAAAATTTTTATTGGAGCATCTTCAATCACAGTAGATCACACCGCTATAAGTTTGCCGGCTTTTTCGACTTCAACGCCTCACTCCCTGCTACATTTGTAGATTACCTACCTTGTTTTAGTACCACCTCTATCCTATGGCAATCAAAATTGCCAACCCGGTAAGATAAGAAGACTTATTCCAGAACACTAGTGCTGTACTATGCTGACCGATGGCTGTTTTCTCGTCCGCCTCACAAAGAGTCCTCTAGGATTCGCCGGGTTCGCAACGACATTGATGACATTGTCGCTGTCTATGATGGGAGCTCGCGGCATAGAGAATGAGGGGATGTTTATTGGCAACTTGCTTCTCCTGGCTGGTCTCGGGCTGATCATCACTGCCCAATGGGAGATGGTCAGGGGCAACACATTTGCATACACAATCTTGAGTGCATTCGGTAAGCGCGCCCGTTGGCCTCGAGGATCGTTTTCAGGAGACAGTACTGACAAAGGTTCAGGCTTCTACTCTGGGGGTTATGGTATTATGCTTCTTCCTTCTCTTGGGATCATCGAGTCTTATGGTGGCCGTACGTCTGAATACTACAATGCATTTGGCCTTTACCTTACAGGTATGAGTATCCTGAAGTTCTTTTCCGAGGAATGCTCACGATAGCTCATCTAATCTAGTGCGGTCCTGCTTAAACTTCATCTTCTTCCTCGCATCGTTGTCAACGTATGTCGCTGTACTTCCCGTTCATCCTCCTCTTTGTTGCCAAAGAACATGTAGACTAACAATGCTTTGCAATATAGAAACGTCGCGAATATCATCGTGTATGGTGCCCTCGAGATCCTTTACATCCTCAACTCGGCGGCGAAGTTTGCCATGGCAGACGGCGACTTCCCCACGGAGCGGATCTTAACCAGGACGGCCGTGGCCTTTGGAGCCATCTCGGCTCTCTCTGGCTTCTATCTCTTGTAACAGGGCTTCTCCTTGGTGATAATTCTTGGTTCAAAGCAGTGAAGTTCGCCTCCAGTCCCGTTGGGCGAACTTCACTGCTTTGAACCAAGAATTATCACCAAGGACTATGCTCGGAAGCAGGTTCAGTAGCTGAGCTTCTGGAGCCTGAACAGGCGCCAGCACACGGTTTCGTCAATGAGAAGTCGGGTTCTCTTTGCCAAAATTGGCAACTACAGCGTATGGCCCATAGGCCCCCAATCTTGTCCGACTTCTTGGATTTCCTGGGGTACCGTGATTCAATTGCCAGCCCGGGGGGTCAACAGCCTGGCAGGGGCATTTGAGGTGAACCCAGAGGAATAAGCATAGATGGGAAGGACCCGAAGCGATCGCGATGGACGGCTCACGTCCACGGAATCCTTGAAGGTATTTGAGTTTCAGTCTATTCACCAGGCGTTTTTTCTTCTTCGCTCGGGGTTTGGTCTGAATACAGCACCCGTGGTGTCTATGTGAAAGTCAAGCCATAGGACGATGGCGTGTATCTCAACGCTTGAGCGCGGTTTGACCAACGGACAGAGAGGGCTACCTGTCGGAGGCGTTCTGGAAGGCTTGATAGGGCCATGCCTGGCTGTCCTTACAGACGGCGCGCGTCTTGCAGGTTTGGTACTGGAATCAGCCTCGGCTGTGTTGCACGCTCAGGCACGCTCATTGTGCTAGCCTCCCAATGCACATGGTATGGAGAAGGAGGCTTGCGGGAGTAGGCTGGAGAGGAAAGAAGCCCTGATGGTAGCACGCGCCGAGGCCAAGACAAGGCCAAGACGACGAGGGTGCGGGAGAAGAAACGGCCGACTGAACTGTGTGACCGAGTAATGGCAGATAGATACGAGATGGACCGTGCCATTGGCCAGAATTTTAACCGGTCGGGGTGACGGAAGTCTAACTGCACGGAAGAGTGAGGGGGTTTTATGCATGCAATTATGCAATCGACCAGCCTTTTTTAGTTTGAGAGCCGCCCTTTTCATCCTGGATATCTTCTTATGGACGGGTGGCGTTGAAGTCAGTGGTGATCTTGTCCCGAACGAAATCCAGCATCTACCGCTTTCGTTGGGCCGGGTGCATGCTTTGCGTACGTGTGCATATGCGTACATGTACCACCCGCCCCTGAATGGCACCTTGATGTCCCACCAACACGCGCTGTGCACCTGCAACAAGTCTATGATGCGACATTTCTTCGGCATGGTGACATGACCGAGCTCGTGTCCGGCGCAAGGCCGGGCAACAACATGCGCCCCCAGCCAGGCAGTTGAAATAAGCTCTTATAAGCTCTTATCGCCCAGGACAACTAAACTGAATGTAGGCACTGGCAATGCTTGATCCAGCCTGGCCTCGAGGTGAATGACGCGACGGCGTGAGCAGAACTAGCCAGGTGGTACTGCCAATGGGGCAAAAAGTCTTGGCCGAGCGGAGGCCAGATAGAAGGTCCTGCCCGTTGCAGCCTAGCCTGGCCTACCGAGCTGCCGATATTTATCATGGATATTACTTGGGGGTTCTTCAATGCAGCAGGCGATCAGCAGATCAGGGAATGGGCGAGATCCGGGTGAATTGAGAGAGCAGAACACGCTGACACGGTGCTGAGAACGTTCTCAAAGCACGAAGAGCATCTGTCTGATAGAGAAAACAGAGCTGCCCGGTAGAAATTATCCGCAAGTCTAAAGTACCGGAGCGGGAGAGTCAACAGAGTTAGTGTAATCTCGTCCTTCATTTTGGGTTTGAGGAGCCCGTAGCTATCATCCCATGATAATAGTGGGTTCTAAGCTCTGTGCTGGGATATCCATCCATGGATCCCGCCGTCCCCCATGCAGGCTGGAACCGGCGCTTGAACAGGGACTCTGGATAGGGGACATGTCGGTGTCCAGGTTAAACGGCATCACCGTTGGACGAGGTCGGTAGTCTGTTAAGTCAGGACCACCACTCTCGCATGACACCATGTACCTGGTTTGTGCCGATCCCATGCAGGGCTAGAGTAAACTACGTGGGGAACCAGGAACCGGCACGAGCAGCACTGTAACTGAGGGCGCATCTCCACATGCATTTTCCGATCACCGACCCCCATCTCGTCAACAGCCCAATGGATCGACAACGAACCCGCTCTGACTGCTTGGCTGGAGGGTGATGATGATAAAGGGTGGGAGGTCCTCCTCTTCTTCCCAATGTCTCTCCTCGAGTCCCTCCCCACCCCTCTCACCCCCCCTCCCACCACCATCACCACTCTCCTCCCGGCTCTGGCTCGGTCACGATGCTCTGCCTGGCCCTCCTCACAGCTGCGGCCGCAGTGTCGGCTCGCGTGCTCGACAGCGTCCCGGCCGTCCCCCAGGGATGGTCCAAGGCCTCGGCTGCCCTGCCCACCGACAAGCTCGCCCTCAAGATCGGCCTCAAGCAGCAGCATGCCGCCGCCCTCGAGCAGGCCGTCCTGGCCGTCTCGTCCCCGGGCAGCCCCAGCTACGGCAAGCACCTGACCCGCGAGGAGCTCCGTTCCTACGTCGCCCCCGCCGAGCAGTCCGTCGCCGACGTCACCGCCTGGCTCGCCAAGTATGACATCGTCCCCGCCGTGGACAACGACTGGATCACCATCTCCACCGACGTCAAGACCGCCAACGCCATGCTGGACGCCGACTTCGGCTGGTACGAGTACGAGGAGGGCGGCGGCCTCAAGCTGCGCACCCTCAGCTACGGCGTGCCGGACGACATCGCCCAGCACGTCGACCTGATCCAGCCCACGACGCGGTTCGGCCAGCTGGGCTCCAAGAGGTCGACCATCTTCGACATGGTCATCGCCGAGGAGGACGACGACGTGGCCGCCCTCAACCAGGCCGTCGCTGCGTCTCCTGCGGCGGCTGCTGCCGCTTGCACCACCACCGTCACTCCCCAGTGCCTCAAGGCCCAGTACAACATCGGCTACACGCCCGACACCGAGGGCAACCTGATCGCCTTTGCGTCGTACCTCGAGGAGTATGCGCGGTACGCCGACCTGGAGTCGTTCACGACTCAGGTGCTTCCCGAGGCTGCCGGCCAGAACTTCTCCGTCACGACCGTCAACGGTGGCCTCAACGACCAGAACAGCGCTGACGACTCTGGTAAGTGATGGATGAACCGAGGATGCCCAATGTCATGTGCTAACCATTGTTCCCCAGGCGAGGCAAACCTGGACCTGCAGTACGTCCTGGCCGTGAGCCAGCCGATCCCGATC
Organism: Diaporthe vaccinii; assembly: GCA_039880775.1. Lineage (NCBI taxonomy): Eukaryota > Fungi > Ascomycota > Sordariomycetes > Diaporthales > Diaporthaceae > Diaporthe > Diaporthe vaccinii. The sequence continues at coordinate 354,252 of JBCEDN010000029.1, forward strand.
CTGGAGTACAGCACCGGCGGGCGGGGCCCGCTCATCCCGACCCTGAACAACAAGTTCCCCAGCACCAACGAGCCCTACCTGGAGTTCCTGACCTTCCTGCTGGGCCAGGACGACGCCGAGCTGCCGCAGACGCTGACGACCTCGTACGGCGAGGAGGAGCAGTCCGTGCCCGAGGAGTACGCCCTCAAGGTGTGCAACCTGTTCATGCAGCTCGGCGCCCGCGGCGTGTCCGTGCTCTTCAGCAGCGGCGACTCGGGCCCCGGCGGGTCGTGCAAGTCCAATGTCGACAACACCACCACCACCTTCCTGCCGACCTTTCCCGCGGGCTGCCCGTGGGTGACAGCCGTGGGCGCGACGACGGGGTCCGCCCCGGAGAGGGGCGTGTCCTTCTCCTCGGGGGGGTTCAGCATCTACCACCCGCAGCCCGAGTGGCAGGCCGACGCCGTCCCCGCGTACCTGAGCTCCATCGGCGGCACCTATGAGGGCCTCTTCAACGCCACCGGCCGCGGCATCCCGGACGTCGCCGCCCAGGGCCAGTCGTTCGTCGTCTACGACAAGGGCCGCCGCGCCCTGCTGTCCGGCACCTCGGCGTCGTCACCGGCCTTTGCCGGCGTCATCGCCCTGCTCAACGCCGCGCGCAAGTCCCAGGGCAGCCCGCCGCTCGGGTTCCTCAACCCCTGGCTGTACAACAACTCGGCCGCGCTCCTGGACATCACGGCCGGCTTCTCGAGCGGCTGCCAGAACGCCGGCGGCGGGCTGCCCGCGTCCGGGGCGAGGTGGAACAGCACGGCCGGCTGGGACCCCGTCACGGGCCTCGGGACGCCGCTGTTCGACAAGCTGCTGGAGGCTGCTGCGCCCGGGGTTGCGAATGAGTAAGAGTGGGTGATCTTGGAGATTATGACGGGTATAAGATCTGAATATATTTACGTGGTGATCTAGATGATACAATTTGATGACCATAATCTTGCATGATACCAATCATATGGCATGGAACTGTGAATGTGATTTTACCCGTGACTCCAAGTCTCATTGTTCCACGCATGGAAGTACATGCCGCACCAACAAGCTGAGAAGCATCACAAAAATGCAGTTTGGACGAAGCACCGCCGCCCCCCTCGGCCTATGCACGCCTCTCCTCGAGCGTGCTGTCCCCGCTGTGATTCCGAGGCCAGTCCTGCCCGCTTGGCAGCTCCCTCGTCTCGCCCTCGTAGTTGCCGCGGATCCGCTGTATGCGCTGTGCCTGCATGGAGCCTGACTGGCCGCCGCCCTCGCTAATCCGCCCTGTCTGGCCGTCCCCGTTTTGCATGGGTTCTTTCCCATCCTGAGGACTTGCCCTGTGGCCATCGACCCCGTTGCTCTGTCTCCTCACTACGTTTCATAAGCCCGCCGCCTCGCGCACCAGCCTCCGCGTGCTGTCCCTCGCCTTCTCCGCGAACCCCCTCAGGTCGTCCCCGAACTTCTTCTCAAACTGCCCGTCAAAGACCTCCACGCTCAGCCACCCGCGGAACCCCGTCCCTAGGACTGCCCGCGTGAAGTCCGCGATGGGGAGGTATCCCCCGTCGTACGGCAGCGGGCGGTAGTCGTGGCTCCAGCGGCCCCGCGGCCGCAGCCCCGTGTCGTCGTCGGGCTCCGGCCGTGGCACGAGCGCCGGCTGCATGCGGTACGCGTCGCTGATCTGCAGGAAGTAGATTTTGTTCGCGGGCACGGTAGCCGCCAGCTCGCGCAGGCTGTCCTGCCACGACTTGTTCAGTCCTTCCTCGTCCACACTGCCGTCCTTGCTCTCCAATTTCCCCGACTCCGTCGTCGGGTCCCCCCACTCGCCTCCCGCGGACTGAAACGTATCCAGGCACAGCCCAATATTATCACGATCCGCCAGCCTCACGATCTCCCACACGTCCTTCCAGTCAGGCGCGTGCGTCGCCCAGCACCAGTTCTCGTACGCGATGCGGAACCCTTTCGGCCTCAGCAGGTCCGCCAGCTCGCCCAGGTCCGCGGCGAGGCGATCCCGATCCCCCGAGGCGGCGGGCGAGTCGGTGCTGCCGACCTGCAGCATGTCGCACCCGGCCGCCTCCATGATGGAGAGCCACCCTCGGGCGCGGGCGAATGCGGCCTCGCGCTCCGGGCTGGCAGGGGGCCACCCTTCGAAGTTGGCAAAGGGCTGCAGGACGAGGATCTGCAGGCCGTGTGTGGCGCAGAGGTGGGCGGCGGACTTTGCCGCCTCGCGCAGGGTGGGCCAGTCGTCTTGTGCCACTTGTACGCCGCCGTCGTCGTGGTCCTTGTGGTTGGGCGGTGGTTGGATGTGGCCGAGGCGGACGAGTTCGATGGCGTGGGAGAGCAGGTCCGGGAAGGAGAGCTCGATGCCCTCGAAGCCGGCCTGGGAGATGGCCTCGAGCTTTTGGTGGAGGGAGTGCTTGGGCAGGCCGATGGAGCATGAGGCCAGGGAGAGGGGGATCTTGGACGGGTCGACGTCTAGGGGGGACGTATCTGTGGCGCGAGTAGCCATGATATGTGTGTCTGTTTTTGCCGTGTGCTTTTCTGTATGTCTCAGAGGTTGATATTGTTGTTGCAGGTCAGCTGCGGTGAAGTGCGCTGTGGGGCACGGTGGTGCACTCGTTGGGTATCAACTCCTAGTAGATGTGTACGCATATGGAATAGGTACGGAATGGGTGGCTGGCTCTAGGCGTGACTAAAAATAAATAGGCGGTACACCATCGTTGAGGATTAGGGGCTGGAGGCGCATAAAAAAAGAAGGGCAAAAGAGAGACAACTAACATGACAGACTATGTACAGCTAGAGGCACGGGCGGTGGTGGCACCCATGCCTGCCTGCGGCGGATCGAAGGTGCAACATCACTAAGAACGTCGTCATGATCTGGGCCTATCATGATGAAGGGATGATGTACAAGGGCGCCCTGCAGGCTGTGGTGGTTCGCCGAGGCGTGTAGCCATGATGTCACCGGCGATCCCCAACTGACACATGCGCATCTGTCCTGCCGCCCCGACTGTGCACAATTCAAGATTCAGTGCCCGCCCCCCAAACATATTAGACCAGACGTAGGATGTTTGTCCTTTGCTGAAACCGAGAAAAGAGCTTGGGGGATGCTGCAGAAGCCAATCGCACTGAATCGAGCCTCAGAGGCTGGACTGGCGGAAGCAAGAAACAGGCAGGCAGCACTGGCCGCGATTGCACGTTGAGACAAGCCAAACCAACTTGAACTGTACTTCTCACTTGACATCATGAGCCGGTAATTACACGTATAATTCGGGGAATTAAATGGAGAAATAGGGGAACAAGCTCACCTCGCAGCCGCTCGACCACAGCTACAAAATGCCACGCCAAGCTCACTCCCCCTTGCCTTTTCCCGAGTCCCGGGGCACCCGTCTGCAACAGCAAGGATACAACATCATACACTCGAGAAGACTGAAGAGCTGCAGCGTCAACACGTCTCACTCGAAAGCCCTTGCTTTTCAGTACACAGCCAACCCACTAGCCATCGACCTGAAGAAGAACGGCAGCCAGGATAAGGCAAAGACATGACGAAAATGGAGGTCAAGAAGGTATGTCGATGTCATATAATCTACCTTCACTCGAGCTGTCTCACCCAAGCAAGAGCAACCTTCATAACAAGATGGCACTGACAAGGCTTCTTACAGCTGGGCATGATAGGCGCAGGGAGCATGGGCGGGATGATGACGCTCCTGTGCGCAGAGCACGGCATCGAGGTGCACATGTTCGACCCCTCGGCCGACAACGTGAACCGCGTCCTCGCGCAGGCCAAGCAGGCCGGCCTCGACTCCAGGACGTTCCACCACAAGGACTACGAGTCCCTGTGCAAGGCGTTGCCGGCAGATTCGCCCAAGGTCTTCATCCTCAGCCTGCCGCACGGCTCCGCTGGCGACAAGACCATCGACGGCCTCGAGCCGTTCCTGCGCGCGGGCGACCTCGTGCTGGACGCGTCCAACGAGAGGTGGACCAGCACGGAGCGCAGGCAGGAGAGGCTCCGGCCCGGGGGCGTGCACTTTGTCGGCATGGGCGTCAGCGGCGGGTACCAGGCGGCGCGCCACGGGCCGTCCATCTCGCCCGGCGCCAGCTCGCCGGAAGCGTGGGAGGCGGTGTGGCCGCTTTTAACGAAATTGGCGGCCAAGGACAGGTCGGGCAGGCCGTGCACGGCGCGGCTGGGCCTGGGGGGCTGCGGGCACTACGTCAAGATGGTGCACAACGGCATCGAGCACGGCATGATGACGGCGCTGTGCGAGGTGTGGGGCATCATGGGCCGGTGCTTTGGCTGGTCGCACGACGAGGTGGCGGCGGTGCTGGGGCGGTGGAACGAGGACCCGGACAGCCCGCTGAGGCACAACTTTCTCGTCGAGATCGGCGCCGAGATCTGCCGGACGAGGAACCCCGAGGATCAAAGCAGGTTCGTGCTGGACGATATCCGCGACAAGGTGGTGCAGGACGTGTGCGAGGAGGAGGGCACCGGCACCTGGACCGTCGAGGAGGCGGCCCGGCTGCACGTGGCCGCACCCAGCATCGCGGCGAGCCACATGTTCCGCGTCCAGTCGGCCTACGCATCCCGGAGGGAGGCCGCGCACAGGACCTTCCAGGAGACAGGCGCCGCCGTCGCCTCGCCTCACCCGAGCCCGCCGCAGGCCCAGACGGCGGAGGGCAAGCTGGGGGCGGCGGGGTGGCTGCGCGACGCGACGTACGCGACCTTCCTGCTGTGCTTCGTGCAGGGGATGCACCTGATCGCGGCGGCAGACGACGAGCACGGCTGGGGCCTGGACTACTCGGACGTGATGCAGCTGTGGCGCGGCGGGTGCATCATCCAGTCGGACGCCATCCTCGACCTGCTGGACAGTGTATACAAGTCTGACAAGGTTGACAAGCAAAACCTGCTGGCGCACCCGACCATCGCGGGCGAGCTGGGGAGGGTGACGGCGTCGTTCCGCGAGCTGGTGGTCGACGCCGTGAGGCTGGATGCGTACGTCCCGGCCCTCAGCGCCAGCCTCGAGTACCTCAAGTACTCGGTGTCGACAGACCTGCCCACCAGCTTCCAGGAGGCGCAGCTGGACTTCTTTGGGAACCACATGTATGACCTCAAGAGCGAGGGGCCTGGGGAGCCGGTGGTGGGAAAGCACCATCATGAGTGGAGGCCTGCGAGGGGGCTTAAGGAGATGGAGGAGGAGACCCAGAAGGAGCAGCAGGGGAAGCTTTGAGTTGGGTGGTAATTGTTAATAGATAGATTGTAATAGAATGAGCAAAGTCATACCAGTGGCCTGGACACGAGTGTGGTGATACACTACCGGGTTGATACGTCCAGCGAGTATATTTCAGCATATTAATTTTGAATGTCGACAGTAGTCATTAATCGAAACAGCACAATAAGTGCACCTGTGAGTGTAGTTGCAAGAAGTAATGGTTTGCTGGACACACAGTCCGAAAGTGCAGAGTTAGGTAACTCATGCCTTCTGATACAGTTTGGGAATGTTGCTAAGTTCGAATCTCACGTGTTTTTCATCCTGCGTGCTCAGAGACAGTGCAAATTGGGTCCTAGCAGATTGTTCCTGTCGGTATGGCTACTCATCAGGACCAACCTGAGCCTCGAGGATGATACGGCTGGAAATTCTGGTCGGGAGTGCGTGTTACGTCAGGATGAGCCGGTCCGACGGAGGAATTCGCAGATGACGGAGACTCGACTCGCGACCCATGGAAATCAACAGCGTTTGAGAGAGCGGCATGTGGCAGACGGTGTCAGAACCCTAGTAGAGTCTGAGGAGACGTAGAATATAGGACACGGACGAAATTGATACGACGTTGACGATCTGGGTAGCAGACTGCAGGCAGCAGATATGAGAATGAGAATTTTCCTTTGACGTAGCCGACCAAGAGGACTCACGGCCTGAGTATGCGAGATAATTGATAAAGCATGTCACTCCGATGCTGCCATTCCGTAGTCTTCATCAAGGATGCGAAGCCACTGTGAGGGTTTTGGGAGAAATACCAGGCGTAGTCTTGACCCCTGCCCTGCAGGAAGATAGGGGCCTAGTCCCGAGCTGCAGGTACCAGGGGGCGGTCTGGCCGTCTGAAGGATCCCTGCCCATTGGCGCATTGACCGCGTGCTGTCATCCAACCGCAACACCAGGATATTCTTTAGAGACGTGCGACAAGAAGCACCTCCTTCTTTCCTTCAGCTCGGAGCAGCCACCGCCACCTTTGTCAACAGCATCCCGTTCGAGTCCAACTCGGTTCCGTCCGTCCGTCTATGCATTTTTCCTTCTCTCTTTGCTTCTCTTGTAGTTGATTTACTCTTCTTCTTCTCCTCCCCATGTCGCGGTGGCATTCGTCTTGAGCTTCATGTTATCCCCCTTTCATCTGGCCTTTCTTCGCAATGGCCTGCGACTCGTCTTCTCCGTGTCGCTGGTCCTGAGCCTGCTCCTGACCGTCTACCTATACTTGTACCCCGCCTTCCTCTCGTGTGCCTTTCCACTGCCTCGATCGAGCACCTCGGGCTCGCACAACGGTGGCAATGGCCGGCTGTCTGCCTTCCTCCAGACGGCAAAGCTCCATCTGCCCTTCACCGACCCAACCGCGACGATACCAGACCACGATGGATCCGGCCACATAACCCCTCTACGGATAGCCCCTTTCCGGCTGCTGGCCCTCGGGGACCCCCAGCTCGAGGGCGACACCTCCATCCCCAATTACTACGCCGAGTCCTCCTTCCCACACCTCAAGAGCTTCTACTCCCACCTGGTCTCCCGCAGCGACGACCACCCTTCCTTCCGATCGAGCAAGAAACAGGCCTTCCATGACCTCGTCGACTTCTTCTTCGATGACATCCCCAACACTTTCGAGAGCGTGCGCAAGCGAATCGACCTGTGGGGGAACGACTTCTACCTCGCCCACATGTACAGGACACTGAACTGGTGGACGGTCCCTACACACACCACTGTCCTAGGAGACCTGGTCGGAAGCCAATGGATCTGTGACACCGAGTTCGAATGGAGAGCATGGCGCTATTGGAACCGCGCCTTCAGCGGCGGGCAGCGCGTGCCTGACGAGAGCGCAACGTGGCCGGCAGAGGAGTATGACGTGGCGGGATACCTGGGCAAGAGTGTCTATAACGAGACGTGGCAGCGGCGCATCATCAACGTCGCGGGAAACCACGACATCGGCTATGCAGGCGATCTGAACAACGAGCGCATGGACCGCTTCGAGCGCGTCTTCGGCAAGGCAAACTACGAGCTGCGCTTCGAGCTGCCCACCTCGGTCCTGTCGCCCAGCGGCGCGAGCACCATCCGCAACGACACCGCCTCCAATGACGAGAACTATAACGGCCAGGACGACCGGCTCGTGCCCGAGCTGCGCATCGTCGTCCTCAACGACATGAACCTCGACACGCCCGCCCTGTCGTCCGACCTTCAGGACCAGACCTACCGCTTCGTCAACGATATAATCAGCACTGCCACCGCCGTCGAGTTCAAGGGCCACTCCACCGTGCTCCTCACCCATGTCCCGCTGTACAAGCCCGAGGGCGTCTGCGTCGACGCCCCGCTCTTCACCTTTCACGACGGCGACGGCACCCTCAAGGAGCAGAACCAGCTGTCGGCAGACGCCTCGCGCGGCATCGTCGAGGGCATCTTTGGCCTCAGCGGCGACCCCGAGGCGCCCGGGAGTGGGCAGGGCAGGGGCGGCGTCATTCTGAACGGCCACGACCACGAGGGCTGCGACACGTACCACTTCGTCAACCAGAGCCAGGGGGACGACGCCGCAGGCAGGGAGTGGCAGGTCAGGCGGTTCCCCGAGGCCGCCGCCGACGGGATACCGGCCCAGGATGCCTTGCCCGGCATAAGGGAGCTCACCGTCCGGAGCATCATGGGCGGCTATGGCGGAAACGCCGGCCTGCTGAGCGCGTGGTTCGACGAGGACGAGTGGCAGTGGCGGTTCGAGTTTGAGAACTGCGCCCTGGGGACGCAGTACGTCTGGTGGGGGATCCACGCGCTCGACCTGGTCACGGTCGGGCTCGGGCTGGCGTATGCTGTTGTCTGCTTGCTGGGCGCCGGCGGGGAGGTGAGTAAGGGCGTGGCTGGGGCTGAGAAGACGACGGTTGGCGCGGAGAGAAATGGCCGCGCTGCCGTTCCTGGAAAACCTGTGTTGGTTGGAGAGGTACAGACCGAGGAGCCTGTGAAGACGTGATCGTTGGAATGTGCGAGCGAAGTGATGTTGTCGATAAACATGTTGCATCGAATATACCCCAGCATTTTTGTATACTCAATAGAGCTCGTTACATATTTCGGTCTGAAATTGGAGGTGCAAGGCAAGCCTTCCCACGTGTTCATGGCGCTCTCTTACAAAGTGTGATTTTGTTCTGTGAAATCCACATGTGAGCAGCTATTTGGTACCTTCCATATTCGTCGCTCTGGAGTTTCTCGCCTCTTCTCCAAGAGTGACGGGCTTAATTAAGCTGTGAACAACAGACACTTCAATGGATCCTTTATATGGCTAAACATTTATTTATTATGGGTAGCTCAGGAAGAGTACTGTGACAGAAGTGTTTGAATTACTGCTTCGCCATATTCTCATTCCCCGGAGAAGTGTCCTAACGAGATGAATCAAGTGGTCCTAACAAAATGAATCAAGTTTTTCACCTTTTATTCTGCCCTTCATGTTTAACACGGGTTGCACGGATTGAACGAGAGGAAGAGTTTCTACTCATCAGCATTATATGTAACCAAGCTTCCTCTTCTAACTCATATACAATTAGACTTTCCCCGACTATACACCGCATTTGCTCAACTAATCATTTTATGTCCCTGGGTAGCTATAGGAAATCCTCAAAGATCCGTTCCATTGGCCGCTCTTCACTCAAGATCCAGCCCAGCTTTTCCCCAAATCTTGCTTGAGTATCTATCAGTCTCAAGCAAAGTACCTTCCTTCCTTGCCTTCCTATCTTCGAAGTTCTCATCTTCTCAAGTTCTCGCCACAGAAGCATCATCCAGCTCGGATATTCCATGTGCCTCATAGCTTCCAGTGAGCTCAGGTCCACGGCTTCCATGTCTGCCCCATTCGTCCAGCAGCTGTGGCCTCTCTTGTGGTGACATCTCAGTGAGAGGTTGCCCAGCGCCGACATTGCCAGTGTCCAGTCTTGTTACCTCTACGCCTCTTGTATTGCCATCCTCTTCTATCGTAGTTGACTTGCGAGAATTGTCGAATTTATCCATAAAACGAGAGATCCTGTTAAGGTGCCGCACGATGAGCCATCCGAATGCCACCAGGAGCAGGAATCCCACCACTGCTCCTGCACTGATACCCCCGATCTGCCCTCCCACCAGACCACTACCGCCTGTGGAGACCACGGTTGTGGGAACCCGAGAACCAGTCTCGGTACCCGTAACTACTACGGACAAAGTTGAGACAAGAGAAGGACGCAGCTGGCTCATGAGATATGACGAAGTCGTAGTGGTGCTTTCCAGCAAGGTATTGGTTGTAAACACTGTACACTCTCCCGGACCGCATATTCCACCGCCTGGGCAACACTCGCCTAAGAAGCCGACGGTAAGTCATTTTACTGGGATCGATCTCACTGCGCAAGGGACTAACCTCCGAAGCTTGAAGGACAGGCAAACCAGTCCTGGTCGCAATATATACTCGTAGTTGCCGAGGTTGTCGAAGGAGGGTCGCACCTCTGTTCCTGGCCACATATCAGCCCCTGGAGGCAGCACCCTCCACCTAGTTCTATTGGGCACGCGTAGTAGCCTACACGACCTGCGCACGTTGATACTTCGCGACGAAGACGGTATCCGTCATCCTGTACGTGGTGCGTATGTCGGGGCGCAGGGGTTGTCATGTGTTCACTACTAGTAGCGATGGAACGAACATGGTATAACGGCAAAGAAAAAGCCCAGTATGGTAGGTAAATTCGTGCAGACATTGCGTCGGTAGTTCCTTGGAAACAGTCAAGTAGTTAAGCTGGATTTGCAAATGTCCAGGTGTTGGGAGAAAAGGCTGAATTGTTCAGCCCACGAAAAACTCAGTGGGCTGTGAAAAACTCAACCGCATCTTATGTTACCCCGCTACGGCACAGCATTGCGTAACATCAAATGCGGTCGATCTCGTCTGATGTAGTATTATTGTGAGGGCCGAATGTAGGACAAAAGACAATAAGTCTAAACGTGGACTAGTGCAGCGTCAGCCCCGGAGAAGCTCGTCCTTAAGCGAAGAGTGGTTCAGAATCACAGCAATGATCCCATTTGCGGAGGCTCCCTCAAAATCAGATGCTCATACACGTATTGCTGTTCAGTCAATCATAACAGGACGATGTAAACACGGAGTTGGGAGAGACCTCACCCAAGCATGTTGGAATTAAGAATGTCGCTCCTGTTCACGATAAATACGAAAGTATGACGCAGATCACTTACACAACTTTATAACATCCGGACTTGTATTTCGCCGTTAGAAGGCTTATTCTATGGCTCGATAGTTCAGTTCTTGTGCCCACTGTGTGCGATCGACCGGACGGTTCAGCGAGCACCTTTGCCGCCCTTCGCAAGTGCCCGTTCTAAAATTTCAAAACTACAATCCCAAGTCATTTCGGTCCATCCACGCCTCGGGTAATCATTCAAGACATCACTGTAATAAACAAGCTCTAGGGACTTGGCGCTGCGCCAGGAACCAGGCTGGAGGCGATCACCGAGAAAAAGAAACGCACCTGTAGACGCCTTTCAGCAGGCTCTGCGAAGCCCATTGCATAACACCGCTTGACCTCGTCCGTTTAAACCGCAAAACAAGAATGATATTGCACTGCATCAGCCTTAACTACCTGGACGGGATTTGTTCCGGCCCGTGAGGCGTGTTGTTGTGCACAAAGCCGGACCAGGAGCGCAGCAAGATGCTCTTGTATGATTGAAGTACGTCTCCAACTAAGTGCTATGTGATGAGCTGTTTAATTAGTATTATGGAGAGAAAATTTATAATTGCGTTATCACTGATACTCCTGATCTGCGCTCCTCTCAGACCACCGCTGCCAGTGGAAAGTTCTAAGCAGTATTGAGCGGGGGGGAAGGGCAGTTCTTGGTGTGAGTGAGGATACACCAGACTGCCCCTGATACCAGAAAAGTAACCATGAGAGAATCTAAGTGCAGTGGCTAGGTAAGGTGGGAATGGTTCTTGAAACACGCTCTAATTGATGACTTGAAACCGGAGATTGCATAGCGCCTGGGCAAGCAACGAGCTCTCGCAAGAGGCAAGAATCAGCAACTAGTGCTTATTATCAAGTCCGACGGGACTGCACGTAAATCCTATATATCCCCTCCCGCATCAGGTTGCACTTCCATGACCGACAGGCGACAGAGTCCTCCATTGAAGCCAGAGATGTCGACCTCACAGATTCTTCTTTTCTCACAGCCACGTACGGGATGCCACCTGCTAGAACGCATCCTTACGTCGAAGCAGGACAATGCGCGGCTTGTGGCACACCCTGCGCAGCTGTCAGTCCAACCGCTCTCTAAATGGATGAAGTCTGACTTGTTTACGGACGGGATGCCTGGTGATGTTCGGGTGGAGTATGAGGGACATGTCAAACAGGGCAACATAGCCAAAGAATTCTACGATCCTGTGCTCGAAGCACTGCAATCTTTGACAATACTTGATGACCGGCGGCCTGATTTGGGATCTGAGAGCCAGGAAAAAGGTCGGTACAGCAGATATCTGCCATTACGTCCAAGAGAGACTGGAATTCCTAAAACTGCCTTTGACTTCTCTCCAGCCCGCTTAGATCCTATTACTGGTCTTCGTGTTGAAGAGCCTCTCGAGACAGATTCTGGCACAACAACTACCCACTTTGCTCTTACAACAGCCTGTCGAAATGGAAATTTTGCCAGAGCGAGGGAACTGGCAAAGGAGTCCATACAATCCGAAGGCGGCAGCGATTCACCAAATTTCCTACACTGGCTGATTATGTTCGAAGCTGACCAGGCGAAGGAGCTTTTGGAAATATCATTTGCCAACGAACGGAAGGCAACCTCCAGCAAGATACTCCTTGACCAAGAATCAGGACCTCTCTTGTACTTCCCCAACCTTTCCCTAGAGCTGTTTGGGACTCCACTGCACTGGGCCGTTCGAACTGGGAACATCGATCTCGTCGCTCTCTTCGTTGATTACGGTGCCGATATCAATAAAGTGTGGTAAGGCAACCTGGTTTCGCAAGGCGAAAGCAGCTTGAGCAGTGGTGATGCCCCGGTTGGAAGCATTACATTCCTGTTCACGCCGCTCGAGCTCGCCGTCACTCATCACTTTTCGGACATCGCAGATCTCCTCCTTCAGAAAGGCAGCTTCGTATTTCGTTCGGAAAAGTACCAAACTTGGCATCATTCTTGCTTTCACATGGTTGGCCTCCCTGTGGTCCCATTCGCTCGGTTCGTCTCTCATGGTGGCTTGTATCGCAAAGCAGCTCGGCGGACGATTGATGTCCTTAAGGCCCACGAAATAGACATCAACGCGACAGACAACTTCGGCCAGACGCCACTGACCCTGACCACTCAATTCCCTGACGTCGAGCCATATGCGTTGGAAGAGATGCTCCGAGCTGGTGCTGGTACTAGCGGTCAATTCGACGCAGCGGAAGGCAGCATCATGACTAGTTGCGCCAAGCACGGGGCTGACCGACCACTCGATACCCGGCGAGTCGACTTATTTCTCCCACTCGTCAAAGACCTCAATGTTCTTGACAATACCAACGATGGCCGGAGTGCGCTGCATTGGTGCGCATTATTCGACGTTAGTGGAGTAGCAAGAGCTCTTCTCGACACTGGACGGGTGAGGGTAGATCAACTTTCGCGAAGGGGCCACACGCCCTTGATAGATGGCGCGTTTCGGGGCACGGTATCGACACTAGACTGCCTGGTCCAGGCTGGAGCAGACTTGGAACTTCGAAGCAAGCGAGGCCTCACAGCGTTGCAGGCTGCTGTGTCCTCGCGACATTTGCAGACTGGAGTCAAACTCATTCAATTGGGGTCACAAGTCGAAAGCGGGCAGGGCAATATCTTGCATTTCGCCGTCACTAATGCGAGCCAGAGGGGCTCGATCGCCGGCGAGCTCCTGGAATAGTTCTCGGAGAAGCTCAAGGCCGCGCGGATCCTGAATGGATTTGAGAAGGATGGCTGGACTCCGCTGCATCGCGCTGCGTATTTTGGTGACCTCGATGGGGTGGAGGCTCTCCTTGACGCTGGGGCAGATCCATTCGCATTCAGATCATCTCCAGAATCGCTCTACGGTGGGAACCCATTGGAGCTGGTAAAAAAGATTAGCAAAAGGTTTCAGACGGAAGGGCTAGGGAGAGATCATGCCAAGGTCTCCGAACAGGGCGACGCTGCTGTGAGAGAATTCTTGCGGAGGGTTTCTGCAATTCAACGCACTCTCTCAGTGTGGATAGGTGGAATGTAATAACAAGGCTTGTTGATATAGACTCCAAATTGCGCCATTCCTCAGCCTCAATCTAGCATTACATATACGTACCATTAATTTGACCGAGGACGACATCACCCCGTTATATTCCCAACGAAGACAACTAGAACAGCACAGTATGCTGCTGTGGCTGTGAATATTTCATAGTTTCGAGATTCTGTGAGCCAACAAAGAGCCGACGAGAATATGGCTGTGAAGATTGACAATGCCCAGAGCCTTGTGACCATAGATCTGGCACAATACAAGACCACTATTGGCACAGTCATCGAGACCACAGCGAGAATCGTTGTCAACACTCTTGAGGTGCTCATAAGTCGTGAAGGTTCTGTAATTGTTACATTCGGATCTTCAGACTTCAAATGGCCCGCCTGTTATGCTGATTAGCGCATGTTCTTGGTTTCTGATGACACAAACAAGGACTCTTTGCTTACTTGGGTTGAGGACAGCTATACATATTTGGCCATGTTAGAAAGGATGACAGAAGCCTTGGAGCCAATACCAAAGCAGGAGATCAACATACTCTATCGGGCAAAAAGTGAGTCCATCTTTCCAAGAAGACATCAAGTCCACCTGGTTTCAAGAGATTCTCCGGAGATCGTAAATCATCAATCTCACAAAGGAAAGTCGACTCAGCCTCGACAAGTGGCTTGATTCCCTTCATCCAATTCCTCACACTCTTGACCTTGGCCTCGCTGGGTTTGGGGCGCCTAATGTTATCAAAATAGGAAGCAAGCAATTCATCTAGTGAGGACTCAGCTAGTTGTTTCTCATGCGGACAATTGTGGATCCACCGTACTGTACTCGTTGAGCTTCACTTCTGCTTCTTGAATGAGAGCATGTCTTTTGGTGTTCAGATCTTGCCGCCTGCAGCTCCAATAGTACTCTGTCTGCTCTTCTGAGTCGATTTGTTCAAGTTGTTGCTCCAGGTCAATTAGTTCGTCCTGCTTATGCAAAAGAATCCGAGCTTGAAGTCTGCCCAAACGACGGAACATCATGAAATCTCGGTCGCTGGCAATGAAGGCTGAGAGCCTAATATACCCCTGCGAAAGCTCTCAACTGAACCTCCGAGGTCAGACAGATGTAAAGCGGCCTTTTAGGCATATACAGTATGGTAAGAAGACTCACTTTTTCGAGTCCGCTGGTCTATTCGGAACTCAGAGAGCTGATAACCTGCTGGCTGAGCTATTTAGAGGTCAGCATGATAATAAAGAAGCTCCTTGAGCTTGTCCCTGAGAGGGGTTCTCAAGGCAACCCACGTCTCCATCTCCGCACAAATTGCATCGGCGGCAGCATCATCAATAGCTACACTAGTCACGAGAACCTCAAAACTTGATATGTTGAGACGTGTCCGATTTATGTTTGTGTGGAGGTGGAGTGGAATATGCAAAGTAGCACCAAGGGCGTTTCTTTGGAAGACTATTCACAAGACATTCCGTAGTAGCGTCCAGGATCCGGCCCCACGTAAAGCGATTGATGAATTGTTCAATCTTGATACGTTGTAAGCCGCGTTCCACATGTATTTATATATCTCATGGAGGATGAAATGCAGATCGAGCCCCTCCCGAGAATCACCGGCAAAATTACGTATTGGGTAGGTACATGTACTTGGATGCCAAGCAGCTCATTTTGCCCTCATTTGCCATCCTCTGTAACTTTTTGGCCGGTCAAATGGGATGCACTATACATGAGTCGACTGTCTCACAACTAAGCCCGGACTAACAAAGAATCTTCGGCTACCAATTGAGAATGCAATTGACCGTTGTCTTGCCTCTTGATCGTATACATTCTGTCCGAACTAACCGACACGATCACATACGGGCCGGCTGGCTGAGACTGACCTGGCACTGCAAGGTATACGATCTCACCGACTTTGTACATACAAAGGCACTTGCGGGAACTAGAGTGGAGTCAGCTGCGTTCCTAGCTGCTGTCTTGCTTCTGCCGGATCACTTCGCCCAGACGATTGAGAACTCACATCGGCTGCGCTTGCGTACGCCTGAACGCGACCACGGAACTTCCCAGAAGCACTATCAGAGAATTCAGTGGACAGCTATACATCTGTTAGTCTCGTTCGGAGAATGAAACATGAAGATGCGACAGTATCTCACATGGACGTCCTCCTCCTCACTGGAGTCGTCCTCGGGTTTCTTACGGCTACGCTCTGACATTTCCGCCACTTTGCGTAACAATAGGTTCCGACTACAAGACAAGGATCAAAGTTTGAGCAGAATTGAGACGTATTTGGGAACCCATGCATTTGCAAAACAAGAAGGAGGAAGACAACGTAGCATTCCAGCGGCTTAAGTACACATACACTATAGTTACACGACAAATTGAGGCTTGCACGCGCCACGTCAACTTAGCTACATGTGGAACACTGCGTCGCCGACCGTCTAGGCCGACATGTCAGCTTGACATTATACAACATACTTGGCGTGTAGTATTCGGTGTGAGGCTTACCAACCATGCGCCAAAGACCCCGAGAGCGAGGCGCCGTGGCGTGCGAGTCGGGCCTTCATGCCGGTCATTTAGGCCCCTTTGCAGGTGAGATATGATGAATCTGGTTACAGAGGCAAGGCTCGGCCCAAACAGGATTCGCTCGCCGGAAGTCGAGTTTGATCCTGTTCCAGGCACCGCTGGCCGAAATCGCTGAATCCAATTGATGTTTTTGTGCTACGTCGAAGTACACTGCGGTACACCCCACGAATTACTGGCCTTGAATACTTAGTGATGGTACTGCAGAAGTCATGGGGCAACGTGTACCGCCGATCTGGGCTGCAACCGTCCCTCAAAACTCGAAACTAACCACCTCCCACGCAGTAGCGTTTTGACTGAGTAACTTTGGAACCTACGTTAACTAAACAGCGCAGATTGACTGCAGATCCCCTCCGCCGACTCTGCCAGCAAATGTCGTCCGGCAAAGATATCATCGAAGAATACAAAGATCATTCTCAAGACTATTTCTCTCACCGCAATGCCTATTCTACGGTGCACGCATTACTGCTCTGGTGGCAGGAGAATAACATCCACCCTGAAAAAGAAATCGGCACGTTGAAGGCCCTTCTTGAAAATGACTTCCGATTTGAAGTCTCGACATTTCAAGTTCCCAAGCATGGAACACACAAGTCATCACTGAATAAACAGATCGTGAATACTGTGGACAATCACTCCAAGCAGGATTCTTTGCTTATTGTGTACTATGCTGGACACTGCGATCCGGACGAGCGTGGGCGTGCCCGCTGGGCTGCGTAAGTCATGACTTCGCGATCCTTCAAACCGCTTGAAGTCCTTTAAATTGTGTCTCATGGGACGTGAATTTAGTTTCGAAGAAAAGGGGCCTACCCTATCGTGGCAAGTTGCCCAACAACTGCTCTTCGACGCCGAAGGAGACGTGCTTCTCATCCTGGACTGTTGCAACGCAGCTTCCATTGCTTCCGGGGTGAAGGAAACAGGGCGATTTGAAATGATAGCAGAATGTGCCAAGAACAACAAGACAGTGGCGCCAAGCGTCTTTTACCTACATCCTCGTCAAAGAGCTCAAGGCAATGGCTGAGTTGGGGGTATATACTGATACCCTGGCCGACAAGATTAGAGAGAACGACAGAATCACGGGCAAGTGATCGCCCCAAGCCCGTTAAACGAATTTTAACTGATCAAACGGCCGCGGAGGATCTAGAAACCCCCGTGTTTCATGACTTTGCTCAGAAATCTGACACGAAGATCTGGCTACAACGACTTCAAGACCGGCAGCCGCAAGGTTTCTCTAAGAAACCCGCTGGATACATGGTCTTTCTCGTGTCATTGGCTGACGATATCAAAGGACAGACGATCGCCAACTGGTTGAAGGTGGCAGCACCAAAGGAGATCGCAGCTGTGGACACCGAAGCCCTGGTGCTCCGGGCCTGCCAACTCGAAGGACTGTAAGACGGAGCCTTCACTCCTGGGTCTATGCTCGGGAAATTGAGCTAGTCTGCGAAGAAGGAGATTTTACAAGCCTTGAGAGGTCTCTACACGACTATGGCGCTCACCTCCTAGCATGCTGAGAACGAGCAGGCCTCGGAAACCGAGGGCAATACTACGCGGCTGGCACAGACTGACATCGGTGCGATTCAAAAGTCCGTCTCTGCGGTCTGCAGTGCCGTCGAGACACCGGTGTTACAAGACCTGAACGAGACCGACCAGCAACTGGCAGCACAAGATCCGTTGATCGCGACGACGGGTACGACGGGTGCTCTTTCTTTACAAAAGGCCGTGCTGAGCCCTACTGAGGGATCTGAGGAAGCGACAGAGATCCCGAGCGGAAATCTGCGGTATGACAGGAACTCGGACGATGTCTCAATGCGAAAGCTTGCCACGCTGGGGCAAGACCGTGTCCTGGTGGAAATATTTCACTATGATGATTGCGCCCAGGACGAGCAGCCCCCAGGACCACATAAGCAGGTCCAGAGGATGGCTGCGTTATTGTCCCAGGCGGAGCCGCTCAACTTCCATGTCCTTCCGTGTCAGGGCTTTTTCCACAACGAAGTTCGACGTGAGATCGGACTTGTCTTCAAAACCCGTCTCGAAATGGACGACAAAGTCCAGCCCACAACGCTCCTGCAGCTATATGCAAGGTATCCCGTGATGCCACTCGGCTACCGGATCCACCTGGCACACTCTCTCGTCAATGCGATGGACCACTTTCACCGTGTTGGATGGGTTCACAAGAGTATCAGGAGTAACAACATCGTCTTCATTCCCTGGTCGATTCCGTTAAACGATGGAGTTGTGGAGGAGGCAAGCCACCATGAGAGTGGGAGTAGCTCAGCGCGCTGGAAAGAATTTGATCTCTCGAAGCCGTAAATCTTCGGGTTCGAGTACGCCCGGCCGGGAGAAGTGGGAACAAGCATGTTAGAGGACTACTCTCTCGAAAACAACCTGTATCGCCACCCGGATCGATGGGGCAACCCCAGAGTAAAGTTTGAGAAGATGCACGACATATATGCCATGGTGCGTTTCTTCCCCCTTCCCTTTTCCCCATGTCACGATTTGAGAACTTCTTGGGACATATCAGAATCGAGTCTGACTCCGAACCCGTGTCGTCTCTGGACGCAACAGGCCATAGTCCTCCTAGAGATCGCGTTTTGGAAGGATATCAAGTCCATCGTGATCCCTCAGAAGCAGCCAGGGAAGGATTCAGCGATGAAGCCCGCGCGGCGGGTGGTCTCAAAGGATGTGAAGAGCAAGGCGAAGGACATGTGCCAGGGCCAACTACCCCATCGAGTGGGCCATCTTTTTGCGCAGGCCATTATGACATGCTTGGAATTCCCTGATTTGACACAGGGCATGAGTGAGTATGAATCTCAGAAATGCTTCCAACATAATGTGAATGGTAAGATGAGAATAGTGGCAGGGCAAGTTTAGACCTTCTGGCCACAGCTAGGGTTGGCCAACCAAGTAATGTAGTAGAGTAGGCTAGAGAGACAACAACATAACACCTCACAATCCTAGTATCTGTGGACGTGTCTGCAAGTTGGCCAAGCTCCACATATACTGGCCAAAAGGCGGATATTTCCAAGTAGTTCAACGTGTGGCGGCCTAGTAGGAGACGGCCCGCTCTTCTCGGCCGCCGGCTTGGGTTTAGTCACACCAAGATATCGTGAGACCATCCTCCTGGGTTGGTGGGTCACACCAATGCTAAAGTGAGCATTTTAAACATTCCGTTGGGCTGGGCTCGCGCTTCTTTGTGGTGTGGTACTAACTATTTCTCTGCATCGCAATTCCTGATGAATGATGGCATGGGCCGCAGTAGTACGGTGGGCTATTTTCCCAGCGCTGTCGGGTCTGCCTAGGCCAAACTTCCTAGCCGCCAAGTTTCGGCAACCCAGATGACAAGCAATCCACAGCCTCATTAACCTTTTATAACGGCCAAGCAGACATTGGCCAAGCCCTGAGGAAGACATACTTCCGCGTATGAATGCCCGTGCACCTCACTGACGTATGTTTCTCTCTGGACTGCCAGGACTCAAGCCGTTAGATTGGCAGGCATATTTACGAGCAAGGAATAACCCATGAAGACCAGTCCGACGGCACCCAATAGGGTGTGTAGAATTTAAGGATATGGTTACAATGCGTGGAATATTCCTACAGAAGGTTATTAAATTGCCCACTAGGGGAAGCCTGTTCAGTTGAGTTTTCGCTCCCACATTTCGGAATTACGCGACCTATCGGTGAGCTTGACGAAAAGGCAAAAACGCACACACGTTGCCTTAGCATGATTTTATGATCGACACCAACGTGCAGTCGACTGAACGGGAGAGAGAAGGCGAATGAATTCGCACTTCCCCGATTTCGAGCCACATGGCTCGATAAGCACCTCCCGTCCCAAGTTCTTTAAATGCATACAACACTGCAGGACGTCATCCGACACGACAACCCACGAGAAGAAGAGGCGAAACAAATGATGGTCAGATTCTGGCCTCATTAAATATGTCATATCGTTCAATACTACGCTTTTCCAGTGTCAACACTGCGTCGCATTGGGCCTTGAGATGGTTAGACTCGATGCTGACGGGAAGATCGGATGAAACCCTGCGGCGACGGCGTCAGACATGGACCCTGTGTAGTTAGCATACCAAATAATTCTGGTGCGACCAATGTGGCCTGACAGGAGGATGAGGTTCGCTACCAGCGGGTTTTCAGGCTCAAACAGCAGTGCCATACTGGTTTATCATCGCGGTGCAGCAAGTTTCGCCTCTAGTCGCATGTGGTCACAGTCAGTGAGCACCTCGGTCGCGTCGTAAGGATTCGGGACTCAATGCGGAAGTAGCATGTGTGCAAGGCGGTGGGTATAGACACGAACAAAGAGTCACTTTTTCGGCTCCTACATACGCGGCAGGAATCACTCGGAACCTCAGTTGATGATTGAAAAGTATAGAACCAGAGCAGTCACCACAGCACGTTGTCACTCATATAACTGGATTTTCTATGTTCTAAAAAGCCGAATTCCGCTTTCGCCGTAGCTTAACGGGTAAATGCTGTGATACATACAATGTCGTAATACGTATCAACAAAGAATTGAACCTCCACATGAGTTATATGCAAACTGAGACCTCGCACTGTATGTATATGAAGGAAATCGCACATCAAGTGCTCTGATCGTGTTTCCCAGCACCAAAAAAAAAAAGGGGCCGTCCAGTGCCGCGCACCTCAACAACTTCACACTTCACTCGACCTGGTCCAGCTTAGTTGCCGAGCCGGGAGGAGAGGCCGCCACCGTTCTTCTTCTTGCCGCCGGCCGCGGCACCAGTCGCAGCACCCGCAGCCGTTCCCTTGGCGGCGGCTCCGGTGCCGGCCTGCTTGGCCATCTGGGCGAGGAAAGCGCCCGACTCGGCGGCGTTGACGCCGTACGACAGGTGGGCCGCGGTGATGGTGAGGGTGTTGTTGCAGACGAGATCGCCCGTGGCGCAGAAGACCTTGGTCTGGGCGACGGGGTAGCCGGGGATCTGGAGGTTGTCCTGCTCGGCGCGGGTGAAGCCCCAGACGACGACGCCGGCGACCTTGGCCTGCGTGGCGGCGGGCATCTGCTGGATGGCGTTGTCGACGACGGCGGAGCCCTGGGAGTAGCCGCCCATGACGATGGTCGAGTCCGGGCACTTCGTGGTCGCGAGGTTGACGATGTCGAGGGCCGCGTTGATGGACTGGGTGTCGGTGTTCTTGGGCTGGAAGTTGGGCGCCAGCGCGGCTGCGTAGCCGTCCTCGGTGCCGATGCCCTGGCAGGCGACCTGGCCGGCGCCCAGGTTCTGCTTGATCGCTGCGCAGGTCTGTGGGCCGACGACGGTGCCCTGGGAAAACGTGTGTTAGCCATCATCACTCGGCCTCGTTGAATCGTTGGAGAGAATGCCTCACCATGTTGGAGGTTTCCGTAGAGCCACGGGCCATGATGAAGGTGACGGGCTTGCAGTCACCATTCTTCAGGTCGTTGGCAACAACGCCTCCTTGACGGGTCTCAAGGGAGGCATAGTCGTTGGGAACGGCCACAACAGCCGTGATGCCGACAAGAACGTTCAGGATGCTGGACTTCATCGTGTAAGTGGTGATGCTGTTAAGGTGCGATTGCCGGATCGGGAATGACTGCGGTTGGGATGTAAAGTGATGGCGGCCTGGCCAATATGTATTTTGTGATTGAATGAGAGTCTTGTTCGATGATGATCCGATTCATCCTATCCTCAGGGCGGGTGGCATTCGCTACCCTTTATACCATCCACAGACAAGTTCGTTCTAAAGTTGTTCTACGGACTTCAGATGACCACAAGGAGACTCGGTCGTGGTAATCCTGCCTCGCAACACCTATCAGTTTGACTCGTGAGCAGAAGTCGGGACGAAAACCGTATTGGGACAATGTCCCGACCCGAAACATCGCACGTCTGATACCCCCCTTGACACGTGTGGGCACCACCCACCAGGCAAGAAAAGGGAAGCCCAGCCTGTCCCAGAATGTTGGAGAGGCGCCAAGATCCGGCCGAACGATGCAGATGCCGCTAACTTGTCCCAATGCAGAACATGTCACGAGAAGCTGATGTTGTCAGCCAGTCTGATTGTCGAAACGAAACGTTTCCTCGGGTTGTACGAACATGGCGAAGACGATCCAGCCTCGCGATTCGACAGATTTCGAGATGCCTCGGCACGTAGATTCAGGGACTACCTCCTCGGCAGGCTTTTTGGACAGCACAGCCTAGAACCCGTCCAATTCCACGACCTTGTAAACGAAACAACGCTACATACACAACTGGCAATACAATGTTGGTTTTCGCGCGCGCTGCCTTCCACTGACGTAAATTGTCGTCTCAAGTGTCCTTGACAGCCTTCACATCCTTTCCGTCTTTTTCCCATTGGTGCTTATACAGTTCGAACGGATTAAAGCCAACGGACAACGGCTCCTTCGATAGCAACCCGCCCCTCCGTTCGCAGAGACGCAGCCACATGCGTGACCTCATCGAGAGGTCGAGCAGCACACCACAAGAGACGAAGGCCGCCACCAGACCACTCGATCGCCTACTAGGTGCTGATCCACCAGTCGTTGCTGGCTAATAACCCCCCCCCCCCCAAGCCACGCCTGCGGAGAATAGTCTGAGATCTGCGGGCTTTCGGCATTCCCCCATGCTAAGCTGGCGATCCGGCGAGTTCCAGATAATCCGCTAGCCGTGTTGCCATTAGTGTCGACTTCTCGCCGAATACTTCCATGCATGCGACAGCGGCCGAGCCTGGGCTACTCGAAACATGCTAAGCCAAGATTTTGCGCTCAATCAAGAAGAACATTGCGGACGGCGGCGCCAGTTTTAGCGACATGGGTGAAGGCCACGGGTAGCGACTCCACACTGGTGATCATACAAAATGGGCCCTGGCAGCCCAGGATGTGAGGGTTGCGATTGGGGCCCTGTTTAGTGCATGGATTACTTCAGGCATAAGGTACTGCTCCGCCCGCTTGGCTGAGGGTCCACATATTATTTCTCAACCTGTCTTACATTCCAGGCGGACCTCGGCACGTCTGGCTTACTGTCCAATATTGTTCCTCTTGTCTCATTGGCGATGCAGCCAGGACGATATTATTCATCAGCCTTTCAGAAGCAAAAACCCTTCAGATGAGCGGATGGTCTTCGTCCGATCAAGCCTCAAGGAGTATGGCGGCATGCTGGTATCATGTAGAGAAGGCTCATTTCAATATCGTGGACATGACTAGGACGCAACACAAGGATTTGTTCTACTGAGGCTGCTTTTCTGTTGGATCTAAAGATGTCTGTAGATGCATTGCAATTTTCCTTGTGAATCGGGTTGTGTGGCTCCTCCGAGGCTTCCGAGGCTGTTGATGGATTTGCGCTGATCGAGATGCGATTGGGCAAGTGCGCTCCGCCTCGGCAGCTCAACAAGTTCAACGCAAATGATTGATTGCGCAGTGGGTCATTGCCTGGCAGGAGGATGTATTGGGGGGCGACTTCATGCGTCGAAGAAAATGCAAGATGTCGCTTGGAAGAAGTGGTTGGACACGGGACAAGAATTCCACAGCACCAGGTCTGGGCGACTGTAAGCCTGCTCCCTCTTGGGAGCGCAGAGACTGGATTGACCGATTTCTTACACTAGGGGCACAGTTGATGTATTCTTTCCAAGTCTTGCTTCATAACGGCTGTCCTTGAAAGAGCAAGAACACGACGATCAAAGACCTCCCAGACGCAAATCTTTGCGTGTAGGGAACCCGAAATCAATATCGAAAGTGATATCGATACAGCGCATTGTCACAATGGCGAATACTTCAAAAAGTCCTCGCACTTTTTTCCCCAATAAGTCTATAACGCCGCATCAAGTGTCCATGCTATTCACACCGTTGTCAACCTTGTGCAAATCATCACAGGCTCGCCATTTTGCACTCTACGTCAGGCTCGTGCCCAGCTGGCATCGATGTCGACATATGTCTTCAAGCACACGTCGCCACACGTACGTCATCTGCAGTAACGACACAGCGAATCAGCTATGGAACACCAGCCGTCAGGTTCGGGCGAGACGGGTCGGCGCGTTGGAGTCGATGCTGAACGAACACGAGGCCCGGACACACGGTGAGCCCCCGGGGGATACTTCGGACGAAGGCACCGGAGTGAGCCGTATCTACAGACACGTCGACGTCACTTGCCACTGACGTCAAAAGAAACAGCCCAACATGCACGTCGTATGCCTCAGGAACGGTCAGAGCATCGCACGAGGAAACGCAACACTTGACGACGGGGCCCAAGGGCGTAACACGCGACACAGGAACCTGAGCGTACAGTCTCCGGTCTTAAACTGCAGAATTACATACAAACCTTCATGGTTGACAGCATGCTGTCGAGTCAATCCTATAGAAGGAGTTGAGCGAGTTTAGGAATGGGATCTCGCTTTACGTAGACGCGTTTCATCCAAGTCTGCAGTGAGGAATCCCTCGTTGCCCTCAAGTCTGGCCGTGGGCGAACCTCCGACGATATTGAAGCGTCAAGAGCAGCCTGCAGGAAGGTGGATGGCAAAGCACAGAAAATTCTGACATGATGTCTGCGGTTTCGATGTGCTCATATTGGAAGTGTTGTGCCTGCATTTGCCCTTGTTGTTCGAACGAAAGCTACGGGCTGCCTACTAACCCAGCACGTACACAGGCAATACCTCTGGCATCGTTCCTAAGCATCAACGTCCTGTCGAGTCGGCCCATTTTATCGACCTCCTATACTATAACAATATATATCAGCCCTAGTGGATTAATAGATGGTCCCCCGTCAGGATAGTGGATAGCCTAACCCTACATATATAGGCCAGCACTAGGTGCACCCCTAACCCTACCATACTACCCTCTCATACACCTTCCCCCCCCCTAATCTACATATAAAGGGGATAAGCTTAGGATAAACTACCCTCCTATATACATAATAAGCATATATAATATAAGATATATCCCGCTTAAGCCCCCCCTTTATATAGAAAATAAGACCCAGGCTAGGATTAATATAAGCCTATATGCAGATAAGAAGCTATCCTCAGCCCTTTACCCAATATATATATATTATACCATAATTATAACCTCCTCCCTATCACCCCCCCTCTCCCTTCTCCCTTCTCCCCTCTCCTTCTTTAACCACCTATTATTATTTATTATTATATTATATATATTATATATATATTAGCTTAAAGGATAAGCCTTATTAGCCTACCTTACCCTTAGCCTAGTTAATTATAGCTATTATAAACAAAGATATATATAAGAGGTAGTGAAAGAATCCAACCTAGATAATAGTATAAGTAGCAACAATTATTATAACAGCTATTATTATTAAGGTAGAGATAAAAGTAAAGGTATAATATAGGATTATAAAGGATATATATTATTATATTATTAACTTAATCTTATATATAAAGTAAGTTAAAAGGCTAAAAAATATATAAAAGATATATAAAAAGCTATAAGCTAAATAAAAGGTAAGTTATATCAGCCCTATTTATATCCTTTATATATTATATTTATATTAAATACTACCTACCTCCCCTCCTCCTTATAAACTTAATATAAGAAGAAGTTCCTATTTATATTAGATAAGTAGCTTTAATATTATATATAAGGCTAAAGCTTACTTAATAACTTAATTAATTAAATTAAGCTTACTTACTTTTTTTAAATTAAGGTCTTAAATAAAGTATTAATAAAGGGTAAGTATATTATAGCTAAATAATAAAGGTAGGCTATAAAGGTAGCTAAATAAGCCTTATTTATATATAAGGCTAAAGATAGCTTATATAAGGGTAAGATAATAAGTTAAAAGAGAAAAGCCTAAGGTAAGTTAAGTTTTATAATAATTAAAAAGTTATAATTATAGCTATAAGCCCTAGCCCTAACCCTAGCCTTAATCCTAGCTTAAGCCTAAACCCTTATTAAGCTTAATACCATTATAATCAATAACTTATTAATAAGGGGTTAAGATAAATAATTAGATAAAAATTAAGAGGAGGATATAAAGAAAGATAATAATAAGGAGGAGGAGGAGGAGGAAGAAAGTAAAGAAGGTAGGGAGGATAAGGAGCTTAGGTTAGAAATATTATGATCCTCCCCTTATTAAAATAAGCTCTAAGCTAAAATAAGTATACTTATATCTTATATTAATACTATTATTACCCTTTATAATTAGTAAATAGTAAATTATATTAACTTAATATAATACCCTTATAATATTATAATTAAAGCCCTTATTAATACCCTTTTATTAAATATAATATTTAATAAATATAAATCTTAAATTAACTACTTAATAAACTTAATTAAAGATATTTATATTATAAATAAGGTTTCTACCTTTATATAATTAATATAATATATTAAGTCCCTTTATAAAATTAAGATTACCTTTTATATTAATATTAACTTCCTCTTTATAAACTTTATATTCCTTTAATAAAGCAATTAAAACTATATTAAGCTAACTAATATCTTCTATTTATTATTAAAGGTTAAGAATATAAAGGCATTAATAGTATTAATAAACTATAATAAGATTAATAAGAATAGTTAAATAAGGTATATTACCTACTTAAGGAACCAAGATCCCTTTATATACCCTATTAAGCAGCTTATATTTTCATTATTCTTCTATTAATAAGTAGAGAATAATAGGTCAGACTTATTCCTAAACCTCCAGGCCCTAGAGAAGTAATATAAGACCAAGCTATTTATATATAGGTTATTTAAAGAGCTAGAGGAATTACTTACTTACTAAACTTATATAAAGTACCTTAAAGAGTTTTATAAGAGGGTTAATATCCTCTTAACTAAGCTATCTTACCTATTATATATATTTAATATATAAAGATAAGAGGGCTAGGGTATACCTAACCTTTAGATCTAGCATATTAGCAGCTAAAATATAAATAATACTATCTATATATATCTACCCACCCTTATATATATATTTATAAAGAATATTATAAGGTTTAATTATAAAAATATAAAATCTTACTTCTTATTATAAGAGCAAATTAATTTATTATAATTTTTATATTCTTAAATTTAGCTTAAACTTAATAATTAGCTAAGGGTCTTTAGGGACCTTTTTAATAAAAGGTATTATATCATTAATTATAATAAGGCTATTATTACCTTTATTAAGCTATTTAAATAGCTTAAGGATATCTTCCTTTAAGATATTATCTTTTTATAATAAGAATATTTAAAACACCCTATCTTTAATAATAGCCTCTTTTATATTATTAAATAGGAGGAGTTTATTATATAAGTAAGACCAACCCCCCACCCCCCCTTTCCCCCTATCTATATACTTTATATTATATCTATTTATATATTTAATAATTAACCTTACTTATTTATTAATAGGTTTAAGATTAATAAGTTATATAGCATTAATATAACTATTATAAATAAATAAAGGCTATTATATTAATTATAGCTAAGTGAATGGATTTAAAGGAAGTAAATAATAAATTTTAGTATAAGGATTTTAAAAATATATTTAAAAGGATAAAGAAAAAGATAAATTATTAAGATTTAAAGCTAGAAGCCTTTAAAGGCATATAATATATCTTAATCATATAATAGATCCTAATTCCTTAAAAAAGCTAATATAATATAACCTATACCTATATATTTAAGTATTAAATATAATTAGGCTAAGCCTTAAATATAGCCTTAATATCAGCCTTATTTAGCTAAAGCCACTAATATTAACACCAATATTAATACTAATAGCTATAATTATAGCTACCTAAGGCTATACTAGAACTATTAAGCTATATTCCCTACTTATACTACCCCTTATTAACCCTAGGGCCTCCTAATTATATAGCCTTAAATATATTACCTAGGATTATATTATTTATAATATTACCTATAATATTTAATATAAGTTAGTTATTTATTATATTTTAAAGCTATTCCTAAATAACTATAAATCTTACTTATAAGCCCTTAAAGGAAATTATAAAAATAAAGGCTGGAAGTTATAAGTTTAAATTCCTATAAATATAAGTTTAAATTATAAAGGATATCCTTTAGGTCTAGTGGTTAAGTATTAGCCCTTTCCTTATAATTATATTATTAAAGACTTTATACCTATTATAAAAGGATTAAGCTAAGAAAGGTTATATCTAGATTTAATATAATATTTATTATAAGTTACTTTATTATAAAGGGGTACTTAAGTTAAATATTAAGATTATAATGTATAAGATAAATAGGGAGAGGGTCTTTATAATTAACTCTTTAATTAATATATATAATAAATAGTATTAAAAGTAAATAATAAAGAAGTAAATAATATAAAAGGTTAATAGTTAATTTTTATAATAGCTAGTTATATAATTATAAGGGATATAATATTTATTACTTTTATAGTTTTGATTTTTATCTATCTCCCCCTTTATTTTTTCTTCTTCTTTTTAAATTTCTTATAAGATAAAGTAAATATTACCTTAATAATCTTTATATTTAAATTCTAGCTATTTATAGAAAATTATTAAGAGTAGTAATACCTTTAATATAAATTAAGGGTATTGCCACCCCCCTACCCCCTAGCCAACCCTTTAAAAAAAGGGTAGGGTAATAAGCCTCCCTTTTAATTTAACCTTTATTAAGTTAAGGGCATTATTTAAAGAAATTATAAATTTCCCATAATAAGCTAACTTTCATCTTCTTCTTTTTCTTCTCTTTAATATTCTTAAATAACTTCTTAATATTAATATATATAATATATATAAATAAATATAGCTTATAATTAATATTAAGAGAGTTATATTATAACTTAAAATAGGAATCTTTAAAATATAAGGAATAGCTTATTTAAATATCTTTAAGGATAAGCTTTTTAAATATAATAGCCAACCCCTTTCCTTAAAGGTGCTTTTAAGCTTCTTACTTACCTCTTTATTACCCCTAATTACCTTTACTATCCTTTATATAGCTAGATGTTAATAATAAGATACCATTAGCATCTTATTATACTTATTACCTACTACCCTATAATTTAACCTTTATTAATTTAAGGGCATTATTTAAAGAAATTATAAGTTTCCCTTAATAAATAAGTTATAATTATTATTATTATTAATAGTGATTTTAAATATAAGCTATAGATTAATATATAGCATCTTATTTCCTAAGTTATAAATTAAAAGTAATAAATACTTTAAGCTCTTTAAATTTAATAATCTTAGATTAATATAAAACTTTAGGGAAAAAATAAATTAATAATCCTAGATTAATATAAAGCTTAGGTTATATTAACTTTAATATATAAAAATTAAGAAATATTATTTATTTATTTATAATTTATAAGGGAATATTTTTAAGATATTATAAGCTTTATAATTCCTTAACTATTAACTTTTTCTTTTTTATCTTATTAATATAATCCTCTTTATATTACTCTTTATTCTTCCTTCCTTCCTCCTCTTTTTAACTTTTTCTTTTTTTTCTTTTTAATTAAGCTTAATAAGGCTTTAATTTAATTTAATTTAATTAAAGTTCTTATATTAATAAGGCTTTAACTTAACTTAACTTAATTAAAATTTTCAGATAAAGGATTCACTATTATTTATTAAGCCTTCTTTAAAATCTCCTCTACCCTATTTTAAAATAGGCTTATAAGGTAGAGTATAAGTATATTAAATACCTTTAAATTATTAAATATTTAATATAATAATTAAAGGGTTGACCTAGTATTAATCTTAAGATTATAAAGGCCCTTAATAATCTTTTTAGGCCTTTTCTTTAAATTAATATTAACCTATCTAAAGATAAATTCCTATTACTTAAATTAAAAAGTTAATATAAATATATTTATAATATTAATTTAATAAGGTTAATTTATAAGAACTTAAAGAAATCCCTAAAAATAAAGTATTAAGTAAGCTTAATATCTTTACCTAAGGATTATTATTATTAGGGTTATCCTATACTTAGAAAAAATAAGCTTTTCTTAAATAATAAGGAAAATATTAATTATAATAATAATATAATCTATTAAAAAAAAGAATATAAAGTTAATATTATATATATCCCTGCCTAAGTTATAAAAAGAAGGATAAAGTATAAATTAACTAATTAATATATTTTAAAAATAACTACCCATATTATATAAGGCTTCTAAGTTAATTAAGGAAGATAACTTATAATTTAAAACCTTCTTTAATGGTAGCTTTATAAGTAAAGCTAGTTATTAAAAAAAGAAGTTTAAATATTAAGAAGAAAAGAAAAATTCTAATAAAGTATCTTTTATACTTTAAAGGCTTTTTAAGTTTAAATAAACCTACAATAAACTTAATAAATATATTAAGCTTACTTATAATAAGTAATTAAATCTTAAATCTATAAGGTTTCCTAAATTCCCTCTTTAATCTTTTAACTATTAATAAATAAAATAATTCTACCCATAAGGCTATCTAAAGTCCCCTTTAAAAAGTAAATATTACTATCTTAAATACTTTTTTTAAATTCTTATCTTTCTTTTTTTTCTTCTTTAATAAATCTTTAGCTATTAAAGCAAGGGGATTAAAGACTTACCAAAGAAATACTTATAATTTCTTATAATAATAAATTTATATAGAATTTTAATTATTATATTATAATTAGCATAATACTTACATCTACCTAATTATAACTAAGGTATTAACCTATAAGTTAGCCAGGATTTTTTAGGTTAAGGGTTAATCCTTAAAGGGCTAAGGGTAAATATATATAATAGATATAAAGGGGCTATAGGGTAGTTAAATAAATAAACATCTTACTATACTTTTATAAATATAAGTAAACTTATATAGCATTATTCAAACTATAAACCCTAAAGGGCTAAGAGGAAAGCATATATAATAAATATAAAGGGGCTATAAGGTAGTTAAATAAATAGATATCCTATTATACTTTTATAAATATAAATAAACTTATATAGCGTTATTTAAATTATAGATCTTAAAGGGTTAAGAGGAAAACATATATAATAAATATAAAGAAGCTATAAAGTAATTAGATAAATAAATATCTTACTATACTTTTATAAATATAAATAAACTTATATAATATCATTTAAACTATAAATATTATAATATTTAATAAGAGGTTAGTAATATTATAAGGTATTATTAACATTATATACCTTAAAATAGTTAAGGGTAAAACATATATTAAAAAGGTTAAAGGGGCTATATATTAGTTAAATTAGCAAATATCCTATTATATTCTTTTAAAAATAAAAAGGCTAATACCCTAGCTTTACCTATTAACCTCTTTATTTATCAGGCTTTTTATAATAATATATTATACCTAGGAACTTTTAAATCATTAAGTTATTAATTTATATTAATAATACCTTCCTTAGATATAATATATTTAATCTTCTTAAAGATTTATACTTTAGGGTTAAGCTTAAACCCTATATTACTTATTATAATTATAGCTAGCTAATACCCAGCTATTAAGTTAATAAGATAGGAATTTAAATAAATCATCACCAATATAAGGCTATATAATTCATAAGGTTATTATAAACTACCAAGATACTTAAAAGGGCACTAACTTTAAATTTAATATATATATATTAGCTTTAAAGGTATTATAATTATCTAATAATAAGTATTTTTAAATATATAATAATTAATTTAATAAGTTATTTATAATTTCATTATCTAGGTAATTAAGCTTAAACCTTTATAGCTTAATTTTATAGCCTATAAAACCTAAATACCTATATTTAACTACCACTTATAAAAGAAAAAAGACTTATTATAATCCTTATATTATATTATTATTTATAAAAGAAAATAGACTTATTATAATCCTATTAATAATAATACCTAATTATATTATTACTTAAAAGTTCTTTAATAATCATTTTTAAAATAACTACCTTAGAAAATTAAGAGTAGATAAATATATAACTATTAATAAAATCAATTAAATAATTATTATAAATGCTAATAAGGAGCCCTTATAGTGCCTACCATTAATTGCTTAATAGAGGAGATTTTTATCATTAGTTAGGCATTGCTATAAGCAGCCCTTATAATATAGCTATAAGAGCTATAGCTAGCTTCTATTATCCCCTTCTAGGTTCCCTAAGGTATTATTAATAGGGCATAGGTATCACCTAAAGTACTACCTAGGCGCCCTAAGAGGAGACTACTTCCCAAGGCTATAGCTATTTAATATTCATTAAGGGGGCAGAATTTCCTATTATTTAGTTTTAATATAGCTATTAACTACCTATTTATTAAGCCTATCCTTTAATACTAAATATCTAATACCTTTAAACAAACTATTAATAATTATATTAAAGTACTCCTATTAATAATATATTTAATTTAAGCTATAAATTAATTATAATTAAGGCTATTAAGCCTATTAAGCTATTTAAAAGATTATATAATAAGAATTAATTAAGATATAAGACTTACTTTAATTATTATAACCTAAAGGCCCTATACCATAATTATTATTTAATTTATTATAAATAAATATTAAAAGCATTACCATCCCTAACTTATTAATAACTATTATATTAAATAAATTACCTAAAGATCTTTATTTTATAAAAAGTATTAGCCAAAATCAATTAATTTATACCCTTTATAAGAGACCTATAAGGGCCTTAAAACTTATTATATTAAATTAAATTAAGCCCTTAAAAGGGTTATTAATAAAATAAGGAAATAATTTACCTTTTTAATAAAGATTTATACTTAAGGATTCCAGCTTAATATATAGCTAAGTAATATATATAATTCATCCTAGATAACTATTAAGAACACTTTAGCTTAATATATAACTAAATAATACATATAATTTATTCTAGATAACTATTAAGCACTACCATCTTTAACTTATTATTAACTATTATATTAAATAAACCACTTAAAAACCTTCAACCTTATAAAAAAGGCTAGCTTAAATCAATTAATTTATACCCTTTATAAAGGACTTATAAAAGCCTTAAAACTCACTATATTAAATTAAATTAAGCCTAAGGGCTATTAATAAAGCAAGGAAATAATTCACTTTTTCAATAAAAGTTTATATTTAGGAATAAAGTACCTAATAAGCTAAATAGCCCCCCTTAAATATATCTCTAAGGCCTATATTATTAAAATCTTAAAATAAGCCTCTTAATCTTATAATTTTATATACCCCTTTTATATACCCTTTAATATTATATTACCTTATAATATATTATAATTAGCTTTAATATGATTTTAATTATATTAAAAAATTTATTTATATAAAGAATTAAAAAAATCAACTTATAACTACTAAATTTATCTTTTAATATATATATAATAAAGGAACTTAATTAAATTTTAATAACAATTTACCTTATAAAGCCTATAAGCCTTATAACAGCGATTTTCAGGTGCGAATTAATAAAAGACTACTAATAAATCTATTAAAGATCACTAAATTAAAACTAACTTTAACTTTTTTTTTTCCCTTTTTATATACCCTTTAATATCATCTTACCCATTAATATATTATAATAAGCTCTAGTATAATTTTAATTATATTAGAAAATTCATTTATATAAAAAATCAAAAAAATCAATTCATAGCTATTAAACTTATCTTTTATCATATATATATTAAATAAACTTTACCATTTTTCTTCTTAAATAAATAAAAGAAATACTTCTCATCTATAATATAAACCTAGGATTAAAGTAGAAGGCTTAATTAACCAACCCTATCTAAGCTCTATTTTAATAAATATAAAGAATAAGCTTTATTAAGCCAAGGATTACTAAGTATTAAGTTTAATGATCAGTTTTAAAATAACCATTATACTACACCTATTAACATAAATAATCAGCTTTAAAATAACCATTATACCATACCCACTAATATAAATAATTAGCTTTAAAATAACCATTATATTACACCCATTAATACAGATAATCAGCTTTAAAATAACTACTATACCACACCCACTAACACAGATAGTCAGCTTTAAAATAACTACTATAGCCTATTAATATAAATAATTAGTTCTGAAATAACTATTATACCACACCTATTAATATAAATAATCAGCTTTAAAATAACCACTATAATCTATTAATATAGGTAGTTAATTTTAAAATAATTATTATATCATACCCACTAACATAAATAATTAATTCTAAAATAACTACTATATTACACCTATTAAAAACATTTAATTAAGGTTAACTTCAACTTTTTTTTTTCTTCTTTATATACCCTTTAATATTATATTACCCTATAATATATTATAAGGAACTTTATTATTAAAATATAAATATTAGAAAATTTATTTATATAATAATTTTAAAAAATCAACTTATAGCTATTAAAATTATCTTTTAATATATATACATTATATTAAGTTTAATAAAATTTCAATCTTAATAACTACCTTAAGTAATATAAATCATAAAATAAGATACCTATATATAAAATTACCATCTAATCATCTCACCTTATTATTACTATTAACTTATCTAGCAATTACTTATAATTATACCAGCTATATATATCATATAAGTAATTAAAATATATACCTTAATAAGCTCTTTTAAATAATATAGTTTTTATTTATATACAGCTATTATAGTAAGCTGTAATATTAAATCTATTAAAAAGTTTAAAATAAGTTTAGGAAAAGTTTAAAATAAGTTCCACTTATATAACTAGCGCTTATAGCACTATTCCTCCATAACTATTATAGCCCATTATAAATGATATATACTACTTAAAAGCCCTTAAAAAGCTTTATTAAATAATATATAAATCTTTTATATATAATATATTTTATAGGCATTATAATAGAAAATAAATAAAAGTTTAAGGTAAGTTTAAAAAAAAGCTAAGATAAATTTAAAAAAAGTCTAAGATAATTCTCTTAAATCTAAGCTTTAAGCTTAATTTTCTTACCCTATAAGCAGCCCCTATAGCTTTAAGTGATATCATTAAAATGCTTAAAGCAAGCTTTATTAAATAATAATACTCTTATTTAAATCTAACTTAAGATAAAAGAGTTAATTAAAAAGTTTTATAACTTAAAAATTAATAAATATAAGATTATTAAGAAATATAATATTTTTATAATTAAAATTAATTTAAATATAAATTTAATTATAATACTTATTATAATTATTTTATAGCTTAATAAAATATATTATTAAAATACTTTTAATAAGCTTTATTAAATAATATATACCTTATATATATAATAGCCCTAGCTATTAAAAAGGCTAAAGGAATTATTTTAAACTTTTTTATTTTTTATAACTTACCCTAGAGATTTTTATAATTTACCTTAAAGAATTTTATAACTTACCTTAAAGATTTTTAAAATTCTAACTTATCTTAAAGATTTTAAAATTTACCTTAAAAAATTTTAAAACTTATCTTAAAGATTTTTATAATTTTAATTTATTTTAAAGATTTTTATAATTTATCTTAAAGATTTTAAAATTTATCTTAAAGATTTTTATAATTTACCTTAAAAAATTTTATAATTTACCTTAAAGATTTTTATAACTTACCTTAAAGATTTTTATAATTTACCTTAAAGATTTTAAAACTTACCTTAAAGATTTTTATAATTTACCTTAAAGATT
This sequence comes from Diaporthe vaccinii, assembly GCA_039880775.1. NCBI lineage: Eukaryota > Fungi > Ascomycota > Sordariomycetes > Diaporthales > Diaporthaceae > Diaporthe > Diaporthe vaccinii. The sequence continues at coordinate 389,828 of JBCEDN010000029.1, forward strand.
TTTTAAATTCTAATTTATCTTAAAGATTTTCATAATTTATTTTAAAGAATTTTATAATTTATTTTAAAGATTTTAAAATTTACTTTAAAGATTTTTATAATTTTATAAGATAAGTTTTAAAAATCTTTAAAATAAATTATAAAATTCTTTAAAATAAATTATAAAAATCTTTAAGGTAAGTTATAAAAATCTTTAAAATAAATTATAAAAATCTTTAAAATAAATTTTAAAATCTTTAAAATAAATTTTAAAATCTTTAAGGTAAATTATAAAAATCTTTAAAATAAATTATAAAAATCTTTAAGATAAATTTTAAAAATCTTTAAAATAAATTAAAATTTAAAAAATCTTTAAGATAAATTATAAAATTCTTTAAAATAAATTATAAAATTCTTTAAGGTAAATTTTAAAATCTTTAAAGTAAATTATAAAAATCTTTAAAATAAATTATAAAATTCTTTAAAGTAAATTATAAAATTCTTTAAGGTAAATTTTAAAATCTTTAAAGTAAATTATAAAAATCTTTAGGGTAAATTTTAAAATCTTTAAGATAAATTATAAAAATCTTTAAGATAAATTTTAAAAATCTTTAAAATAAATTAAAATTTAAAAAATCTTTAAGATAAATTATAAAATTCTTTAAGATAAATTATAAAATTCTTTAAGGTAAATTTTAAAATCTTTAAGGTAAATTATAAAAATCTCTAAAGTAAGTTTTAAAATCTTTAAAATAAATTATAAAAATCTTTAAGATAAATTAAAATTATAAAAATCTTTAAGATAAGTTTTAAAATTCTTTAAGGTAAATTTTAAAATCTTTAAAGTAAATTATAAAAATCTTTAAGGTAAATTATAAAATTCTCTAAGGTAAATTTTAAAATCTTTAAGGTAAATTATAAAAATCTTTAAAATAAATTTTAAAATCTTTAAGGTAAGTTATAAAAATCTTTAAGATAAATTAAAATTATAAAAATCTCTAAAATAAGTTTTAAAATTCTCTAAAGTAAGTTATAAAAATCTTTAAGATAAGTTTTAAAATCTCTAGGGTAAGTTATAAAAAAATCTTAGGTAATTCCTTAAAAGCTAAGGTAATATTTTAATTAAATCCCTTTAATATATATATATTAAAAGATAAGTTTAATAGCTATAAATTAATTTTTTTAATTCCTTATATAAATAAATTTTCTAATATAATTAAAATTATATTAAAGCCCTTTATAATATATTAATAAATAAGATAATATTAAAGGGTATATAAAAGGGTAAGATAAAATATTATATAAAGTTATATATATTTATTAAGTTTAATATTTTTAAAAGGTTTTAATTAATTATTAAATATAATATTATAATAGGTAATAAATAATTTATTTTAAAATAAATTCATTAATTTAAGCTTTAATTAACTATTAAATTTAATATTATAATAGGTAATAAATAATTAATTCTATAATAAATATACTAATCTAGGCTTTAAATAATTAACTTTAAAATAAATAAGTAATTAGTTTTAAAATAAATAAATAGTTAATTTTAAAATAAATATATTAAGAACTTAATATTATAATAAATGATATTATAATGGGTAATACCATAATGGGTAATATTATAATAGGTGATAAGTAATTAAGTTTCAAATAAACATACTAAGAACTTAATATTATAATAAATAATATTATAATAAGTTATAAGTGGTTAGTTTTAAAATAAACATTATAATCTAAGCTTTAGTTAATTATTAAACTTGATATTATAATAAATGATAAGTAGTTAATCTTAAAATAAATATATTAAGAACTTAATATTATAATAAGTGATATCATAATAAGTTATAAATAATTAGTTTTAAAATAAATATTTTAATTTAAGCTTTAATTAACTATTAAACTTAATATTATAATAAGTAATAAGTAATTAGTTTTAAATTAAATGCATTATTTTAAGCTTTAATTAGCTATTAAATATTATATTATAATAAATAATAAGCAGTTAGTTTTAAAATAAATGCTTTATTTTAAGCTTTATTTAATTACTGGATTTAATATTGCTTATTATAATTAGTTCTATAATAAATATCTTACTTAAAGGCTTTAGTTAGCTATTAAATATAATATTATAATAAAGAATAAGTAATAAATCTTAAAATAAAAGTATTATTATTTTAATTTAGCTATATCTTATTATACCTATTTAAAGTTATAATAATTAATTTTACTTTACTTATAAAGCTTAAATAAGGTAAATATAAAGTTAATTATTAATTTACCTTATATTATAATTCTCTTAATATCTATCACTTTATTATAGCTATAAGGCTAAGTATATATCTTAGGCTTTAAGTCCTAGCCATGATTGTTAATTATTTTAAAGGTAATATACTAAATAGCTACCCCTTCTTAATATATGATATTAAGGGTATATATTAGGTATATTTACCTGCTGGGGGATAAGAATATTTTATAAAAAATTAAATAAATAAAGAAAAGAAACTTATTATAATAATATAATAATCAGCTTATTACCTATTAAATATATATAGATTTATATCTATAATGATAATAAATAGCTAAGATATTAAAATATCTTAGAATCTAAATTATAATTAAAAATAAGTTATTTATCTCTTAATATTTAATATCTTATAATAAATATTATTAAATTTTAAATCTTTTATTACTATACTTTATATTTTATTAACTATTATACTTTATATTTTATTAACCTATATTATCCTATATATTTTATATTTTATTTTACTTTTAATTACACTATTTTTATTAATATTAAATTCTATTTATAGGCTCTTATCTTAATAAGGAATCAGCTATATATTTATAACTAATACCTTTAGGTATATATCCTAACCTATCTTATAACTTCCCCTAAGCACTTCCTATCCCTTCTCCCTATTATAACCTTAATCCTTTATAATTAAACCAAGACCTACCTTAAGTATAATTATTATATTAAAGAACTTACTTTAATCCCCTTTCTTTATTACCTTTAACTTATTAAATATATACTTAAAGCTTATATTTAAACTCTTTATAATTACCTTATATCCCTATATATTATAATACCTTAATATTAAAATATCATTATATTCTAACCCCCTTTTATATTTAATCCAGCTTAATTTATTATATACCTTTATAATATTAAAAGAAATCTACTTAATAGCTAGGGACTTAAGATATTTAATATATATCTATATCCATTATAGGAGTATATTCCAGTTAATATCTAGATAACCCCTTACCTCCCACTCCTATTAATAAGCTAGCTACTTTTAATTTTAATAAAAGTTAAACTTAACTTATATATCTACCTTTCCCTTATACCTCTTTTATATTTACTTTATTATTTATTTTTATTTTTATTTATTAACTTAATAATTAATATCTTTATAAAAAGGGTATTATATCTTCTCTTTAATACTTAATATATTATAATCATTACTTTTATTAATAAAGACTTAATTAACCTTTAATAATTAAGGTAATTAATTTAATATCTAAGCTATTTAATTAAGAGTTATAATAATATTCTCTATTTACTTCTTAAGTTAATTCCTCTTATATATTAAGATTAGCCTATATTACTAGATTAACTATTAAATTAATAGCTATAATAAAAGAATAAATATTAAAAAGATATTATCTTTATATCTAAGTATATTTAATATTATTAAAAAGGCAACTTATCCCTTTATCTACTCTATTTATATATATTTATTACCTTATTAATTATTAAAAGGTATTATAAATATTTAATATAAATAAATAGCTAAAATAAGATAAGTATTTATTATATATAATTTATATAATAGTTATCTAGGATATATAAGTTACTAGCTAATATTAATATACAACCTTATTAAAAGTTATAGCTATTAAAGTATTATTTATATAATACCTTTGCTTATATATTAATAAGCTGATATAATATTACTTTAAGGTTTATAATAATAATCCTTATATTATTCCTTAGGTTAAACTTTATAATACCCTTTTAATATATTAAGTTAATTTATAGATTATAAATAATAGGTAGGTATAATAAGGGTTAAAGGGTAGCATTTAATAGTAAGCTACCCTTATTCTTATAATATTCCTTTATTATATAAGTATATACCCAATATAGCTAGGCCTAGATTAGACTTAGTTAGTATATATTATCTGCTGTTATAGCTTTAAAAGTAGGTAGGTAAGTAAATAGGTAGATAGGTAATAGAAATAGGTATATTTTAAGCTATATAAAGGATAAACTTAAGGAAGAGAGTAGAGGAGGAATAGGTAAACCTAGGCCTTTATTAACTTAAAAATAATTATAATAGCTATTAATTAGCTAACCCTATATATCCTTAAACTTAAAAAATTTTCACCTATAGTATATCATTTCCCAGCTGACTATTATATAGGGGTATGCGCCTAGGGGTATATTTAGGTCTTAGCTATCCATAGCTAGGTCCATTGGTGTGTCCACCACTAGGCCAGACCTGTGTTATCTCTTATGTTTCACAGTGTTATGAGTGCATCCTGCTCGTTCCTGGAAACTATCCGGATGCGGGGCCGAGGTGGAGGGCACCGCCCAGACTCGGCAAATGGTAAGGTCTATGTAGCAGCACACCCGGATGATCACTTTCATGCACAACGATATCATTTCTGGCGTTTCCTTCAAACAGAGTCACTGCAGTCGTGACTTACATATTGCCTCAGAGTACCGTCCTCTACGACCTCCGAGATCATGGCCAAAGTCACCGGGGCCCTAGGCTTCAGCGAGCCCATCCCGGGCGTTCGCTTCAAGTTCCACGCAAACGACACGACCCTCGACGTGATGAACATCACACAGCGCGACACATCCATCTCCAACGCAAGGGAAGTCGCCCCACCCCCCTCTCTCGACACCGAGGGCTTCACCCTCGTAAGCCACAAGAGCGCAGTCCAAGACTTCCGCGACCAAGAGGAGATCAAGCGCGTCCACGCCGGCGAGATCCGCGACCTCCTCCTGCGCCTCACCGGCGCCGACGACGTGGAGGTGCGCGGCCTCGGCGTGCTGCGCTTCGGGGAGCGCAGCAAGGACTCGGGCGCGCTGAACAACTCCCGCCCGGCGCGGTTCGTCCACGTCGACATCTCGGACACGACGGCCGCGGAGTGGAACGCGAAGCTCGCGGTGCCGGAGGGCAGGCGGGGGGTCAGGCGCTTCGCGCACCTCAACGTCTGGCGCGTCCTCACTCCGCCTCCTCAGGACGTCCCGCTGGCTGTGTGTGACGCCCGGACCCTGTCGCCGGATGATGTCCATATCGCGGATGCGATGTTTGACGACCCTGATGGCAGTGGGAGAATCTTGCACTCGTTTGAGGGGCTGGCTGTCAGGCAGAGCCCGGGCCAGAGGTGGTGGTATTACCCTGATATGCGGACGGACGAGGTGCTTGTGTTCAAGACGAATGACACCGAGCCCGGGGTCGCTCACGCGGTTGCCCACGGCGCGTTTGATGACCCCTCGTGCCCGACGGAGCAGCAACCGCGTGCGAGTCTTGAGATGCGTGGTATCGCGATCTGGTATGATCTGAGCAAATGAGATGACTACCTCTGATGCCAGACCGATGATGTCAACCATGCCACGCATCTCTGCGCAGGGACTTGACTGTCCGAATTCGCTCCAGCTCGTCGCTTTTTTTGCAGCCATGTCATCCTAGGGAAAGCGAACGCCACCTCTTTCGTCAACATGGCTTCATTCTCTTCATGTCCCAGCGTAGTATATAGTTATCGACCTCATCTTGACGGTTTCTGAATACCTGAGAGAAGTAGCCTCATCCGTATATCACATGTAAGACCGCAGTGCCGCCAAGTGTGCCTCCATATCGAACACTGAGAGGAACAAGAGGGAATAATACAAAATATTCCAATTTCAACCCAAGGGAAGGCATAAAAAACAGCCACATCATGGCGAAGAAACCCCAAACGATGAAAATAGTGAACCGGAGCAGTACCCGGCAAGACTTTGAGCGTGAGGCTAGCAATATAATTGCAACCCCCCCCCCTTCCCCCCAAGCTAGCAATATAGAAGCCAGGCAAAATTAGTACTACCCCTATAGCCTTGCGGAGGGCCATATAGTGCTGATTTTGGTGAATCGCACCCAGCTTCTAGTGTAAGGTTTACGCTACATACGAGGTGCCTTGGTAGATATAATGTGGATTCCGAGGGGGATTGGCGTTGAGCTTAAAGCCGGAATTGATTCGGCAGAGGATTTGAGCGATGCATTTACCCGCGCTCGGGACTCGTTCATAGCGTTATGTCCAGTGTGATAGTCGGTAGGTCCGTCATGTTGGCGAATTGTCAGGAACAAAAGGGGCCTATTACCTCCCGAAGGACCCTGGGTGTCAGGGTCATTGTCACAATCAGGCAAGATCTGCTCGGGAAAAGTAGATAGTTCATGTTCGGATACATTATCCGCCTCGGAAAAGCGCGCGGCATCACCGGGTCGAAGCCGCAGCCCGGTTGCCGCGCTCTTAATTTGAGATTGAAGGTGGCTTATGGAATTGGAAGAGGGGACGAAAAGCGAAGTTCAGTTGTACCATAACGAAAACTATATTATTTGCACGCCGCTTCGTCGCTGATTGGCCACTGCGTACCCCTATTCACGCTGATTGTAGTCATTACACTACCCTTGCATTGGATCATCGTGGGAAGAATGACTGAGGGGCGTCAAAATCGTCGCGCAATCATGGCACGAGAAATTGCCCAGGTGAGGGGAAAGCATAGGCTTCCTGCATATAAGTAGAGGGGCAGGTGGCAATGAATGTGGAGAAGAACTAAAAGAGATCCATCTGGTTTCAATTGTATTCCCATCTCAGTGAACTGCCTTCTCAAGAGCATGTTTCTCTATTTGGCTCCTCTACTATCTGTTCCATGACACGAATCTCTGGCGAGGCACAAGAAATTAGTGAGAAAACAAGAGTAGAGAGGAGCAAGATTATGGTAAGTACTAAATACTCTGTAGTAGAAAGCTTGATGAAGATGTTCGACGCCGGATTAAGACGTAATTGACGAGTGGAGGAATAGATAATCAACCCCCATGCGGAGGTTGCGCTTCATTTGATGTGACCAAAACATTCCAAAGTTACTGGCTATCGGTGCAAACCCTCCAGCCGTTCACAGCAGCTTATCTATCGGGACGGCGAAAGGCGTAGGTTTCCAACAAGTCCAATCTGAAGAAGCACCCAGGTTATTTTACCACAATAACGTTTACCTGTCGAGATATTGGCCTCCATACCTCTCAGGATGAAGGCCAGTCACATCTTCTCCATTCTGCCCCTCTTCGGGGCTGGCCAGACGCAAAGCTCCACTTTTCAGAACCCCATCATCAGCGGCTTTAACCCGGATCCCAGTTGCATATTCGCCCCGGAGTTCAATAACACATTCTTCTGTGCAACTTCGAGCTTTCTTGCTTTCCCAGGTCTCCCTATCCACGCAAGTCGAGACTTGACTCATTGGAAACATGTCTCCAACGCTTTCAGCCGGGCAGACCAACTCCCCGGGTTGGCTTTCCTCCCAAAAGCTACGAGTGGCATTTACGCGCCAACTCTTCGTTTCCACGATGGTACCTTCTACCTGCTGTTCACTCTCATGAACCAGCAACTACCAAGGACCAATGATAGTCGTTGGGGCAACTTCATTCTCACCACGACGGACCCTTACAGCTCGGACTCCTGGTCTGATCCCGTGCATTTCAGCTTCCCTGGTTTCGATCCCTCCCCGTTCTGGGACGATGACGGCAAAACCTACGTCTCAGGCGCTCACACCGCGGCTTATTACCCTGGTGTCATGCATGCACCTCTCGACCTCGAAACTGGCGAGATTGGAGACATACTCATGCCTTGGAATGGTACTGGTGCCTCTTCCCCAGAGGCACCTCACATCTGGAAGCGGGACGGATACTACTACCTCCTCCTGGCTGAGGGAGGCACTCGCGAGAATCACATGTTGACAATGGCACGATCCCGGAACCTAAGTGGTCCTTTCGAACCCGCACCTGCAAACCCACTTCTTACTTCGGCAAACGATACTAGCTCTTACTTTCAAGCTGTTGGGCACGTAGATCTCTTCCAGGACGCACAGGGTGAATGGTGGTCTCCGGCCCTAGCTGTACGTGCTGGCGGTACATATGGTCAGGCCCCAGGGCCATACTTTGGAGACCTGCCAATGGGCCGCGAGACAGTTTTGACCCCTGTCACCTGGGAAGAGGGTGAGTTTCCAGTCTTCACCCCTGTCACCGGAGACATGTCTGGCTGGCCGCTCCCATCTGAGGCCATTCCAGAAGAAGGCGAGGGTCAGTTGAGCGACGCAGATGATATGATCACTTTCCCTCCTGGTAGCAAGCTTCCCATCCACTTCATTCACTGGCGCCTTCCCAAGTCAAGAAATTACGTTATTTCACCCCCAGGCCACCGGAACACACTGGCACTCAAATCGTCTGTCCTCAACTTGACTGCCTTTGACGCAGACTTCGCATTAGGCAGGGGACAGACCTTCGTCGGACGCCGCATGGCACACTCCCTATTTCTCTTCTGCGTGGATGTGGACTGAGCCGATTCCTTGACGAAGGAGGAGATGGAAGTAGGAGTCTCAGCCATTCAAGATCAGGCTCAACACTTCGACCTCGGCATTGTGATGCTCAAAACCAACGGAAGCGGAGACCTTCGACCACATCTTCGGTTTCGAGGAATTTCGGAGACGCCATACCGTGCGGCGCAGAATCCCCCGAATAAAGTATTCCCGTTGCCTGAAGGATGGGTTGGACAAAAGATCTCGCTTCAAATTGAGGCAGTCAACAGCACTCACTTTGCGTTCTCGGCCGGGCTCAGTTGGGAAGGAGAAGAATCGGCGTTGAGAGTATACGGCTATTGCAGGGGCACTGAATTAGTCCCGTACTACTCCGGTATGTTGTACCTGATTACATGACCGTACGGACGCTGATGAAATTACAGGACTTGTGTTGGGAGTGTATGCAACTTCGAACGGAAAGCATGGGGAGCAAGCATTTGAGACTTACATATCTAACTGGCGGTACACTGGCACGCAACAGCTAAGAAGCCAGAAGGATGTTGATGGTGTTGACAGTGCGGATGCTTGAAGATAGCTCAGATATTGAGTCGATTGACAGCAATATGTAGCTAATTGTACCATTCTTCGACTTCGACTGCAGATCACTCTTTTGAATTCGTTTCCTACGCGACAACATAACTTGGCAGTCTAACTTGATTATCAGACTGGTGTCTCTAGTTACAACATGCTCAACGAATTGACTGGTGTCGGCCACAGATGCATTGTTCGACCATCCACTTTAAGCGGCCGCTTGCGCAATGCCTGTGCATGTCCCTCAATAAATGCCTCGCTTGACGACATCATACATGATATTCGCTAGAATGGACGAATAAGCCTCGCAGGATTGAGATGGCCCCACCCATCACGCTGGTCGAAGGAATAGGCAGCAGTTTTTTGTCCCCAAGGGGCGCCAATCATCCACCGCCTGTCACCGCTGCACTGCCACGCCGCTCTGCAAGAACCTCCTATCTGTGCGAATCACTGCCGGAAGAATACGGTTACGCTGTTCCTGGTTGGCTGGGAAGGATGAACATCTCGTATTGTGAAACGGTGGTCTGCGAGCCCCAGTGAGGGACTCGCGTCTTGCAGCATCAAGCGATTGACAATTGACAGATGGAAAACAGGAAACTCGTTCGCTTAATCCACGGAATTCTTAGTGTCTTGTTGCCCCAGGGTAGATATATATATATGGACGATAAACTACCACGTGGTACACCAACAAGAACGGGATATTCGGATCATACTTCCTTCAAGCGAGAGAACTCCGCCATCTTATCACATAACTTAACATTCGAGCAGCCATGGATCGAAAGAACGTCAACACAGGTTGGTTTCATGGTGTCAATAACTGCATTATTGACCCTTTTGCCGTCATGCCACGTCTTTATCGAACCGTGAATGCTGATGCGAACCCCGAAAACAGAGACGACTGTCCCCCTGCTCCAGGGAAGATCAAGATCATCAGGTCCCAGCTCCCCCATTCTCCCACAATACCAAGAGAATCTCCTCGACGACCTTCCCCCCGTCCCGGAGAGCGAGAGTTCCGGGCCCGGCTCCATGCGCCTCCAACGACTGCACCAGGACGATATCTACACGGCTTCACCGGCGAGGGCCCAGTCAGCGTCGGGCAACCAGCACCCGGCCAGGCCATGGCACCGCTCCATCCTTGAGCGCGCCAACACGTCTCGCTCGAACGGGGGTGAGCCCTCGTGGGCTAATGTCGTGCCCCTGTCGCTGCTGGGCCGCTGGGCCGCCGTGGTGGAGTGCCCGCTGTGCAAGGAGCTCACGCGGACGACGCTCAGGCACGAGACGGGCAAGGGGACTCAGTAAGTCCGACGTTTTGGGCTTCAAGAGCTTCTCTATCACGACTCGCCACTGACATATTTGTGTGCTCGACAGCTGGATGGCGACGCTGCTCTTCTTCACCACCGGGGTCGGCGTGTTCGTACCCTACGTCACGGACTTTTCCAAGAACGTCCAGCATAGGTGCTTGAAATGTGGGAATACGCTGGCTACAAACCACTTCGGGAGTGGGACGGAGGCGCACTTGGTTTAAAGACTAGGAAAGCTGGCAGATCGTCTGGTTTATCTACCATCGATATTGCAACTGCTAAATTTCCTCAAGAGTTACTCTTACGAAGATTACCATGCTGTCCTTCCCACTGTCTTATGAGCAGAAGCCCGATGTCTGAGTCTGAGAGGCCTCGTAGAAATCAACAGTGCAATTTAAATGGTTATGGAAACAGTGGCAGGTCTATTTACATCCAAACCGAAGACAAAGCCGCATCCAACACTTAGCCTTCGACGCCTCTTTCTTCACCGTACTGAGAGACCGTATGAGTTCTACTAGTAGCGTCTCATAGTATTTGTTTCCAGAATTCACCAATGAATCCAGCAACCTCGGGCGCTTTGTCTCTGACAACTCCGTGTCCAGCCTGCGGTACCACATTGACATTGTGAAAGCCAGCCTTTTCCAAATCGCTTCGGGATGACAGATCATCGAGCTCGCCCAGCACAAATAACGCTTCCACCCTGCTCCCAGCTGCCTTGGCGAAATCGGCATGCCTGTCAAAGACACCTGCGTCCCTGAAGACGCCCACAACGGACGCCGTGTGGCCCGGGTGCACGCGCATCTGCCACTCGCGAATAGCCTCAGCCACCACCTCGCCCCGCGCCACACGCTCTTTCCAATCCCCCGGCACAACGAGGTCCCCACCCTCCAAAAACTCCAGGATCCACCTCCGAGCCTCGTCCTCGACGCCGCTGCCGCCCCTGATGTACGAGCGCTGCAGCTCCGTCCAGTCAGCCGAGCGCAGGAGCCCCGCGGGTGCCACGAGCGCCATGCTCTTGACGCGCTCCGGGCCCCTCTTCGCGACGTACGATATCGTCGTGGCGGAGCCGAACGAGTAGGACACGAAGTGCGCGGACGGCCAGCCCAGGTGGTCCAGCAGGGCGTCCACCTGGCCGTGGAACAGCGCGTCCTCGTGCGGCTCCACGGGCGTCGAGCTCAGCCCGTGGCCCCACCAGTCCAGCAGGACGCAGTGCGCCTGTGGGAAGGCCGCGTGCAAGGCGCTGGCGAGCGGGAGCATGCCCAGCGCGGGCGTCTGCACGCCGTGGAGGAACAGGACGCGGTCCGGCGACTTGGACGGGGTGTTTGAGGTTGGTGGAAGCTCATAGTATGCGGCTTCTCCGTGGGACGTGGTGAAGAACTGTGCTGGGGGCAGCAGTTTGCCAAACGTGTCTGTGAAGGTTGCTTCGGTCGGGCCCGGGATTGGGGCAATTGGAGTTCCGCGAGCCGCCCCGGGGCGTGGTAGCACGAGCTGAGTAGATTCGGTTGCCATGTTTGTTGGACGACCTTGAATTACGGAACCTTGGACGTACCTCAAGGAGTACGTCGGAATTTGTTGCCGATGAAGCCACGCTTATTTTTATTTTGAGCTCTTATCGGATTTGTCATCGATGAGGCTACTTACTCGCGTTTGATTGGTGGATAGCATTCCGGGTAGAGGATAGTCAACAAATGGCTTCGCCAAAGGGCGTGAGGAATAGGCTTTCTCTTTGGCTGATGACAGGTCTGACCATCATTGGCAGGTTGGTTCGAAATCCTTCTGGATTCAAGGAGACACTCTATGACCAGAAACTGGCTGGGACACTTTTTTTTTTTTTTAAAAAAAAAAAAAAAAAAAACACTCGGCACTGCCCAATTTTATCATCCTCTTCGATTTTTGCAATGAGAGATTGTGTGTTGACCTTACACATATCCGGCTCGCAATCCACTATTGGACGAGTTTTCACAGGGCTTGATCAACTCTCTGGTTTTTTGAATTTGTATTGTTTCTATTCAGACCGAGGCCCTTCGGTGGCTGATCGGGTCCAGCCGCGGTTTGTAGGCGGGAGGCGCGTTTGGGCTCCCATGTACAGAGTCTGGTATAGACATTACAGAATAGCTGGGTGATTTGACAGCTGCTACAGAAAGACCAGCTTCCTCGTCCTTTGGGCTCTTGGCTCCCAATTCTGCAGCTTTAGCTTCGGTATTCTGGATCCTGATCCATTCTGCCTCCATACGGAATAAGGCCCAGACACCTCTTCTGATCAGCTCGAGGAACGTCAGGATGAAGACCCAGCTGGATTTGTCCAAGATCCGATCTATGTCTGGACTGATTTTCAGGATCCAGAGACATCGGAGCACGAGATCCAGGAAAATGGCCAGGTAATAGCCAAGAGGGCCAAATAAGAGCAGCTCTTGGCGCAGCCCAAAGGCATGGCCTTTAGAACCGCCCGTCACCAGCAGCTTCAGATCCCAATCCCGTGAGATATCCCACCAAAAGCTGTAGATTGTGTTGATAGTGTGACTTCCCAGCCACAGATAGAAGATGTCTTCCGGTATACCTGCCGGGGTATCCTCAGCCTCCCTGCGCAATATGTCGAAGATGATGAATGGAATCGAGCTGATGTATTTGCCGGCATTGAGAAGATGCCAGCCGCCCCAGACACCCTCCGAGAGTTGTGTGCTGCCCGCTCGGCTGAACTCAGTCAGGCATTGGCGAAATCTGATGAGAACAGGGATAGACATGGCGATGGGCTTGACGATGTGCCTCACAGCCTGGTACTCAGGGTCGTCTGGCGACTCACTGGTTTGTGAAAAGAGAAGTACCAGATATAGGACCAAGTCGGCATAGATGACCTCGAGTGAAATGAATGCATCCGCCAGCAGGGTGTCGGCGAACTTGCCATGGTGAGGTTGTGCCAAGCCACCCAGGCTTATCCTTCGAAGTGTTGATAGGAGCCGGTCTCGACCACCGGATGAGGCCGCGAAATTGTGAGGTGGTGCGAGAAGAAGAACGCCCAGGATAAGAAGGTTGATCAGGGCAAGCCAGTTGAAGTAGCCAGTGAGTTGCGGGTCCTTGTGGGTAATGACCCAATAGAGGCCAAGGGATACGACAAAATTCAAAGAGAGAAAGCCGGCGAGGCGGTAAATGAGAATGTGAAGTGGCTTCTCACTGGAATTCTTATAATTAAGGAGAGTCAAGATGCAAATATGTCGGCTATGCAGGTAGTGTATTATCAGAGCCCACGACCAAACAGCTGATTCCAATTAGTGTCCGATCTTTTTAGCCCTACGGGGGAACAATAAATTGACTTACCAAAAACAACCATAAAGGCGATGCGGTATGCCAGGGGAAACACCAGCTCGAAGGAATCCAGTCCGTTCTCGTTCACCTCAAGGTCGAAGTCCATGATTAATGAGCGTCAGGGGTCGAAAATAAATCAATTCGCAACAATCGTCAGCCTCCAGGGCATTCCTAGCCAACACACACGCGGTCGCTATCAAAGAAGGCAGAGGGCTGAGGTGAGGAGACCAAGACCTGCCAACCCGCTAGCAGTGCTCGGGACAAGATGAGTCTTTATTGACATGTTGATCCTCGAGTCAGCAGCATGAAGCAGCCGCGAGGCGTCGTTGCTCGCCTTCGTAATCGCGATCACGCAAAGGCCATGCAGCGCTGTGTTGCCCGTGCAGCGCTGTATTGCCCGTTGCATCGTTGAACGTGCTGATCTCGGTGACGCCCGCGGTTCCCTGCAAAGTTTGTAGATTTGGACCTGAGGAGGATGGGATTCGCAAGAGGTCGACTCAGCATAGTCTTGGTCCAGGAGGGTCAAACGGCGATACCGCCTATCTTGGTTTCAGCCCGAGTCCAGATGCTTAGCTGAGCGTGTCTCGAGTATGCCAAGATTGCCATTGCCAAGCGCAGTCATGACGGATATAGAAATTTCTCGCGTGACAATCGAAACTGCGCGGAAAGTCGGCTGCGCCTGCTGGTTAAGAATCGGACGTCCGCTGAATACCTATACTTACGAGCTGGCCTTTGATTTCGTCGTCATCGTGTTGACGGCGGACAAATAATGAAGCGAAGCTGCTGTCTGCGCCTCGTCTGAACTCCCTGATGTGACTGAACAGCAGAACTCAAATTGTCCTGCACGTGTCATCTGCCGTCCCTCACAATCCCGACCGTCTCAAAAAGCCCCGGGGTCATGGCCAGCCCGCCTGGAACCATGAAGGTGAAATTGGAGACTTCCGGATGAAAAGTATCCTGCACGTAAAGGCGGAATTCAGGAAAACTTGCAAACTGATACTTGCATATTTGATTGCTCGCCAGGGGTATGATCGGTCTACCGACTGTCAGAAAGTGTCATAGGTATTGTCTTCGACCTGCCCTTACTACAGACCTATATACGTACTAGGTATTTGTGATGGCCTGCAGCAGCGTAAGTGTTACGGGAATTAATGATTTCATAGAAGAAATTGCAAAATGATGTCTTGCAACCGCTAATCTTGATACCATGACTTTCAATCTTGTCAGTTTCATACTTGGAATCACCAAGCCTCCGGCCCCTCCCGGTTCACTAGAAGTCCTTTTTATCTCCGCTGTAATTTTTCGATTTCCATATGTTAACTCCATGTACCCACTCACGCAACCCTCCCCCTCTCTCCGCACGCAAGACGACCTGTTGTAGCAGTCTGCATGCTCCGTCCAACTTACGCAACTCAATCTGGATACATCAAATGTGGTGAGATGAAAATAGTATTCGCAGACCTACTGCAGTTGACTGAGACTCAGTCACGGGTAATGGGGGGAGTAAGAGGGCCAAGGGGGGGGGGGGCGAGCGGGTAAATGGACTTACCGTTTGCGGTATTCCTTTATCTGTCGTTCTTGACTTAATTGTTTTCAACCTCTTTGCTTTGTTTTTGAGCGCTTCATTCTATTCTCCCACGTCTGGTATTTTTCTTGCCTTCCAATGTCGTTTACTTCTGCAATTGCTCCTTGTCACATTCAAACTCATTTATGTAATTCATGAGATTAAATGGAACTGATGGGTTGATATGGACATATCTCAGAACAGTCTCAGCAATGAGGCTTTGTGGATCTTCTATGATAGACTTTTACAACAGGCTCGCCAGCTTGAGAGATCATTAGCAACACCATCCAATCGTGGGAATCCTAACGCACCCACGGACGTACCTCAAAGAATCAATCCGGTTACCCCAATCCGTCAAACCGATGGCCATGATTTCGGCGATCCTGAAGATGAAGATAATTCGAGTAACCCTGAAGGCAAAAATGATACAAAAAATGATCAGCCATCCTCGTCTCTCAGTCAAGATCAGCGCCAAGTCACCATTATACTGAGCAGCTCTTCGATTCATACTCAACCCCCTGCTGAGCTAAGGGTCCCGGTCCAACCTGTACGACAGTTTCCACCCGATCTGAGGAATGTGCCCGCTCTGGAGACAACGCGATCAGAAGTGTTAGAGCCCACTGAATCTCGGCAGGCACGTCGGCGGATCATAATAAAACGTGAGATAGTAGATCAATACCGCACCTTAGTGGATACCTACATGGGCGTTAGGTACAACATATATACAGCAGGTACACCGTCACCAGATAGCAGTGAACCCAGCATTTCAGAATCGGAGCCAATACAATCAGGTGTACTTTCCCTTATAACCCTGAACGCCTATGTTGAAGTCAGTATAGTCGAAAGCACTGCGTATGATATCAGCAACCTAGGACTAGCCAGGGAGGGGAACTATTATATCGGGCGTTTTGACTTCGAGGGCGCCAAACAACGGAACTGTGCAAGGTTCCGGGAGCGCACATGGGCCGACCTAGTGTCGAAGTCTGGCGCACTTGGTACTGATTTCAATACAGCCTACTCCAAGGTCTGCGATTACCTCCGAGGCAGACGGAAGCTTATCATGTTTGTAAATATCGGTAGCCACGCTACGGTTCTCACGCTGGCTCGTGAGTCAAAGACCGCGACATTCTTCGACACATGGACATCTCGAAATAACGAGGAAAGGGCGTTCTTATTATGTTCGTCCATCATAAGATCGATTTTCAATGAGACAACAGAAGGCTGGACCCTACAATATGCCCGCGTTACGAAGCAGAACGTACGAGCGAACAATTGTGGTATACATTCGTTACTGAGAATAAGAGACGAGTTGGAAAACAACAATCAGCATGATACCAATGAGACAAGTGCCAACACAATGAGGCTGTACCTGGCACTCCGAGGGGCACACGGAGAGGCTCAGTACCCCCTGGCGGACATTATCAACTGGCCCAATTCCGAGATGCGGGCAGAGAATAGCCAAGCACAAAGTGTTGAATAAATGGGACCAAATGAATTGGTTTAGAGGGTTCCCAAGAGATAATCCAAGAGACGTTCCAAAATTGAGAATGCAGAGCGATGCTCCTACAGGTTGTACCTCCGGGTGCAGGATACCTGGACAAGACGTATGGTGACACTGCCATTCAGGCACCGGATCTTAGCCGTTCGAATTTCAATATGTATGGTGTTCCCTATTTTGGAGATAATGGTTGTGAATGATCCGACTAATGGTAAGACGGCCCTCAGCGCTGAAGTTTCAAGACACCCCAGCAGCTTTCCGGGCGTGAGCGGGAAGCTAATTATCGGTGGGGGGATTTAGAGACAGCTATGAAGACCTGATTGCAGGAATTGGAATCTTAAGAAGCACACAGAATATATGTCGGAACAGCTTATTCTTACCCGAACAGGACAGTATTCTCCACATGATTCAACGCTTGCCTTCATCAAGGTATATCACATACATATAGTTGTCTTGCGGGCGTATTGGTCACAGTTATAAGTGAGAGATTATGTTGTGTACAGCTGGTGTAGCTTCACATACCCCATGTCCCGCATGGTTTCAGTGTGGTGGCATTTCAACCCCCTCCCTAAAGTCAACACGGCGCCTCTGATTGATTCAATCGTTTTAGTACTTGTCCCACTTCGAATAAAACAGGTGAAGACTATTCAAGACACTATGCCTTCCAACATTCTCTCTTTGAGCATATCGTCCATGATGATGCTGCCAAAATCGATAGTTGCCTAGCCCAAGCTACAGTGACTGTCGCCCCCATTGCGATTGTAAGCACCGAGGACGGTGACGAATATGTAATTCTGGGCCGGTTCAAGGAGAAGGCGAATGAGGTTTGAGGCAGCGACTTCGCCGTCGCCATGGAAGAAGGCAAGAACGACTGCTGCGATGGCGGCAGCAAAGGTGGTCGTCAGAGCGAGGACGAAAACGGCAATAAATGGTGTGCTCCTCTCCCGCACAACCGGGATGAGGCCGAGGTACGCCGCCAGGACCGCATTGAAGAGGGAGGCGAATGCGTTGAGGATTCTCTTCGGTCGCTCCTCGAAGACCAGCGCCAAGCACGGAAGGGTGATGGCACAAGTCAGCAAGATAGCAGCGATGGGCCACAAGAAGCTCCCCATTGGATCCAGTTTGACCTGCAAAGAGTGAAGGTCAGTCACACGGATGGTGGAGATTGAATACTGGCTCGGACAGACCCCTTTGGGGAGGGAAAGGGTACCGGTAAAGGACTCGCGGAGAGGAATTGGGGAATGCAAGAAGGACCACCGTACTTTTTTGACATCTTGATTTGGTGTAAATCCGCCATGTTTATAGGGTAATTCAATAGCAATGAATGAGGATTGACGTTCTCTTGAGAATATGTGGAGCACGCCTCACGAGATGCTTGAGCGTCGAACGAGCAACAAAGTAAATAGATAAGAAAACAATACTGATAACACTGCATTTAACTTATCCCTAACTATAAAGAAAAGTAAAGGCTTTGAGAATACAAGACCTATGTCTAGATTTTGAAGCACTGAGGACGGTGAACACATATATCGACATTCTATTTCTTATGTGCTGACTATCTACACATGTACTACCAGTCAGACCGTCCGCAACTGCCTCGCAACTAGATGATGCAAGACTCCGTGCTTCCCTCATCCATCTCCCACCGATACACGACTGGACTCTCCGAAGTTTGCACGACCTTGAAGCAGGGGCTCAAAGTGCCCTGCCGCAGCTCAAGAAGTGGCTTTCCCGAAGCTACCTCGTTGTAATAGTCCACTGCGCCCTCGCCAAGATAAGTCCTCAGGATGTTGAACCAATCCTCGAGGCCATGACTCAGGCCTGACTTTTTGCGCTGAATCATCTCCATGATGATGGTGTCGACACTCCTTGTGCCGTGGTAGCGTCCTCGCATCTCGGCGTCAACGTTGTGGAGGTAAATAAGGCCACGGCCATAAGGTACCTTCTGAACTGCTAGAGACCCCCATGGATTGGCTTGGACCTCGGCATCCGTGAGATTATTGTAGGCATCATTGTAATAGTATGAGACTGCTTTGTTTTCGACGTCGAGATATTGTTGATCAGTGATAATTTTGTTTCGCCAGAGCAAGCGTGTGGAGTAGTACTCAGCCCAGCCCTCGCTGATAGTCGTCGCATTTACGACGGTATCATCGAACTCGAGAAACTTATGTGAGATCTCGTGCGCGAGGATATACTCGATATCCAGGGCCGAGGCGTTCATCTTGGGTACCCACCCGTAAATAAAAGATTCGGTAAGGGCAGTTCCTCCCGTAGAGGTCTGGTTGCGAAAGAAAACATGATAACTTATATCGCTCGTATGGTTGGAGAAGTCCGACTCGACTTCGTAAAATCCTGAATCAGACTAGAGACCTCGGTGGCGTTGAAAGAGGGCTCATCGAACCAGTAAGTTGCAAAGTCCGTGTCGGGGGTAGTCGCCTCGGGATAGCTGTGGATGTTGCCTACGGCCCAAAGCGAGAAGGCATAGTCCGGCAGCGCAACATGGAAGGTCTTGCTGGTGCTCTCGCCAAAGGTCGTAGTAACTCGTGTATCGGCAGGAGTGTCACCAAGGTCCCAGGTTTGGGTAATCGTGTAGGCCGCAGAAGCTTCGTCTGGTAAGGGAACAGTGCTGATCATTGTGCCCAAAAGTCCCCCTTCCTGCGTGCGTGTGTCAAAGAGAGGCCCCCAATCGATGCCGTTCAGGACGCGCGGGTGGATTGTGAAGCGCAAGGTTACGTTGCCGTTGGTCCCCCAGCTAGCAATCCAGTTTCGGGTGTGGAGGACGCCTTCTGTGCCGCTCTCTGCTGTGGTGAGAGGCAACACGCCACTGCCGTCTGTGACTTGCAGAGCATCGCCGTCATAGCGCTGTGTAGGGATATCAGCGACCCATAGGTACATGGTTACCAGTGTGGAATTCGCTGTGAGCTGCGGCTCCGGTATGACCATCTCGGCTTCGATACTGTAGACATTGCTAAGGTGTGGTGAAAATGTGATCTCGAGCGCCTTGGAAGCAGCAGCCCAGTTGGAGTGGCATGCCAGCGCGATACCGAGAGATCTTGCGAGTGGTGCGAACATCGTGAGGGTATGATGGTGTAGGCCGAGATAGTTCTCTCGGCATATCAACAACGACGAGGTTGATTCAGGAACGAAAATGCGTGCACGCCCCAGAGACGCAGCAGATAAATCGAGTTCTTATCAAAGCGTTCAGATCAGTTCATGGTCGGCTGGGTATATAGGCTTGACCAGAAAAGTTACATTTGGGACCAAAATACACGGAGGCCCCGCTTTAGGACGCAGGGGATCTCCCCACATCACAGTAGTATCGCGGCAGCGTCGCAATGCCATGGCCCGTATCAAGACATTATCATTATCGTACTGGCATTCGGTCTGTTCCAAGATGGTGATCTTGAGTAGTCTTACCATGGGTATTTCTCTGGCCAAAAAGAGGTGGACCAGGTATATCTATGGACTCTGCTCACATAATGCCACTGCTCGGTCACACCGTCAGTCTAGCCCTCCACGCAAAGCCCTGAGCCGATCCAAAACAAGCTCCGCGCCAGCCCTTTTTATCAAAATGTTTTCAGCAAGCCAGTGTAATCGAAAGTACCTTGCACTCGCACTTGCCTTGAGCTTCCAAGACGTGCGGGCATGGGGAAGCACTTTCCGTCTCTCGGCCGCGGGAGATGTCATCGGCGAGGTCAAGGACGTGAGCTCGGGCGATCCAGACGTCAAGGCTGTATATGATCTCGTCTGCGAGTCCGACTTTGAGCTTTTCAACATGGAAGGAAACATCTTCAACCTGGCCACATTTCCCGGTTACCCAGCATCAGAGAATGGAAAGGACAACGTGTACGGCGGCGTCGGCGGCGGAGCGAGGTACGAGCCCGAGATGGCTGCAGCGCACGCGGCTGTCGGCTTCACGATGGCATCGCACGCAAACAACCATGCCCTGATGCCACCCGACCACCTGCAAAACATGACCCGGTCCGCCATTGACGCCGGTGCCTCGATCGCCCTGGTCCACGGTGCGCATTACCCACGCGCCATCGAAGTGTATGAGGGTCGGGCCCATCTTTTACGGCCTCGGAAGCCTGACATGGGAGCTCGGCCTCGTCCGGCATCCTGATTACCGCCGACTTCACCGGCTCGGACGTCAGTCTGGTGGCGATCTGCCCGCTGATCCATACTCAGCTCGCAAACGACACGGATCACGACTATGCGCTGCCCAAGCTGGCTCGAGCTGATCAGGCGGCGCGTATTCTGCGTTATATTCAAAACGCATCCCAGATTTTTAGAATCAATGAATAATTTAAACGCTGAACGTCCGTTGGTATCCGCCAAGGCCGTAACAGTTGGTACTGGAGGTGTGAGTAATAACACGTCGTGGACTCGGGCCTCCTCCATCCATCAGTGTCGATGGTAGGCCAGAAAATGCAGTACCCATCAGTCACTCTTGTGAAACCTGCACCAAGGCTCTTGCATAATGACGGCTCGGTGTCTCGCACTTGAGTACCAAGAAGCATGGGTACCCTAGGGTACTGTCTGGGTCCTTTTTCACAGCTTTCATCAGGGCCTTGAGGCGTTAAAAAGAGGCGATACTGAGCAAGTCCATTCTCCTAAGCTTTAAAATGAGATCATGATGGAATCGGTGCCAAACGTGTGCTTTCTGATGCGTGTCTATAAGACTGAACTCCTGGTTGAAGGAGTGAGGTTTGTCCGTGATACTAAACCCAACAACAAAAAACAGAACGTAAGAAGAGGAAGGAAAAGAACCAGCCTTGCTCGTGAGGTGATGGAAAATGTTGCCAGCTCAGCTCTTCAAATATCCAACTCGCTTGCAATTTCAAGGAGAAGGAATAATAGGCATATCGTTCATGTTCCTGGGCAGATGATTAAATAAAACAATGGGAAGCTTTCCGCCTTGACCGCTGGATTATTTCAGGTTTGACATGTGCACAATATGAGGGTGACAGGGACATGGAACACCGGGCCTTAACTCCGACTATGTTTAGATTTTGGCAAGTGTTGCAGACTTGTCAAGGGTGAGCGAGGCAATCATCAGATGTTTAGCTTCGAGGCAGTGGAAATTGTATTGGCCAGGGACTGACGTCCTGCTCGGAACCTTGCAGCCCTGCGGATGACATGATCTAACTCTCCGAAGGGGCGGATGGCGTGGATCTAAATAGACAGATTGGTAGATAGCCTGCAGTGATGGTGATGACGCAGGTATCGAGAAACCGAAACCGCAGCCCTGTATGACGCGTACGGGAGTATAGAACTTGAAGCCAGTTGCCACCTTGTCCGCAGAACCGACCAGAGCCACTGAATCCGAGGAGTTTCAGAGATCCGTTTAAGGTACAGCTCTGATCCCTGAGTCCTTGCGCCAATCCGGCAGCTCCCGCCGGCCCAAAACATCCAAAAAGCCAATCATAATTGCGCAGTGGGCGCTGGATGCTACCGATGGAGTAAGGGAAACGAGCGCTAAGATCATGGGGGGGCAGGTTTAAGCTTGATTCAAGCTTCAATATTGAGTGCGGCTCCGCCCTATGATGGTCTCCCACCCCACCAAACACGTTTACACGCGCGTCGATTCTCCGTCCCAGAGTGTGCCGAAGTCTGCGACGCCTCGATGGCTGGTCATTGTCTCGCTCGACCATTGGATGCAGCTATGGAATGCCCAGAAACGTCAAAGTCATCCAAACGTTCAAACAGCTCGTGAAATCGTCCCAATTGGCTTGTCACGCGGCTTGGCAACCCGAGACCAACTCTGTTTCGACCCCGGGCGCCCGCCGCCTGGTGGAGCCAAGACGGCCTCGAATCGCATCTCTTGTCTACTGACTACTCGGCGTCCGTACTATGCTGCCCGTCGGGCTTTCTGCCAAAGCCTTGGATGGAATTGAAACGGAAGGCCTCGTGATGAGTTGCGCATACTTTACACTACGAGCTAGTTTTTGTTCAAAAGGCGGCTCTGTCCTCTCCCTGAACTTCCACATTTTTCCTCCGCATCAATCTGTTCTAGCGTAAATATTGATCGTATTTCTACACTTTATTCACTCATAGATTTTCTCGAGCTGTGCTCTTTTTAGTCATTACAAATTTCAAAATGCGTTGCGCCGTCATCCTCTCCCTCGCCGCCCTGGCCGTTGCTGCTCCCCTGAGCCAGGGACTCGAGGCCCGCCAGGACGATATCTCCAGCATCTTGGCCGCTCTTCAGGCCGAGAGCCCTGAGGACGCCGCGGCCGCCCAGGGTGCTCTGTGAGTTACTGTTACCGTGGCCAACCATGCATCTCACGCGCTAACACTTTCGATCTCCTAGGAACGCACCCGCACCAGCGCCCGTTGCGCGCAGCCCCAAGAAGGAGGCTGCCGCCGCTGCTGATGACGATGAGGAGCAGCTGGACGCCGATGGGTACGAGCTGGACACCAGGCAGGCTGATGACGAGCAGCTCGATGCCGATGGATACGAGCTTGACACCCGCAAGGCCAACGACGACGAGGAGCAGCTCGATGCCGATGGGTATGAGCTCGACACCAGGAAGGTCAATGACGACGAGGAGCAGCTCGATGCTGAGGGATACGAGCTGGACACCCGCAAGACCGAGGATGCCGATGAGGAGAAGGAGGAGGAGGAGGAGGTCGCCGCTGGTGAGGAGGACGCCTAAATTCACAAGTGACTGATGACATCTGGTGTGTCAGGTCAAGATGTGGCCATTGGCCATTATGGTTAAAACGCTCTGTTTGTCGTCATTTAGACGTGATACACAGCTCAGAACAGTAAATAACAACCGGTTTAATAATATTTCCCTGTCGTGGACACATTCCTTATGCAGTAATGAGTCTCCATTGGGTCAGTGTTTGGGAAGACGAGGCACTGAATACAGTATTGGTGAGCGTCACGGTACCTAGTGAACCTCTCCTTCTGCAATGGCCTGCCCCCAACCTGGGCTCGTGTGAAAATTTGATGCCCGAAACGCTCGCTTCCGGACTGCGATCGTTGTTTCCTCGGCGCCTATTCGTCCTTCGGCTTGTCCACCTCATCCCAAGCGGTCTTCTTCTGTCTCATCAAGTCAACCACCCCCTTTGTCCTGTGGCTCTCGGGAATGAGATCCACCAGAGCCAGCTGCAAGTGATGCAGCCAATAGGGACTAACATCCCTCCACCCTCGTCTGACTGCACCGTCCACCTTGTTCACAATATACACCCCGTACGTATCAGAATCCGGCGACCCTTTGCTCGAGCCTAGGCAGTTGCCCTGGCTCCTCACGTCACCAGGCACGATACACAGACAGTCGATGTGCTTCGTCTCAGGACTCATTTCCAGCTCCCTAGCAAGGCCACGACTAAACGCCAGGTTGAACGCCTTGGTCGCACCATACATGACCATCCACGGCAGCCCAACATTGCCAGCCGAACTCAGGTTGATGATAAGCGAGCGCCTGTGCGTCCCAAAGGAGGCACCCTGCGCGTCAGCCCCGGCCCCGTTGTGCGCCAGCACGGGCACCATGAGCGCGGTGAGCCTCGCCATGAAGCGCGTGTTCAGGTCGATCACCGCGTCGATGTCCCCCGGCGAGTAGGTCGCGTGCTCGCGCCAGGCCGGGAGCGCGACGGGGCAGGACCCGACGTTGTTGACGAGGATCGACACGCGGAGCCCCGCGTCGATGACGGTCGCGCGCAGGGCGTCCTCCAGCTCCTGCGGCGTGGCGGTCTGCGCGTCCATGGCGATGGTCTTGACGAACGCGCCCGCGTCGACGCCTGCCCCGGTGCTGTACTCGGGCGGCACCTGGGCGACGAGCCTCGCCGCGGCCTCGGCTAGCTCGGCCTCTTTGTGGCCCAGCAGGATGACGCCGAAGCCGTTCCTGACGAGGGCCTGGCCTATGCCGTAGCCGATGCCGGCGCTGGCCCCGGTGATGAGTGCATAGGCTGGATCTGGGCCGCGGCGGCGGTAGGACTCGAGGGGCTTGGCTGGGGTGCTGAAGTGGAAGAAGAGGAAGTCGACGGCGCGCTCTGCGACAAAGAGACAGACGACCGTGCCGATGCACGCTAGTATGTGCACGGGGGATATGGATATTCCCATTCTGCCGGTGACGGGACTACGCCTCGTGTGAGGTCGAGCGTCGATGTTGTGAGTTGCGTGGCCTCGGGAATGACGGTTGCACAGGATTTTGTGTCGACTGGGCCCGTATCTGCGGCCGTTATCGCCCATTGGTTCCAGCCCCGGTACCTACCCAAAAGGCTTGGTCAGAAAAGGGAAGAGACAATGTGGCACAGCAACGGTGACTATACAACACGTGATTTACTACACTCACAATCCCCGTTCCCGTCCAATATCGACAGTGTTTAAATTTCAAGATCCAAAATAGACAGGCAATAAAGTGCATGCAGCAAGTGTCTATCCAGATGAATTGTGGGCGTATGGCCCGTATCCTCGCTTCAGACTCACCCCTGGTGGCCCTAATTTCCTCAAGATTATCTAGGCGCGACAAGCTTATTATCTCAACCTCCTACATGATCGCCTCTCTTACCTCTGCCAACAGACATTCTACTCCGAAGAGATTGTTGAAAATCCTCGCTTTGCCTAGCATTCTAGGTGCCGTGGAAGACTTACACGATAGCACAAGCTGAAGGTGCAAAGAGTGTGGATCGTATCATGCCCGTTCAAAGTTCCCATGTAAGATGAATCAAGAAGCTCGTGCTTACCAGTCACTGGGGGGTTAGTCAATGGGGGTTTCACGTGCCCACGTATGTCTTTAAAAGGGGTGCCCTCTGCAGCCCCTTCTGCACTCAGAACTTAGCCATACGCCCACTTCGAATACAAACAATCGTATATTTACCAGACTCAGTCTTTCCTGCCACATTACTCGTGCTCATAGGCAGCTGAGAGCGTGATGTATGTACGAAAATTCCGGTGCCGTCCATGCCGAGCCACGTCAGAGAATGCGCACATGATGGTATCTGGGCCTCTGAGGGTCCAGCTTGAGCAAACAGAAAAGCGTCTACCACCAGATGAAGTGCTTGTAAATGTTTGAAGGTGTATTATAAATCAATGCAGCCAGTTCATATCTCCTGAGCATAGCCATATGGTCTCTTGTCACTGAACATTCACCCAACAAGAAGTTGGAAGAGTACAGCAGAGTCATCCTTCACACTTGCAACGTATCTCTCTTACACTTTGCGAATTCAGTGAACACGGTGAATTGTCAAAAAATGACTGTGTCTTCCATACGTGCGATTTCAATTCACTGCTTCACATGGTTCGAAATCATCTTGGTTAATCAAACTTTCAACACAATGCTATTCAGCTGCACCTCCTAGTAACACCTGGTTATCACACTATTTGAAGCTCGATCTGTAATTCGAATTTTAAGCGGTAACTGATTGGTGAGATTAATTGGCAGGATGAGCATTACATTACAGTAGAGGCATCAAGGTAGCGTAGGTATATACTCGCAAAGTTGTGAATTCTTCTTGTTGTCTGTTCAACAACAACATTTGTAAGCCTGTCTATACCTGTTTGTATCCATGGTGTTCTAGATGAGACCAATTCCATAGCAAGACCTAGTAGTCTTGTACAGCACTGGAGTAATTTGCCTTGTTATTGCCATGTCTGACGCTGAATAGCGTCAAAGCACTCCAGAAGATCTCAGCCAGTTGAGGCCCACACCTGCAACCTAAATCCTTTTCAGCGCCAATTTGATACGATGATTAATACGTCTTCCTAATCCATAGCATTGAACTTTGCCGGGAAAGCCGTATGGTGACAGGGCAGGATAAAACTTACGAATGGCTCCTTCCGAGTGGTTGGAAAACACCATAGTGCGGTATCAAAGCACCCCGGGGCCTTTTCGACTCGTCGACCGGGTGAGCGTTCCGTTATCGTGCTGAAATGTGCTTTATCAAGTCATCCACTGAAGCCGGCTGTACGCAGCAGATCATTTGTCATGGCCATGTCATCCAGGATGGCGGCATGATTGCATCAGAAGCCGGCAGTCATGGATATTCGAGACAGCGGAGAATTCTCCTCAAACACAGCCTTGCTGTTAGTGATTTCTTTTATCGAGGACGAGATCTAAATCTGTTGTTTCAATAGGAACAGGCTCGTCTGCCCAGCCAGACTTGTCATTTAATCCGTTGGCTGCCTCGCTGTCCTCCCCGCTTACTTGCCTCCGAGGGAATATAGACGAGGCTACCAGAATCCTCGTTTCCAACACTGTTCCACAACAGAAAAGCTGGCTTGGGCTGAACTTGATGTCATTACTAGAATATTTCTTTCGTACAGTCGTGTTGTTGTAAATAGTACTAAGTTACATGCGAAGCTGAAAAGTAGAGACTGATGGTGTCTATAGCCGATCACAACCTCATCCCGGGGTGGGGCGGTTCTGGCACAGTCATGCGAACGACCGGTACTGGCCCATCTGCTCAAGCGGCCACTTGATGGACCCCCTCCACCGCCGTGAGATGAGCCTCTCGACATCGGTCGCGACGCTGATGCCCCAGCCCTTGACGAACCACGTCTTGCCCTCGGCCCGGTACATGATGCAGCAGTAGTGCATGAGGACCAGCAGCGCGACTTCGTTGCGCTGCCGGAGCAGCTGGATATAGTCCTCGGCGATGGTGATGGGCCAGTACGTGGTGACGCGCATCTCGGCGTCGTCGGTCGTGATGACGGCCTTCTCGATGGCGTCGATGAGCTTCCTGATCTCGAGGTCCACCAGGACCACCACCATCCTGTCGATGTCCGGCTCCCCCCTGATCGCCGCCGACAGGCTGCGCAGCTCCTCCGCCAGCCGCGGCATGAACGTGTTGCTCTTGTTGTGCGTCTGGAAGTGGAACAGGTCCTTGAAGTAGCCCGCCTGTATGCACTCCTCCGAGGACTGCAGCACGCTGGCCACGCCCCTGTCGAGGATGAACACGTCGATCATGTCCTCGACGGTCGGCGGCCGCTGGCCCTCGATCAGTGGCGAGTCGCTGGGCCGGATGTTAGCAAATGACGCAAAGGCGCCCACGAGGAGCAGCGACGACGCCATGAACAAGGCGTGGCAGTTCTCGGAGGTGATGTTCGCGAGATGGCCGCGCATGCCCTCGATGGACCGGTTCTGGTGCTGCGACGCGTGGAGGGAATGGTCGCTCCTCTGTCCTGGGTGGAGGTAGGCCTGGTGGAAAGCAGCCACTGCGAGGATCTGATGGACTAGGAACGGGTATTTGTACGCGAGCTTTGGGACCTGCACCTGCCACACGTGCAGTTCGTCCTGTGCTCTCGGGAGGGTCAGCGAGGTGGCGACACTGTAGTGGTGCATCAACTCGAGGTCCTGGATCCACGCGGCCTCGCGCTCACCGCCTATTGGGAGCATGAACTTGTCGAAGTAGGGAAAGGGGTCCTCATCCACCGAGGGCGGCGTCGTCGTCTTGTGCCTCTCGGGGTCGGGGCAGAACGTCGCCGTTGCTGTCGGCGTCTGTATCGCCGATGGATCCGGAGGACTCAGGCTCTGAAAAGGAGAGCCGACGACGGAGTTGAAGTCGGGCAAGTCAGGCAGTGAGCGTCTCTGGTTACGGAACTGTCAGACTCTTTCTTCATGTCCGTCGCATCCCGGCCGGGATGACTAGACCCGCCGAACGGTGGGAGGTTGGATCTTACATGATCCATCGTCGACGAGAAGCTGGACTTTGAGCCCTCGGGGCTCGCTGAGCTGGTCGTCACCGAGCATTCCCGTTCCCGCTGCTCCCGCTGCTCCCTCTGCAGGATAGCCGGGGGTGGGTTGTCCAACAGGCTGCACTTGACATCGTGTCGTATGCAGGCCGAGCAAGGCCTCTTCTCATCGCACTGCCATGGGGTCAGCTCAAGTGTCTCGGCCAGATCGGATTCGTGCGCAGGCGCGAAAAAGTCGAGGCATGTTGTTGGGGGTGAAAGGGTCCAGTGTTGAGGAGTTCCAGGAGGCGAAATGGACACAGCACCAGGCTCCAGAGGAGCAGCGCGGTGGGTCATGTCAAATAACTCACCTTGACACGTCGCTGCCGGCATCGCATACACCCATTCCTCGACTTTGTATACCCAAGTCGCGGCATGGAGGCGGCGATTGTTCATCCAGATCTGGGTGTTGGTCCAATAGGGTGGATTGTTGTTTGCGTTAGGTTAGCGAGAGCGAGAGCGAAGTGATAGCCGGGGGTCGAGATGGGTTGAGCTTGGATGTGACGGAAGTGGCCCACACCAGCGGATCAGTGGCCCCGACGAGACAAATCAAACAGATACAGTTCGCGTTCTCGGGAGAGCAGGATGCCGGACGAGATTGAACATTCAAATATAAAAGTCGAGCACGGTGAGGCCGCCTCTGGAGTGCATTGAGCAGCAGCTTCGGTTTCTTGACGTCTGGACTCGGCTAGACTTGACACATTGCGAGGTTTCGAGGGGCCCAAGGTTGGAACATGAAGGAGTCGAGAGGGCCTGGTGGGTTGCCCAAGTCCACGGTTAGCGGCCAGCGCTGATCTCGGACTTGAAACCGGGTTAACTATGACTAAGGCTCCGCGGCGACCTATTCGTCGAGCGGATAAACTACAACCTGGCTAGCTCTCCTCTCCTCGCCTCCAGCCGCGACTCATTACTCCTCGACTACTGCACCAGACTCCAAAATATGTTTCTCAGGATTGAGGGCCGAGCGTGCCGCCTTTTTCAAACCAGTGGTCGTGCAGCGTGCAGGCGTCGCGAGTCGCCAGAAATAGCATGAGATCCATACCTAATTGGGCACTGGCTCCCCCTCGACAGGGTCTCGGCGCGTTTGCCTGACCAAGCCAGTTGCGGAGGGGTTTGACGGGCACACTGGCAGCTATATATATACTTGCAGTGCTCCACGATTGCTTTTCTTGGCTTGTCACGCCGCTCATAAAACGTTTCCTCTCACCTGCAACGTCTAGTCACAAGTGCACCCAAATACGTTGCCAAGCCTGTCAACGTCCCCTCGAATCAAGCCGACATTTGCGTTCGTAGTGTCGGGCCTCCACCTTGCAGGATGCTTCAATGACGTCGACGAGCAGCAGCAGATGACAAAGACTGCCATCAGAGATAACCATGATGTTACCATGTCACGGAGAGAAGCAATTAGTTGCTAGACGTGGAGCATCACTGACACTTTGAAGACTTCGCTAGCTGGAGAATAGATCATGCTAAGCCTATTGGTTGATCTCTGCGTGAACGGCTGACGAGCCGTTCCGTTGACACTGTGTTCATGCGCGAAAGTCTCCGCGGGAGGGAAGGCCAGCGGCATAATTACTGACTGACACTACATGATGCGCACAAACTTATAGCGCTCTCATTATTGCCTTTCCCCTCGAGTATGAAATTGGCAAAAATCCTAATAATCTGAAGCCCTGGGCGGCGTTAACACGTGCTTAGTCAGGGCGGCAATGACGACAAGTTTTGGTCTTCCTTGTCAAGCGGGTTTTCATGGATACCTAGGTATCGAGAGTCAAAAGCTGGTTTATTCAAGTGCACATATGACAATCAGATGCACTGATCTTCTTCAACCAGCCATGAGAAGCTGCATCAGCTATTCGACCACTTAGGTCCCATTACTAACAAACCAATGGATCACAGGAGGCGAATGCCTCATAGATCAAAGCTAGAACGGGCAAACGAATCGTACGAGCAAGGGCAGAGCGAATCTACAGTAATACAAGAAATCTCAGATTCCACTCTTGACTATAATTGTACTTACCAGGGCCTCCTCGCCAAGCCATGTGGCAGTGGAGCTGATGTTCACGCTTGGGATGCTTAAACCAATGCTTGAGTATAGGTGCGTTTTTATGGACAAGGGTTGGGCTGACTATGACAGATCCCTATGCAGAGGACGAATGCAGATCACAGCTTACCATTCCGGTGCAAACGAAGCTCGAATAGCTTTGCCCGAATATAGGGATGGTGATAAGGATTGAGTACCCATTCTTTGCAACCGCGACAAGGTTCATAAAGTTATTTGCGGAGAGTATTTGAGCCCTCATGTGCGTGGAAGGTCTGAGCACAAGTAGGCCTCACTATGGCTGACAGCCTCAACTCATACATAACTATTCCGAGAGACCCTTCCTATACATGGAGGACCTTGTATCTGGTCAAAGTAGTAGAGAATTTGAAAAGACTTCCGCCATGATCAAGAGACACTAGAGGCCGGAGTACCTAGGCATGGGGTCTTGACTGTGACATTTGTTTGCCCCACCCCGAATGAGGCTAAGTGATCATCATCAATATGTGGAAACTTGAAATGCCCCAGCCGTGTTACAGTCCTCCGTAGTTTCTCACCTTCATTTACGTTGTGCTTCGCAATTTCAGTCTTTCCTCAGCCCGTCCTCGGCCTGCAACAGAGAACAGTGTAAGGTTTTCTACCTGTCAGCACCATCAGTTCCTCGTGTCTTGGTGTCGTAGAACACCTGTGACACAATTAATGTTGAAGTTTCGCTTCTTTGAAGCCTGTCTTCTTCGCCTTTGTCTCCTTCGACTTCCTATTTCCCTTCAATCCCTTGGATGTTGACACCTTTACGGCGGAAACAGCATCGTCAGAGTGTTTCTCTTTGAGTTTGTTTGCTTGCACTTTCTTCTGACCTATCCGTGAGGCTTCGAAGCGCTTGTAGACTCCCTCTTCTGTAATCACAAGGGATGTCTGCCGCAGGTGATCTGCATCGATCTGTATGTCTTCGAAGTCTAGAAGGGAGCTCATCCGGCTCTCGCTCTCCAAATCGACCGATGAAATTCTTTGCTGATAGGAATATCGAAATTAGGAAAAGATATATTGTTTGGTAAGAGACACCGGCGTACCTTGCCACGAACGCTCATTGCTTCATCAACCGACGCCCCCCCCCCCTCCGGGTGTCGACCTTGGCCCTCAAAATGGAAATTTTGCCGCACTTGGTTTGGATACTCGTTTTGGACGGATCGGGGTAGAAGCCCGGGAGCCGATAATAAGGACTGCCCGGACGTTTATTCCGGAGTTGACAATGTATTCCTCGGCTCTCTGTACCAGCTGTTCGCGTGTTCAAGGGTGGGACCGTAGTTATCACCTGCATGACCAGGTCTGGCAGTGTTTGTTCTGAACCTGATACTTGGTACTCGTAGGACTTGTCAGCTTGCCTAGCATCTTCTCTCTCACTATGGCTGTTAATATCTGAAAAGATAGAAATATTTGCTATCTCATAGTCCATGACGTCCTCAGCAACGGCACTAACATGATCGTGGTTGGGGATTACAAAGCCCTCGGCTTCTGGCAATCCATCAAGCCAAGATCTGAACTTCCGGCCTAGGAACTCTGCCATCCCGTCGTGGACACTGCGGGGCATGCGGATCAAAAGCTTTTCTCTCTTGTGTGAATTATCATAACTATGAAGATCGTAATTAGCCCCAACTATCTATTACTTGGTACTCGGGTGTGAAATGGGAAGATACTGAAATTCTGGAAATGCCTATATAGACTGTCGTCTTCTTGAACCAGCCCCAGGAAGGTTTCGTAGGTCAGCCCCAAGATATTGTCAAAGACGATAATATCGCCTGCCGATTCGTCTTGGGCTTCATGCAAATTCTGAAGGAGCCGGAGGAGCTATTGAGCCCACTGGCGGGCCTGATTACGAGTAGAAACTGCCGGGTTGTCGGCTTTCTGCTTCGCAGTTCCCGCTGGGGCTTCGGAAATTTCAAGAGGTGTGTGTGCTCAATTTCTTTGCTAGGGCCCTCGGCGGCTCTGTCGTCGATGGATTCGAAGAACGCCGATGCTCAAGGGTTAGACTGGCTGCTCCCGAGAGGATCTCGGAAAACGACTTGTTGCCCCGCCAGAAGACTGTGTTTTCTTGATTACGTGCATCATGGCTGGTTTTGTCGATACAATGAGCAATACTAGTGGTCAAATCCAGGGTGCAACTGATAGTTCACAATAGGTCGTCAAGGCTGTTTGCCTCACCAATGGATTAGACTGATGCTTAGATTAACCACTAATGTAGAGTGTCTATATATAAGCCTCGCGTAAAGCTGGCATTCGCGCCGGTTCCGTCTGAACTAGGCAGCGAGGCCGCCGTCGACCATCAAAATCTGCCCGGTGATGAAGGACGCCTTAGACGAGGCGAGGAAGGCGACTGCCTCGGCGATTTCGGCAGCCTCGCCCCAGCGCTTGAGCGGCGTCGCCGCGGTGGCGCCCTCCAGCAGCGCCCGCGTCGGCGTGTCCATCATCGGCAGCACCATGCCGGCGTTGATAACACCGGGCCCCACGGCATTGGCGCGGATGCCGTGGCCAGCCTCCTCGGTGGCGAGCTGGCGCACCATCATGGCCACGGCCGCCTTGGGCGTGGCCGAGAGCGCATCGCACGGCACGGTGCGGTTCACGGCGCTGGTGACCAGGGCGACGAACGAGCCGCCCTTTCCCTCTCTTAGTACCGGCACGCCGGCCTTGGCGATGTTGTAGAAGCCGTAGATGTCGGTCTCGATGACGCCGCGGAACGACTCGTCCGAGAAGTGCGCCAGCGGGCCCGTGTCGAACACCAGGCCGCCGGCGGACACCACCGTGTGCACGCGCTTGTATGTGTCCACGGCGTGCTTGAAGACGGCCTCGACCGCCTTGGGGTCGGTGACGTCGCAGGCTACCGCGCTCGCCTGGCGCCCGAGCTTGCGCAGCTCCTCCACCAGGGACTCGGCTTCGGCCCGGCGCGATTTGTAGGTGACGACAATGTCGGAACCGCGCTCCGCCATCAGGCCGGCGCTGGCG
This sequence comes from Diaporthe vaccinii, assembly GCA_039880775.1. Classification (NCBI taxonomy): domain Eukaryota; kingdom Fungi; phylum Ascomycota; class Sordariomycetes; order Diaporthales; family Diaporthaceae; genus Diaporthe; species Diaporthe vaccinii. Next base: position 423,347 of record JBCEDN010000029.1, read on the forward strand.
CGGCCAAGGCCGCCCGAGCCGCCGAAGACGACGGCACAGCCTTCGGAAAATTCGGGTTGGGTGACGCCGAAAGTCATTGTCTTTTCTCCTCGATGATTTTCTGCCGTGCGGCGCGTTGGATGGCCACGTAGATTGAGGTGTTGTTGATCGGTGAAGGTAGGGACTTGAGGGACTGAAAGCTCTTACTGTGTAGCCTCACGAGACCATGCCAAGCACTGTCGTCCATTTCCTCTGGTATAAATAAAGAAACATAGAGGTGTGGACCTACACAAAAAACCCCTGCCAAAGGATGGAAGATCGGTTGGCTCCTGCGTCACCCTATCAAGTCCCTGGAAAGCGTGGCGCATGTGCGGGACGGCAGATGTCACGATCCAGCTCGCTTGCTGCCTACCCGGTGATCTCATCAAATTTTCATATCAGAACTGCAGGGGGCATATTCGATGGATTGTACAACCTCAGATTCAGCATTCGGTTGCTCCGTCGTCAAATGGGACGGGTGGCCGGGCTGGGGATTATTCAGCCCCCAGCAAGGTGTGCATACTGGCATCGCTCGTCCGGGCTCCAGTTGGCGACTGGTCATTTTCAAGAATTGCCTCGTACGACGCGTTTCTCGAAAACGGGACATGTTCATCGGCGTTGAAGATATAAAGCGTTGTGCTAAGATCTGGCTTGGTATCGCTGCTGACTCGGTACTCTGTATGGGCACCCACTTTAGTTCAGAGTCCCTCTTCTTTTCCTCTGTTGGAACAGCGTGACTACTATTCTGTGCATGGTACAGGCATTCTGAGTCGGGCGGGCACCATGTCAAACTCCCACAGCTCACACTCTGCCGGCCACCCAGCCGTAGACAGGAAAGATGGCCGCCTCCTCAGCCCACTCCACGGCAGATGCTCACGGAACACTTCCCCGTAGTGACGCCTGAGGTCCTCCTGGTCGTCAAACCCGCAGCGGCGTTGGGCTAGACCCGTCAAGATATCGACACGAGACTGATCTGTGGAGCCGATAACGCCCCCGTTCCCAAGTCAAGCTCTCATATTTCACATTTTGGGCTCTACCCTGTCTCGCGACGAAAACAACAGATGTTTCTTATACATTTTATTAATATATCAGATTTTCTATATTTACGGTCATACATCTTATTTATTACACGCGATATATAGGAAATTTAAAAAAGATAATTGATATATAAAAATGATGTTTACTTCTTTTAAAACATGTCCCTTCTGTGCCTTCTTCCTCAGTCCTGTCCAGCCCATAGGGGCTCATCTGTGGTGCATAGTGTCAGGGAAAAAATAGCTACTATGTAAATGGTGTACTGTGTACTTTGGGCAGAAATATGTGCAGGCGTGCTCTGTGCTCCCGGTCTTGCTACCACATACCCTCTTGCTACAGTGCGGAGAGTGTTATCCAGAGTGAAACAGGTGCACATTATGACATTTGATACTCCCTGCGCCACTGTGGCGTGACGGCTAACAAAGAGAAGGAAATTATCAGCAAGGCACACCAGGAGCACCGCTGTAGGAATCCCTGAACCCACTTGGAATACCACTGTTTCGATCCCTTACTGTGTATAACAATCGAGTCCCCATCCAATACCACCGCTCCGGACCTGAAAAGCCCAGCTCACCCACCCACTGAACAGTTGCCACGAAGGCTGACCCGTTTCCCGATTATCCACCCACACCCGCACTTCTAGCTTGACCAGTGAGTTCTGGATAGGCAGTGCCCACCATGGTTTATGTGTTCCCAATCGAGCGTGAAAGCCAGAAGGCTATCATCGCCGGCGCAGTCGTTTTCTCCCTGCTGCCGACGGCTGCCGTTGTTCTGCGAATGGTGGCGCGGTCGAGAGTCAAGGACCGCCGTCTTGACCTGAGCGACTGGCTCATCCTCGTGGCATGTGTAAGTTCTTTACCCGCTCGAGTGTCTCTTTACCTCTAACTACAGGAAGCCTCTGATGAAATTCAATTTCTCAGGTTGTCGCAGTCGCGTACCAAGCACTCGCAGTCGCCTGCGCTGTGGTTGGGGGGATGGGATACCACACGACCGAGGTCCTTGCGATGGGAGGGCCGGATTCCTTCACCCTTCTCATGAAGCTCGTGACCGTGGTCGTCATCTTCTGGTCGCTCAGTCTCGGGCTGACGAAACTCTCCATCCTCTCCTTGTATGCCAAGATCTTCTCCGTTCCGAGTTTCGTCCTGATCAGTCAGGCCTGCGCCGTGTTCGTTGTGATCTGGGCTGGGGTCCTGTTCATCGGTGCCTTCACCATATGTTCGCCGGTTGAGTATAACTGGGACAAGTTCTCGGTCGTGGGAACCTGTGGCGACGTCAGGATGCTGTGGGCTGTAACCGGAGGGCTCAATATCTTCACCGACCTGGTTGTCATGCTCCTGCCCATGCCTTATATTTACGGCCTGTCGCTACAGCTGTACAAGAAGATTGGGTTGATGGTGACTTTCGGGATCGGGCTTGCGTAAGTGACCGACTACTGCTTCCCTTCTTCTCACTGCGCTAGCTAAGACATGGTGATTACAGAGTCTGCATTGTAAGCGCCGTCCGACTCGCCGAGATCATCAAGATCGACATGAACGACTTCCCATATTCCGGGGGTATCGCACTCATGTTCAGTGCACTGGAACCCTGTCTGCTGGTCACTGCAGCATGTATCCCGCTTCTCCGCCCGTTAGTATCTCGAAACAATTCGTCAAACAAGGACAACAACTATGCCACAGGCAATACTAAAGACAAGATCGGACCTTCCTCCGCTCCTTGGGCAGGCGGCTTTTCGGAACTCCCTGACGACGACGGCTCAACGAGACAACTACACATGAGACAGTCACAATATGGTGGGGGAGCAACCGCCGCGGCAGATGGTAGTTCCTTTAATTCCACCTATGAAATGAAAACCATCACGGTTAAGAGGGACTGGAGGGTTGAAGAATCCGCTGTCTGAACTGATTCAGACAACGTCCTATACACACAAGCCGAGGTTGTTGTAACAACCTGGATTGCAGGAAAGCATGGTGCCCAACAGCGCGGGCTTGATTGGTATTAGCATAAATCATGACATTTACAGTAATTCTGCTTTTGTTGTGGCGGCCACTTTTAGCTTAGAGTCGCTATAATGAATGCAGACGCCAGTGCCGCAGGTTGGTTGGCGCATCCAACACATGCAAGTGCCGCTGGCCTCAAACACGACAGCCCCGATTGGTGGCCTTATGTGAGGGCACCTTTATTGCAGGTTCAAGGCAGAATCCAATGCAGAGCCCAAAGTTACATGCACGGTTATCTAGGTCTACTTGATCTCTAGTGCGGCTGCTTGTTGGTGCAGCAGCAACAGCCGCCGCCGCCTCCTCGGCAGCCTTACCGAGCACAAGGATCTCCGGGATATTGCAATGGAGTAAATGGCTTTTTAGAATCGACTGCAAGGACCCCGGATGCTGTGATAACGAAGAAGCAATATTAGATTTTCAAGTTCGCAGTCGCAATAACCACAGCATGTGCGGTGAGACATAGGAGGATTATCCGTAAATTAAGCCCTACCAGCTACATGAATATCAACCTCATCTTGCCATCTCTTCCCCTCATCGCACATGGGGCAGGGGTCAGTGTGATGGAGTTGGGAGCCCTGCATATATATTTGGACAAGTTGCTCTCACCTTTGCCAGATCCTCCAAGGGTACCAGGTTATCTCATCCATCCATTCAGTGATGGCGAATAATTCCGGCCAGGTCTCCTCGTATCCCATCCGCGTCGGAGGATCACCTAGGTTTGCCGTAGCAAGCCCATACCGCCAGCACACCACCTTGTGACCGCGGCCCTGCACCACCCCCACGGCGTAGACGCTCTCGCGCTCTAGGCTCTGGGAGTGAGCTTCCCAGAACCTGGAGAATTCCCCCTGCGTCGTGCAGGTTGCGATCCCGCAGGCCGCCCACACCAAAAAAGAGTTGTCCAACGGGTAGCCGTGACAACTGACCCACTCCCGACACGCTGCCATGTTGTCCAGGGACTGCTGGTCCTCCTCACTGGCTACGTCGGCCCGGATCTTGTCCAAGCACTTCTGCCACAACTCCTGGTTCCGCGTGGTCGAGCAGCCTACGAAGAAGTAGGTTGGCGGTGGCTGCCAAGCCCCCTGCTTCGATCTTGGGTGAGGCGTTCCAGAGGCGGCCAGTCGTTTCTCGTGCAGCTCGGCGTGGGCGGTTAGCCAGCGCTCGCACATTGCACGATCCTGGTAGTCAATGTCGTCGGGCTGTGAATCAATGAGCGGCGTTCTTCATGGTGGGCTGTCGGGGCCAGACTGACCACGATGTATGTCTCTAAGCTGCGTCTTCGTAACACATCTGGCAGCGCTTGCTCTGAGTCGGGGTCCCAATACTCATTTCGTGCTTCTAGTCTCGCTACACCATCGATAGCCAAGACGATAGACCGGCAGTCTGGAAGACCGTGTCTAAGTATGAAGGAGTCGCAAGCCGCCTTGTTCCTAGCACGCGCAACTTTCACTTCTTGCCTTCTTGTGATTGCCGACCGCCAAAGCCTCAACCCCAGATAGCCATAATCGCTGCTCCGAATATACCCAGACCTGCCGATGCTTGCCTCCGAGTTTGAAAGTGCCGCATGAACTTATTGTAGAAGATCATTCTACCTTTTTTGAGTAGATGGAAGGAAATCGAACGATAATGCTCTGACTTTGAGAAAATTGACAGGTACAAACATTGTTCACAAAGAATGTGTGATTGATTTAATCAAAATGGCTGCCTGTGGCATTCTGGGCCCTTTAGTAGAGTCCGCGTAAGCTGCAGCGACCCCCAAGGCAGACGTCAAACTTGCTTGTGCAGCCAAGGCCTCGCTTGGGGCCCATGAGAGATACACTTGATGATCAAGAATTATTCCTATATACTGAGACTACCTTATCTCGTTGTGCTACTATTACGTCTCTCCCTGGTGAGGCTTTCGGCCGTAAACGACGTAGCTGAGGAATTGCGTAAGCAAGTGGTTCATCGGACATTTGTCGTTACCCTTCTCTGGAGTGATGAGATTTGCTTACATCGGGTAGTAATAGTGTATGCGGGTATCGCAAACATCAATACTTGCCAGGCGCAGGAGTTCTTCAACCTCGTCTGCTTCCAATCCGTAATTCCTCAGCATCTTCCAGCACATTCCCCGGAGAGCCCGGTGCGTGTTCGTCATCAGCCACCGCCCGAGTTCCTTCCATCGTGGCTCCACAGGCCATGGATTACCTGCAAGCATGAGCAGACTCGAAACAGCCACCGAGGACATCTTGTAGGAAAATGGCTGGGCTTACCAGGACCGGGCCCGACTTCTTCGACGACATCCACAAACCCAGCGTCCAGCAGCCACTGCTTATAGTTAAGCGGTTTGTTCAGGTCGCGGCCAATGGCCAACCCTGCCTTGATCATTATCCGGTTCAGCCTCTGCAGCTGTGTACCGTCCAAGGTATTGTCGTCGCACAGCGTCTGGAAGACGGGGTCCATGAGCTCGATCCACCCCCCTGGCCTCGTGTTGTCAAACGACTTTCGGATTATCGTACGATGGTCGTCGAAGCAGCTGACTGCGAGACGCAAATGTATGTAGTCGAATGGCTGCGGGAAAATCCAGTCGGAGTGCTCCGAATCTTCCTTGAAGAATTGCACGTTCGGCACGACGTCAGCTAAGTATACTTTGGTCAGCTTCAGTGACACTTGACACCCTCTATAGGTAAAATCAACGCAATTCCGTATGAGACGGTAGGTGCATATCATTTTCTGCGGTCAAATGGTCGAACTGCCCGCTTGAGATGTGGATGCATTTTGATACTCACTGGGCTGGATCATGCTGAGATCAGTGCCTATCACCGTCGCTTGAGGGTGTTCTTGAGCAAACTTAATCGCCCATATCCCCGTCCCCGTAGCGATGTCAAGCACATACTCCGGGCGCCCAATGGGAGCACGGTAGAGTGCACCGCCCAGGTATATTGTGAAGGCCTTGTGCTGGAGGTCCAAGCGGTCCTGCTCAGCCTGCTCGCGAGATGCCCGTCAGCGGCGAAACGGGCCAGGTTGTACGCTGCGTATGGCCGGTTGCACATACCGGATCGTTAGGCAAAAAGTACCTCCCTGTCTCGTGGTCGACGTATGTCCGTCCGTTCTCCTCGTCCAGCACAGCCCCCGGTTCTGCGATTGAGCTCCCTGTCGGTTCCCGAATGAGCTCCTCCGGCACGGGCCGGGACGACGCATAAAGCACATAGCCATTGTAGTCCAGGGCCGGGACCTGAACTTCTTGATTCAGCACACCCTGTGGGGGCGGGAAAGTTGCGTCTGCCCCAGGGAGACCATGGCCTGGCTGCGTCGTTTGCACATTGATACCGGCGTATTGTGCGGGGTCTCCTGCCGGGTTGTAGACGGCCCGCTGATTAGTTGCTGTCGCATCAGGTCTGATCTGGTATGCGTCTTGCGAATACTCTTGCTCTTCTCTGCTCGCCTTGTGCAACTGGTTAGAATCATGGCTATTCATGGCTGCTATTAGGTTCACACGCCTAATACTTGTAGTATAGAGCACTCAAGATATCAACCCGAAACAGAATTTAGGCATGCCGTGGACCTACCCCGTGACCAACTGCTGTACCCCCACGGTGGCGTTTCCTAGTCTGATCCTTCTACTCCAAGCCAAGCATATTCCAGGCACCTGCATACCAAGATACTTACTCCATTGACTGGTATCGAGTGATTGCGCCTTAATGTAACAAACGACAAGCGGACACCAAATACGGAAAGTTCTTCTGTCAGAATGATGTCAGTGAATATAGTATTACACTCATTATCTCAAACAAGCCTCATGGACGGAGTCAACACCGGGTCATTAGACGCAAAAGGTAATTGGTAATGGCGCGTTCGCTGCAAATTCTGCATATTGTCCCCTTTGACGCATTCAACGGAGGTGACTGGATAATTAAATGTGTTTCTGTGTTCATTCAGGCCTTCTTGTAGTGTCTCAGATCCAGGGTGTGTAAATTATAAAAAAACGGCAAGGGAGGTTGAGGTTGAATGAAATCATGAAGAATTCGCATCACCAGCTCAATGAAAGCATGCTCACTGCTTGGGGTTTGAAGTGCGGAAGCAGAACCGATAATATAACTATAGAGCATGTCCTCCGATGCTTCGGTCTGCACTGTTGCCGTCACATAGACGTTGCCGTCACATAGACACCGCGGAGCTTTCAAGCCTATTGAGTTCCGCACAGTAATTGCCACCAATTTCACCATGCTTGAAGGCTCTGCTCTGACTTTTCGGGTCCTGAGACATGGTGAGACGGCATAAATTACTACACTAGCTTCAAAAGCTCACTCTCTGAGATGCAGCCATTAGGATCTAGGTCATCACCATTTGGTTACAAGTCAAATCCAAGGACAATCAGTGGGCAAGAACCTTGACAACGACCTAACTGCCAGTGCACCCCAAGTCAGACCTCCTTTGGCCTACATCAGAGGCACACAGACGGCACCGCAAAATGCACACCTGTTGAATTCCATTTGTACTTCCTCGTGGGGGTATAAATGCCTATGATAACTGACACGCAAGCTGATCTCCTCCCACTCATCAAACCAGTAGGCATGGAAGAGGAGGAGGGCCACTGGAGTTGCCACAAAAAGCAAAATAAATGGATACCAAGAATAAATGACCCAAACAAATTCGAACTAGATTGGGGTCCACATGTACGCGAAGACCATGGCCTAGTAGCCATCAGGGGGGGTATCGTAACATGCTTTGCAACCGTGACCCATGTACGCCTGGCCCCCGTCTACCCCGAGTATATTACTCCCCAGCACTTAGCACTGTCGTCCATCACATCTCACGTCCACCAGCCCAACCCCCACCAGTCCGTTATCAAGCTCCTCATACTAACATTATTTGGGGGCATTACCGTGATTCCTCCCCTCCCCTCCCCTCCTCTTTGTGTCGTGCGTCGCAAATCGAGTCCTTGCGCCGTGCTGCGTGTTTCTTCTTGGTGTGTTTTTTTCCCCTCCTCTCGTAAACTCAAAAACGCCGCTCCGGGCGGACAGATGGCCATTCCCTCCTTTTTGCCTCGGGACATGGGATCATCGCCGATGTGGTGCAAATGCATTTGGGTGGGGCGTACTAATAAACGTTGCCTGGTTTCGTCCAAAGAACGTATGTTTTCTTGTGCCTGCCCTTGTCCGCGTTGGCGTGTAGCTGCGTGTGTGTTCCCAAACACGACACGGCTTTCCGGCCTCCTCCGCGTACGTATACCGCTTTCCTCCCCCCCGCGTGGTTCGAACCACGCCTGTCAACCACCGGCGTGATTCGGGTTATGGTACGTCATCATCATCGACCACTGGCCGCCCTGAGCGCCCGGCACCGACACCGCGCCATGAGGCCCCGCGCCACCTGCGGCTCCGCCGCCGCCGCCACCGCCCGGGTCGCCCGACCCCCGCTGCTCGCTGCTGCCCAGCGTCAGCAGCGCGTTGGCGTTGTAGCGGTCTTGCGAGGACGAGGGCGGCACCCCCATGGCGATGGCGCTGGTCCACTCGTGCCAGGGGTTCGCGCCGTTGGGGACCTGCGGCACCGCGCCCGGACCGCCGTTCATCCACGCCGCCGGGGCTTGTTGCTGCTGCTGGTGCTGGTGCGTCTGGGCCGCTGCTGTCTGCTGTGGGTTGTTGTAGGCGACCATTGGGTTGTGGGTCCCCTGCGGTGAGTTCCCGGGCGGAGTGTGGTTCATCTGGGCTGCTGCTGCTGCTGATGCTGCCGCGGACGTGGTGTAGAGGTATTGGTGGTGTGCCGATTCCTCGGTGACTGCTGGTATGTAGGACGACTGCATGGAGCTCGACGCCGATGTGGGTGTGGAGAGGGCCGACTGTGTGAGATCTGCGTATCCCATCTGCGGATAGGCCGTGGTCGGTGTGGTCATCGAGGGGTTGTAGTAGGAGGCGTTCGCCATGCCTGGCGCACGGTGGATTGATAACTGCTCCGTTCCGTTCACCATTGAACTCGGCGTCGTGCTGTTGGATCGTAGTGATGGTCGCCTGTGAGAAGCCGAGCCAAACCCCTCCTGCTTGACCGCCACGGGGAGGTTGCGCTGAGGATGCGAGGCAAATTGCGAGGTCGTCGTGTTGTTGCTGTTGCTGTTGCTGTTACGTCGTGACCCCAGGTCATTTTCAATCGAGGCAACTGTGCGGTCAATCACAGCACTGATCTGCGGCATTAATCGAGAATCGGGTCCTAAGATTTATAGTGAGCAAGAGAGTATAGAATTTAATAGGTCGCCAATGACACTTACCGATCCCAAGATATTTCGACACCTCCATTATTACTGATAATCCCATATTTATGTCAGCCCTCAAGCTGGTCAGTTCGGTCACCGTCATGTCAAATCGCCTCTCCCAGTGAGCAGCGAGAATCGTGAAGACCGCGGCCACGTAGACAGCCAGCTGGTACCAAGTCGTGTCGAGGGACTTGAGCCTTGACAGCTCGCTCGCGATCCTCAGCATGCCCCTCGCCGAGTCCTCGGACACCTTGCTGTTCTCAGCGACGAAGTTCGGGTCGGTGCTGGTGCATCGGGAGGGATGCCGCAGACAAAACAGGAACTCGTGGTTCGACCCCGCCAGATGCGACGCGAGCATCTGGTTCTGCGGCTTGCACTTGTCCACCTGCAGGTCCTCGGGGAGCTCCCGCTCGTAGTTCCGGAACTGGTGCTCCAGCCTCCGCACAGACGCCATGTACTTGTTCGGGTCCTGGCGCACCGAGTACACGTTGTTCCACAGCTCCATGAACAGGAACGACAGCTTGAAGCCCGCGTGGCCCACGAGCCAGTAGCACTCGCCAATCCGCTCTGGTTCCGTGATGCCCGTTTCGTCTATGCATTCGTCGGGGATGCAGATTGGCAGCTCCGTGTCGAAATCGTCGGCCCGGATGGGCATGGGCTTGCCGATTCGGCCGTATAATATGACGACTATCATGAATATGCTCCACCACAGACGTTTCCGCATCTCGTTCTCGAGGGTGGTCGGTTCGTCCTTGTCAAGAAATGCGCGGTGCAGGTTCAGATCCATGGCTCTCGTCCACGCCAAAGTGGCCATCAGATAGACAGGCCCTGGTTTCGCAAAGCCGCGGCAGTGGTTTAGCATCAGCACCAGCGCCTGGGTAGAAGGAATTGACATGTCGCATCCCAGGTCCCATGTCTTGTCGAGGCACCAATGGTAGTGCCTGTTTGACAATTCGTTCAGCTGGGCTTTTCTGTCCGGGTCCTCGCTGTCTCGCACGCTGAACTGGTAGTACATGATGGCGAAGACCATGTGCACAATTGCCAGCTCTGCTGTCGAAGGCTTATACGTCTGATCGTCATATATTCGCGAAAGCTACGGCAGCCAACATATTAGATGGAAACTTTTTGCATAGCCACAACGAATGGAGAAACATTACCAATCTGAGATATGTCGGCTTGTGAAGGACGGGCATGAAAGGGCCTAGCATGACAAAGAACCACTCGGAGTAGCTGAAGGCCTCGTCTCTGGCGGGTAAGTGCGCCTCGAGGGGTGGGTTGACTTTGGATACAGAGTTGATAAAAGATTGCAGCGATTTGTTATAGAGCGGCGTGCTGTTTGGTACGCCCGGCGGCGGGCCGTCCACGTCTGGGGCGCTGAACGAAGTGATGTCTATCGTCGTGCCTAGTATAGATAGCTGCGTGCCATTGATACTACTCAGAGGTACATTGTCCGCCGCGACACCGAGACGGGCATTGGTGGTCCTCGGATCCGCGTCTTGGAGGGAAGATGCCTGCAGCGCGCTAGAGTAGCTGTTCAATGACCTTTCAGATGTTCGGTTGGAGCCGTCCTTGACCCATAGGGAGAAGAACTGTGTCCATTGGTCCTTGCTGGGGTCGTTGTCGGCGTCAAAGGGCGTGTTTAATCCGTAAGGTGGAGTCCATTGCCACGGCCTGATCTGGACTCCCTTGTCTTCGAGCAGCCTCTCCATGTCGCGCAGCCGGGCCATCATGTCCTTTTTCTCGCGTTCAAGCTGTTGTAAATAGCCGCGGCGTTCTGTACGCCCGGTGACGCGATCGGTGACATAGCATTCGAGGTTCTGCTGGGCGCAGGGGGAGCATCCTTCGGGTAGACCATCGCAACGGATCTTTCGCACCTAAATCTCAAGCCACCACGAACAAAGTCAGCATGAACCAACGGGGTGGAGGTTGTGTATGAATGAGTTTAAGACCATGTGCTTGCTTCCGAGACCGCAAATTCACTATTTGCTCCACGTGTGTGCTCGCTTGCTCAATTATGACAGCGGTCAAGTCGTTGTCTGACAGGAGAACCCGCTTCCGATGGCACAGCATGCACGATTATGGTCGCCTCACGTTTCCATCATGCAAGACAAGAATCTGACTCTAGAACAGCCGTTTCGAGCCCTCTAGCAAGGATCTTACGTGGCTTGGATTGGAATAAGAAGAGGGGGCAATAACGGCAACACCGACGCACCTTGCAGCGATCGCACGCCTGGCCAGTCCGGGTGTATGATTGCAGCTTGTCCTTGACCACCTGCGAGAAATCCTCGGGCCCCCTCTCGAGACGGGGCAGCTTGACCTTGGACGCACCCGGTAAGCTGTCCTGAGGAGGCTCGGCCAGGTCACCAGGCCGCTTCGAAAGGCGTCCTTGAGGCATGATACAACCACGGGCGGCAGCCGACCGGTCAACAGCAGGTGTGATTCAGATGCAGTGAGCCTCCCCGTCCGGCCCGTCCAGGCTTTCCAGCAAGGTTCTTTCTGACTGCGTGATCTGCCCGGGTCTGCTGGTCGATGGGTCGGTCCCACTTGGCAAGCAATGGTGTTGGTTTTTAATGCACAGCAAAGAACGTGGCGTCCACCGAAAAACCGGATTGTGCTCTGCGGCCGAAAACAAGCGGAGCGCGATCGAGTTCCGTTGGCTCGATGGGTGGTCGCGGCTCCTAAGCGGCGGGGGGCGTATAAGAATCTCACCACCTCTCGTGGGAATTTTCTGTGCACTGCTGCACCACCACCACACTGCAGACCTTCGTCGCCGAGCCCTGGATCGAAGATGGATCTCCGCCCCTCCCCGGACCAGATCAGCCCAGTCTATGGCCAGAGCCTCGGGGCAGGCCCCGTGCCTGCTGATTGGCCTCTCGCGGCCGTCCCGGGGTGAGACAAGGAATGTGATATGGAAAGGGATGAACCGGCTATGTGCTTGTCCGGTAGGTGCTGCTGTGTCGGTCGCACAAGCCGGGATGGTCGTCGGTTCGGTTCGTAGTGGGCGTTTAGGGCGGGCGTGAATTGGGTTTTTGGACCACCAAAAAGGCTAGGAATTATCGGGGGGAGAGGACAGACAGACACAGCTGAGCTGGCTCCGAGGTGACCAGTGGCTGCGGAGCGGAGCGCAATTAGCACTGCGGTCCAAGGGGATTAAACCTTGAGACCTTGGGACGCTGGGAGGGAGCTAAGAGCTGAGCCGGGAGCGAGGGAGCAGCCGCCCGGGAAGAACGCGTGCCAGATAGTGCAGGTGGTTATGTAGACTATCGAGTCTCGCCGCAGTACCAGGCCCCCGGAAAAACCGGCGAGAAGACCAAGAGCGCTTGGTCACAGGTTGGACCTCAGCACTCTCGACGGGTGGGCACTGGGCGTGTGTAATCCGTTTGTATATGCGTGCACGCCCTCTGGAGTTTCCAGTTCCCCCTCCTCCCGACGCATGCCAGCAGGGGCACACAAACTCTCTGCTCACACACACACACACACACACAAACGCAAACGCAAACACACTCACGCACAGTACAGTACGCACGAGGTGTACTAAGCGTAAGTGTGGATGGATGGGTTGGGCACTTGTGTCCTGGCGTACCGTACAGGACCCTGTATCCTATGGCCGGCATGCCCAAAAAATTGGAGCGTCTGCACTGCCCACGGTGCCTGCCGTTGACAGCCGTTGCCAAACAGAAGGGGGAGACGCGAGCGTGCGTTATCGCCACCGGCCTGTGGGTGCCGTAGCGCCCAAGGTTCCACAGTGTGGCCCCCAAGGTCCCCTCTGGCTTTGGGCTTTTGGCCCGTTATAGCGTGCCTTGCCTGGCTGTGCTCTGAAATCGTACCCAAACCGCTGGGAAAGTGGGCTTCGCTCGACGTCGCCGGAAATTGCAGCTCTCAGGGATGCCGAAACTTGTTGGTCACCTGTGGAATGTCCCAGCTGTCTTGCCTGTGCTCTGCGTATGTCGAAGAGGCCGAGGGAATGGTAGTCGGAGCGAGCAGTCAGTCATAGATGGCTAGTGAATAGAAGAAGGAAATATATATCTACATCACTTTCCCGAGGCAAGTTTCCTGAGGCTTATCCCCAGCGCCTTGGGACGAAGATCCCGAGGGCCAGCCCCGAAAACACTGGCATGTCCAGAGTCAGCAAAGTCACGGATCGGCCCCAATGTGGATCGGGTGCAGAGTCTGTGTGACTTCAGTACGCCGTAGCTCCTGCACTACACAGGTATGGGATATTATAGCCAGGGGACACACTCGCACACGCACACTCATACACTCACACTCACACACACACCTAGAATGTGACCCCCCACTGCTGTGCTGTGTGTGGGTGTCTGTGCCAGTTGGCTGTTGTGTGACAGGATCGGCTCGCCATGCCGCAGACAGGCCAGACGGGACGCGACGCTCTCTGCACAATGCACTTGCACTCTGTGCTCCTGTGTATAGACTACTTGAAGTACATAGTAGATCGCGTCCCAACGGTCGAAGCCATCCCGAGATCTGAGCCCCCTCGTGCGTGCCCTAGGCGTCAAATCTGACAGATGACGGAATGCCCCTGACTGACGGAATGCCCCTGACAGACGGACAGACTAACCGGCCGGCCAGACAGGTTTTGCTTTGCAGACAGGCAGGCAGGCAGGCAGGCAGACAGGCAGGTAGGTAGCTAGTACATCGTGTGCCTGTATGGAGTAACCTTGCAGGTGGAGCAGAAGTTGCTTAGCTCCTTGACAGGCGGTCAAGGGTCTAGACCGAGTGACGATGCAGCGACGACGGTCGTCAAAGGCAAATCCTTGCCAATCCCGTCTGTGTGTGAAATGAGGGAAGTCCCGAACGGGAGGTGCGGTGCGTGACAACCCTGAGGAGAAAGTACATAGTCTGTAGGTGTGTTACGAAAACACATCTCCACGATACACCTTGTAGTGGCGCTTTGAGGGAGGCAGAGGCGCTTGAACAAAGATGCGTTCATGCAAGGTTTGGTCTCCCGGCTCCCTTGGAGATCGAGCCAGTCTCGCAAAAACCCGTCCAGATGCGATCAGATGCACTGGATCGGATCTTCGGGCCAGTTTTTAAGGCTGAGACAGGCGGGAGGAGACAGGGGGCCGACAACTAGGGCATACCAGGACAGCTTCCGAGGTCATGTCGAGGAGACGCCAACTATAGCCTGGCCTAGCTAGGTAATACCGCGCTGGTGGTGCCGCCCACCCTCTCGCGCCACCCCATCTTCTCCTCCAGGGACTCCCCATGATCCGGATACTGACCAACTACCATGGTACAATGCTTGTTTCTTGTGGGGAGTCCAGGAGGTCCCATCGAATTTTGGAAGCTTGGAAGCTGTTCGCGTCGCCTCAGCTCCCGGCACCGATACCACCTCGGGGACAGGCATTGCTGGTCCTCGAAGAGCCCGCCGGCCAGGCCGACGGCGCCGGTCGTGTCTGTGTGCCCCTTTGACAGCTGTCAGCAGCAGCAGTGACCCGAGACGAGATCTCAAGATAAGGACGATATCAAATTCCGCAATCAACTTCCGTGTTCCGCATCCCCCGTCGCGCATCCTCTCTGTGTTACGCAACCATGACTGACAAAATATCCCCACTAGATCGAGATGAGCTTGGAAATATTTATTGATTGTCCCATGCAGGGCACAAGGCATCTTAGTGGGGCCGACGATATCGAATGGGGCAATAACAAGAACCCGTATTGACCACGGTTAGATTCCGTCATCGTGTACAATGCTCATCCGACTCGACAGTGCCAGATGGCCCTGGCAGTCCTGGAAGCCCACTCTCACACACACTGGCATAGCAAAGACCAAGGACGATAAAGTGGAATTATGCTGCCCGCCCCAGGCCGTTGGAGTCTACCTTGCCCCTCCGGGCTCGTACTATTCGCTCAGCTGCCCCACGCGGTATCGCGGATCAAGATTGGAAAATACGGGGCCTGTCCTTGGTTTTTGCCAGGCACGGTGATGCTTCGGTGTAAGCTCGACACCATCGCCATAGCCCACACCTTACGCAATGATCACATCTTGGCTTGCGGATTGGGATGCGACGTCGCATGCCGGGCTCTCGGATGACCCCGATCTGGCGTCGGCCGAAGGTTTGCGAGTCAAGACGGTCCATTCAGCCCTGGATGGGAATCAGGACAATCCACTGGCAGTTCTCCATTGTTATGCGATGGCTGCATCAAGGAAGATCTGATCAATTTCAGCCCGGCCAGGTAATGTTCCGCGGCTGCATGAGGCTGCAAATCATTAGGTATGGCGCTTCCAAGTTGTGGCTCGCTCCGCTGTGCCCTTTACACAGCGCCAAACGCGCCGTCTCCCCTTAATCGTCACGCCGAGGCATTCGCTTCTTGGCCCCAGTTCGGTTCAAGTGGCGCCTGCAGCTGGCCCGCGAAAGGGACAATTGTCCGGCGAGCAAGCGAGATTCCGAGGTTTCAAGCTTCCAAGGTTCCAACGTGTCAGAGGCATGCTGTCGCCAATCATCTTCTGCCGGGCGAGCGTGTGCTCGGTAGGCATGGTGTCCTAATGCGCACAATCAGTGGTAGTAGCGCGCTGTTGCAGCGCTGCAGCGCACCGGCCTTGCTTGGAGACCGTGCTGGCTCGGGCCTAACCGGGCCGGTCCTACAGTCAGGAGGCAGTTTGGCCTTGGTTGTCCCAGAGACAAGAGACTCCAGGGTCATGGTGTCGATCTGTCTGCCTGTCCACTTGGTCCCGCTCCCATGCCTCGGAGATTTTTCCTCGGCTTGTCAGTGGATGGATGACACCGTATGATCTAAAGACCACGTAGTATGGCATTGTGCCGCGCGCTAGGTCGATATCATGCCCATACACAATATCACAGCACCAGAAAGGCTGGTATATGACAAGGACCTGGCAGAATGAAGATCTTCCCCGATGTCCCAGCCGGCCCACCGATGTACAGAGGCGACCGTCCCAACGTTACTTTTAGGCGCGGGTTGCTTCGTTACAGCGTGCCGGTCAGGCTCAATGCTGTTCCTCCCCCCTGGAGGGTACCTAGGTATTCACCCTTCTGAGAAGCGCCAAGGAAATGGAGAAATCCAACGCTGATGGGTCTCCAAAAGCAGAGCGGCAATCGAAAGCAAATAGCGGGTTCCAGAATTATCAGTAGGAATTCCCAACAGATCGAGGCTTCAACGCAATGCTCACATCGCGGATCTTGTTGCCCGGGCAGAAGACGGGGCTCCAAAACAAGGTTTGTGTAGGGATATGCCGTTCGGACTCGTCCCCGAGTGTGGGTAAATAATTAGCATTTGCACTCGGCGATGGACGGGGGTTTTCGCCAGTCGACCGGAATCATAGGCTGAAACAGGCGTACAGGAGACCGGCCTACGCCCCGGCGGCACGACATCGCCCTCTGATCCCTCTGATCCCCATCTCCGCTTGCCCTAATTCTTCCCCAAGTATCCGTCTTTTTTGTCAATAGTAGCCCGGCACTACGCTTCAAGTAAAATAGCGCAGTCGCGCTAATAACAGTGCGGCACTTACTGCCGAGTCAAGCGCCTCTGCCTCCCTCAAAGCGCCTGTCAGGAAGTCAGGTACCCCTATCTGGGCATATCCCAGGCCAAGGGACCGTACAGGGGCTGCGGATCTTAGCAAGTTTCAGCACGCGGGTTGGCAGGCCAAGGAAGGTGGTCTGCAGCTTCCGGGTGAGGACGACGGTGTGCAGCAAACCAGCCGAGGTGCTTGATACTGTAATAAAGGTAACCAGTTTTCACGTCCCATCGTTGTCCAGTTGAGGATGCCTCGACCTAAGCACAGCTTGATTTGACCTTATAAGGCACCCGGCAGTGTATGAACGTCCCTCATTTGGACGCGGACTCCCAGAGGTCCTCGATCCCAATACATTGACTCTGGTAGGGCCATCGACAACCGCAGGGGAAATTTCCAAAAACAAGGCAAGCTGGGTCACTCTGCGCGAAGCCTGCCCTCAGCCCCTGTGGGCCGCCCTTGAGGGCAGATGCCTGCCTGACAGGCTCGTACTACGGTACATTGGGGATGCCACCACACAGTAGACTACGGAATACTTGGGTGTCTTGTGATCGCTCGCACTCGCTTAGGGATCCTCCTTCACACTATAGAAAAACATCTAGAAGCTGCTGCTGTTAGAGACCGTTCGAGATAGTCCTGGAATGGTCCAGATGATACTAAGTAGGTCATGAGCCTGATCGGGAGTGGTGGACGGTCTCGAACCACGTAGGAGTGGGGGGCAGCCTCCCTTGAACTAGGGACGATGGCTCGCAATTTGGACGCACAGCCTGCAGCTAATAACACTATGTCGAAGACCGGGTTGCCGCTTTGAGCATCTTGTCTCGACCGTAATAAGCAGTGACAAGACCAGTCAACCGGGCCAGCGCAGAAGCAAAGGAAGGGAAGCCTGCCGCGGCCATGTCTTAGGAACGCCGTCCGCGGGCAACGTCAAGCCACTGCCTATTGGGCCATGTGAGCCACAACATCCCGAGCTGAAGTGACTAGATCTATATTATTGCTCGGCGAGATCCATGGCTTCTCCCGTCGTACATTCAGTTCTGTAATGCAGGCCATCGGCCATGTGGCTACACGTTACAAGACCAAAGCCGATCAAGGCAAGGGACCCTCTCTTCCCCTCTCTCTCGCTCTCTATATCGTTCCATGACTTCTCCCAGGCCACGTAGTAGGTACCTCTACCGCTGAAAAATACCTCTGAGTCTTGTCGTAGTGCTAAAACAGCGAGTAATGGCGAGCACCCGGTGGGGGAGGATAAACATTGAAACGCTCGGGACAGAGGCATCCCAGTTCCATCAGAGGAAAAGCAACACGTGCACCACCAACGGGCCAAGGAGCGACCTTCCTCCCTGGCATCAATGGCTGCAGCTGTGTCCTAGGCCAGATTCCTCCAGGGGAAGGATTATATGAGGGCATTCCTTGTGAGGAAATTCCACACAAATTTTGGACTTGATGCGCGACTGGGTGGGCGCTGAATGAAGTGAGACTCGACGATTGTACGATTCCCTGAATGGGTACAGGAAAAGAGAAAAAGGAAAGAAAAGCCACATTGAATTGTTGAGATACAAGACAGTGCCTAAAGAGTTGCCCCTTTTCCCCCTTCCAGTAAGACGACGTGAGAGTCGTTGGCTGTACTTTTAATCCATGAAAGTTGCCACACTGCCGGCTAGATTACTCGGCATGCTAAATTACCTAGGTATCTCAAGCCGCATGCAGGAAAACCCGGGCCAATTTCCATCAGGGGGGAGTGACGCAACTTGGTTCTCCTCTCGTGTGCATGGTCGTGGGCATGGCGAACATGGCCAGCCTATGCCACACATTGTCGACGAGATACCCGCCAGCATGAGAATGTGACAAGAGTTGCGACAAAAATTATCACTCCCCAATATGGATTGCTTGCAGCCCGTCTCTGGTGGAGAATTTTCCAATTCGAGATGTGGTGTCGAACCACTGGCGGACTCGTACCATCCAGACGGTGAACCTTTCGAGGCCTAATACATACCTTCCAACCGACCTCCTTCAGCGTTTCAGGCATCTCCCCCGGATATCCACCGCGCCCACACAAACACACACTTTCACACACACTTTCACACACATACACACATACACACAAACACACAAACACATACACACACGTTCACGCACATTCACACACGCACGCACGCATGCAAGAAGAAAAAACTCACATCATATTCCACATGCGGAGAGGCGGGGGTAGCTTTTCGAAAGAAACCCCCCATTGACTCGCTCCTCCGTGCGGCCTGTCCGCCGGTTTCCATGATTGAGTCAAACCTTGACCCTAAGCCACGTCAAATTTGGGTTCCCCGGGGCTCGCTCGTGCCCTCCACACGAGTCTAGACCGCGGGTGCCAAGTTTTCACGTCTCACAGGCACGGTAATTTGTAATGGCAGGTGCGTGTGGGATTACCAACTCGGCAATAGTGCGCTCCTCTGGGCCCCCAAGGTGTAAGCTGCTGCTTCGTGCGAACTGGCGACTCGGTCCACGTACTAGCGCAACTAGATCCCATTCCACGTCGAAGCCAGTCACGAGCCAGTGTTGCTTAGTCGCTGAAACTATTGAAGTCCGAGTCGGTCTGATTCCTGATTCGTCTCTCGCAACAAGCCAGGATACTGTGCCCTGAGCTGCTACGCTTCTAGTTGCGAGGACGCGACTCCGTGCAGGACGAAGTACCGTTGGCATGAATCCCCCCTCCCCCATTAAACCGAAGTTCTCCCCGTGTCTGGTTGTACATCGAATGTACTCGCCCGCCTAGCTCTGAACGCCCAACGTTTTTCAGGCCGGCCCACAGTTCGGGCAGGAAGTAACGAGCCACGCTCGACAACGCCGCATCGAGTCACCTATGCATACGCCAGTGGCAAAGACGTGGCTCGACAGTCGAAGCACCTGACACAAGATCGTCAGCGCGCAGCACAACCCTATGAAGGAGCTAGATCTCGGCCGAAAACTTCCTAAAGGGGCACTGGTGGCGCTGGCGTCCGGTCCAACGTTGGGCTTCTGGCACCGGTGTTTGCTACGGACGAAGAACGAGGAAAAATGAAGGAAGAAATTCAGTACTGATACAACCCGGATGATTGTTTTAGCCACGGGATGCAAGTTGTCGCTCAAATAGTCGCTTGTCTCGTCTGTGTTATGTCCCGTCGGGACTTCGGGAAACAACCATCTCCGTCATATCCGCCACCACTGCCGTCTGCATCTCCGATGCTGTGTGCAACATACCCAAATCATGTATCAATCTGCCACATGGTTTTTCCTGCAGCGGGACACGAGTGTCCAATACCGATAATTCCCAACATCCGATACTACGTAGATCTGTGTTTGAACAATTCCTCGGCCAGGAACGCACACTGGATTTTCCTGTCACAATTTGCCCACATGCGATGCACTCGCGAAGCCCAGCACACAACGCTTGGCCCAGAGCGAGATTCCGACGATGGATGGACCTCAACTCGGAAAAGATGTACATGCCAATACTCGCGGTGCCGGATTCGCCTCCGGCATTCTCACCACAGGACGTCAAAACCGGCCGGCTCCGGCTTTGGCTGTGGGATATGGGCCCTCTGCCATGGATCGATGCGGCTCCGACCCCTTCAATCAGGTCCAAGCAAAACCTGCAAGGTCTCAGGCTCCAGTCGCTGAGCTCCCGTATGCGGGCGCACAGAGGTTGCAGGTGGCGATTCTGGCATCCCGTTGTACGTGACGGTGACGTTGGATTAGCGTACCACGTGATGTGCATAGAACTCTTGTCTCCCCTTTTGTGGCCCTTTCGTATGGTACCAAGGGAAAATGTATGGATCTTTTTCTGCTCTTTCATAGCCCAATCGGAAGGGCACGATTGCAAATTTGTCACTGCGGCATTGACAGGCTCTACGGCGAGAATGCTACAGATCACATTCTTGCTCACCGCGTGGGCCCCAAATGGGACGAAAGCTCGGACGATTATCCACCGTTTCGGTCCCTTGAGGACTTGCTGTGGCGCAGGCATTCGAATAGAACAGACTCTTCTAGTTGGTGCAATAATGTCAGTGGCTCCATGGATCTCCTCTGCGGGAAACCCCTTTCGGGCTTCCACAGGAGACAAGAGACATGTACTGTGTACAATCGCCATTCTTGCATGGCCCTGGTTAACATCAGGGTCCAAGTGGCTGCACTGTGTTGTGTCACTCAACCATCTCAGAGGGCGTAAATCGAGTGTTGTCACCATGTCACAACATGACCTAGTTTGATTCGATGGGGACAGACAACCCGTGGCTCAACGTGTAACGTCTAAACTGTGAGGGCAAATCGGATTGATGCGTTCCCGTGGCACAGCATCTGGCCAGGTTGGGAACACCTACAAGGATGAAGTGTGGCTCAGGTCCGGTCACCACTTGACCCGGTAATTAGGTAGAGTCGAGGTCTAGCAGATGCTATATTGCAGTACCGGAGTTAAAATGATATATGCATTTGCGCATGAGTGGCTACCGTAACCTATCATCGCTCTGTGTTAAACAGGCGCCATATATTTAGTCCTTTCTAGATGGTGTAGTAACCCCACTGACTTAGGTTTCGGGACATCAACTTAGTCTGAATGTAAAACTTATGAGAGAGCTAGACCTATCAAATTTCAAGCTATATGCAATGCTCATAGCCTTTGCTCAACCGCTGTATATTCTGCGCTAGAATTATCACTCGATCTCTCGTCATGCTTGTATTACAAAACTCCAGATAACATAAAACAGCAAAACTCACAAAGAGCAGCGACAAACTTCAGAATTTCGATTCTTGCTTTTCTGGCCAACAGCAGAGAGGATGTGACATTCTTCAACGATATCAACAAAGCCAACGCTGCCTATAAAGTCTTTCCGTTGTGAAATTGATCGAGTGCCGTCACCCTATACATTCCTGCAAACTTTCGCATAGCTCTACTTGCGAATTGACAGTACGCACGCAACCTGCATGACCTTGAATCAAAGGCAGCGCCAAGTTCGCAATTGTGGGCGTTCTGTTGGGATCAACCGCGTAGATACAAAAGTGTGGGTCATCGTCTCATGTGTCTGATGTTGATGGCGACCTCAGAAGCGGGCCCGCACTTCGTTGGTTGGGAGTCTGTAGCATGTTGAGGGCGAGTGATTGGCTATCGTGCTCCTTATAGTGCTTCGTCGGCCAGCAAAAGGCTCTCGGAATATTTCTGTCTGGTTTGATACTGAGATCATGGAGATTTCACGGCCGTTAGCAGGGGAAGGTTCCTGCAATCTGCACTCGCCTGAATCGTTCGATTGTTACGTCAGTAGCTGCTGCCAGCCCTGCCGCACTATGCCTGGGAAATGAAGAGGGTTGCTTGCATGATGCCGTGGGGTTTCACTGCATTGCCGAGGGATCATTTGTTCAGGGCTTCCATGGTTCACTGCTATTCATGGCAGACTAGTCTTTTGTTTAACCAGAACCATGGAACTACCAGTAGTAGTTAAGTGTAACCATGATTTCCACAATGGTATCATGATGAGACGTCATGTCGCAATCATCCAACGAGACCTTGCTCTTCCAAGGGGAAATTCTTCAACTGCTGAATCAGGAAGTCATCTGTTGAAACCAAGTTGGCTCTCGCAGTAGTTTTAGCCAACAGGACATCAAGAATGTGCTAACGTGCCACAGAAGATCGTTTAATCTTTCCTCCCAAGACAATATTTTTCTTTTATCGTCTGGCGGTCAATAAGACCCTGTTACTTGCAATCAGTATTAATGCACATTTTCCTCCGTCCGGATGCTGGCACATTACGTGGGAAAATGTGTGTCGTTGGACAACCTTAGCAACGGACAACTTGCATCATGATTGCCTAGGACACAAAGACTCAGTGTCCGTCCGTCTTCACATCAGCATGAGGCACATCCTTCAAAGGGATGCCAGTCACAGACTGCATAATTGGGCTGTCATTGGTGATCGTCACATCCAGTGTTACTTGTCTTTGGCTTGCCATTCGTTGGATTATTGTTCCTCGAGACTTTGTTGAGCAGCAAATCGTATTTGATTTTCGCATCTCTTCTGTAGTGTAGACCAAAAGGCTTCTTGAGTAAGAATTTCAGACTGTTCTAAACAGGATTATTTTTCCGCCCGAGATTAATTCATAACCTAGGAGATGGATATGTAGGTAGGTATTTCTCTTGTTCAGTACGAGGTACGCATGACGCCCAGCCAAAACCTGGTGATTTAAACAGCAATAATTTATACGGACCACTCTGTTCAGGTTACATGTTCTTCTCTGTGTTCCAAATCAGAAGACGGGCCTGGGTCTCACTGTAGACAGGTTCGGGCATGTTGAGCTCAGCTGGCACCAGGTGGAGGCAGCCCCACACCAGCTGGCAGTTGCCTCAATCCCCCCTGGGAGGAAGCTCGAGGAGCTCCTGCAACTGCACTCCAAACCAACTTCGGAGCGCGCCCAGATCAACGCAGAGACTTGACGCTCCAGAACATCCCACGATATGTCGCTCCTCGAGACAGTCGCCCTCGAGCACGTACCGACCACGCACAGCGTCCACGTCGCCTTCTTCAAGGCCGTCGCCAACGCGGGGTACCTGCAGTCGCAGCTCCTCGCCCGCAACGCCGATTTCGAGTACGCCTTTATCGACGCGACAACCGTCGTCTCCAGGCTGCAGGTCCTCGCCGCCGCCTACAAGGCACTCTCCGTGCTCCTCGATGGAAAGCTGAAGTCGCCCAACGTCCATGCGGAGACCGTGCTTGCCCTCAGCGCCAGCAACAACGTGAGTATGATACAGTCGCTTCTACCAGTTTTGGACGCTGAAATTGTCGCCTGCCCAGATCTCAGAGGCCTACCGTCGCTATGGAATTTCGCCCGAAGTCAAGGACATCATAATTGTCAAGGTCCTTTGCCCCACCGACGACAGACCGCAACCACCGACCGCCGACGACGTCTGGAGACATCTTTGGGAGAGCGTGGAAGGCTCACCCGTGCCGTTTTCCGACGAGGAAATCGCCAAATCCACAGACTGGCCCAAGGTCTCGAAATACTACAAGCTCAACGGCGTGCCTTCTCTGAAGAATATCAAGGACGACAGGCAACGGCTGAGAGAAACGGAGATGCTCGTCCTGAGCTCCATGGCTTTGCGCGGAGTCTAGATCCCCCTTTCTTCCTACCCTGTTGGTTTTGAAAGGATAGACATCGACAGCGTCAGCGAGTGCTACTTGCCTGTCTAAAGCGGCACAAAGTCCATCCAGACCTGCCGAAACCTTCCAGCAATCGGTCTGCTTCCAAGCCTAGACCCAATGACGGCCTTTGGCGAGCCGAGCCTGGGTAGCATTGCATGGTCGCCACCTTACTGGGAGGAAACGAGCAGCAAAATCCCACACTGGGATCTTTGTGAAGAGCGCTCCGGTGTCTTCTTTGCGCCCACAATGAGCTGCGATACAGGCACCACCTTGAGTGGCAGACGTGAGGAGCGGCCGCTATGCGCCGCGCACCTTTTGAATGATCCCCCCACGCAAACACCACTCGGGCTCGAATACCCTCCCAACAAGTCTATGGTTGCCGGGATTTTGATGGGAAGAGTACGTCTGTTCACAGAGACGTGAACTTGGCTGAGGAAGCGCTTTAAGCACCTGTCCTGCGGGATGCTACTCAGAGAGTCACCAAGGTGGTCCAGGCGACCAGTCATGACTGAATGCGAATCCTAGTCCTTTCCTTCTGGGACAAGGGACTGAGAGGATGGGTGACGTTGGCTCCTGCTGATGTCGGCCGGTTGTTCTCAACTCAGCCCATGCGTGACACCGGAGTAAGGGACATTTAGCATTCGTCGCGTGACGAGGCAGTCTATGGTTGCGGCTGAGGGAGAACGGACGTCGTCCTATGGTACCACTTTACACATTTCATTTCGTCTCGTCCTCGCCCTGAGTGCGTAGTGTCTCACAAGATGTGAGGGAAATAGCTGGTGCTGTCAACGGTGGAGAGACTTTGATACCTGCTCGCGTGGCATCACGTCATGCCGTAAATGGCTCCAGATTCTACGGCCACGAATATAAGTCGGGGATGTGGACAATATGGTTTGTCGTCCCAATCTCTGAATACACATTGTGTATGTATGGCTTGCATGTTCAATCACCGCTGCTATGTCACACATATATATCATTGATCCTTGTTTTCATTTTGCGCCGCCACTGTGACAAAGCCGGTGCAGAGTTCTGCTGGAGGATGAATTGTTTTAGTGTACAATTATGACCGCTTTTGCATGCCCGTCTCGTTCTTTACCGCCACTCTCATTCCTCAGACATGTCAGACTCGTCCCCACCACGAATGCTTGCATCAGGCTGGTTGTTACGGCGGTGGTCCAGCGCGACGGTATAGAACTCGGGCTCCTCCTCATCTTTGGACCTGCGGAGGTACTTGCGGTACAGATACCCCACGTATCGGAGCTGGAAGGCCACGAACTTGCGCTTGGGCACGGCAAAGACCATGGACAGATCCTCGAGGCTGAATCCCTTGGTCTCCTCGACGAGCAGGAACACGAGCACAAACGCCACCAGGTTGAGGGCTGAGAAGAGCGCCAGTCCGCCCCAGCGGTGGAGTGCCGGGTCCAGTTCTGGATATACCAGGGTCAGCACGCCGGCGAAGAAAAGGTTCACTGCTATTGCGACGGAGCAGCCCTGTGTATTGCTTATTAGCTCTGCTTTCCCGGTTCCGTGTCGGGGTAATGTTGCTACACCGACGGTATAAGGCGGGCTGGGGTTACGTACGGCTTCTCGTTGTGCCAGCGGAAAACTCTCGGATGCCAGTGTAAATGGTATAGGTCCCAAGCTGGGAGAGTACACCGCAGCAAATACTATTGGCAGTAGACATCAGTATCAGTGACGCTGTTCCGCCAGTAGCCAGGACTGAGGAATACGCACAATATATAAACACTACTATCGGTACGATAGTAGTCTTGTTGATGAACAGCAATGCAGCCGCTGCGAGGCATAGACTCATAAGGGGCAGCGTGGTTAACATCAGTTTTCGTCTGCCCCATGTGTCGATGCGTCTTATGGCAAGGAGGCCAAAGACGAAGTTGACAACTCCTACTCATTGTCAGAAGAGACTCGACGAATGGTACGCCCGGGAGCAACTTACCAAAGCCGGTACTGAAACCCATGGCGCTCAGCCTGTTGCCGCTGGTGCCGACAAAGAAGGTATCTGATATCTGTCAGTGCCGCCCACATCTCTTGCCAAGGACTCACATACTCGAGTAGAAAGCGAAGACGTTGACTATTGCCCTTTTATTAGCGATTGTGGCCGAGTTCGTGCATAGATGGCATGTGCTTACTTCCACACAGCTGTTGGGCTAGTGCTACCACACATGTACTCAACACAGCATTCCTCAATTTCGTCTCTTTGAAGAGCAGAGCGTATTGTCGAGAGCAATAAACCACGGCCGTCCAAAACTGGTTTGCATATGTAAGTCCGGACTTCGCATGAGACATGCCGGCATTCTCGACCTCGGAGGCGGTGGCTCGGTACTCGTCCAGCTCGACTGACTTGTGGATGAGGTATAGGTCCCTCAGGGCTTGTAGCTGAAGGATGTCAGAGATGGCGTCCAATGCTTATCGTTGGAATTCTGCGATCTTGCCTTTGTCTGTCTTGCTTTGAGCAGAATGTCGTAAGCTCGTGACGGGTTGCGGTGCGGTGTATTTGGTTGCATGTAGTATCGTGGGCTTTCCATACACCACCCCAATGCGATGAGCAGAATCGCTGCAGGTACAAAAGGTGCCCCTAATATTTCTCGCAAGGCTTGAATTTGGTTGCTTGGTAAGTCGCTGTCATCTGTGGCATCGTTCCAGGCAGCGATGCCCAGATTGATCGCGGATCCGATTGCAATTCCAAATGCGACCCTTTGTAGTGCGAGCAGTTAGTTGATGTTTTAGGAAGTGAGTGTGACCTACTACTCCCACCTCTGTTTGGCCCCATTTTAGAACATGGGACATCGGGGTTAAGTACTGACCATAACTGCCACATGAGTGTGGAAGAGCCACGCCATTGGGTAAAGGCAATTTCACCAGCCAAGATAGGAGTACTGACGGCTTTTATTCCCATTCCTAAAGATTTCTGTGTGAGTAAAAACCTGCACTGAATCAGTCCAAGAGCTGGTGGGATGACTGACCGACGCCATTCACGATTCTCACACACAACAGCTGCCACCAGGAGTTTACATATGCAGAGCCAAGCGAGCTCGCCAGTATCATCAGCGCGGCAACCGTGATAGCTCCTCGACGACCAACCCAGAAATTGAGCAGAAGGGAGGAGGGCGCCCCGATGATGGCGGCAGCAAAGAATGGGCTCGAATTGGCTGCCCCGAGCTTCCACTCCCAGAGCCAGTCTTCCGGCGGATCACGACAGTCGGGCGAGAGACACTCGAACCACCGAGCATAAAGGCTCGCGCAGTTGATGGACGCCTGGACATGGCCTTGGAGAAAGGCCGCGCAGCCGACTGTCAAGACGACGGGGAAGATCTGGCGGAACTGTCCTCGGAGCTCGTCGTGTTCTGACACGAGTCCCTCCTTTTCGTCATCCTCCAAGGCCACAAGCAGGTTCGTCTGCGTGGCGAAATTTCTGGCGACTTGGTCGTATGTACGTATGTCTTTTGCGACGCGGGCTGCTCGGAGAACATCGTCGTATTCGACATCGGGGAGATGTCTTGAGAACTCTTTGACGTCGGTCTGAAGCTCCTTATCACTCAGGTGTACTGATCACTTATTCATCAATGAGGCGAACATATCGCGAGAGAGAAGCTGTCCAAACGCACCAAGAGGTCCCTCGATCAAGGCCCTGTCGTTCAGGTTGCGCTGTTCAATCTGGGCGCGGAACCTGTCGACGAGACTAACCGTCGATTTCTCTGTCATAGTGACGGTTCGAATGTATTCGTGCTACGCCGCAGAAGCCACTTTTCGAAAGGCGTGGGAGCAGGGTTTCATCAGATCAAGTTTGCGAACGCCTTAGCGTGAAAGTATGCAGCATTGGTGCTCTATAGGTGACGGATTAAGTGAGATGCTGATCAGCAACGAAACATCTCACCCTACCCATCATATACACGGAATTACATGGCAAACCAGGCAATCCTTCAGAGTGGTTCGCCGAGTGAGAGAGGGGCATTGCTCACGTCATGAGGCTTTGCCTTGGGCGTATTTGGGGGCGTTCTTGGTCTCGGTTAGCATCGAGAATTATTGCAGTCGGGATCGGCACCAGCTGAATACGCTGCTTCTCGTTTGGTGACACCGCAGGGATATCCGGCCAGGTACCACGCAATTAAAGGATGCATACGATTCTTGGCATCCCGCCCGGATATGGTGGACTACTTATTATCAGTAGCGCCGTGCAACCGGTTGGTAACTCTACGACTAATAGAAATACCTCATTCGCGACAGTGTCTCAATTGTAAGTGAATAATAGACGCATGAAGAGTCGCACTCGTCTGCTGCTCTTTGGCTACTTTACCGCCACCTGAAAGGATTCCGAGGTTTCATCGAGCACACATCACAAGACTTGGGCGTAAGCAGACTCCAGCCCCGACTTCCCCCCCCCCCCGCTGGGCACATATGTAGCTTCTTTCCCCGCGAGCCTAATGCGGCTCTAAGCGTATCATGTGGCATTTCCTGGAGAGCCTGCAGCTCTCTGGGGCCCCATGGGTCGGGGGCCCCATGAATGGTGTAAACCCCGCTTACAAGTACACAATATTGAGGCTGATGGAAGGAGTCATACAGGTTGAACGCCGAGTCTGGCCTCCCCACACCCCTCTTGCCGAAATCCCAGCTGCATGTCTCAGCAGCACGCGACTCTTAGAGCAGCCCTACCCACGGGGGCAGTGCCTGGAGAACAGATGAACCATAGCAACCTCGGCGCACAACCTAGTGGCCAAGGGTCCTCCTGATCGTCCTGTTCTTTCTCAACTGGCCCGCCCGATCAACGACGGCGGAAGGGGATTGTGTCCTGCCCCTTTCTAGCCACGTGGGAGCACCACGATTAGCGAAAGATCAGGCTGCCTGCTAGCCTGTACAACACGCTTCCTGCACTCGAGGGGCTTAGCCACGCGTCAGTGGTGGCAAAGCAGGGCGGAAGAAGGCAGCAGGCTATAGTCCGGAAAGCATGACGCAGTGCGCCCGCCCTTCTTCAATCTACCTATCAGTGATTCCCACCATCGTCTGGCGTGCTCAAGCTTTCACTGTTGTCCCGCGTTTCCTTCTTCCCGCAGCTTGTGTCTCCACGGCACGGCCCACGGCAACGGATCGACATAACACGAATGGCATTTTCCGGGAGGTTCTCCTATTGCACGCTTCTGATTCGAATCTTCGTTGCTAAGTCTTCATCCACGCGCGCGACGAAGAGGCTACTGCGGCACTTACCGGCCGTCCGAGACACTCCAGGCCGGCGAAACGGCTGCCAGGAGGTCCTTTTACTGATCCCTCGAGCCTATGAGCAACCATGGCAGATCCACTGACAGCTATTGGTTCTGCCTCAGCCATCGTACAGCTTATCGGCGGAGTCGCCTCTGGGCTGCGGACGCTGCGGAATGCTGTCGTGGCCATCAAGGATGCACCGAAGACCGTCAAGCGGCTGGAGGACAAGATCTGGAATCTGGAGCAATGCCTCAAATTTCTTGAGAAATACTTCCAACAAAGACCGTCCAAGATACCTTACCCTGGCTACGAGACAGATCTCAATGAACTCATTCAAGAAGTTGCTAGAAGCTGCACTGAGCCATTGACAATACTCAAGGACAAGCTACCCAGAAACTTGTCGAAGAAGAATGTGACCAAGGCGTTCGAGCTCTGGATCAACGACAACGCCATTACCCAGGCCAGAGACCAGATAGATGAGTATATACCAAATTTGAATCTTCTTGTACAGACACTCAACCTGTTAGTGCCACCCAACATCATCGCACTGGCCGAGCTGACACAATGCCAGGTTCAAAGCCGACCAAGCCGATGAGCTACTTCACCAAATAGCAGCCACCCTGAACCAGCCGGCGAAACATCGATTACCACATCAATTTGCGGCGGTATACGAAGTAAATACCCACTCCCTCGAAACCACAATCAAAGGAATCAGGAACTTTGCCAATAATGCCGCTGCATTAGTCGCCGTTCAGGCCACCAGCACAACAACCACCACATCGTCCAGGTATGCCGGGCCATTGATATCGGGACCTACGACTGCAGGGAGCAACCCAGTACAAGTGCCAGCTTTCCCAGGGTTTCCAAAATCACAGAGACAGCTTGAACTTGAATGGGAACAGAACAGAAAATACCTGGAACGTCTCATAAACTACGGCCTGTTCGCGAGTGCAGAGAAGATCCAGCAAAGAGGACTGGAGATCAAGGAGGAGCTGAATACCCAACATGAAGTCCCATTCCTGCAGGAAGAACGAGACGAAATGGAAGGACGACTGGCCGATATTCTTATCGAATGCAAAGTTGAAGGTTCTAAAGAGAAGGCGGTCTCTCTCCTGGAGAAGAAGCTTATGGGGGAGTGTCCGGAAGACGGGGGCACAGAACAGCTCAACAGGCCCCTCCCTTTGCCATCCTCGTCAATGGACCCTCAGAGAAGACTGAGCTTCCACTACAAGCTGGGACGGCTATACAAGGAGACGCATCAAATGCACCGTGCTGAGCCGCACTTGAGGGAGGCTTTCAATACCTACGCGGTTGAAACCCCTCGTGATATCTCAAAGATACGTGAGGTTGGGGAAGAGCTTCTAGAACTATACGACTGCCGAGTCCAATTTGGCGACATGGCCCACCGGCCCGTTCTCGTATCTCAACGACAGGCTTTCGAACAAGAACTCCATGAAGCGATGGGACGGCCCTTGGAACACCATAAAATCGCTTGTGGCAAGGCCCTTGAGTGGTGTAAGGAGGAAAATATCGCTGTATCCACCGAGAACGACGAGCCGCGGTTCGACATCCTGGACGATGAGGGATCGTCGCCACTGCACCACGCCGCAGAGAAGTGCGAGGACGTACTGGCCTTGCAGCAGATGATGGACAACTCGGATACCCTTGAGAACCCGGACAGTAACGAAGACACGCCGTTGCTAGTCGCCGTGAGTTGCTCGAACACTGCAGCGCTTGCCGTGCTTCTACAGAAAGGAGCAAACGTCAAAGCTCGCGACAGACAGCAACAGACACCGCTCCACAGGAGCCAGAAGCCATCGGTCACGAAATTACTGCTGCATCATCGGCTGCGGCGAGCAAGCACAATGACCTCTGGCCTCTTCGACGAAGCGCGGCGGTTCTCCTCCTCATCATCCTCAACATTCACCACGTCCCCTCCGAATTCAATCGCAGATCAGGACATCGACATCGACGCCCAAGACGCCCACAAGAGGACGCCACTCTACCTGGCTTGCTGGCAGGGCAAGGAGAAGACCATCAGCCTGCTTCTCCAGGCCGGGGCGAACCCAAACATCGCGTCACACGAGCACACCCCTCTGACAATAACGATCGAGTCAAAGGCCCAACCATACATCCGGGACCCCAAGAGGAAGGTCGAAATCGTCGCGACGCTGGTCAGCAGAAAAGCCGACCCTGAGCCCGGCAAGAAGATCCTCAAGAACCCCAGGGGCATGCAGAAGGAGATCCTCAAGGCGCTCGAGGGCCACGTGCAGCCCAAGATGTTGGCTCGAAACGACTCGCGCCGGGACAGCGGCTACCAGCCGTCCCTGTCGTCTATCGCGAGCAGCAAGCCCCAGCTGGACCATCTGGAATTTGGACCTGACTGGTCCTCCGAGTTCGGGAAGCCGGAGGACTGAAAACTCTTTGGGAAGAATTGGATTTCGGATACTCAGACGAAGGCCGCGCCTGGTGGGCCGTGGGCTATACCCAGCACCCGACCCGGGCTGCGGGGATGTGGATATTGCACGTGTGCAGGTGATCATCATGCGGGGCCCTCCTCCTCCGGACGCCACAACTCAGGGGCAGGTCAGGCCAGTCAGTCAAGACCAACCGCCCCGGACACGGGTCATCAAACGGCCAACCCATCTCAAAAGACGAATCCCATGTATACCGCACCAGAGACAATGTCTGGGATACTACGAAGGGGGGAAATCTGGAAGACGAGATACCAGCACGAGGAAGAAGGGAAAGTGGTTGACGATAGCACAAGGCCAAAAGGAGCCATGATTGTCGTCGCATCAAATCAGTTGAGGGGAAGAAAAAATAGGAGCGAGGCTATACCAAATGCCAGTGCAAGACTTGGAGTGAGAGCAGATCGATCCCGATGTGCGATGGACATAGGAGCTCTATCAAGGTTGGCTAGTATGTATATATTTGTACGTGTTCATACAACCGCTCTTTTTTTCTTTATATTTTTCAAAGACTATACCCGAGGCTACTCAACAAGAAAAACACCACATTCATGGTGTGGCGATGTACAATTTCGAATTAGTCAAGAATTCGAATCACGCAGCAATGTCAACGCTATCAAGGTGCAGAGGTTCCATCACGGTCAAAAGATGCGTGCCCAGTCTAGGGATGTCAAGAACCACACAGATTCAGACTGAATTGATATCATCATTCATTTGAATCATCAAGCGAGCCGATGCTACACGATCAGAATCTGTCACCTAAACTCCAAACCTCAATCCCGAACAGCCGGGGCCAAGCCAGTCCACCAGACTGACGTCTGAACCACCACCAGGAAGTACACCTGTCCGAAAGCCAACTCCCGAAGCGCCAAGATTCCGAGGCTGAAAACACTGAGGAAGCGCACTAATTCCAACCACCGCGGCACAAGCCCATCGCACGAAAAGCGCCTAAGCCAGCCCAAAGACCCCCTTGAGCCGCCTCCACATCTCCGCCCTCATGGCGTCCCGGCCGTCCCGGGTCCGCTGCACGGCGTCCTTGTTCTCCTGCGCCCGGCGGAGCAGGTACTTCATGCACTCGCCCGTGGAGCCCCAGACCAGGTACTTGTACGCGCGGGGCTGCGAGCTCGCAGCATCCTTGTCACCGCCCGCGGCGGCCACCTTGCTGCTGCTGCTGGCGCCGCTGCCGCCCTCGGTCCTGCCGGCCAGGATCTCGCACGACACCTCGTCCGCCATGCCCTGCAGCTGCGCGAACGCGACCTCGGTGCCGCGGTGGCCCGCGTCGACGACCGCCCGGGCCTTGCGCACCGAGTCGGCGTTGTGCGAGGCCAGCACCATGTTCACCCCCGGGAAACCGGCGCCCTTGTCCTCGGGCGTCGCGAACTCGGCCAGCGGGCCCGTCCACTCGCGCCGCAGGAGCGCCTTCGCGACGCCGTCGTAGCACGCGTCCGTGTCGGCCTTGGTGTCGTGGATCAGGTGGCGCGGGTCGCTGCCCAGGTACGCGCCGCGCACCAGCTTGACGCCCAGCGTGAACCCGTCCTCGCGCGCCGCGCGCAGGTGCTCTGCCACCACGGCAGGGGTGGCCTTCAGGTACGCCTGGTAGGTGCCGTAGATGACGGCCTTGCCCGGCGTGGTGTTGTTGTACTTGCGCATGTATGCGAGAGTCCAGTCATCGATACCCGCCTGCACAGCCTGCTGCTCCGCGTCGAAGAGCAGCCTGACCCCGCGCTCGGCAGCGAGGGTGCAGATCTCGTCGATGGCGCTGGCGAGGGCCTTTGGCGGAGGCAGGCGCTGGGATAGGGTCCAGAGGGCCTTGCGGCCTGCGCCGGTGAATCTGGTGAGATGAGGTTAGTGACGTTCGCTTTCATATGTCGTCGATGGGGCAAGCACTCACTTCAAAGCCACATAGTCACCTGGCTCGGCCAGCCGTACCGTCTCCAGTGTTCCCTTAGCCCAAGGAATGACCTCGTTTTGGATGCACTCCTGCGCCGTCGCGCTGTCCATGCCATTCGTAGCCAGGCTTTTCAGCTGATCCTGGGTCAGGACCACCTCCCTAGCATACCCCAGAATAACGCCCGAGAACCCGATATCCCTGAGACGTGCCATAGTCGCCTTGACCTCTGGGCCAGTTTCGCCCGCACAGAACTGGGCGTAGAATGTCTTCTTGATCAGTTGCTTCAGAATAGGGTTGCGGTCGGGGTTGAGGATTGGATTGGTGGTGTGCGCGAGCATGCTCATGATTGATAGCGAAGGCGACAGGAGGACTGGTGAGGAAGACATGGTGGTCACTGCGAGGGAGCGTAGGATTGTGATGAAGGGAAGCACCGATAAGGGTGCCTTGTTGGCCATGTCGGAAAGGATGGAACCCTCAAACGCTGGGCCTGGAATAGCTGTGGTGTTGAGAGCTGCGCCTGCTTGACGGGCTGTGCTGGATGAGTGAAGGGACCGCGAGGCTGATGGCGGTGTTGACGCCGGTGTTGAGGTCGACGTCGATGCATTGCGGTTGAACTGTGGCTGGCGCAGAGGTCGGTATTTCAGGAGAGACGTCTCGATTCTGGAGGCAGGCGCGAACGCGCCACCACGGACTGAACGTGCAGGTATCATCGCCAATGTCTTTTCGCGAGACGATGTGGTCAAGAGCGGCCGAAGTGAAGCCATATCGGGTTGGGCTGCAGAAGGCGGGAAAGAGCAGAAAGCAGGGTATCTGATAAGCAAAGAAGAAGCTTGAAACTGGGTATAGTGTGATGCACGCTTGACAGGCAGAATAGGAGCGAGGAGCAGACAATGAGAATGAGTATGCAGATATTAGATTTTGATACACGAGACAAAGGCAAGTGTTCTCGTACCAACAAGGACGAAGCAAGCCAGTCCGTCCCGAGAGCTGGGTTACTTGTATCTGATGGGCAGTCAGTCAATGCCTTGCCCTGCCTCGCCTCGCCTCGCCTGGCCCTCCCCCCTCGATCACCGTTCCTTTATCTCCGGTGATCGCAATGACACAGGTGACCAAGCTCGTAAGTCTAAGTTGAGAACGGATCCCTGGAACCGAAGGCGAGGGATCGCCGACATCGTCAAGGCCAGTGCTGTAAGGCCGGCCAACCACGTAGTGGCAAGCATGGCCGAGCTATCAAGTGACTAGTCTATCCGCTGCCCTCCGGAGCCCAGAGCCCCAGGGGCAAGAGAGAGACAGGACGGTAGCCATTGTGCAATCAAAGGCTGGCGGGAAGTCTGAGAGCAAGCGGCCGGGCCAATCCCTCCAGCTCCTTATCGCTGACCATCACGTGGAGAAGGCTCAGAGTGGGAACGCGGCCTGGGGAAATGCCGTGGCTAGCCGTCGCGCAGTCTGGCTGGTGGCTCCCAAGTGGCTGCCGATGGAGAGGCATTGACAAATAGATTCCTCTCTGCTCCCTTTGATTCCCCAACTCTGCGGGCCAATCTCAAACTCGCGAATCTGAGCCGAAGACATAATTTCGCCCAGACAGGCGGACGAGCACCCAGAAGTGGCTGGAATGAGGATGCAACTCGGTCATGTGAGCGTCACTCGGTCGAGCTTGTTGCAGTGTGGGGTCTCCCGCGCTGCCTGAGTTTGTGCTGGGGCTTGCATCGAGGCGGGATGCACGCCTGTTGCGTCGCAGCACTGAATCGGGCACGTCGGGGTCACCTTGGAACCTCTTGGCCCTGCCATGCACCTCGGCTTTCTGTGGGGCTCTCAGAGATGCAATGCCGATTTTTGCGGGGACATTCGATGGCGGCGCCATCGCCTAGGTCGCTAGACTGGCTGGACTAGGTGCAGAGTCGACCGGTCGAGATGGAAGCCGACGGCTTAAGCATTGGTGCCAGGCATCACAAGGGCGAGCAGCCAATCTAGTCGTTTCAGCATTGCGCGAGTCGTCCGTGAGATGGGTCCACCGCAGCGACTTTTGCGGTCTGCAGCGGCGTGAGTCTCCATGTTTGCTGGTTTTGAGGCTGAATCAGAACACGGGCCCGGGCGTGCTCTCCGCCCGCAATAGCCTTCAGCCTTGGAAAGCCGAGGACAAACATTGTCAAACGTCCGAGATCGGTACGGTCATCATGATCCTGATGCACGTCAACAACGTATCCTGAGGTTGATCAGGTCCACCTGTTGCTGGCTGCAGAGACTTCTTATTCGGAAACATTGCGGTGCCCGATGCGAAGCGTTGGTGCGGGCAGTTCACATCTTCTGTTCCAGGCCTTTGCCCTGTCCACGTATCTGTCTTTTGATCCAGTCGATGTAGCCAATGGGTCGACCTCGAGCTGCACCGGCAGCGTCTTGGAGTGCGCCGTAGACGAGTCCGACGGCAAGGGCGGTCTTGGTAGTGCGGGCGGTCATGGGGAGACTGAACCGATCTGCAGACGGCACAGGTGGTTAGCAAACCATCCACACCATCAAGGGTCGGTCATGTCAGAAGACAAGCAAGAAGGAATTGGTGTTTTGACGCGTACTCCACAGGCTGAACCCGCCGGCGACAGTCAAGGAAGCCAGCACGGTGTTGACAAAGTCCTTGGACTCGCGGTACTCGTCGTACATGTCCTCGACAACAAACATGGCGGTGGTCCAGAAGGACACCTTGAAGCCCATTTTGAGGCCCTCCTTGAGAGCGCCTCTGGCCATATTGTAGTTCTTGCTCTTGTGGTACATGAACCAGCCGGTCGGGGTGGTGGGCAACTTGTGGGCATGCTCGGCACGGAACTGCAGGCCGGCCATCTTGCTCCCTTGAGCCATGCCCAGAGACGTGCCCACGCCGAAAGAGGACACTGCAGCCAGCAAGATCCTCGTGGGGGCCATCATATTCAGGCGGCTGTTCTCGAGGGCGATTCGACGGCGCTCCTGGTAGTCGACTTGCGGCCTGGCCAGGAAGGCCTCAAGCTCCTCCTGCGTCCTCGGAGGGCGGCCCATGATGGTGCTTCTCGAGTTTGCGACGGCTGCAAGGTGTAGTCAAGGTGTTAAAGAGCGCTCTTGGTCAAATTAGGTCGATATGGGCCCGCGGTAGGGCTATTTCTGGGGCAAATTGTGGCCGTCGATGCAGAGAAATCACCAGATTTGAGAAGCACCTGAGGGGGCATCTGATCTCCTCCCACCTGGGCGGTACCTGGGTACATATGGGCTGGGGTGCCCCACTTAAACTCCAGGTGGCCCAAGCTCCCGCTGCCCGTCATTGCAATGCGGAATTGGCCCCGCGCTAGGCTGAGCCGAGTGCCATCCATTGTCTGCAACGTCACTTGTGAATTTCTGCCTCCCTTCAGTCACTCGTTGTTGCGTTTTCCTGCTCTCGTGTGTCCGCACTCAGCCTGACATCCTCTTCCCGACGGACAGGATCTCCACGGCTGGAGTACCTACCGTAGTACTACCAGCTGGATCACCGTCAAGATGGTAGGTGTGCACCCTCCAAGCTGCAGCGCGAGACGCACCTGAACGCGACTCCTTGTGACTCCTCCGGCCACCAACCATTTACCTGCGAAGGAGTTGAGCTGTTTGCTAACCTCACGTCGGACAGCCGCCCAAGCGAGATGTACCGGATGACCCTCCCGACATGCCCATCTCCCTGCGCCTCAAGTACGGTGTCCACACAATCTTCCTGCTCGTCGATCCTCTCGCGTCCTTCTCCGAGCTCACGGCAGAGCTCTTCTCCGTCCTGCAGGACCGCTACCCAGACGGCCTGCGGTCCAGCCTCGACGAACCTCCTATGCCCCTCCCAGCAGAAGGCGCAGACTACCACATCGCATACGGCATCCTGAAGAACCCCCACGACGAGAGCAAGGGATGGAAGGACCTCCGAATCAAGGGCGACGAGACCCCCGTCAGCAAGGGGCTCAGGAACAGCGACATCGTGGCGTTTGTCGTTCGCGATGCGGACGAGGCTGATGACACTCCTGCGTTTGTGGTTAACCTGCCCAAGTTTGAGGAAGAGGAAGGAGACGAGGACGAGCTTGCGGAGGGCATGGACGAGGACGAGGAGGAGCGTTAGCGACGTTTCCGCTTGTCTGCATTGAATGTCATCAGCGAGAACGCCCGATCTGCACTCATCTAATCAGCGGGAAGGTCCTGCTACCGCCAATTAGGCACCTGCTTATAGGCAGATCAGCCTCAAAGACGGGGGATCCCTACAGTAGTGGGCATCTCCTCAGGTGCCTGACAGCAGAGTGCCGGGCTTTGTAGGAGAAAGATATCAAGACTAGATCTGTCGGCGTGTACACAACCATTGGGGCGCAGTATTGAGGATGACGTTATGAGAATGTATGTGTAACCCGTGAGCTTGATTTGAGTACCAGTTTCACGAGCACAGGGCTGACGGTTGTACAGGCTGGACCAACCTTTATTGCTACCTAGGTATCTTGAGTGGTACAATGCTGATCTCGCTGGGGTGTGCGGGAGAAAGATCGAAGAATTGATCGCATGCCGCAATGCTCACCGACCAAGTCTAAGGCTATGGGGAAGTCATATTTATCATCCCTGGCGTGTGAGAAATCGTTTGTACTTGGTTGCGGGCACTCCCAACCAGTAGAACTGCTTCTTGAGGCTCAAGTAGGCGTCATTGGCTGATGAGGCTTTAATTCGTCAGCACCCGGCTCTCATGGACACGGTCCTGTTTCCTGCCTGCGAAGCTGGATGGCTCTGCGCTCTTCGGTGCTACCTGGAAAGGAGAAAAGGACGGCTCCCGGCGTCAGAAAATCCAGCGGACGCTTGAATCATGGCAATCCGATATTTATGTGAACCTTGTCCACCACACTCTGTGCTTGAAAAGGAAGACATACTACTTGTGATCGTTACCACCTGGCACACCAACCAAAATACTTCCTTTGAGCGACGAGGAGTTGCCTTGACTATCACCTTTGTAGAACTGCCTGGGGCTCGCCATTCGCTCCGGAAGATGGAGGCATTGTTATCGGGCTTATCGCTGTCTTGTGCTTTCACGCCATACAGAGTCAGTACGTCCAGCCACGAGAGGACTTTGCAAGTAGCGATGCTTGTTGGGTAACTGGTTGAGTCGGCTTCAAAACTCCAGAGGTCCGTCCATCATGTTTACAGAAGTGCGGTACCCTTTTACAGGCCACGAATCGTCAGGCAAACCGGGAAGTCAAGGATATGGTCTCCATCTGCCCGCAAAAAAAAAGGCGACAGAGGATGAAGCTGCTATAAATACCATAGCGGCCGTGGGCGGGCTTTAAATAGATTTTGAAAATTCAAGAATCAGCCCGGCGATAAAACGGAAATGAAATGAACCCTTTGCAAGAGGCTTTTGGAGGTAGTAGGATATCGAGCGAGACTCCAATCAGCCGAGCCACTGAACCATCTTGGAGCCGGCTCATGATGATTCAGTCATTGTAAGACTAGGCCATCGTTGAGAATCGAGTTGTCTGATTGCTGTGCTGCAATCCTCTACGAGACTAAGTCCACTGGATCTGTGCAGCATTCATCTAGTCCTGAGAGGTCGAAGTGAAATCTGGGCACCGTGAATGCTGGCCCGTCTGCGTGTGTTGGTCCAAGACCAGCAGATGCACCACGCCAGCCTCCTGATCCTCGACATCAGAAAGGGAGAACACCTAGTGACGTTGGCAGCTCGACAGAGGTCCAAGTTGCAGATGACGGGTCGAACAGTGGTCCGGGCAGCTTTCCCAGTCTCTTGGAGCGCCTTTTGTGCCGGCGAATCAACTCGTTCGAAATTGGATCCAAGAATTCAGCTGTCTTTCGGTTCTATGTTTGTCAATGGCTCCGCATGGTTCAAGAGGAGGGATTTCCGTTATCTCCCCAGTGACACGAGAGTCATGAGCTGCCGACCCGTAGACAAGAGTCGCTGACTGTCGAAATTACCACAAGACTCGACGAATATGTGTTGTTGACGTGTAACTCATCGCAATATCTATTCGACGTGTTCGTTTTGCAAGACGTATTTGCTCGCCCACATGCCCGTCAACACGCCGCCACGTTCTTGGTTCCGGGTGCGACGGACCACCAGAACAACGCCAGAATAGCGCATTTAGACCAAGGGATCGAGGCTGTCTTTGACGATAATTGTCTCTGGTGTGGGACAAAAAGCGGATGAGCTCGACATATCTCGGAATGGTACCGACTGCTGTAGATCCAAGAACAGAAATGCACCCGTACTGACTCCTGTATGCCTGACTCACCTGCGTGCTTCGGCAAAGTCGTGCCATGTTCTGCACGGAAGCCAGCACAGCGTTCTTGGCAGGCCCGAAGCAGTCTGGCTCGAGGCTGTAATCTAGATCAGGCTACGCCAGTCAGGCGAATGGGGATTCCTTTCGCGAGTCAGGCACTCGAGCATCGGCACGTCTTGCCGTGAGGCACCGTCGCGCTTAGTTAAACGTTTATCCATGATCCATGTGCGGCGATTACCGAGACTAGCAATCGAGACTCCTTTATGCCGGGTCACCAGCACCTGCTTCAAGAATTATTCTTGGGGGTACTTTGGTCCCTTATATACTTGCACCACTCGACCTACAGACCCCGAAGGTTCTCCCTCTCAGCCCACGGACAAAGTGCGAAGTGAAATTTCTCGATACACGTAACGCATGTGGCGCCTCACGCAAGCGTCGCTAAATCCCCTGCCAATGGCACCCGTCAGACCGGCATGTGGTGGACCAAAGTGGAGACGAGCGTCGCGTCGTGCGCGTGGCCCCGCCCTTCGCGGAGATCTCGGACCCTAATTATAACCTGAGGGGTTATGAAGCCTAACGTGTAAAATGCGGGTAACTCGGGCGCCTTCTTCCACCCCACATGCCGACGGCCTATGCCCGCCTCCCTTCAGCCTCCCTCGCCCTTGGGCCTCGTCACACGCAAAGTGGTCGCACGCGGGGGGGCGCAGTGTCGATTATGGACCATATAGCTGTGGCTCTGCCATTTGCGCGGTGGAGGCGGGCTCCCGGGCTGGAGGTCCCTGGTGAGCTGTTTGCCGGCGTCGAGTGACGCGGGTGACTAGGTGCTCCCCATGACACAGACCCAGGGGAAATTTCTTAAAAGCGTCTTACCAGCCTGAAGTGGCTTTACTGCTACACCACTTCACCTCACTCACTGTTTGATCATTCTCCTTGTGATACCCACTTCAGTTTCTTGTTTGCTTAAGCTTAATTGTTACTCCTTGCTTCGCCAAAGGTGCCGCAAACGTTTCAACAAACTTACCACTGAGTTGACCAACATCTCTCAAGCCATACTCTCCTCCACTTGCCCCTTCACCAGGCAAAGAAACCAATCACACCAAAAACACCACATTCACAATGAACTCCTTCAGCATAAGAAAAAACCTGGCCAACGTGGCCGTCGCCCTGCTCCTCGCCACTCCCACAACGGCAGCACCTCCACGGCTGATGGGCAGAGGATGTCTGGCAAGCATCGTGGCAGACCTGTCATGCGCAGACAGCTCGATAATGACGCGCTGTATAGCGATCGAGACGGTGGACGTGGAGCTCCTCGCGACGTGCCTGGAGGCAGCTGGTTGCACCCCGGATGAGGCGGAGAACGCACTGTGGATCACAGAAAAGTGCCAGACCGGCCCCAGCTCGGACGACAACACAGAGCCGGACTTGGAGGGGGAGCTGAGGCGGAGATCACTACACGCCCGCAACAGGCCCAACATATTCGGGCGCGCAGACACCACCACTACGGATGAGAGCACGAGTACCACGGCCACGGAGACGTCCACTTCGTCGTCCTCGTCAGAAACGACCACTTCGACCTCATCATCTGCCTCGTCATCCGCTACCTCGTCTTCGTCCACAACAGGAACAAGTACATCTTCGTCCTCTACGACTTCCACGACGACGACGTCTTCTGCCTCTGCCACGTCGACGTCCTCCTCGAGCAGCGTCAACATTGGCCTTTCGAGCGCGATCGTCGGCACGACGCTCGGCATCGCGGCCGTGGCTGCCTTCGGCGGCGTTTTCATCTGCGCCTGGCGCGAGGGCGCCGCCAAGAGGAAGTCCAAGAGGGAGGCGGCCCAGAAAGAGTCGCTGTTGGCGAACATGGGCTAAGAAAGGAGCACGGTGTAGTGTTTCGACAGGCATAATAATGGCGTCTGGTAGCATTAGCATTTGATAGGAATACTCACTACGTACCTGTGGGTACGAAATGGATTTCTTTGGGACACATATTCTTGTTTTGACACAGGGTTGCGAGCTCATTGACTTCAAGCAAACCACGTGGGGAATCCAAACATGGCCTCCTGGCAGTGGCAATGTTCGGGGACAGTCCCATCAAGAATGTCGCTGTTACTTGCATCAGTTCCTTCCACTTAGGCCAAGTACAAACATCCTCCTTGTAAGAATTTACAACACTTCTTGTGGGCATTGATTAAGCGAGTCACCGGAGGTTCAGGGTTAGCAAAATAAGTATAGCTGGGTTCCTCAACGTAAGTCGCTAGGGTCACTTGCCACTTTACTAGTTATTGTGGAAATGCACCCCCCCCCCTGACGAACTACCAATCATATTGTCTACAGACTACGATCCAACCGTCTTTCTTACGCTTCTAACCCAGGTATTGACAAGCAGCCTGAAATGCCAATTTTTCACTATCAAAAAGAATTTCCATTTGAGCTAAAGGTATATGCCCAATGTCTCGACGCATTTCGCCCCCGTCGTCTCAAGGAGCGACGCGACAGCCGACTGCAATTCTTTTGTTACCTAGGTATCTATCCGCCTTCTCATGCATACAGGCCACAAAATGCCCTCTACTCTCAGTCCACCATAGTCATCCAGCAGTCCCATACTTCCACTCAGAGTCTGTAGCTACAGGACCTCGTCCACCACATTGAGGTCGTGACGGCTCAAGGCCGGGCACCGTCTCCCTGGGCCTGTTACCGGCGGCGTACTGAGCCAGGCTCGACATAGTGTCTTTGCCCATGATCTTAAAGACTGAGCAGCCAACCTTAGGTTTTTCATGAACCGACTGCCGATGTCGACCGATGCGAGTGAGTCCAGCCCGAGCTCAGAGCTGCAGTTTCGCATTAAATCGTCGTCGGCCGCGGCCATCTGCAGCACTCGGGGAAGCTGCGCAGCGAACCGTTCTGCGGGTTAGATTGCCCAAGTTAGTAGGGAGTAGAAAGGATCAGAGCCGCCTGCTCCACTGCCAAATCCAGGTCCCACTGCTCTCCCTCGACTTTCGAAATTCCTTACGGTATTTAGCATGGACGGCTCGTCTGTGAATGGTGAGATAATTACTGGTCATAGCGTGGAATAATCCACAGTATATAAATGTCTGCCTGGATTTCCGAGTGAACTGGTGCCTGAATGGTAATCATAGGTAAATGCACATGATTAGTGAATTGTTTAGACGACAATTGTACCCATTCTTGCCATGGTGAGCTATGCAGTGTGGGTGCATCAATACCTGGTACCTAGTTATGCAGCAACTTGAATCGATTATGTGCCTTTGCTCTGGAATAACTGTATCTACGACTGCTCAATGACCACTAAGCAAACGTTGTATGGAAAATTAGCCTTTCTCATGGCCCGTCTTCTACGGCGACTGCAGTGATATTGGCGCGAAACTCAATTCATGACGCCTGGACTGGAATCAAGCTTTGGACACACTTGATTCCGCACCATGCGGCGAGTCACGATACAACAAAATCCAACTCGTGCGTTCTCGTACACTTTTCCACCTTCATGACCGCGGAATCGGTCTGTGGAATCCTGACTCGCCCCATTGAGGCTTTTCTGGAGGTAGATTGTCGTACTCCTCGATTCAGTACACAAGTGAACATTGAAAAGTCCAGCAGAGACGGTGTTGTTGTCACGCTGGATTCAAATTCTTGTAGAATTCCCCTTCGAGCAGACTCCACTTCCAGTC
Organism: Diaporthe vaccinii; assembly: GCA_039880775.1. Lineage (NCBI taxonomy): Eukaryota > Fungi > Ascomycota > Sordariomycetes > Diaporthales > Diaporthaceae > Diaporthe > Diaporthe vaccinii. The sequence goes on from JBCEDN010000029.1 coordinate 466,763, forward strand.
ATTTTCATCAAAATCTCGCGCCATTCCCATGGAGATGAACATCTTGCTCTGCCTGGCCACGGCCCTATTCGTCCGTCCGGCGCTGGCGGCCCCGTTGGATTCCCTGTTATCCCCGCCGTTCCGATTCGACGTGCACTCTCACGTTGCTCCGGACTTCTACCACGAAGCATTAGGCCAAGGAGGATTTCCTGTGATCAACGGCACTGTATATGTCAACAATTTGGCCGTTCCCTCTTGGAGCCTGGACACCCACATCAAAGACATGGACGCCAATCAGGTCAATTACTCCACCCTGTCTATCAGCGCTCCAGGGGTGAACTTCCTTGCTGGAAATGAGACCGCGGCCAGTCAACTGGCGAGAAGCTTGAACCTGGCTATGCACAATTACACACAGCAGTATCCAACAAGACTTGGAGCGATGTGTATATTGCCATTGCCACATGTTGATGCAGCCGTGGACGAAATAAAAGTAAGCTAAATCTGCCCGTCTGTCGAGCGTGGGAAAGCGAAAGGATGTGAAAGCCATACCCAATAAGCGGCTAATCTTACAAGCTAGTTTTGCTTAGATACGCTCAAGTTCGACGGAGTGGGTTTATACACTAATGCAAACGGGACCTATTTGGGCGACAGATCCTTGGACCCCGTGTTCGATATTCTCAACAGCCGAAACGCAAGTGTCTTTGTTCACCCAGATGCCCCGGGGTGTGGGTGTGCATCGATAGGATATCCGGTCGGGATGAGTGAGTTTACTTTTGACTCCGTTCGCGCCATGGAAAATCTTCTCTTCACCGGTCAACGAAGAAGCTACAGAAACATCAACATTATCTTCCCACACGGGGGAGGGGTAATGCCTTTCGTGGCGACGAGGATCGCTGGGATGGCCAGTGCGGTGTCCAATGGAAGCCTCAGCGCGTCCGACGCTTTGGCACAATTCCGAGGGTACTTCTTCGATACGGCAAGTGCAACATCTGCAGCTCAGCTTTGGGGGCTGCGGGAATACTATGGCGGAGACGTTAGCAAAATTGTGCTGGGGACAGACTGTGAGTCTACTTTGAAGTAACTGATATCATGGCTCACTAACAAAATATTTTATAGACCCATATGTACATGAACCCCAAGTCCTAGCTGGGATCGAAGGGATTGGACCCAATGGAAACTTCAGTCAGGAGGAGATGGGGATGATCAATGGGCGCAATGCACTCAGCGTGTTCCCATCCGTGGCCGAGAAGTTGGGCCTCTCATCATGATATCGAGAGAGTGGCCCCTTCTTCGCAGTTTCGGGTGGCGATGGCTCCATCCTGAGGACGTTTGTTACAAGTATACTGGTCACATGAGATAGACAAGAACAAGTTTTAGACATCAAATTCTGGGTGAAGCTTTTGGGATTTCTCATTGGTCTTGGGCGAGGGTTCATTGAGCGACAAGGCTTGACCAAGACAGGAGCAGCTACGATGTCATAGCAGTAACATCAGGCGCCTCGGGCCGGGCGTCAAGCCTCATTACAGGCCGCCTATGTCTTTCTGCTCCACTCTGCTCCCTCTTTTTGGGAGGACAGAGAGAATGGGGCTGTGGACTTAAAGCTTATAAGAAAAATAATTATATGTATCCTACACAAGTTGCAGATATGCAAATATGGTTTCCCGCTAGTCCCTCTGATAATTCGGATGCCTTGATCAGCAGGCTCGCATGAGACCCACTCATTTTGAATTTGACTGCTATATACAAACAAGACGTAATAACATCTGTCGGCTGTTCTTCATTCTACTCCTGCGGGAAGTGATCTCGGGCTAAGCAAAAGACTAGCCTACACTATCTAATGGAAGAGCAGCAGCTAGTTTGGCTAGCCCAATATTTAAACATTCCCTAGTATACAAGAGTTGGCTGAATTAGCTGGGTTAATATATTCTCACTGAAGGAAACGAGACGAAATATTTCCGGGATTCTGACCTTGAGTTCTTTGAAGAAACCATTTGCTTCTTCTACTATAGGACACCTGCGCAAATCCTATCAACTCCCACGCAACACCAAAGCAAACTCATCCTGAACCGAACAAAAACCTGGTCTTTGGAAGAAGATGCACACATAAGCTCCACAGCAACCAGAATACGTGGTGATCAGTGATACTTGATCAACCTCCAACTCGTGGAGAACCATCTCGGATGCAACCAGCCAGCTACCAAGAAATTGCGGCAAACCGACACCTTAAGAAGGCTGTTCGAGCCAAAATGTTGCGAGTTTTCGGCACTCCGATGTGCAAGGATTGCCTCAAGGACGCAAAATTCTTTGGCTTCTTCGCGCTCTGCGATGCTGCAATACTCACCACCATCATGGCCCTCCCGGCACGTGAAGCATGGCGGACCAACAGCCTGCCGACCATCCCCGGAATCCCGATTATCACCTTGGCCATGTTGGTAGCGAATTACGCCGCGGCATCATATCTCGCCATAGTATGTGCGTATTGGGGGTTCCTTGCCGCTGCGGAGGGCGATCACGATCATGCTCACGTTGTTGATGCGCTGAGGTGGTATGGAACTGTTTTGCGCCATTGGTTGACATACTGGCTGGCTTATAACTTGTGGCTGGCTCGGCTCATGGCCTGGTATCTGCAAAGGGTGCTTCGAAGACACTACTAGCTCATGCTGAAGTAATAAGTCAATGTTAGTTAGACTTGATTTATGGGCACTGGGTTGACATCCATAAGAAGTTGAAACGAAGATCTACTAGTGCTAACTGGAAGTTGGAAGAGAAGTACTTGGACTGGTAAAAACCAGTTTGATGAGGGAGAGGTACGTACAATGATGGATGAAGAGGTTATCTCGTAAGCCGTCCATCCACTATCTGGTGACCATGAATATCCTTGAATACGGAGATTCGCACCTGCAAAAACGGAGGGTGCACCGGCATCACCACCTCACCCAAAACCCACACTCAGCACCCATACTCCCATCTCACACACCCAAAACCCATACCCAACACCCATACCCAACGCCTACACCTAACACACCCACCCATACACATACCCATACCTAACACCTATACTCCTAACTCACATACTCAATTCATACACCTAATTTAACTTAGGTGTATAGGTATTGGGTGTGGGCAAGCAAATTAGGCCTGGGTCATCTACTCTAATTGGCTATAGCTATGGTGTGAGTTTATGTACCGGTGTACCCTCCGATTTTATAGGGAATAATGCGGTAATAAACATTTCTTTTCAGGTATCACCACTGTACCTAGTTAAATCAATCTTCAACTGAGCCTCAGAGCGAGGACAGCGGCAATGATCCTGCAAAATCCCAGACACACAAGAGTCGAGAGGTCCAAGATAGCCTGTGATCTGAACGTATCACGCATTGTCCAATAACCTCGTTGATGCCCATGGAACCCCGCGTTTTCACGTTGCAACATAACCATGCTGTGGAGCCCGGATCTGCCCTTCTCGTATCCTGGCGCACAGCCAATTAGGCTGGCTTTAATACGCGGGTTCGTATAGAGGATCGTTTACGGCATGGAATGGAAGGACTTCTCAATACACGACGAGTTCCCCAGCATAATGTGGTTGCATCGGACAGGCACATGTCTTCTACGATTCATCAGATTGACTTGGCAACTGACACTGATCGGCAAACTCCCCGCATGCCAGGACCATGCCAGGGCCCAGTGTGCATCTCACCGGTGTCTGCACCTCATCGCGCTTTTACGCGGATGAATTGACGAACTCATCTGACATAGCTCATGTTTTGAGCCACATTTGGCTCTCGGGGCGCGACACACGTCACTGGCCCCACTGATATAAAGCAAGCTCAGCAGCCAGATCGCATGCTATTCCAGTTCTCGCGGCTCCATGGGCATATCCAACTTCCTGAAAGTCACGCGAGAACAGGAATCATGTTGAATACGATGAAGGCCTCGCTTCTGCTGTTTCTTGGAGCTCATGCTGTCGCTGGCTCTACAGCTAGCTACCGGCGTGCGGACAATGGTAACCCTCTAGTCGTCTTCGAAGGTACAGACTGCAAAAACTGACCGGCAAACCAGGAACCCGGGATTGGGATGCCGCCGCCCAGATAGCCCAGAATCTCGTCTCGCAGTTGACTCTGGACGAGAAAGTCCAGATAATCACTGGGAACAGCTCCGCCGGTTACTGCATTGGCAAAATCGCGCCCGTCCCTCGCCTGAACTTCACCGGTCTTTGCATGCTCGACGGGCCCAATGCCGTCAACCGGGCCGATCTGGTCAGCGTCTTCCCGTCGGGGATCACAGCTGCTGCCACGTGGGACCGGGAGCTGATATAATTTCGCGGATATGCACTGGGAGAGGAATTCAAGGGCAAAGGCGGCCACGTCGCTTTTGGGTAAGGGTGATCCTCTGTCTCAAACTCGCGAGAGTAACAGCTAATGTCGAGCAGCCCAACGACCGGTCCCATGGGACGCAATGCTCTCGGTGGTCGAAACTGGGAAGGATTCGGCCCAGACCCGTATCTCGCTGGGATTTCGATCACAGAGAGCATCAATGGCTTGCATGACGCCGGCGTGCAAGCCAGTACCAAGCACTACATCGCCAATGAGCAAGACACGCAGCGCTCGTCCACCATAAACGTCGTCCACCATAAACGTCGATGGGACTCGCACTGAAGCAATATCCTCGAATGTCGACGATAGGACTATCCACGAGCTGTATCTCTGGCCCTTCGCCAACGCGGTCAATAATGTGTGCATACAATATCTTAGCGGCCAGCACATAATGCAAGTTGCACCTGCCTACACCTATAACTTAAACCAAGAATACTCGTGCGAGAACAGCTACCTCCTGAAGACCGTGCTCCGCGATGAGCTCGGATTCAAGGGCTACGTCGTCTCGGATTGGTTCGCTACCCACTCGACCGCCAAGTCCATCAACTCTGGCCTGGACCTCGAGATGCCTGGCTACATTCCCACCGAATATCCCGGCAGCCAGTTCTGGTTCGGCGAGAACGTGCTGAGCGCCAACCGCAACGGCTCTGTAACCGAGGCTAGAGTGGACGAGATGATTCGCAACATTCTCACGCCATACTATTATTTCGAGCAAGATGCCGCAGATTACCCAACCCCAGATGACGCCTTCGCGTACGTGCTGCTCGTCCAGGAGGCGTCCCTCGAGCTCGGTCGGCAGCTTGGTCTGATCACTGATGACTTCGTCTTCCCTCGCGGCCGCGACGTGCGTGGAGACCACGCCTAGATCATCCGCGAGGTGGGTGCCGCCGGCACCGTCCTTCTGAAGAATAACGACACGCTTCCGCTGAAAAGCCCCAAGGTGATTGGTGTCTTCGGAAACGACGCCGGCGACTTCACCAACGGATTCTTCCGGCCGTCCGAGGCACCAGAGAGCGTCAACACCGGCACCATGATCATCGGAGGCGGTTCAGGGACTGGCCGCGCCTCGTACGTGGTCTCTCCCCTCGACGCCATCAAGGCCAAAGCCAGAGAGACAGACGCCCAGGTCTTCTACGTCACCCACAACGAGGTCCTGGCAAACAGCGACTTCAGGGGCGTCTACCCGCCGCCCGAGCTCTGCCTCGTCTTCCAACAGACCTTCGCCAGTGAGAGCTTCGACCGCACCTCGCTCGAGCTCGACGGCAACTCCACGGCGGTCATCAACAACGTGGCCGAGTTCTGCGGCAACACCGTCGTCGTGACGCACTCGGGCGGCGTCAACACCATGCCCTGGGCGAACAACTCCAAGATCGGTGCCATCCTAGCAGCCCACTACCCGGGCCAGGAGAGCGGGAACTCCATCGTCGACGTGCTCTGGGGCGACGTGGCCCCCTCGGGACGCCTGCCGTACACGGTGCCGCGCTCCGCCGAGGACGCGGGGCCCGCCGTTGTTAACCTCACGGAGCCTGCGGCGGACCCGCTGGCCTGGCAAGCTAACTTCACGGAGGGCCAGCTCATCGACTACCGCCACTACGACGCGCGCAGGGGATCGAGCCGCTTTACGAGTTCGGCTTCGGGCTGACGTACACAACTTTTGCCATTGACGAGCACGCGACGTCCATCTCCCTGGCCGCGGGTTCGGTTCCTGACAGGCCTGACGCGGCCAGCCCTGTCCAGCCTGGAGGGCATCCTGAACTCTGGGAGGACGTCGTCGTTGTCAAGACCAGCGTCTCGAACACGGGCATTCGCACCGCGCACGCCGTGCCTCAGCTTTACCTGTCGTTCCCTGACAGCGCTCCGGAGGGCACGCCCGTCAAGGTCCTGAGGGGCTTCGAGAAGGTGCTCGTTGAGGCGGGGGAGTCTGCCGACGTCGAGTTCCGCCTGCAGCGGAGAGACGTGAGTTACTGGGACACTGATGACAAAGCCTGGGTCATCCCTTCTGGTGAATTTGTGTTTCTAGTGGGCTTCAGCTCGAGGGATCTGCCTGTCGAGAAGACCTTTGCGGTGCTGGCTACTGGTGCTGCCGCGGGGGGGTTGGACAATCGTTTTGTGGTTAATTGACTTGCTGGAAGTGGCACTATGTTGTCTGCAACATCTCAGTGGCTGGGTAAACACATGGGTTAGTGTAACCTGACTTGAGCTGGACATCAATCGATTACAGGAAGGTCACAAATCAAGTGAAGTTGCCGATCATCAGGAGTTATGCCATGTCTGTTGTGGCTGTGCTCTTTCCCTCCCATTCACTATCATCGTCGTAATCTTCCGGTTTGTATGAATGGTGGATTGAGGCGTCAAAAGTACCGCTCTATTGTAGCTGCAGACGGGCAAACGTCCGCCAAACACAATCATGGGCATGTGCGATCCTTGAGGACAACTAACTTGATGTTTCCTCCAATTTTCAATCTATAGACAATAATACAGCACGTTTAATCTTGTTTTTCGAACTCTGTCAATACACTTTCAGCCAAAGTTTTCGGGTTGAAGGGAAGGAAGCGATGGGACTTTGCAATTGAGAAGGGGTATTCGCACCCGCCAAAACGGATGGTACACCCATATACCACTCACACTACACCTGCAACCCATTAAAGCATATCGCCCAGGCCTATTGCACACCCAATACCTATACGCCCAACGCCTATATACCCAACATTTAATTTATATAAGTATTAAGTATGTAGGTATTAGGTGTATGAGTATTGGGTGTATGGGTATCAGGTATGTGGGTGTATGGTGGGGTGTTAGGTATTTAGGTATTGGGTATATAGGTGTTGGGTGCGTTATTGTGTGTGGGTGTGTAAATACGGCAGTATGAGTGATGCATGGGTGTATCCTCCGTTTTGACGGATGCGAATATCCATTCTCTTGCAATTTTGAACACATACAAACGGGAAGTAATGTAGCCATACTGCTTTCAACAATCACTTGTTACCCTTCCCTCCGTCACAAGACAAAATCATCCCATGACGACCTAAAAAGCAACTGCCGCAACATTTCCACCACGCACACAGCCCTTGACAGCCCTTAACGGCCCCACCGCTTGAAGCTATACCCAACGAAGCCATGGGCAGGCAGTTGGCCCAGAGGCCGCGCTTGAACTGCCTTATCTGCCCCAAAATTACTTTCGAAACATTCACTCTTGACCTCTTCACTTCACCTTGGCGCCGTCCTGGCCCAAGCAAGGTTGACGGCGTGCAGGCATAAAATCGGTCCTCCCTGACCCTCGAGACCTCTTCCTTCTTTTCTCTTCTCAATCTGTCCACTGATGATCAGACCGGAGGCGATCATCTTACCGTTTTCGACCCCTCCATAACACCACTCAAGCAACCAGTCCTCGCGATACCCTCACCAGCAATACCTCTTTGACCTCACTGTATCAGCCCTGAGATGCGCCGCATTGACTCCCTGTAAGAAGAAACACCTGCGTCGCAACCGTCTTTGAACCACACCCGCTTTGACCATAGCCGAACCCAACCACAATCTCTCATCATGGCCTCCACTATACCCACCGAGTTCCCCTCCTTCCCTAAGCTTCCACCCGAGTTGAGGGAGATGGTCTGGGACGAAGCATTCCATATTCCGACCCTCGACATTCAGCGATTCAACGCCGAGATTGCACTCCACCCCGACTCCCCCAAGATGAGTTGCGAGGCAAGGGACCTTGTCCTCTGCCTGAACCCCAACGACGACTTCGTCCAGCTCACCTCGGGCTTAGTGGGCCTACTCAGAGCCTGCCGCGAATCGCGCTGGGCCGCCAGTGCCAAGATCAAGGGCTACCTTCCCATCAACTACATCGCACGCGACATTGGTGACTCATTCGTCGTTCGCTTCGCCAGAGTCCCGTTCAACCCAGACGGACGTCTTTGCATCAGTGGCTTGGGCCCTGCCTTCAACAATGCTACGAAGGGATATGGAGCACGTGGAATCCTCCTGCCATCCTATTACTACCCTCACGGGCTAACTGGAACCATCCAATGCCCTACATTCTCAGAGATCAAGAACCTGACCATCACCCTCGATATGCCCGGAGACTTTGAGCACCTCCACCTCTTCCTGCTGGGCTGGAACGACCGCTTGTTTGACAACATGGCGAAGAGGATGCACAAGCTGGAGACGGTGGCGCTGGTCGACGAAGGGGTGCTGAACGAGCGGCATCACATCGACGTGAAGGAATTCGAAGGGCTGCACAAGCCCGCCCCGGTGGTCCGCACTCGCGGAGAAGACAATGGCGACAAGCCCTCAACCGCCAAGATCCCGTGGCAACAACTCTACGATGACTTCACGTCCAACCTCTTTAGATTCAACGCCCTCAAGGAGTTCAGAGCCGGACCGGTCGACGCCAGGGCTTCCTAGACGAAGGTTTCATGACTGCTTGGATGGCGTCAATTGAGAGGGCTTTGGAGTTGATGAAGTGCACGTAGGCATTGGCGGGGAGCAATACGGAGGAGGGTACATGCGACTGGGCAAACAGTGAGAGAGAACGATAGAGCGGCCGAAGGAGGATAGAAGTATTTGAGGTACTGTACGCCGTTCACGACAAGCGCCTCTGAGTTTAAGGTTTCGGCACCGAAATGTCCCCACCTTAATCGACATCTTGGCCTGTCTGCGAAATCAAAGCCGCGGCTAGCGCACCTCAGCCAAGAGGTGCCAGGTGGGGAGGGAAAAGGCCTCGGGCAGATGGGCATCAGGGACGAGCAAAAGCTTTACTGACTCGCTCTGTACGAGGTTGGGACAAGCAGAGATGCGATTGAGCTCCATATCAGTCGGCCCATCAATGTCCACCAAATTGGAGTAGCACATACATCACATGACATTTGAAAAGCCCGTGTTTTGGTGAAAGTAAGAAGGTGACATCGTAGAAAAACAACGTCTTTCCGTCTAAGGTTATTATGCCTGATGCAACGTGAACATCGTGCGGCGTCAAATCTATCGACACGTCGGCCTTCATTGTGAACTGTCGCCTGCGCTTTTCAGTCTTCTATCTTCATCAAATTGCATTGCTGACATCTTCTCTGTCTAATGATTGTCATCTGAGGTTGATGCTTTCCAAAGCGCCTTTACACTACTTGTCAACTCGCATATATGTGGACCCTCGTATACAGAACGTTGCCAGCTCCCAATGCAGAGCCCAAACAGCGATTCTTCTGTTCCAGTGAAATGCATCTGATTGCCGATTCGCCCCCGCTTCAATGAGTAGTACACCTTCCCCATGTGGTGACCGGTGTGGTCACCAATGGTTGTTGTTTCAAATGGGTTGTGGTTCCGCCCCTGAACCCGGGGCACTAATGCCGGCAAGCGAAGTAGGCGTTCCACATTTGTACCAAGCATATTACTGCGACTTCTCGTGCCCGTAGATCTTCCCAGATTCTAGATCACCCATACCGATCTCGGGGGTGGACTAGATCAAGGAGGGAGGAGGGAGATGATCTTGATGATCTGGTTGCACTCACCGAGGGTAAGCATATTGGGAAGTTCCGCAATACTCCACCCATGGCGCAAAGCAATAGGCGAAATGTCATGCGCCGCGGCAGCCCGGTCCGTATTAAGTTCAATTGATTACAGTCCCAGGTAGCATTGACTATGGGTCGGGTGGTGGGCCGCCCGTTGGCATATAAATCGACACCTCACGTGATTGGCCATTTTGCGGGAACATCACCTCACTCATGTTTCCCGACCGAGGCCCGAGGCGTTGCCCGTCTTCGCATTCCCTGCCCAACGACTGAGCCCGACGTCGATATCCTTTCGGAGGAAGCGGTTGCGACTTATGGCCTGAGATGCAGCATGGGACCAGGGACCAAGTGATGGCTGTTCGCGCAGTGAATCGACTCGAGCAGCCGCTGGAGACGGGGACTACCGGTACCCCGGTGCCGGGTGGGCCTGTTAGTATGGATGCGCCCGTGGCGGCATCGTCGCCGACCTCGATGGCCCAGCGCCGAGGGAAGCCGGACGCCCTTTGGGAGGCACACAAGGCGACCATAAGGAGACTCTACATTGACGAGGGCCGGAGCCTGAAAGAAGTCGTGGAGATCATGAAGACCAAACACGGGTTCGAGGCATCGTGAGTTCTGAACCCCGCTCTTAACTTTAGATTTGTTGTGCGTGTGCAACTAACATGTGAATGCGGATTCCCAAAGACTAAAACCTTACAAGGCCAGGTTGAACCGATGGGGATTCTCAAAATACATCACCACCAGACTCGAGAGGGAGGCCCTCCAGCATGTGGTATCTAACGGCCTGCCAACCCAAGGGGGCGCTAAGCCCGAAATCGTCCGGCTGAGCAACGGGACCATGATCAGCCTGAGCAGCCTCGTCACACACCTCGATAGGAAGAGGTCAACGCCACATCTCTACCCAGTGCATGTGCTGCGCTCGCTCCGCTCCCCTGAGGGCCTCTGGGTCTCGGAAGAAATGCTCCGCAGTGCCCGCGACTACATCCGCGAGCAATACACAACCCTAAACGATGTCGAGCTTGACATGCGCGCCAGCCTGCCCTCGCACTACGGGGACTTCTTCAAGGGGCTCGTGGCGGTCCGGCGCCTGCTCCAGGAGTCGAGGGTCGACGACGCGCTGCTGGTGCTGCGGCGGGCGCCCGACCAGATCCGGATGTTGCTGGGCGGGCCGACTGTGAACAACGCCTTCGGCTGCATCTGCATCACGGTGCTGTGCGTGAAGTGGGACGAGTCCAGGGCAGAATACATGAACGCGGCCCTGAGGGCCCTGCTGAAGTTCGCGGCGTCCGTAGTCCACGAGACCGCCGGGCCCGACCCCCTGCGGCGGATCCTCACGAGCCTGACAAAGCTCGACGACTCCGTGTTCCGCGAGGCCGTCATCCGGACCTGGAAGTGCCAGCTGCAGACGTGGACCGAGATGAGGGGGTCCGACTGGAACGTGCCGCTGCTGGGCGAGTGGCTGGCGTTTGGCGAGACGGCCGGCTACGACCATCTGCCGTCGAATTTCGAGCAGGGCCTCCAGGACACGATACGCGGCCACGAGGTCCAGTACGGCAGGTCGAGCCTGCCCGTCGTCACCCTCCTGTGGCTCTACGGCGAGCACTCGCGCCTCTACGCCGAGAGGACCGGAACGTCCACGGAGAAGGCCAAGAGGATCTTCCTGGACCTGCTGGACCGCGGCCAAGACCTCGACATGCTCGGCAAATATACCGCCCAGTATTTTGTAGCGAAGGAGTATCGGAGGGATGGGGACAAGGTGAACGCCGAGAAGTTCTTGCGGGGTGCGATAGAGAGCCTGTCTTCGCTCGAGGACAGGCCGTGCTTTGGCGTCTCTGCGGCGCTGGAGCTAGTATTAGATCTTGAGCGGTGGCTTACCGAGTGGGGCGAGTACGACAAGGTGGAGGAGATCCGGCAGAGACGTCTGAAAATGCGTCTTGCCCATGAGAAGAAGTCATCATGACCAAAGCTCACCTGGTGGACAGACTGGACTACTTTTAATGCAGCAATAGCAATAATGAACTTGACTTTATTCAGAGGCAACGGACGAAGAAACGGAGGGTACACCCATACATCGGCAGCACTCAACTAACTCACACACCTCATTAGCACGCCCAATTCACATACCCAATTTACACACCCAATTCATATACCCAGTTTTATACCTAATACCTATAGGCATTGGGTGTATAGGTGTTGGGTATGTAGGTGTGCAAATAGCTGCAGTTGACATGGCACGAATGATCTACGGGTGTAACCTCCGCTTTTACGGGTGCGACTGTCCGTTCTCTATTCGAAAGCAATAATCGCTCTTGGGCTTCATGTCCCGGCTGAATACCTATACTAAAGAATCAATACCCAAAACTTGTTCCGCAAACTTCCCATATGGCTTTCTCGCTTAGACCGAGAAGCCGGGATTGAATCAAGCCATGTCTGGGTATGAGTCCAGGATCGTTTCCTTCTCGCCCACCACCATGCTATACGCAAGCTCCATGTACTTCCTTGCCACGACCGCAAGCTGTGGAGCGATTTTCTTGTACGCCCGATGCAGAGCAAGAAAGGCATCGACTGTGGGCCGGTTCGTCATGCCCCAACGGTTAATCAGGAGCTCAGGCTCGGATGACTCTGGACGCCGCCTGGGCGGGCTTGCAGAGATGACAAATCCCAGTGCCTCGAGGCCTTTCAAAGTCATCTCAATGGCCTCAGAGGGCCCCTCTATATCGAGAAGCTCTGAACCAAGGGTGAAGTAAGAGATCCAGAGCACGGGTCTGACTGCACCGGACATCTTGGCCGTGGCAGAGAATGTTTGCTCGAGGATTTCAAGCGTCTTTTTAAGTTGGGCATAGGTTATGTCCATATGCCGACTTTGACTCTCCAGGAGCTGCATCAGGATTTGCAGCAGTGAATCCCGCTTCATCAGCACCTCCTTTGGCGTCGCCTTTCGGTCGAGACACAGAGCACAGTCGCAGGTAAAGCCCCAGGGGCGAAGGCGCTCCTGCATTTCCTCGTACGAGTCGACGTCGAACGAGGCCTGATAACTCATGAACAGCTCAGATCCTTTTTCGAGGTCTCTTGTCGCTCGAACGATCCGCATATCTCCAATCAAAGAGTCATTGGTGTTGCTGATGCAAGAGTGGTTCATGTGGGAAATGAGATGCCAAACACCGACATTGCTGACATCGTCATCCTGGTCCTCGTCGCCAATTGAGACGAAGTCTTGATACGCGGAGAGGGAAGTCCTCGGGCCCTCTAAGCTCACGAGGTCAATGACCTTCTGAACCAAAAACCTAAACAGACATTAGGAAAACACCCCAAGAGGCCATTAACGACTACTTACGAGTCAACCACAGGACGCCCGTCAACCTCGTGCACGGAGACGGCATCGTAGTCTCCATGGCGTAGGTCACCAAAAGATCGAGCCGCTTCAATGTTGTGCAACATCTTTTGCACAATGTGCGTGTGAAGATATTTCATACCAATGTCGCGCTTTGTCATGTTTTTGCTACCGGGAACATTGTTGGCACACCAGCTGTACCCAAACGCCTTTTCACAGATGAGCAGTTCGCCAGCCAGGACCTTTCTCGTAGTGAACACCCCGCGGCTTTTTCCTGGTGAATCTCTGATTTCCACGGCCCCGGTGTAAGTGGCACAATCGATCAGAGGTGAGACTTTTTCTTGATGGTACATGTCGCGGAAGTCGTACTGGCCTGAGTGTTTCTCTCGGAGCCTTGCGTGGGCACGGTTGTTCAGTTGCATTGCTGGATCGCTTCCGGGATTGGCAGTTCTAAATATCTGCAGTCTGTCAAGACACTGCTCGTATTCTGCGAGTTCATAAAGAGCCCTGGCCTCTTGCCAAAGTGCAATCTCGGTACGTGCCGAGCTGTCTCCCCCGTATGACTTGATGGCATCTGCGAGGGCAGTAGCTGGACGTCCCAGGTGCAAATTAGTCCAAGAACGATTGAGATAAGCAAACTTGAAATCTTCAGCCGTTTCAGCCGTTCGAGCGACAGTAGTGTAGCTGAAAGCATTAGCAAATACGACTCTTGGGAAGGCATAGTGTGGGGTGCCAATGCGTGGGGTGAGACTTACAGACTCTCTGCCTCTGCCCATCTCTCATTGACAAAGGCAATGTCGCCATCCCTTCTCATGTCACGACTCTTTCTGACGACGGCATTGTCATTTCTCCATTTTGCAGGAAGTAGCTCATGGCCATCAGGAAGCAACAGTATGTCACTAGGATGGTCCACTCGCAGGTTGTAGTAGGCGCCATCGATAGAAACTGTGAGGAAAGGCTCCTTGATCAGGTAACAACAACCAGGTCGAAGAATTTGCTCCGCAGGCACAACTGTCTCCCTTGGCTGGTGGAGTAACTGAAGGAATGCCTGTTTTCCTTCCACGTCCTCAACAACTGTCAACAATGGGTCAAGCTGAGTCCGAGTTGGGGATGTCTCCACACGAACGGCGATTCGCTTTCCGCGGTGGTGGGTTTCGCGTTCCATCTGCGAGATGACAGTCGGGTCCAGCTCGTTGGAAGCGCGGGTGCAAGGTGGATAAGGGGAAGGCGTGTTCCATAGTGTGGTGAAAAAGCTGCTATTGTTGGCAGCCGGGGAGGATTGGCTCGCCATTTGTGATTCAGCGAGTTGTGATATTGATGGATGATCGATTAAGAATTCTCCGTTCGTGTGACACGTCTGTTGATCAGTGGCTTGTGTTGGGTTCAGCAGACAACGATACTGGTATGCAAAAGGCAAAGCTCTGACGTGATAGATGACAGGATCATGTGGGACAAGCCAGAGAGAAGTGAAATGTTTTGATTTAATGTTTTGCAGCAGACAAGGAAGGAGTTATCAACGAATCAGAAGACAAAAATGTTGTTGGCAGTGACGAAGGCGGGGGGCGCTCTTTCTCGTATCTGCTCGGAACAGTCGAGCCCACATTTGCACCGAGAGAGGACCAGGATGGCCAGTCCGTCTTCGAATTCCGCGTCCGCTGCCAGTCAATCCATTGACTCTGTGAAGGTGAACGAGGCCATGGCCGAAAACCTGGCATGAGATTCCAGTGGCTACTTTGGACAGGTAATAAAATGGCAACCCAAATTTAACCCGTCTGTTACGGGTACCATATGTCCATGCTTGAATTCTCAACAATCACCAGGTCTTTATGGCGATATTGGCAGCATGTTCTCTCATGAGCTTCCAACGACTCAACCTGCAACAGTGCGGTGAGCGTTGATCTTGAGTAGACTGGGGGATCTCTATCCTCTATTTCCTTTGTTCTCTGTGGCCGGGACCCACTACTCAACACTATGAATTCGTCCAGAGTATGTACGCAGGCGCTCACGAATTTTCGTCTGCCGTGTGCTCACTTCTCCACTTCATTCCGTACTTCTGTATGAGCCACGCCAAAGGAAGCTCAACGAGCAGCAATATCGCATAGATGGCAAAACACCAGCCCAAGCCAATCGAGTCTGCGAGCGGCTGCACAGCCGCAACCGCGGCACCTGCGCCCAGGCACCTGACGATGCTCATGGCTGCGGAGGCCGTGGCTGACCGTTGCATGTTCAGATCCGTGAGTAGTGTGCCCGTCATCTGGATGGAGTCAGTCACTTGCCCGTAGTGGAAAGGGGTTCAATGCACTGGCCCCGCAACTTACGGCAAATAAGCTGGCGGTAGTGACTCCAGTGAGAAATTGCATCATGATCATGACAGAGATATGCTGCGTCTGTTGTCAGCCAGTCAGGATTGCAAACTGCATGGTGCTTTGCTCTTACCGCTCTGGTCATCAACGCCAGCCCGTATCCAAGAGTTCCCAAGCCACTGACAATTATGAGCATGTAAGCTCCTTTCAGGCGTGTCTTCTCGATTGGAAAATCAGGCTCGTGTCCGTTGAAGGATCTCCCATTCCCGTTGGATAACTTCTGGACGGTCCGGCGGTAATAGTGATTGAGAAACCGCCCTGGGCAATGTAAGCAGGTATATGAGTTGGTGTTGTGCTCCCGTCACTCACCGGTGCAAAACGCCCCAACGCCACCAGAGACCCCAGAGGGTAGATAGATGAGCCCAGCATTGAGATAGTTAAGCTGGTAAATCTCGACACACTGTGCCCCGAGTGAGGCTTGCAAGGTCATTTTCACCGCATAGGTGATCGAGTAAAGCAGGATCACGATCAGAGACTGTTTGTTGGCCAGAATCGGTAGACACGCGAACGGGTTGGGATAGTGGCGCATAGGCTTCACGATATGGGTCGACGGCCCATCCTTCTCGTGTTTCTGTAGGACGCTGAAGAAGCTCCAGTAGACGCCCCTGGCCTTGCCGCTCCCGTCGCCGACGATGTTTCGCTGGGTCTCTGGAAGGAATAACAGCACGATCAGGAAATGCGATCCTGTCAAGATCACCAGGAACCAGAATATCCACCTCCATCCGATCTCTTGCGCGATGACGCCTCCTATGACAGGCCCCAGGCTGACTGCAAAGTCCGTTCTGTGACATCAATCAGTCGGTGGCAATGAATCGCCACGCATTCGAAAGCAGGGTCAAAAGAACTTACGCAACAAGCATGCTGCCGACAAAGCCGCCTCGCTCCCCGGCTACTGTTATATCCGCAATGACTCCATACGCAACAGAAGTCAGCCCCGAAGAGCCAGCGCTCTGAAGCATCCGAAGCACGAAAAGCGCCGCGTACGACTTCTGAAGTGCCATGCCGATGTTCGCAGCGATGAGCAGCGTGAACATCAGGATGTAGATAGGACGACGGCCAGCCTGGTCTGCCATGTCTCCCATGAACGCGGGAGCAATCGCCGCGACGATCAGGTACGATGTGACTGTCAGGTTGATGAGCGTCACCGACACCCCGAGGGACCGGGACATGGGAACCAGTGCCGGGTAGTAGATGTAACTCATTAATGTTGAGAACATGGCGGCAAAGGAGGCGACTAGGCTGATGAATCGCTTCTGGCCCTTGGTAAACACTGTGTATGGAGGCTGAGAAGTGACTACAGTTTGCATTTCTGTACCCTGTTCACAAAGTTTCTCACCTGCCTTATCGCTGACCTGAACAGATGATTTGGGATTTCCCTCGGTGTTCGGAGCGATGTCGTCCATGGCTGAAGCAGTCTGCTAGGATGCTTGGTGATTGGATTTCGAATGAGGGCCACCTGAGTGGCCGTTCCAAGTGGTAACATTGAATATCAGAGTGTGTATAATCAGGGTTGAAAGGTGTCAGCACCGGTGCTAGGTCATAGGCATGATCAATTCACTTGGGACATGTGGAAAGGGAGTCGGTTGGCCCCCGTTGAAAGACTCTGGGGCGGGGTTGCCAATCAAGTGCTATTTATAGGCAATGCTGCATACGTTGGTTCTTAGTGCAATACACCTGCATCAATTACCGAAACGGCTGTTGCTGCTCCCTCGGGAAGGTGTGCTATCGCATCATGTAGCAGGTTTCCAACGCGGTGAACAAAGTATTACTTGGCTCATACCCCTCAGAGCAGACCAGATCTAAAGCTACCAGACATCGAATACACATACTCATCCTTCATCATCTGCCACCATTATTGCTCCAGATCCTGCTCCTGCCGAACGCACAAGCAATCTCATGTTCTCGATATACCTGAAAGTCATCAGCAACGACCTTGACAAACGAAACTTGTCGCCATGAGATCTTGTGACTCACAGTTCCCTCAAGTTCTGTTCATGCGGGTAAAGACTCGCGAGACAGACTTGATTGCGAATCAGATAAATCAGGATGCGATATTCAACGTCTTCTTCCGGCTGAGAAATTGGCACGTGCTTGAAGTATTCGTTGATGTAAGACTTCCCCAAAGGATATCTTGGGTTGCTGTGTACGCCCAATTCAACTTTGCCGACACCAGACGATGTTAGCTATCATATCAAAGTGCTAGAAAATTGCCACGGAGGCTTACATTCATGATGTCCCCAAACAGCGTTCGCATCGAAGGTGATGAGGGCCTCGTTGTCCAGGCGGTACTTGACATTGCCTGGCCACATGTTGGTGTGGCAGAGACAGGGCTTGATTGACCTACCTCCGGTTTCCAGTGGCCTCAAATACCTGGGCAGCACCTTGTTGAGAAACTCTTCCGCTGTCGCCTTTTCGTCCTTCGTGAACTCCCCTCGGATGGTCACGTCACGTTTGAGAATCATTCTCATGTGTTTTGTCCACCAGACCTCCCAGGAAACTTCCCAATCGTTGGCCTGCGGCAAAAAGCCAAACGTCGTGTTCACGGGAAACCCGAATTTTCCCGTTGGAGACTGGCCTAGACTGCGGGAATACAAATTGATCAATGGCGCCATGTACATGTCCGGGGGCGCAATGTCGTCGATCATCTCAACGAATTCCATCAGCATGAAATGAGTGTCCGGGTTAGAACGGTACTTGTCGAAGGCGATGGGTGTCGGCACAAATTCAGGTATGAATTTGTGTATCATGGATTCAGATACCCAGTGCGACTCGATCTGCTCCAAGCCGCTAGGACCGCTACCGGTCTAGATGCACAAGTTTTGTCAGCCAAAACATTGAAATTGCGGTCAGTTGCTGGCTTGGTCGTACTTTAGTGAAGAAGTGCGTAACGTTTCCATCGGGAAGTTGCAAATCTATGCGATGATTGCGGCAATAGTCGCTGAGACCCAATTCTGTGACTTGAACCACCTTCCCACCGTCTGGGAGATCTGCCGGGCAAATGATGGTCAGCTACTTCAAGGTTCCCGGAGAAAACCAAAATGATTAGGCCAGTGTCTCGGCATCAAAAAAGATCTGAACATCGAAGACCTACGCTGTAAGATCGCCTCATCCAGTTTGTTGTCCACGATGCGAGAGTCTTCGGCCATTTTTGAGTGAACGCCGGTCTTGTTGAGGACGTGAGAAATATCAGGTGTCGTTCTACTTGTACATGTGGGAGCTCCTATATGCTTCTGGTCAATAATTTATGTTTCGGTTGTCGAATCGAAGGCCCAAGGTTCATGGATGGATGGCAATGAAACATGAAAACCACAGGCAAGGACTGTTGCGGAACACGGTCCCAACGTACCTGGCTGGGGTATTTACATGCATGTGAAGAACACGGCGCTTAGCTACGTCGACAAAGTTACCCGGTATGCAGGGATGCGGCACAGTGTGCGATAGCCCCCAACTTGCCAATTCGATTGGACCGGATGCCCTCGCCAATGCGGCAGGGTTCCGTAATTAGATGTGCAACCAAGGGTTACATTCTACCTGGTGTGAGCTACTTTCAAGCGCGGGGCAGTCGATTTTCGACGACATGGTCGACCACGGCACAGCAGGCTTCGCGGCACAGCACATCCATGTGCAAGAGGCTCTGTGCTGCGACTGATGCCATGTTTCAGGCCGCATAGTGTGCTTTTTGGACATTGACAACTGGCAGTTCGGCCTTTGTGATGGAACGATGGTGTACTCGGCATATACCAAGGTAGAAGCGGTCCATCGTCTCATCCTCATCCACCCTGGCGCCGGCTATGAGGACTTAGCTGATCATATAAAGGTCTCCGGTTCAACCGATTCAAGGGACCCAGAATTTCTGGCGCCACAGGAGTCGTTGACCGTGCGTCAGAGACATCACTCTGCTCCGAGCCTGTTTCGAAGGAGGCGCAAATCGAGTTCATCTGCAGCCGAGACCGCTGACGCCTGTAAAGGAAGCCTTGGATTGGTGACTTTATATGAGCCATCAGAACCTCGTGTCGACTTCGTATTTGTCAGTTCAAGTTCTTACTCATTGAATAATCGGGATACTGATTCTACGATGGCATAGGTACATGGGCTTCATGGAGGATCAAGAAAAACGTGGAGTCTTCATCCGGAAGACCAGGCGACCTTCTGGCCCGAACGATGGCTCCCCGGCGAGAGAGGCTTCAAGCATGTCCGAATTCACAGTTTTGGCTACGATTCAGACTGGTCCAAGACGTCCCACAGCACGCTCAGGATCAGGGATTTTGCACAAGCATTGCTGGCTAGCATCTACAACTCTTCTATTTTGAAGAAGACCAAAGACGTAGGGCCATCCCGACCAGAAATACAAAGAAGAAATTTGAGAAATCCCTACATGGAATTTGCTAATATTGTGTCAAGTTGCCGCTCGTTTTTGTTGCTCATAGCATGGGCGGCCTTGTTATTAAACAGGCAAGTCCGGTGCTTTTGCGGTAGATACGTTTTTCCACTGTCAGCTAATTGTTACGACAGGCATATATGCTTGCCAAAAACGATCCCATCTACCACGATGTCGCAGCTCGAATACATAGTCTTTACTTTCTGGCAACTCCTCACCGGGGTTCCAACTCCGCTGTGTATCTGAAGACATTTCTTTCGGTTTCGTTCCCCACCGGATCCAAGGCATATGCTAAGGAATTACTCCCGGATTCCCAGACTGTTGCAGTGAGTGTCTACTGCCCAGGCCCTTATCTACTGCACTCGTTGTAATGCTGAAATCATAACAGGACATCAATGAAGACTTCAGACACGTGTGCGGAGATGTTCAACTGTGGTCATTCTTTGAAGGTGTCCCCACAGCGGGCTTCATGATTGTTGACAAAGTCTCTGCCGTAATGAATCTTCCCGGGGAGCATACGCAGTACTTGTCAGCAGACCATCGGCACGTTTGTAAATTTCGTGATGTGAACGATCCGAATTACATTACCTTGAGAGACTGTTTCAAGACAACAATTGAGGGAATTAACGACCATTGTAAGTTTTTGCTCACCTCAGTACGTTGTTTCTCGAGCTAATACTACAAGACACGATTCAACAAGCCCAGCAAATGAAGATAATCGCGGATGCTCTCGACATTAGTCACCAGCCTAGTAGAGACCTTCTTTCCGTGTCAGAGAAACTCCACCAGGGGACTTGCGAATGGATCACGCAACATAAAGACTTCCATCGATGGCTCGACATTGCCGATTCTTCGTCTTGGGGCGCCTTAGACCATGAACCACACGACACACAACCCCGAATACTCTGGCTTTCGGGACCTCCTGGGTCTGGGAAATCTGTGACAACGTCACATGTCGTCAAATACTTGACCTCTTTCAATATGGATTGCTGTTATTTCTTCTTCAAGAACGACACTAAGTTGGGCATTGCATCTCTGCTCATCAGTCTCGCATACCAAATGGCCGAGTTCAGTTTTGAGATACGCCAGGTCTTCTTGTCCATGATCAATAATGGCGAGAAAATTAATACCCAGGATCACACAGTCATTTGGAACAATCTTTTCCAAGGTCGGCTATTCCAAGCACAATTCACCCAGCCATTCTATTGGGTTATCGACGGCCTCGACGAGTGTCCCAAAAAGTCCTTGGTTTCTTTGATTCAGGTGTTCTCCAGGTTGGAGGCCCGAATCCCCATTCGAATCTTCATGACTAGTCGACCGGACTCCCCAGATGCTCCTGTGGAGCAGCTCCTCAATGCGGAAAATGTCAACAGGGTTGAATTCCGTACGGGCCAAGAGGACTCGCTTCGCGACATCGCGGCGTATGTCAGATCGCAGCCACGGCTCTCCAGGATGCTCGACACTGGTGAGAACGACCAAATAGTGTCGGACATACTGACCAAGTCTCAAGGAAACTTTCTGTGGGCGGCGTTGATTATTGGGCGTCTAGACGAACTCTACAGCGCTGAGGACGTCAGAACCGCTCTCCGTCAGGTCCCTTCGGAGATGAATGGATTTTATGACAGAATTCTGGAAAACATATCCAAAGCTTCTAATTCAGAAAAAGCCAAATGCATCTTGAAATGGGTCGTGTGCGCTCCAGAGCCTCTCTCTACCGAGGAGCTAACGGAAGCCGTACATCTTGACATTGGTCATACGCTTCTAGCCGCCACATCCGGAGACATTTTTTCCGAAATATGCGGTAGTCTCGTAACGGTCGACAAGGACTATCGAGTTCAGCTCATGCACCAAACTGTGAGAGAGTACTTGATCTCTGCAGAATCGAACTTTTACGTCAACTATCGTGAGGCTCACGAACAGCTTGGCAACATATGCCTCTCTTTGATGAATGGCCGTGAAGGGCTACGAAGGGTATCTCGAAGAACGAAGCCAGTGACCGGGCGTTCGGGCCATTCCTTGCTTCTGAACTATTCCTGTTTACACTTCTCATACCATCTACTACACTCGCAGTCAACTTCGGCGACAACTTTCGCCTCCCTGGGAGAGTTCATTGACACCAAAACACTGATTTGGATCGAGCATATCGCCAGAAAAGAAAAGCTCAAGCCCTTCCTGAGGACCATTGGAAATATCAAACCATATCTGGCCCGCCAACTTGAACGAAGCCCGCCTTTCAGCAAGAATTACCAGAAGGTCCAGTCTTGGATTGATGACTTGACCCATGTTGTCAGCATTTTCGGGCAGACGCTCCTAGACTGTCCGGAGTCCATCTATGCATTCATTCCACCATTGTGTCCATCCTCATCACTTGTGCATCGGGCCTTTGCGCAGAACTGCTCGCAGAAGGTTGTCTGCCACTCGCATAAGGAGTGGGACGAACGTCTATCTTGCATGAACTTCCAATCTTACTCTAAGAGCATAGCAGTCACCGACAATCATATTGCTACCGGCCATGCGGACGGAATGATCCGGGTTTTCAGTTCTTCGACGTTCGAGGAGGTGGCAATCTTGAAACATGGGTATCCAGTTCGCCAACTTGCCTTCGGAAACATTTCCAATCTTCTGGCGTCATGCAGTCCGAAAGCAGTCTCGCTCTGGAGCACGAAGCAAGATCTACTTTGGAAAGTCACAGTCCCTGGGATCGCTTCATCTGTGTGTTTCAACGCTGACGATACGAAAGTCTTGGTTACTATCAAGAACGATGTGAAGCAAGCCATACTCACTTTCGCGTCTGCCGACGGCACCCAGCTTGACCCAATAGTCATTCCTGGGGACAGTTCTAGTTCGGACTCCGATTCAGATCAGATAAGCCACACCACGAAGAAATTCTGCCCAGAGGTAGCATGCGTCTCATTCCCTCTTGGGCTAGCCGCTGTGACCTGGAGAAGCTCACACTTGACGATCTTTTTCATGGATTCCGACAACAATCTGGAAAAGTTCTGCAAGCTCGAGAAAGACGGGTTTCAAGACGCGGCCCGGCCTCCTCAGATCATCTGTGTCGAACTAAACCCTGCTGTTGAATCCGATCTAGTGGCTGTAGCGTACCAAGATGGCGAAATCGCCATATTCGAAATGGATGAGTGGAACCCGAAACAGACACATTCTCACAAGCTCCATACCAGGACCATGGCGAGCTCCCCGGATGGCAGAACTCTTGCTGTCGGGGACACCGAGGGAGGCATTTATCTCTTTGCATTCGAGACTCTTCAGCTGCTGTATCGCATTGATTCTCTGGACGAGACTGCGTCAAGCATTGTCTTTGCATCAAATAGCCTCCGGCTGTATGATGTCCGAGGACGGTCCTGTAACGTTTGGGAGCCCTCGGTACTCATTCGAAAGAGCTCCATGGATGACAATTCAAGCGACCCAGAAGAGCATGCTCTTCCAGTGCTCAGGGGTCCGGCTGATCACTTTTCTCGCTCCTTGACCGACACGAGGACCATCACTGCCATTGCACCAACTCACGATGGTCGATTTTTCTTTTGTGGCAGAGAAGATGGGTCGGTGACTATTCATGACAATCGCAACGGTGACGTGGCTCTTGAGCTCAAGCTACACTCAGTGCAGATTCGCCTCTTGCACTACGAATCCGAGGCCGACATGCTTCTTAGTGTCGACATCTCAAGAAGATGTATGCTCACAAACCTGAACAAGCCGTCTTCGGCCAAACCAATGTGGTCTCAAAGAGCTTGTGTACTGGATCACAGAGCGCCGGCCTCAGTCACCCAGGCACTAATGAACCGAGAAGGCTCGGCCTTCTTGCTCTCAAACCATACCGGCGAGGAGCTTTGGAATGGAAAAGAGGTCCTACGCAGCAATATCTCTACTGAAAGCTCCCGGTGGATGTGTCATCCCACTGATGCCAATCTTCTACTTCGTGTTGACGGCAATGAAATTCGCATATATCAATGGGAGAATCTGGGAGAAGTCACCGAAGGTTGTGGCTTAACGATGGAGTGCTCGGCAAAATTCGATTGGAAAACTCTCGGAAATGAGTGGTCATCCCATCCTGGATGCAGTATCCTGTGTCAGGCGTTGGCACTCCAAGACACAACGGGAACAGCCTTCCTGATGTTGGATCTAGATCAAGCGCAGCTTCAGTCTTCATCAATCGCGGTGTCTTGTACTCTCAGGAATATGGCTGCTGGTGTGAAGTCAATACTTGCAATCACGCGGTCTTCTATCATTTTCTTGGACCGTGGCGGATGGATCTGCTCACTCGGTATAAAAGGCATCTCGGAGGCGAAGTCGTACACCCGGCATTTCTTCTTGCCTCCATTTTGGCGCACAAGGGGGGAGCTCATGATAAAGATCGTGGCAAAGAATAGTCTTGTGGTCGCCTACAAGGACGATGTTGTGGTTGTGCACGGATTCATGGACTTCACTCATAAGGTGGAATTCCCAGCATTTCCTGATGATGATGACGCACCGCTGGTCCTGAGACGACGGGTGACGAATCTGTAGATTCTTTAGACATGTATCTTCTCTTGGCCTAGGAAATTCATATATCCTAATCTGTGGAATCTGTCCATCTTCAGTGATAGCGTTCTTTCGACTGGTACGTGACTACTTCCGTACAGAAGAAGCAATACTATTACATTGCCATCCTAATCTTAAATTTAGTGCACCCAAAGCAACCTTACGTATGTAAGTCTCTTGTCTCGTCTATGTTCATTACCGTAATAAAATACGTTTCCAATGTATCTCCAGTAAGCCTTTTTGAATGAGAGTCTCCCAATCCCTTATTGAATTTGTCATCATGCAGATACCCACTCTTTCGAAATAGTCGCCTACCTTTTTTACGCAGATACCCAGAAACTTCCAATCATGGATCAAGAGAACAAAGGCGTCCATGATCTCCTCGCAATCAAACAGGGCTATAGCGTAGCATCCCAGACGAATGTCAGAGGCACTTGTGCTTCCAAAGTTCAAGCGCCATTCTCTTTCAAAATTTTTGTCCCACCTGGGACATGCGGCTGCTTTGGGAACTGGAATATCAAGACCAAGGAAGTCGAGCAGCCCCGCTATGAGAGGTGGTGAATATACATCAGCGACTCTGTGTTCAATTCGCGGGAAGTTATTCCATAACTTCGTTGCAGCCATGTTTGTTTTAGACGGGTCTGGGGAGATCTTGCCGTCAAACATACAGCCCGGGAATCGTTGCCTGGTGACGAAATCTTCCGTTTGAATTGTCAAGCACCATTCTTCAACCAGACTGACTGGGTCCCATTTATGGTGGCGTGTCCTCCGCACTTTTGTCGGAAAGCCTGGACTCCGTGAGGAAGCAAAATCAACTGGTGTGATCCAGGACACCCATGACCACGTCGATGAACTAGCTCCAGATACGTCACTCCGCCTCGTGTGGCATGGATTTGGAGTGTACCATAGCAAAGCTCTAGACAAGCATCTCATTGGTAAGCCCTGGAGCGCACTGATACCCAAGCCGTCCCGATTCGAACTCGAGTAGAACCTGTTGTATACGCCGGTGAGAGCATACAGGATGTCACCAGGTTCTTTGAGGTTTCTCCGTGTGTACACTGACACGATTTTCTGAAATTCCGTATCCAACCACCGTGGATCAGAGGCTTCCGGGCTTTTAGGGTTGTGTATCACCTCTAGTGTGTTTTTAGGCTGTGCGTCGTCCAAAGGGTCCTGGTACTGGTCTTTTCCATACCACCACGGAGCTCCCAACCTGGCCGAGCCTCCCAAGGTTTCAAAAGCATACCCCTCTCTGACTGTTTGGTGCGAGCACTCATAGAACACTTCGCCAGAGGCAAAATAAAGCTTTCGTGGTGACAAAAGTTGCTCTTGATATGTCCAGCCGCGCGTGTTCCAATGCGAGCACTGGATTTGTTCAATGAGCGAAATTCGGCCTATTCCAATGCTGCATGTACCATCGATTTCGTGGAAAAGATGTTCTCGCCCATAATTATCTGTATCAGGACCACGGGGGCTAATGCCTGCCAGACCTGCATCGGCATCAACACCCGATAATGCCACGAGAGTCAGGTCTGCGTTCTCATAGACGCTGTTCATGCCATGGATCAGGCGACTCTTCTCATCGGGGTCATCTTGCACGATGCACAAGCTGTCCACCCACAAGTACCTTTGCCCAATCAAGCGACAGAATGAGATGGCATCCGCAATCGTCTTTGGTAGACGCTTCGAAACGCCATGTTGGGTATGAGATTTATCCAATGATGACGGCTGATACAAAGTGGAGAGGTTCTCCTTGCTAGTGCAGAGGCCGAATGATACCGCTTGACCCCAGACGTATGAAAGAGCGATGTATTCGCAAGGCTCAGTCTTTTCAACAAGCCTGCTCTCAATAACGTCAATCAGCCGAAACCCGGAAATGTGGAATGCTTCCGCCATGTTGGCCCGTTGGGTCGCTCGGTTAGTCTTGCAAAATTCATGGTCCCGGCAGTCATTCAACCAATTCTGTACTAATGCCAGATCAATGCGTGACAGAATTGGCCGCCTGGGCGAGTTCACCACGCTAGAACTGTCGATCTTCCTGGGATCAACCTCTAGTTCAGTAAGGACAAACTTGGCTTTCTCGTCGTACTTCACGGCCTGCCTCATCAGCCGGAAATTCGGGGGTCGCTGACCAAGGGCCAGAGTAATCCGGTACACGCCTTTTCTCTGTCCAGCTGAGTCGTAGAAAAACCCCCATTTATTGCTCTGTATGTATACACTGGGATGATAGCGGCCAATCACTGCGTATGGTGATTCATGACCCCAGTTCAACTTGATGAAATGACGAATTGTACCACACAATTGACAGAGGGGATCATTGAATGCGTTCCAAAAGCCGATCCAAGTTTCTCCGGACCCTCTTGTCAATAACGTGGCTAGGTCAAACTTCTCGCACTTGTTGCAAAAGTACTGGGCCTTGCTGGGGAGCTGGGAGGGATCGGGACTGTCATTCAGGCAGACTTGGTCCGAAGATCTCTCGACCCTGGCCCTGAGATCATAACGATGGCGTTTTGGGGACGTCGCTTGTGGCAACGGTGATCCGTTTCTTTTCGGCATTGCATTCACTGTGTTGGCTGATTCAGGAGATGATTCCCCAAGAATGGAAGTTTTTGGAAGCAGAAGTGGCAGCGTGATTGGCAAAAGACTGATAGACTGCGTGGTGTATGAAACAAAATAATCACGGAATGATAGGAATGGGGAACGAAAATAAACTCCCCTTAAAAGGCTTGGAAAGTGAACACATTGGCCCCAGCCCCACTCTGACAAGTCAGCAGGCATACTGCACAGCCCCGTGCTAATGTTGTGCAACCTCAGGAGAATGGCGGACGACGAGTGGCCTTTTTCTACTTCCAAGACGGACATTTGTTTAGTCTAACATAAGCACCGTGCCAAGGAAATGTTGCGTCTGGCCTGTAGTAGCTGCGATTTGATCTTTTGTTCTTTAATATCCTTGTCCCATGTCTTTACGTTTGCCCATCTCAAAAACCAGCCAGACGTATTGATTACACGTTCCTCTCTACACCCGCAGCCTTTGAAATTTACAGACGCCCGCGACTGAAGGCCGCGTCTGGTATGATCTCAGCCAGACCAAATCCATGATTTATTCACCGTCCTCCGCCTCGCCGACCACAACGATGGCGCCAGCAAACGCGAGTGAGGCTCGCGTGGGCTCAAAGAACTCCTAGTCCTCAGCAGTAAAACCGACATTGAAAGTGTGCCCGTCCGCGATCTCGAATGTCCAGTACAAGTCCTAGGCGATGCTGCTCTGGGGTGAGCTCATGTCCACTAGCCCCTGATTAGGCCCGCCGGCACGACCTTGTTTACGCCTAGCTTGCTCCGCATAGACAAAGCCCACATGTATATGTATGCGTGTGCATCTAGCTAGTGATATAATTTCAGCCAAGATTGTCATTGGAATGCGATACTAGTATGTCCTGCGATTGGCTACCCTAGGGTAGCATATGAGAATATTTAACATTGTTCTGTAGAATCATGCAATTCAGAACAACATAGATATATAGATTCTGAATACCCTGGGCTATACTAGCCGCAACAAATAATGCTGGGATGCCCTCAAGCACCTGAAATACATGACAACATAAGATCCCAAGTTAGCCATTTAGTGAACAAGGTACCTGTCGTCCGAGTTGATATTGTAATCAGCGAACTTCCGAGAGGGCACCTTGCGCTGGAACATGATATCCATCTCTTCGAAGGTACGGTCCTTCGTCTCTGGAAGGCGGAAGAAGCCCCAGATGGTGGTGAGCAAAGACAAGCTACCCCAGAAGAAGGCCTGCAGAAATCCAAGTCAGCAACATGAATCGAACAATTTGTTTATCAATGTGAGGCTTACAGTCTTTCCCTGAGCATTCCACGCAGTCGGAGACATGAAATACGGCTGCAAGACACCACCAATGATATTCCCGACGTAGTACGCGCTGCGGCCCAGGACGACAGTCTGCGTCCGGAGGCGGGTGGAGCCGATCTCGGCGACGATGGTGTAGACGATGGGGCCGACGGACATCGAGTAGATGCCGAGCCAGACGATGCAGAGGATGGACTGGACGAGGCCGAGGGTGTGGGTCTGGGGCTTGACGCAGGCCAGGATGCCGATGAGCCACAGGCAGCACAGCAGGCCGTAGAAGCCGCAGAGCCAGATGCTCCTCCGGCCCCACTTGGAGATGTAGAGCCACGAGATGACGACGCCGCAGAAGGCGATGGCCGTGCCGACGAGACCCAGGCTGTAGGAGAGGTCGGCGCTCAGGCCGGCTTGTTCGTAGACTGGGATGAATTTGTGTCAGCTGGTGCTACGGCTATTCGGATGAGGGGGTGTTCATACAGAAAGTGCCGGTGTAGCAGAGAGCACCGCCGTCTGTGATCTGGGAGACGAAACACATGACGGCGATTTCCGTCCGGCGCCGGTTGGTCCCTCTGAAGCAGTCGACGTACGAGGTACCAGCTCGCTCCTCCTTTTCCAGTTCGTTGGTACGGACCATGAGGGCGATAGTCGCATCGTGCTCGCTCTGCTGCTCCGGCTCGGAAAGGCGGATCAGGGACTTCTTGGCCTTGTCAAGCTGTCCAGTGCGAACGAGGTACCAGGGAGACTCGGGAGCCAAGAATGCGACGATGAAGAGCGGGACGGGCCAGACCCACTGGATGGCCATGGGAATCTTGTAGCCCCAGTCGGTCTCGTTGTTGATCAGGCCCTTCAGCACACCGGCTGCGATGAACTGCCCGATACACCAGCAGAGGTTAATGTAGGCCGTGAGATAGCCACGGAGTGCCAGAGGCACGACCTCGGCGGCGTAGGCCGGACCTGTCGTCGCGAAGACACCCCAGGGGATGTTGCAGAGGAACTGGCCGATGAGGAGGACCTCGATCCTCGGGGCGAAGAACGAAATGAAGATGGCGGCGGACATAAAGGCCAGACTGCCCATCAACACTATGCGGTGTCCATACTTGGCAGTCAGGTACCCGTTAAGCATTGCTCCGATGATATTTCCCACCCCGCTGATATCGTTGAGGCCGGCCTGCCACGCTGAAGTGATCTGCCAGCCATGCTCTTCGCCAGAGTACTCGCCAAACTTCCTACGGAACGAGTGGTAACCCCAGAAGTTGCCCAGCAACTGAGTATCGTAGCCTTCCATGATGATCGTCGCCGAGATGACTGTGAGATTGCGGCTCGTCAGCAGCTGCAAACCGTGATGCCCCACCGCATGACCGCAGGTTGCACTTACGAACGGACCATATCGCGGCCTTCTTGTGTGTCTTGAGACCTTGGGCGAGGGTCATGCTGTGCTCGGTGGCTGTCGCCTGAGCGGCCTCGTCGTTGAGGACCTTGACATTGTCGAGGTTCGGCGCCGTGCCCTTCTCGTCAATGTGCTCGGGCCGGGCCTCCTTGCTCTCTGTTCGCTCCATCTTGACTGACTTGGGGAGATCTCAAGCCTGTGGGACACTGTGTCCGGGTGATATCAACTGAGGGGGAGTGGTATCTGCGCGCGGGAGAGCTGGCAGAGTGTCACGGTGGCAGCCGCGTCTACCTATGGTTGGGGGACTCGCGTGGCTCTTATTACATGCAACTCCCTCCACACATAAGACCACACAAGCTTTGCTCGTAGGGAGATCAGGTGTTAGCTACATGGCCCGGCCTCGAACACCGCAGGTTACTGGAGCGACGGCCCGTCAACACCGTTAGGCGAGAGAACTCAGAGAAGGATTTGCGCCATGTATACATGGGGCCCCATCTGGTCGGAATTAAGAGCGTCTTGCAGGCCATTGCAGGAAGATGCAGAAAGCATGCGTGGGTGTTGATATCGACGATTGGTGGAACTTCTTGTGGAGGTTGCATTCGAATTCAACACCCCTGGACTTTGTGGGGATTTTAGGCGAAAGACAAGGGAGCGTAGCGTGCCCGGGGATGGGAAATCCACCGCGGGTTGGAGAATCTGGGGAAGCCCACGGGATCGTGCAGCTATGCTCATATGAGTCTTCTCGTACGAGTCCGCTCCTCAACATGGTCCTGGAGCGATACACTACCAGTGAGATCGCGAGCCTTCTCTTGGAACAAGCTCTTCGACAGAGTCAAAAGATGAGTTTTCTTTTAAGTCCCACAGTCCCAGCATTGAATAGTTCCAGCCTTCTTGTGGCGTTGAAGGAGCAACTTCATGTAGAAACTTCGGTCAAAAGCGCAGCGGATAACAGGCCAACGGTGGACATCAAATCTTGGAGAAAAGAAACCCCACTACGGAGTACACTACCGTGCCCGTCTTGGAGAGGGCATGCAAAGCCTTTCTTGACAGGGCTTAGTGTTCTGGTCTCGCCCACATCCCCTGACCAACACACCCCAATTCGGACACAACATCTCACCCGACGGATGTTTCCCCCTCACCAAGGCGCAGCCAAGCTGAGGACCTCGGGAACGTCTGCACCGACATCGGTAGAGCGGCTGCAGGAGCCACACCATGTTGTCTTCATTGTGCGGGAGGATGGTAGCCCAAGACATTGGTATTCCAACTCATCGCCTTGCCAGATCGGCTCGATATTCCGAAGACGAGCCCAGTCAGCTGCCAAGTGAGGAAGGGAGGCATGCATGCGGAGCCTCGCTCTTGGGTGCCTCGAACTCCCGAGGTTAGCCCTAGTTCGAAAGGCGGAACAATGGAGGACTGCACTTGTCCTTGGCTATGAAATTCTCCGTTTACCGTGCTAGCACATGTGTATATCTTTTTCGAACTTCGCGAACAGGGGTGATGTACATTTTCACTGCCAACACAAGCTCAATTACCCTCAGACACGGGCGTAGACAATGCCATCCGTGGCCAAATACTTCGTCATAAAATATCGTCTGTCGAACAGCAAAGTTCCTGAGCATTTAAGGAACCAAGGCTGTCATTTCCCAGATCGCGTTGCTAAACTCTGCGGTCCAATGGAGGGAACTTTGAGATATAACCAACAATTGGTCAAGGGAACGGGAGCACGGACATCCAGGCCAGGTAAGTATTTCAAGACATTATCATTATCTAATCGTCGTGTTTTCGCTGGAGCTGTCGTCCAGCTTTTTCTCCGGGTCAGCCTGACCCTTTTCCTGCTTCTTCTTGTCCCGTCGTGTCCGCCACTCAAGAGATCCGAACACGGCGATCGAGGCCGACCCAAGACCAAATATGAGCCCCAGTGCCACAATTCCGAATGCACCCCCGGCAATCTTTGGTATTGTTGAACTATCGACGGACAGCTCCGGTCCTCTTTTGATTTGCAGGTGTAGTGTCTCGACACTACCTCTCGTCTTGATCCGCGATGCTTGGTCGTAGTCGCCTGTGGGCAAAGCCAATGCGAGAGTGATTTGAAGTAGTATGGCGTAAACGATTGTGGCGACATTGCGTATGGAGAGGTGGCATAGTATCATGATTTGGTTGAGTGATTGGTGGATAAGCACGACAGGATTTCGAGGCTCTCGTCTCTTTGCAGTCGGGGCAAGATGTGGACTTTTCTCGGTGATTCTTCGCGCTGCGACAGCTCCACTGAACAAGGTATGAAAGGTCTGGTGGTAAACGGCTTGTTCCTGTCAAAGCCTAGGATGTCGAGATGGCCAACATCTGCGGAAGAAAAGAAAGACGCATAGGCGAAGCGACCGGAGGGCGAGACTGAAAAGGACAGAGTCCGGCAGGAAGAAAGCACGTCTCTGCAGAAATGAAGGCCCCGTACGATTTTATTTACTCTGTGTTTACGGAAAAGGCCAACGGGGGTGCGCAGCTCGCGTATACGGCGGCGTTACAACCCGGCGACGTGAACCGCGCGTCATGAGCTACGATCCCCACGGCGTCTGAAGTTTGAGACCACTCAGCTGCAGAAGCTGCTCGGCTCCGAGGCATCGAGTGGACTTTGCGTGCCCGTGTCAGTGCTATATTTGGGGTGCCCCCGGGCAAGGGTCAGCAGCAGAATAGGCGCCGTACGAGCCCCTGCCGTTAGATTCGACGTTTTAGACGCCCGCTGCTATGACGCATGGAACAGCGCTGTGACGCCTCGCCTGCGGTTTCAGGTACCCGAACAAGTGGGGCGGAAAGGGCCCAGCTGAGCCTCAGAAGGGGACCCGTTCGAGCGCCTCGCCCATCACGGAGAGAAAAACCCTTTCTTCACCTGCCACTCATCTCCTGCCCAAGCCTTTTTCGTCCGACTTGATGAAGGCGATCTCCCGGATGGCCGTCATGGGACCTTGGCCTGGGATTGTCCCAACGCACACCGCACATCAGGAGGCTTTGCAATTGAAGAGCAAAGTTGGAGTTTGATCAACGGGTGAGAGGTTTCGGTGAAGCAAATGTTCTCTGGGGTTTCACCAACATGCACAGATTGAAGAAGGAGTTTTCTCAACGATACCCCAAGACTGCAGAGCAAAGCGAACAGGGCGAGAGGCATTCCGTTACGATCATCCAAATCATCCAGATCTTGTGACGCAATAACGAGATGGGATGACTTTGCCGATGCCGGTGCACCACTGTACTCCAGATGACCGACGTAAGGTTTGGCGATTGTGACGTGCTTTGTTGCTTTCGGAGTTCTGGTGTGACGGACCAGCCGAAGATCTGATCGGACACTGCGGCACGCTGTCGCAGTCTTGGAGAGGGCATGACTCTATGACCTCCAGGCTGTCGCCGCGAGCTTCTCAAACCGGATGGCTACATCGCAATTGATCTCGCCACTCAGGGCTACGGTCATTGACTCAATCTGTGCAATCGCGAAGACATCCTCATAACAGGTCCCATGAACCTTGTGTCACTGCGTAGTTGCAAAACGGGACATTGCCAGTTTCAGCGTCAATCGAATCGACACCAATCAATGTAAAATCTATCATCGGGGTCACACCGAGCGAGCACACCAGGGGGCCGCGGGTGGCAACGTAGCAGAGAAGCAGTGAAATCACCTGGGTTCCGCAAGCACGGTCGATTTACGATGCTGTACCGAAACTGCGCAATGCAGGTGCCTCCGAGCCACAAGATGGTTCTTCGACTACTTCTCTACGCAAATGCGAATTCCTCGAGAGAATGAAGCTTCCGGGCAAATCGTATCCCCTTGTAGGTGAACAGCAAACCAAGCTGCGCTTGCGCTCGCGTCATCGTAGTTTTGAGTGATTCATATGGACAGAAACTTGCATGCCGATAATTTCAGCTCAGCATAGACGCATGCGCGTTGCGATGCACGCTCAGAGACACTAACATGGGACTGCAAGACTGAATCGTTCTCGATCATGTCTAATTATCAATCATATCAGGGACCAACTAGTTCCTATGCCGCCGCAAGTCTCCACAAAAACAAATGACTTCAACCCTTTATTGGATGTCAAATGTGAGGACAATTGGATTTCTTGTCGCGGGATTCAAGCCCCTGGTGGCATGCGGAGTACAATACTGTCGTCTGCACACTATACTCAAATGATAGCTCGGCCGTGGAAAATGACATCACGCAGGGCGCGTCGTAGGGCGTGTTTTGTCAACACCACTTGGCAGTGCTCTGCACAAAGATAATTTGATCACGGCCACAGAAGTTTTCCATGCTATTCCGAGTAACGCACTCAATTAGGTCAGACCAGAATGGCTTCCACCGCGGAAAACAGTACCGTGCTTCTTGAGCTGCTCGACCGGCACCTTGAGAACAAACCGCACGAACACGCAGACATAATCATCAACGAAGCCAAACACGAAATCGTCAGCTCAGCACTTGATCTCCTTGTCAAGGATCCCGCCTCGTCTCTCCTCGCAGCCAGGGTCATCCTCACCGCCCGCAATATATCCCGCCAGGAGGGAGCAAGAGACCAGCCGACCACAGAGCTAGCAGCACACATCACCACCAGAACCGGCCCGGACCGCACCTCATCCTCATCGAGCCTGGTCATCCTCGACGAGAAACCACAAGCCCAGGACGGGCCATCCCCGGCACCAGCACCGCCCCACCGCGCGTCCACGATCCCCACCCACCCCCTCACAGATAGCAACAGCAACACCACCGGGCGCCCGCTGGCAGAGACATACAGGGAGTACATCCAAACCTTCATGGCCGACGCGACCACAGCAACAGCCCGCCTCCCGCACTGCCTGCACCAGCCCGTAACACACAACACCCACCCCCTCGCCATCACCGAGTACCACAACCTCGGCCAGGTCGTGCGCGACGCCGTGCCGGACCTGGGCTGCGAGATCGTAGATCTGATCGCCGACGAGGAGAGGCAGGTCGTGGCGGCGCGGCTCGAGTTCGCGGGCACGCTGGTGAGGCCGTTCCCGGGGGCGCAGCCGCCGCCTGCGGGCGGGCGGGCGGTGAAGATCGGGGAGGTTGTGTTCTACTGGTTTGACGGGGGGAGGATCCGTGAGGTTGTGAGTCTGGTGGATATGGGGGGCCTTGGGGCCGAGTAGACTTGAGGGCGGCTGGCGTGATGGGACGACTGACTGCCGTGCGCCGGACAGACGTTCAGGGTTGCGAGAAGACACGAACATTGGTTGTAATATTCAACTATCTCAATGCCAGTCAAACAGTCATGCTGACCAGTGCCAGTCACACCATACTATCATAAGCCGGTATCAAATATACGCCTTGGCTGAATGTGAAGCAATACCCAGACGAGTAGTCGTTAACTCATGATTATCAGAATAGCCGACAAGCTGAACGCTTCATTCGTGGCTCCTAGGGAGAAGAGAGTCCTCGGTGGGACAAGTGAGGCCGTGCTACTTTGCAAACTGCACAACACCTGGCTATCATGAGCCAATTTCCAATATACACGCCACATCAAAACCAAAAAACTCCAGTGCCCCGAAACCTAACTCCTTATGCAAGAACCTTCTTTGCCAGAGCAGCCATGACAGCGTGCGGGGGGAGACTCCAGTCGATCGCGGCAGTCGGCCCCATGGGGGGCTCGTTGTCAATCTCGTCCTCCTCGTTGTCGGTCCAGCCCCTCTCCGGGCCCCAGGTGATCCCCCGATCGTTGGTAGCGACCACCTCCAGCAGACCCTGCATCATGTCGCCCGCCCTCTTGACCGCGGGGTTGGCGTCAAATTGCACCGACTCGACACTGGGCAGCCCCTGCAGGAGGCCTTCCAGCAAGCCCTGTGAGAAGGCCTCGTAGAACCCGGTGGACCTGCGCCATCCGTTGAAGATGCCGTCGCTGGGGTCGATCTCCACGTACACCGAGAGGCGCCTGACGTTCACACATTCCTTCAGGCCAAGTAGGTCGTTAATGGCCCAGCTGCGGTAGGGCTTGTTAAAGCCTGGCCCCAAGCGCAACTCCAGAGATGTGAGGTGGGCGCGGGACTGGGGCTTGAGGCGGGCGAGCAACCCCAACTTCTTCCTGGAATATCGGCCGTCGATGGGAAAAATACGGAAGGTCTTGGAGCTGTAGAAGAGGTGGGAAGCCTCCCGGTAGAACTGGCGGCAGACGCGCAGGACTGACAGCTTCTTGTGGATGGTGAAGTAGTTGCCCGGCTCGAGGTCCACCACCGGGCCGACGTCTGCGAAGTGGAAGGCGTATATCTTGATCCGTAGCTCCGAGGGAAGGTCCATAAAAGGAAAGGGCTTGGCCACTTCCTTTCGCGGTTTCCTGTTGGCTATGGGGACGTCGAGGGTCAGGGCACCGATGGCAAGATTGTTGGGGTCGTCCGGGTCGAACTCGGCTTCTGTGGTATACGCGGAAGTGAAGGCAGAGCTGATTGGGGTGGTCAAAGTAGACGAGATCGGGGTGGGAGAGGCGAGGCCCCTGGCGCGGGCGCCTTTGACGGGCCTGCGAGGCATCGTGAATCGATGAAATGGATGATGAATGCCGGGGAATGGTGTGGTGGCAATGTCTGGCAAAACTCAGACTCGCTGTGCTCGGTAGCAATAATCGTCGCGGTGGGTATCGAGGGTATACACCAACGGGTATCTCGTATGCTCGGGAATAGTAGTCGCGTGAGGTGATCAGATACGGTTTGGAACTCGCGTGGTGGTTTGCTTGCGTGGTGATACGGGGAATTGGTGTCTTCGATTTGAGGGTCTCCGTGCTAAGTGCCGGAGTTCCCGACCGGGGGGCGAAGTGTAGCGTGGATTGGGTTCGGCGTGTTTCCTACGCGCGGTTGAATGTGGATTCGAATGATATGCAGGACTCAGAGGGTGGTCCCATCGTGAGTGCTAACTGGGAGGCAGACCGACGACTGGGGAACCACCCTCAGAGTGCAGCATCCGCACCGGCCATCGTGAAGACTTGCGAGGATGGGGACAGGCTGGGGCGGGACATGGAATCTCTGCAGGTGCAGGTCTGCGGGTCGGACGCTGAGAAGCGGCGATGCACCAGGAAACAAGGTCGAGGGCGAGGACGTCGTGAGGAGGGTCGGGCCAGTTGAAGTAGGTGTAACAGTTCGATCGATCACCGAAACAAGGTCGGATTAGGTTGTCGTGTGAGGCGGGGGCAGGAGGGAGAGTGGGTGCATATGCTTTGCGGGGAACAGGTGAGGAGGGAGCATCGTAACTGTAAAGCGACATGACGAGATCTACACAGTAGTGTACTCTCCCCTGCAAGACGAAAACCGCTCTAGCCCAATTAGGTACAGCGCCACTGCCACAAGCCTGGTCCCTGCCGGATTCTGGAGCTAGCCCTAACCCTCGCTCAGAGAATACATCTCGCCTATTTCAAGCATGGAGTCTCCAGACTATCAGTTAGACCTTACGGACCTCATCTCACTTATACCAACAATTTCACTGAATCTAAGATTTTCTCAAATAATATAATTGAAGTGACTAACGCCTATAAGAGCCTTGACCCATCTTACCCCCACCTTATGGAAATTATTACCTAGATAACTCCAACTTTTGGTAGTAGCCAACCACAAATTTCATTTGAATGCGGCAGAGCTCAGATGATTGTGATCTCCCGGATCTCGTACTCGCTCTCGAACCAGTTCCCTGGCTCGTTGAAACCCTCCCTTATTTCTAGCCGTCCAACCCTTTGGAAAGAACCCTTTTGATGCCCTGCCTTCTGGAGCAAGATCGCATAGCCGCGCCCCGCGTCCGTGTTGCAGATCTCGAGGCTCCAAAGCGGCACATCCACTTTGCCCTCCCACTCCTGCGGACAGTCGAATTCGAATTTCATCCTGGAATCTATGCCATCGCCCTTCACACCCTTCACACCCTTCACACCCTTCACCAAGCGACCAAGGGCAATCCGATCCCCCCTTTCAACCTGCTTTACCACTTGTCTCAACCTGCCCTTGATCACCAAGTATCCGCCGCTGACCATCCCATACGGGTTCCCCGCCGAAGAGAGTCGTTTGGATGTCAATTATCTGCCATGTAACATTGTCGCCCATCGTCTCCGGCATCATTATGGCCGGCGTGTTGACGGACACGCCAAAAGATGAGATGCGGGCGTCAAGACTTGCCCAAGACCACGATGGCGCACTATATTCCTCGGGGCGCTTTGCCACCCGGCCGTCGGCGGGGAACGGCTCGGTGGTCCAGAGACCCTGCTCCAGGAAATTCTCCCTCCACATGCCGGCGAGGTAGTCGCCCACGGCCCTGGTCCTCCCGTAATTCTCAGCCAGCGCCGCTATCCCCAGCAGCTTATCGCTCTCAACTGCAAGAAGGCGCTGTGAGTAGGAGCTCACCAGGTAGCCCCAGTTGTCGGGATGATCCAGTTGGACGAAGAGGTTGCTCCCTGGATCGAAGAGTGTCTGACAACGCCGAACCTCGGAAGGGACGTCTCCTTCGCATCGCTCGCCCTCCAAACAAAGGAAAATCAGCTCCCTCTGGCACCCATGAGCAATGATAGATGGCGTGCATTTGCGCAAGCTGTATCATCACGTCGTTGAAGTCATCTTGGACGATGCAGAGCACGTCGACCCAGAGATAGGACAGGCCAATCCCGCGGATGACTATGGCGGCGTCCTGTATCGTGGAGGGCAGGGTGGAAAAGTCGACATTGTTCAGGTAAGATCCTAATTTCGCGCGAGTTGTCTTTGCGGGCTGATCTGCGCCCCAGCAGTAAGAGAGGGCCGCGTAAGGTTCGGTTGGATGGTCTGTTGACAGCCTGATCGTTGGTTCTTTGTCTGTTCCGGAGATGTGAAGCACCCTGGAAGGCATGAAGTCTCGAGGCCGAGATGAGCATTTGGCATGGTTTGGTTGCAGTCGTCTATCCAGTTCTTGACCCTCCGGTAACTCAGCTTCGAATTCGGTACTAGATTGGGCGGAGCACGGCCCGCTAAGATGCCAGTCGAGGCTCGGATATCTGACCGTGTCAGCGTCTTGATTCACGATGTAGGGCGGATGTAGTGGTATACCATAGGGCATGTATATCTCGTAAGATTGATTGTACGCCTGAATTTCGCCATTCTTCCACGAGAGAGTAAATTTCGGTCGTCATTTTGTGCACCTGAAAACACAGACACGACGGCGCCGTCTAATTCACTTTTCGACATTGGTCTTACAAAATGAGGGCGAATTTCCGTCTGTATACTTCTCTCGAAGAACAGGCAGCCAAGCTCGGCTTTCTCACGAGCATATGACCCTGTTAGACTACTCTGAGTCTGTCCATGACCTTTCTGTGTTATATGGTTAAAAGTGTTGTGTAGAAGATCAACTTCCCATTCCCTGCAGTGAGAATATGAATGAGGCGCAACCGCCGGAGTCGCAGCAGCAAGCTCTTGTACCTCGCTGTTGGTGGCAAGCCAGTCCTCTGCGTGGGAGCTTTTGTCCTCGTTAGGGGACAAAGATTGCTGATTTTCGACGGAAATTCTGCTGTCGTCCAAGGATATGCCTTCAGAGTCTGGTTCTACGCTGGGCGTCTAGCTGCAACCTCGGGGCGATTGGGTCGGTAGCTACGGGCAAATATAGCGAGCTGTTAGCCAGGTCATGTCTGTGATTCGCAACCTAGCCTACTTTGTCCACTCACGTAGAGGTCTTCGGGATTCATTCCAATGGGCATTTAGTGGTTGTGCTTCTTCCAAGCTCTCTAGTCCTTAACCGCACGTAATCTGAACACTCGACGCTGGCCGCGATCCTGCAGGGAGAGGATATGATGACGGTACAACCAATGCTGAAATCAGGGCAACTAAGACATTGTGAGGCGGCAGCGTTGTGACACCTGGCAGGACAGCAGCGTTGTTGAACTCATGTGTGACTGTGCCGCAATTTGCTGCCTGCTTCCCCCCCTCACGTGCAGTCAGAATTGACTAGCAAATAGTGAGATGTACCATGTACCCTTTGGGCCCACTCTGCTTCCTTCAGAAGGCTCCTTCAACTCAAGCCCTGCTCATATTCGTACGTGGCCCTTGGTTCAACAGTCTAGACTCTTGATATCGTATATACTACTGGAGTAACTCTTGGATTAGAGAGTTTGAGAAGAAAAAAACCCTTAAAAACCCCTTAAGAAAATCTTTTTTTTTTTAAAAAAAAAGGGGGTTGAGAATATAGGATAGTTGGCAGCGCAATCTCCAGGCTCTAGAAGCTGGGAAGAGGAAAGCATAACTTGTGGTTGGATAGTTTGAGAGAAGGCCTCGTTCGGAATCGTTCATCCCTTTCCATAAGGATATTTACCCAACGTCATCACCCTGGTACAAGTCAACACCAATACAGGACAGTTTGAACCTGTCAGCTCTTTTTGATTCTAGATTACAGCACTTGAGAGAGTCCAACTTATACAGCCAGCCCGTGTGTAGCTCCTATGAAACAGCAGATATATTACTAGTCATCTAGATCATGTCTGTAGCCTTATAGAATTCCAAAGTATGCGTTTAGCCCAATGCCGGAGACCACCGAACATGCCCCCAACCATCGCAGCCGGTGCCTCCCCTAACCCGTGGACTGATCGATAAGAGCACTCCGGATCCACCGATAACGACTCCAAAGAGCTCGGGCCAGCAAACTTCCCCGACGAGCTTGCCGCTTCTGATTTTTCTATGGTGACGAAATAACCTGGCGACTCGACTCGACTTGGATTCGATTCCACTCCACCCACCCGACTCTGCTCTCCTGCTCGCCCCTCCCCAACAATGCGCCTTTCTGGGCTGTAATTCAGCAATCGGCTCGACACTTGACTCTCGTACTCTTAAATTTCCCCTTTGCAGCAGATTGGGTAACGCGTCACACATCCTCCATCATGCTCTCGCGGGCAGCCTTGCGCCTGGCCCAGCCGGCAGCTGTCTCGAGATGGGCCTCTGCTGCCCCGACCCGCAGACCTCTGCCAGCATTGTCAGCTGCGTCAACAATATGGAGTAGGGGCATGGCAAAAGACAACAAGCCAAGCTCGAGGTTCAGCGCTCCATCAAATACCAACAACAAACCATCCAGCCCCCAGCAGCAGACCCCCACCTCGTCCGCACCGAGATCCGCCCCTTCAGAACCCGCCAAGGTCGCCCCAGAGCAACCAAAAGCCGTCAAGCCCGAGCCTGCGAAGCCCGTCGAACCAGCCGCCGACAAGCCCCCCGAGGTGCCGGAGAAGGAGATTCCTCTCTCTGAGCTTCCCGACCTTACACAGGGTATCCCGTCTACACTCGCGTACGAACAGGCCAGTGCGAACGAGAAGGCCGCGCTGGAGGCAGTCGAGGAGGATGCGCCCACGAGCGCAGGTGGCGGCGGCCGTGGAAAGGGCGAGCTTCCTGCTTCCGCATACATATCATCCACCGAGAAGCGCCGGCAACGGTTCGCAAACTACATGTTTGCTGCCTCCCTCGCGGGCATGGTCAGTGGCGTTGTCTATCTCGGCCGCAACTGGGACGAGGAGGAGGAGCGCAAGCACCCAGAAGTACCCAACGGCTGGGGCTTGGGTCTCTGGTGGAACCGTGCCTCGACGCGCATGAGCGAGGTGCTGACATACTACCACGAGCCTGCCTTCGAGAAGCTGTTGCCCGACCCGGACCCCATGTTCGAGCGACCCTACACACTGTGCATTAGTCTCGAG
The DNA here is from genome assembly GCA_039880775.1 of Diaporthe vaccinii. Taxonomy (NCBI): domain Eukaryota; kingdom Fungi; phylum Ascomycota; class Sordariomycetes; order Diaporthales; family Diaporthaceae; genus Diaporthe; species Diaporthe vaccinii. The sequence continues at coordinate 508,133 of JBCEDN010000029.1, forward strand.
GACATGCTGGTGCACAGCGAGTGGACCCGTGAGCACGGCTGGCGGTTAGCAAAACGACCTGGCGCCGACTACTTCCTGCACTATCTGAGCCAGTATTATGAGCTTGTTCTCTTCACCACTGTTCCCTTCGCCATGGGCGAGCCTCTTGTGCGCAAGCTGGACCCTTACCGCTTTATTGTTTGGCCACTGTACCGAGAGGCCACCAAGTACAAGGATGGTGAGATTATCAAGGTAACCAACCCCGATTCCGTCGGTATGATCTTTTTACTCGCAAAGAACTCAGCTGACAACTCTTCGCACGTCAACAGGACCTCGCCTACCTGAACCGAGACCTCTCCAAGGTTATAATGATTGACACAAACCCACAACACGTCCGCGCGCAGCCCGAGAACGCAATTGTGTTGCCGAAGTGGACTGGCGACCCCAAGGACAAGGACCTGGTGTCGCTCATCCCTTTCCTCGAGTATATCCACACAATGCAGTACAGCGACGTGCGCAAGGTGCTCAAGTCATTTGAGGGGAAGCACATCCCGACCGAGTTCGCCCGGCGCGAGGCCATCGCGCGCGCCGAGTTCAACAAGCAGCTCGAGGCCGAGCGCAAGAAGCACCCACACAAGGGCAAGAGCGGCATGGCGGCTCTGGGAGGACTCTTCGGGCTCAAGCCTCAGAACCTGAGCGTCATGGTCGTCCCCGAGGGCGAGCAGGACCCGGCCACTGCCTTTGCGCAGGGCAAGATGCTGCAGGACATTGCGCGTGAGCGCGGGCAAAAGAACTACGAGGAGATGGAGAAGATGATCCGCGAGAACGGCGAGAAGTGGCTCAAGGAGGAGGCAGCCCTGCAGGAGGCGGCGCAGAAGGAGGCCATGGCCAGTATGAAGACTTCCTTCACCGGCTGGTTCACGCCTAGCCAGGAGGGTGGCGGCTCGAAGAAGAAGGCTTGAAGTGATGGTCTTCCCGGCTGTGCGACCTCTCGATTGTGATACCTTTGTCTCATGGTGATGGGCAGTTCTCAAAACCCCTCCTCGCATGACTATGCCCACCTCTCTTCTCTACCTCAATGTTTTTCACATTATATCGTCATCGGTTTTATGGCGGCGGCATCTGCACTGGAGTACTGGACGGCCTCTCTTGGGGGCTCGCTTGTTTCTTCACCTAATGTGTGCCCATTTTCAGACAGATGTTTCAATGGGCCTGGGGGGTTCTGAATCAAACGAAATTTGTAGACTACTTACTCCATAGATGGGCCAACATGGTCGTGTACGAATTTGAGGATATCCCAACACCACCAAAACGGCTACTCCGTGCGTCGATAAAATTTTCTGCATTTGAGCCACCCACGGGTCCTGACTTTCCTCGGCCGATTCAGCGCATGACCCTCTTTTAAGATTTCTTCTAGCAAAGAAAAGACACAAAAGCATCAAGGTGACCCAGAGAAGATCCATCCTTTGTACATCGATCGGTTGATTATGGAACGATAGGCATACCCTGTCAGTGTTACACTGTCCATCAAGCCATGTTCCTGGCATGCCTGTCCTGTTCTGTAATCTCTCAGCCTCGAAGGACGGAATGTGACACATTGCAATGCGATGGAGTGGGACAGGGACACTCGGCTGCTACAGCCATAGCTGTGCTGTCCAAACGGGAACTATACTGCTCCATCTATTCTGGTTAGAGAGGATGACTCGGCTTTTGCTACACCAATAGCTACATACCTTCCATCACATGTGTGTTCTAAATCTCGCGTGTACTTTTCTGATCTTCACTGATTGATATCGGTACAAGGAGGTTCGGAAAGGGGGTCAAGTGTGTAAGCTGGTCTTCCTCCAACAGAGGGCCGAACGGAGGCGTAGATCAAACATGTATCCTCATATTCCTACCGCAAAACAGAATGTAGTCTAAAATATACCCAAGTGCTGGGGATAGTCTATATGATATCTTCCCCAAGAAGCATGAAGCTTGGGTTCTCAACGCCGCCGTCTCTAGATTACATCCATCTCTATACTTTGTGTTCTAGTCTCTACCTTAATTGAGCCACAGGTGCATATATGATTGTCATACAACACGGACGTCTACTTGGCGATCTCAACACCATTTGTAGCACCTAAACCACAGGATCAGCTTTTAGTCCAGGGTGGAAGAGAGCAGTTAAACCTACCGAGAGCCTTCTTGATGTCGCCGTAGATTGCAAATTGGCCAGCAGTCAGCCCACCAACCATGAACAGACGGGTGGGAAGACCAGCAAACGACCCGCGGACTCCAAGCTCACCAGCGATCTTCACGAGACGGGAGGCGGTGCTCTCGCCAGGGAGACCCTTGGTCTTGTTGATCTTGGACAGCATGGTATCGGCGGGCTGTGAAACGACAGCGGCGGCGAAGCCGGCGAGGAGTCCGGATCCCAGGTTCACGGCCGTCTGGCCGCCGCTGGAAAGCTGGGACTTGTCGAGCTGGGCAAAGATGGCCTCGGAGATCTTCTCAAAGGCGACGAATTTTGTTACGGTGTAGGGGACCCTGTACATGTGTCAGCTTCGGTCTACCTTTGCTTGGGATGCTGTCGAGCTTCCTGTCGAGACCGACGTACTGCTTAAAGAGAATAGGGCCAAATCCAGAGTAGAAGGCGCCCACGCCCTCGTTCCTGAGGATCTTGCCGAACCCACCGATCAGACCGTTAGCGAACCCCGGCGTGGAGACGAGGCGGATGCGGGTGGCCTCGAGGGGGCACAGCGCGATGGAGGCGAAGAACTCGGCGCTGGCGGCGGACACAGAGTAGACGGCGGCGCGGTTCTCGCGGGCCTTGTCGATGCCGAGCAGGTCGATGGACTGCTTCTTGAAGAACTCGTAGCCGCCGAACTTGAAAGCGCCCTGGATGAAGTAGCCCGTGAAGGTCGGCCCGAAGCCGGTCAGGAGGGCGCCGGCGCCCTCGTTCTGGATGACCTGGCGGAAGCCGCCGATCATGCCGCGGTTGTACGTGGCCGGGTCCAGCTGGATCTTGGTCTTGACGCTTTAGGAGTGTCAGTAAGAGGTTCTTTGAGAGAAGTTGAGGTAGATGGGGACAAACGGACACGTCGACCGGGGTGAAGGCGCCGTGCGTGACGGAGCAGCCCAGGGCACCGGCGAGGGCGAAGCGAGAGTAGAGGTCGATGCCCTCGGGCGCCTTCTGGGTGGCCAGGGCAACAGGTGAGGCAGCCATCGTGACGGTGAATGAAAAATTGCGCGCGACAGAAAAGGAATAAGGGGTGAGTTGTCCAGGGTGAGAGAGATGAGGATGATGACAACAAATTTCTTAGGCTGCTTATTACCGGGCTGATGTTTTGGTCGGGTCTAACCGGCAAGGATTCGGTGAGGATCGGTCCTAGGCCCGCTAACTCCGCTATTTGATAATGCCATGTCTGTATCACGTTTGCGTGTGTCAGGAATGCTTGGGACTGAGGGTAATTCGCATTGGGTTGGGTTGAGCATCTTGTGACGTCTGTTTACTCGTGTATTTCAGGACAAATGGGTGTGGGAGTGACGGGGTTATAGGTACCTAGGTACCTTTTCCAGTACCCATGCCACACAGCTTTCAGCACCCGGAAGGGGCCCTTGGAAGCGGGCCTTGGGTACTACAGCACTGCAAGTTAGGTACTACTTATAACCTATATTTGGATACCAGAAAGTCTATTCACTAAACATACAATCATATACTGAGAATTGGAAAAGAGCCCCTCCACCCCCCAGTAGTTGTTCTTCCTTTTCTTTTTCCTCAAAGGGAAAAAGTGAAAGTATGGTAAATTCATATCGAACGGGGTTCAACACCGCACTACCTTCTCATCCACGACAAGGGAAAGGAAAGCGTTTGGGCTAAGCAGACTGAGAGAAGGTCTCCTTGCCAGCGACGGTTGTGGAGAGGACTTTGGTCAGGCCAATTTCTGTGGTATCGACCGTAAACGGGTCACGATCGATGACGATGAAGTTGGCGGCCTTGCCAACCTCGATGGAACCGACGACGTCGTCGAGACTGGCGGCCTTGGCCCTGTTGATGCTGAAGATGCGGATCGCCTCTTCCACAGTCACGGCCTGCTCCTCCCACAGGGTGCCTGGGAACTGACCAGTGGGGTCCTGACGAGTGACCAGTCCGCCGATGCCCTCCCAGGGGTTGGGAACAGCGCTGACGGACCAGTCAGAGCCCCCAGCGACCAGGACGCCCAGGTCGAGCAGGTCTCGGTTGGGCTGCATGTGGGACGCCATCTCCTCGGGCAGGACGGTGGCGATCGACTGGGGGATGATGCCAGGGTACCAGATGAAGGGCGACACCTCGGCCACCACGTTGGGGAGCTTCATCCGCCGTCGGTCCTCGGGGGTCACGAACTGGCCGTGGGCAATGTGGTATTTCTGGGCGGACCCCTCGGCGCGCAGGACCTCGAAGGCGTCCATGGCCACCTGCACGGACCAGTCCCCGGCACAATGGATCTTGGTGCTGCGGCCTCGCGTGCGGTACAGCCGCAGGGTCTCGACTATCTCCTCGGTGGTGTTGTAGACGAGGCCGTGGTAGTTGCAGCCGTGCTCCGTGGACGGGAGGTAGGTCCCGAGGAAGCCGGCTGTCTGGGTGGGCGGCACCCCGTCCAGCACGAGTTTGGTGAAGTCGGTGCGGACCCGGTCGCGGTGGACCTCGCGGGCGTGCTGGTCGGATTCGGTGACGTTCAACCCGGGCGTTGCGTATCCTCCGTTCATGGCCAGACAGTTCGATACCCATCCCTGCAGCCTGTCTTCTTCGTCCAGTGCGACCATGGCATCGAGTTGTTCTGACGACACAGCGGCGTCCTGCATGCTGGTCACGCCGTAGGAATGCAACAGGTCCCATGCGGCGAGGGAGTACTCCTTGAGATCATCGATAGTATCGGGCTCGGCTGCTGCCTGTGCCTGGCGGACCTGAGTAACTGCGCCTTCGATTAGGACACCCGTGCTGGTGCTCGTGTAGACTCCGGCGGCCTTGAGAGCGGCGGTGTTGGCCCAGGCGTTGTGATGGCTGTCATCATCGAGCAGGACAGGGTGGCCACCCGAAGCCTCGTCCAGACGCGCCAGAGCTGCCGTGTTGGAGATCTCGGGAAGAAGAACGCTCCCCCAGCTGCCGCCCGTGATCCAAGCGGTGGCGTTGGTCATGTTGCCGGCCCAGGACTTGACGGTCTGGAGCACCTCATCGACGGATGCGGACGACGGGAACTGCACTTCTTTCAGGATCTTCTTCCCCCCAACCAATATGGTGAATATGCGTGTCGAACGAGCCGGGGACGACCGGCGCACCAGCCAGATCCTTCACCAGGGTGTTTGAACCAATGAACGGCTCCAGCTCGGTGTCGTTGCCGGTGACCGCAATGAAGGTGCCATTCTTGACCGCAAAGCCCCTTGCTGTGGAGGACGCGCCCTTGGCGGCGGTGAATATGCTCGCGTTTCGGACCACGAGGTCGGCGCCCAGTGTGGTGGTGTCGACTGCATCGCTCAGTCTCATCATAAGATCGTCACCACTGGGCAATTGCATCGTGGCCAACGATGATGTCGCGTTACACGTGACATTACCCTGGGCATTGGCCATGCTTGGATAGAACTGCCGTGACGAGGAGACCGGGAAGAAACATGCTTGGATCTGCTGTCGTGAACCGCGGGAAGGGTTTTCGATTTATCGTGTTCCGTTTGCTGTCTTGCTCCTCGAAAAAAGAGAGTTACAGTAAACCTGGCCGTTATATTTACACAGAGGCCAGCGTCGTGTATATGGTCTTCAGGTCAGTAATGATATTGCAGTGGATCACAATGTCAATCATTCCTGATTATGGCGGCAGCTTTTGTGGTCTCGACAGAGCGACTAGCACAAACTCTGAGCCCAGAGGGAGCAACTGTTAACAAGATGGCAACTTCGACGGTTACTCAGACGGTAACGGTTACTGCCTCTAGTAGTATCTGCGCAGAGTGGCAAGCCTACGCCCAACTCATACAGATATGGACGGATTCGATTCTTTTCATCACGAAGACTATAGGCCTATGCACTCTAATGATCGCTTTTTACATTCATGGTGACGCTATAGCTGCGTTCATTGTCGAGTTGCGTCATGGTCGTGGAGCAGTGCGGATCGTGGACAGCGAGCGCGAGCCGGATGATATCGATTAGTTTGCAAAAATGGAGCAGTATCTGGAACTGGCGATGGCTGTGGGGGCGAGGCTAGTTTTTGAATTTCTAGTGTGAATACAGCGGATCGGCCATTACTTCGAGGAGCCAATTCTTGTGATGGCAGGTAGCCAATTACGGGCACATAAATGATGCATTTGATACGCTTTATGCTCATATCCGCTCCTCACACGATTTCTTTCGGGAATCATTGTTTTCGAATTGGGTCTCAACGTTGAGTTGATCACTCGTGATGGTCATATCGGCCAGATTGGCCCCGTAAGATGCAAAGAGCGAGTGATCGTGCTCCAGAGATATAAACAGAAGCAGGTATGCAAATCAAAGTTATAGACATAGATGTGGTACAGCAAAGCCTTCAGACTCAAAATATAGTTCAACATTTGAAGCTTCCGGCATGGTCTATACAACGGGCCCGCCAGCCTCGGGGACGCCACACTAGAAACAAAAAGCGCATCAGTCACGGGTTCCCATACTTTGACCCCAGTCAAGAAGAGGCGCTTCAACTTACATAGTAAACAACCAAGCTGCCACCGTCGAAGATTGTCTCAAGCGAGACCTCCTCGTTCTCGGCCGGCTCAAGGGTGACGTCGTCCCGGGTATTCCAAGAAATCTGCGCGATGGAAGCTGGCTGGCCGATCCCGGGTGTTATCGTCGCATTGCCCCAGACGCCCGGGTCTCCACCTGATGCCTCAGCGAAGACCTCGACGCCGACCTGTTGCGGCGGGTAGGGCGAGCCGAGGCCCACCGAGCCGGCGATCTTGATGACCAGGCTGCCGTCGAAGGGCGCCGGGATGTCGAAGTCGGTGATGTTGGCCGCGGGGGAGGACTTGTTGGTGGCGCCGTCGAGGACGACCTCTAGTGGTGTGGTGCTGTCGCAGCCTGGGTTTGCGTTAGAAGATGCGGTCGAGTGAGTGGACGGGTCTGCTGCTCTGCGCGGTGACACGACTCGAGGCAGTGATTTCATCAACTTACGGGAGAAATCTGCGCGGACGCCCCAGGACCCTTGTGCCACGGCAGCATGGGCGCTGCCGGCGGCGATGAGAGTAGTCAAGACAACAGAGGCAAACATGATGAGCTTTTTCTTTTTGTCAGTCGTGTTGTTGAATCTGCGTAACCTGTCAGAGGATGATTGCAAGGCACAAAGGCTTTACCCGGTCCTCCCGGGGGGTTCATATGTTTATAGTGCAGGAGGACGGCAAGGGAGAAATGCCCGATTCCCCTGCCAAGAAAACGAAACTAAACGCGATCTAATTCGGGATGAACTCTACAGTGCCATGGTCATGCGCGGGCCCACTAAATGATCAACCGTCATTTTCTCGTATATAGTGAGCCAAGACCCTCGCATTTCGAGCGAGTCAAAACTCAAAGTCTGAATGTCCTGCAAGAAAGGAGCAGCTGGCTTTCTTCCGCCCTACCGAGACGCTAAATTTTCGCTCATCGGTGTACAGCCACAATTACGAGGAGACGAGTCGGAGTTTCTATGACATTCTTACCTCGAGGCCGGTGTACGCGAGAACCCGTTTTACTGACAGCACGTCCATCCTGTGCAACCGTGGCTGTGCTAGAACTTATCCAACACAGGCATCTCAGCATTTAGTTGTGACATTTCCGGCGCGAGCTTCCGAGAGTGCTTACCAGCGTTATTGTCTGTCACGCATACTGGGCTTGCTGATTTCCTCGAGATCATAAATGGGTTTAGTGGCTGGGAGAGTGAGCTTTTCATCTGAACCGTTTACGTGAGCGCAGACATCGAAGCGTCGGTACAATGACGTTTCTGTGGGATGCATTACCTGGAGTATTGGTTCAAACTGCACAGCGGCCCACTCCCATGTGTTTGACTGCCTCGTGAACTTGTCTAGAGCACTTGTACATGCTTGATGGCACGAAAGCCGCTGCCTGATGAGTTCAGGGAAAACCTTGCCCTGAGCACCAACCAATTTTGTCTCAGAGCTCGGTGTTGCATGTTTGGAAACATCTGTATACATAGACTGGCTGCTCAAAGATGAGAAAGTGACCAATCCTGGTAAGCTGCTTTATGTTTGATTATCTGGCTATTCAGCCGATGCATGTTAGCTGCAGTCGGTAGTGACGGACGCGTCAGATTTGGCCGCCGAAATACCAGCTGTCCTGCTGCATATGAGTCGCACGATGTCACTATCATGTAATTTGAATGTATCAAACTGCGCCATATTTACCAGTGATGTAGCTTAAAGGCATGGCAACTCAAATTATTGATAGCAAACAGCCTGCTAACTACCTTGCGAGGTGCATTATCCTAGATTTAGCAGTACCGAGGGTTATGTACCCATTTAAACTAGTGCTTGCTGGTCTCGCATCAATTTTCATGATATGATTGATCTGTCCCTCGCTTGCCGGGGCGGAAATGGGTGAACCTACTCGTCGCAGGGGACACAGGCGTACTATAAGCATCATGGGAGATGTTTTGGTGTGAAATTTTGAATCTATGATGCGATCAACAAAGTCAGACTACATCTCATTTTCACCATGTTAATCTGACTAGCCAATGCCGGAAATACGTATTAGCATCCACATGCATGGTCTAGCAACATCTACATCGAGGCTGGAGACGTGTTCTGAATTATAATCGGGACCATTGAGCCGTTCATGATTCCACAAATACACCGTGGTGGCCATCTGAATATAAGCTGGCCGGAAATAATTATATTTCTGATCTCAAGCACGGACATTGTGATGTCGCCTGGCCATGTTGGATTACTGCATGTATGCGTAGGTAATGCGAGGATTGGGGGAACTGTAGACCAAGAGAGGGAGTTCTTGGTCTCTGATCAATAGAATAAGCAATTAGTGTTCTAAAATCGTTGGATTTGAGAGGCAAGGATGAAGGCACTTCAAGGAGTCACCTAGAGATACGAGGTGATGTCGGCTCGACGCTCAAGTGGTCTGCCCCATTGGTCCATGTATCTTACGGAATGGAAAAGTGGATCATAGCAAAATTGATACAATTCTTCAATTGTTTTTCCAAGAACACACTGTAGTCCGAATCAGCCTCCCTTATCCGATCCTTCTAGGCCCGTCGCTTTGCAACTGCCCCCTATGCTTTTGGTTTTTGAGTATCACCATAGACCCCGATTTTGTCGTTAATGATTCAATGAAAACTCCTGAAGCCCATGAAACCGTGCCCTACGCCTTGAATATCGAACCACAAGCAGTTACGAGTAGCGCCTCCTAGGTGACGCTGATTCACCCCTTCCGTACCCCTCGTCTGACTCCACGCTTATCTTGCGTCCATGTTGATGCTTCGACCCACCCAGCGCGCAGGGTAATATGTCTTTGTACTTGCTCTCGAAGCGGAGCAGCTTCCCTATCTCCTCTGACTCCTCGCGGCTGGCTGGCCGAGGTGACCAGTACGGACACCCTTGGTCCAGGTCCCCTGCCGCCGAGGAGGAGACGCCGGACAGCTCGTCGATGAGGACTAATCGTCGTGCTTCGTGGTATGGCGTCATGTTCGAGATGGATGATGTTCCGAAAAGCAGCCGCATGTTGGAGGGTGTGTCTTGCCCTGTAACTACGAGACGACGGATGGGGTACCAGTATGTCTGTTAGACTACCTGGTGCAGGATCATGGTCCTCCATTTCTCTGACGGATGAAAGACGAATAAGAGAACTGCAGTATGGGAAACACCTACATGAAATCACTCTCGGGACCGCCGGCACTGCCATTTGGGAAAGACAGGCCCAACTTGTCTCCCAATGCCCGTGCCTCTTTTTGCTGATGGGCTTCGTAAACCCAGTGCTGGTGGGCTTTGTAGGTATCTCTGGGTGCTCGCGGCATGTTGGTATGGATCGAGATTCGAGTCTCAAATTGTTTGTTTCAAATATTCCTTGCGAAGTACTTTTGTTTTTGTTTCGAGCCTCGTGTAAACTGATGGGAAATCGGCAGCATAGATGGCCTGTCTGCTACAAAAGCTCACTCCGGACATCCTCCAGCACAGAAGCCCCGGACTCCCATCCCTTTATACCGTAGCTTACGGGCCTGGGCCCCGGGTCCGTGAACAGAGACGTGCTCCATCTCAGACGTTTCGTCGTGGTTATCCCATGACCTGCAATGTGGTCTTACAATGTCACTGCAGCGCTCGAAGGTTAGGCGCGGCTCGTTGCGGCCCGCCCCTTTTTAGGTAATTATGGGGTAATACTCCTGGGGCTTGGGGCAACAGCCGTCAAAGTATGGGGTAATACCCACTGTGTATGGGGTAATGCCAAGCGGGCGTCCATGACGAGCCAGGGAGGCTGACTGGGAATGCTGGACTTGGCCGCAACGAAGGCGACATTTTGCGTGTGACATGGCAGGGCGGACTGGGTGTACACGGGCGTTTGTTCCCGCTGTCATTTTAAGATCCGGCACACCCGTCGTCATTTGACATCTCAGAAATGGGACCTGCATGGCCATGGCGCCATGGGATTTGCGAATTGCGGGCTCCGAGCCCCAGGCTGGCAAGCTGGCAAAGCAGACGCAGATTGGGGAGCAAAGCTTCGTCAGGGGTTGAGGTCTCTTCTCGTCCGAACACAAGCCCCTGCTTTTCCCGGTGCAGCCAGATTATTTCGTCATCCATGGCACAAGGCAGCTAATACGGCATGCCGTGAGACAATGTCTCAAGCCGTCCTGCACGTCAAACCGCCACTGACCGCCTTCGTGGCTGGGAGCACCACCTGTTGATCTGAGCACAGAGCCAGACAACTTCACGTTGAGCAAACAATCAAACAATCAAGTCCCGACACCTTAAATGGTACCAGACTGTTGAAACTCCCGGGGAACTTCTGTTGCATACTGAATCTGACGTATAGGAGGGCTGGTCTTACTCAGGTAATTTTTCCACGGATGTGCTTCCGTCGGCTGCTGGACCCGAAACCTTGGAAGATTGAGTTTACTTTTCTTTCAACATTGAAAGCATACCAGAGTCCTTCATGAATCTGTTTCGGAAAGCTCCGAATGCTCACAGAGAAGCTCATTACTCCACCATTTTCTAAAAGTCTCTGATAGAGGTCGATGAATCATTTGTTTGCTACCACCACAGCACTCTTAAGGTTAGGAAACGAGCCCTCCGCTTTGCATGACCGACTAGAGGCTGACTAGAAGGAGTGTGGTAAAGCTGTGTGGATGGCGTGAGACTCAAGTAGTAGTCACGCGGTCCCACTTAGAGCCCGGGTCAATCTCCGAGTCCAAAGCATACGTGACTGACCGATTCAACTAAGTGGGACGATTGGAAGGATTCCGGCTTGTTGTGTCAGGACAACGGTATGCAACCCGCGATATGACAGCTTAGTTATGGTTTAAGCTGCCTTCTCTTCAGACCCCAAAGTCCCTCTGATGCCGCTTCTGTTTCCACGGGCATCAACCCCAAAAGCCGTCCATGCCTTTTTTGTAACTTGAATCCAAGCTTGTCTACTTCGGTAATGAATCTGCTGAAGACCTCTTACCTGACTCAGCTTGGCTACTACTTGGGCTGGGAAAACAATGTCTTTTAACTAGTTTCGAGGACTTCTCTTGATTTGGATTATAGTTTATTCCGTCATGAAGACCCCAGTAATAGTACAGACCATGCATAGTTGGATCTTTGCAATTATTGCCTCACGATTGTTCGGTGGAAATATTATTCGCCCCCTTCTGTATTTATCTCTTTGGTAACTCCTCTAGGACGTCGGTAGCGGGCATTTGTCGCATTACTCCTGAACAACAGAATATCGGGAGAGCACTATCTGGTCCAAGTTCAGAACATTCTGCACTATCGCTTTATTTGTTAAGAATGGGGAGATTCGCAGAGCAAAAAACAGAGGGTACAGAGGTACATAAATAGCAGCGCCAATTAGAGTGCATCTCACACTGCGTGCCAATTCGTACATTGGGGCTAAATTTCACACTGGGGCTAGATTGCACGCCCAATTCGCACGCCGATTTTACATGCTCGACGCTAATTAGCATATTCAATATATATATTTAACTAGCTTTTAAGCGTGCGAGTTAGCAATGGGTATATAAATTGACCTTTTGTATGCGATTTAGGCATGTGAATTGAGAGTGTGAATTGGGTGTGCAAATTGGGCGTATAAATTAGGCATGCGAAAGGGACGTGTGAATGGGAATTATTCATGTATTGGGGTCTTAGATGTATCTCTGTATCCTCTGTTTTTTGCTCTGCGAATCTCCATATTCTTTGTTAAAGGAATGTGTCAATATCTTGTGGATAATTCCTATACAAGTTGTGACACCTTAGGAAATGAGATTGTGTCCACATATGCATGAGTCCTCAAAATTACACATGAGCACTCGAGATCGACGGAGAGTTGCATCTCTCCACTTCTATCGACGAGCCAAGAAACGCTTCCAAGACTTGCGAAGCCGCGAAAGGAAGCCCGTTTGCCGGGAGAGATTAACGCGCCTTGGCGGAACGCGTGAATCGCAAAGAACTCTTCAATATCCCCGCTCTGGCTGCCGATAGAATCGGATCAGAGATAAGCTCTGGCTGCTGATATAAAGTTGCGGAGGGCAGTATTAATGAAATCGGGCACGTGCTTGTGTCTTCAAGCAGGCCTTGGTGGTTTACAGCACCAAGCAACTTCCTGATTCGTCCAGCTTCTTTTTTCGCTGATCGAGGGAAAGAAGTATCGGTTCTCACTGTTTCCTGTTGAAGTCCAAAAAGGAAAATGGTGTCTCATCAACAAGCTGCCTTAGCGGCGGCGTTGTTGTTGTTGCGTGGAGTAGTTTCACAGACACAGTACGGTGGCAACTCCGTACGCGTTGTACCTGACCCATCGGTGGTGGAATCTCGCGCGTTTTCAGCTCCCAACGTGACTCTTTACAGTCCGGCGTTTGCCTCCAACCAGTCGTTTCCGCAGGGGTGGACAAATGGAACAGCCGGAGCGACGAGCGAGTACACCTTGCGTAAGCCAGCAGAAGCAATAAACATGGTCACGTACATATAATGGGAAACCACAAGGCTGACTGGTTTTTAGACACATTTCTCCAAGCTCTGGCTGACAGAAACCCTTCGTGGATGACATACGAGACTACCGACTTCGAATCTGAAGAAGGTCGCGCTTTCCCCTATGTCGTTCTCAGCAGCAGCAATACCAATTCCAGCATCAACTCCCTTGGCGATGGCAAGCTCAAGGTCTGGCTACAGGGCGGGGTGCACGGCAATGAGCCTGCCGGAGACGAATCATTACTTGCACTGCTGGGTAAGATGGACGCGGACCAAGAGTGGACGGCGAGTATCCTAGCAACACAAGACATCGTGGTCCTGCCTCGTTACAACCCAGACGGAATTTCTTATTTCCAACGAACACTGGCGACGAACTTCGACCCGAATCGTGATCACATCAAGCTCGCTCGTCAGCAGACGCGGGATATCAAAGCATTCTTCAGCGAATTTGGTCCGCATATTGCAGTCGATATGCACGAGTATGGTGCTGCGTCCAGGTATGCTACAAACTACAGCAACGCTGCTGATGGGATGTACTCAGCTGCAAAGGTACGTCTTATATCAAATCTGACTCTGTACATCCTCATGGCTTCCGGATTTTCTAACATCCCGATAGAATCTAAATATCCACCCCTCGATTCGTAACATCTCTGAGGAGCTCTTTGCCGCCAATGTTGGCAGTGACCTCACGGCTGCAGGATTGCGTGGTGAGCCTTACGTGACCAGCAGCTCGTCTTCAAACCCCATCCGGCTGGTGGAAGCGGGAAGTGACGCGAAGATCGGCCGCAACGGTATGGGGCTTACACAAACTGTGACATTCCTCTTCGAAACCCGGGGCATCGCAATTGCCAGCCAAGAGTTCAAGCGCCGCACCTATGCAGGGCTCACGATGGTCTCATCAGTTCTCCAGACTGCCGCTGACAACTTCGATCAAGTCTACGATACACTGGAGAATGGTATACAAGACTTCATCGATAGCGAGGAAGACATTGTCGTGACGGACTACATGACGTTACAAGACCGGACCTGGACGATGGTGGACCGCGCCACAGGCGACGTCGTCCAGCTCCCCATCGAGTTCGAGAACAACACCCCGGCAACCGCAAATCTTACGCGTTCTCGTCCAAAGGCCTACCTCATCCCCCCTGCGTGGGCCGACCTTGCCGAGCGGCTGACGGTGTCGGGCCTCGACGTCGAAAAGCTCACAGATGCTTATGCTGGTACCGTGGAGGCATACAACATCACATCAGCTTCATTATCAAGATCCTACTACGAAGGCGCGGTCCTCAGCACTGTCACGGCTGAGCCTGTGGAGAAGACCGTCTCGCTTCCGCCGGGCAGCTTTCTGGTGAGGACGAACCAGAGGAACGCGGGCATTGCTTTCAACGCTTTGGAGCCGGAGAACATCGATAGCTATGTCAGCTTCAATATCGTGCCCTTGGAGACGGGCGATGAGTATCCGGTATATAGGATCCTATGAGGGAGGTAATAGTTCCGTTGTCGAGCTTTGTCGTGGCTCGACTTCATAAATAGACCCAATTTAACAGTGGCATGTCCGCGTCGAAGACTGACGTAAGTCAACTACAATAAGAGAACCCTTAGTCAGCTGTCTTCAGATAGACGCCTTTCAAGTGTGGGTTTGGCGATGGCTTCCTTCTTGCTGATCTCTGGCCTGGTCTTGAGGGCCGTGTGACCTCCAGCAAGCAGATAACTTATCCGGAAAAATTGCTGCGAGTCTCAGGCTCGCCCGCGCTTTGTAATTCGCCATTAGTTGACCGGCCAGATGCAAATCACCTCACAACCACAGTTGCTGTCAATTAGGTAACAGAATGCGCCTGAGGATCACTTACCCGGGGTCCCCACACACCATACCCCCATCTTTATTCGAGAGCATCCGGGGTATTTATTCAGAAGCGTTCGCCGCACTTAAGCTTGCAAACTTAATATAAGATTAAGCTACCACCGGCTACAACCGACGCGCATAGTCCGGGAATAAAACGAACCTGCCCACGCAAAATGGAGAAGGCCGGCACCGACACCGACACCGGCCGAATGTCGGTTGGGGCTCCCCGGCCAGCCCACCCGGAACCGAGCCACCGTGCGGATCCCGAAGGCCACCTCGAGCCGTCAACCGTCGAGCAGCATGTGCCGACGGCGCAGGAGATTGATGTCAACGCAGACGGGTTTCCCGAGGGCGGCAGGGAGGCCTGGATCGTGTTGTTCGGGACCTGGTGCGTGCTGTTCTGCACCTTTGGGCTGGGCAACAGCATCGGCGTCTTCCAGACGTACTACGTCAACCATGCGCTACGTCAGTACTCTTCGTCCACCATCTCGTGGATCACCAGCTTTATGCAGTGGGTCTTGAACTTCTTGCCTATTGTTGTAGGTTCCCCTTCCTTCATCCCCCTCCGCCGCCCACCGGCGGGTCTGAGTCGTCCTGGACATGTGTACACGTCTGACATGAACATGTAGTGGGGTTTTGTATTTGACAAATTTGGTCCGAAATGGCTCCTTGTCAGCGGAACTCTTGTTTATGTCTTCGGAATAATGATGGTCTCCCTGGGAAGCGAATACTATCATTTCTTCCTCTCCCAAAGCATCGTCTGCCCGATCGGAGCCAGTGCCGTGACCAGCGCAAGCATGTCGTGCCTGGTCACTTGGTTTCATCGCCGGCGTGCTACTGCTTTTGGCATCATGATGTCCGGGTCGTCTGTCGGCGGCATAATCCTACCGATCATGACCCCGAAGCTAATCGACCGCGTCGGGTTTCCTTGGGCGATGCGTGCCGTTGGATTCATGTTCTTGTTTCTCCTCACTATTGCCTGTGCGACCGTCAGGTCTCGACTTGAGTTGGATAGGAAGCCGGTGGACATGAGGGAGTACGTCCGAGGTGTCAGGGAGCCGACTATGATGTCGACTGTCTTTGGACTATTCTTGGTCTTTTGGGGGCTATTCCTGCCCTACAACTTCGTCATCCTGCAGGCCAGGGCGCAGGGAATGAACGCTGACCTCGTCATTTATCTGCTGCCAATAATGCACGCGTTTGGGTATGTTGACATATTCATGCTCCTGTTTTGATCGACGTAAGTGCTGATACTTGCTCGAATAGGATTGTTGGTCGTGTCATACCAGGGCTGGTTGCAGACAAAGTTGGGCGATATAATATCATGATTATCCTCGCCACACTCACAAGCATTGCTTGCTTTGCCCTCTGGATCCCGATCAGCAACGATGCCGGGATCCTGGTTTTCACTGCGGCGTTTGGTTGCCTGTCATCAGGCCTGACATCGATCGGTCCGACCTTGATTGCACAGATCTCAGACATCAGGCAAATTGGCGCCCGTACGGGTACAGCCTTTGCTTTTCAGTCATTCGGCGTCCTCACAGGCAGCCCTATTGCGAGTGCCATCGTTGATGCACGGGGAGGGGATTATCTGGGGTTGAAATTGTTTTGCGGGTTTTCAATCTTTGCATCAGCAGTGGTGTTCTCGTCGGCGAGATACTTCCAGGCCGGCGGATTCAAGCTCAAGAAAGTATGAGTGGTATTGTTGTAAAAGAGTACAGGTGGGGTGATAAAGGGCGCGCGAGTGTCCGAATTCATGCAGGTCATTTTGCTCAGTCTGCCCTCCCGCCCCAGGTTTAGAACTACATACTATGTCAAATACATCCCGAACACATAGCTCACAGAAACAGACAGCCAGATATCCATCAAGGCCCAGGAAACCCAGCCTGCCTACTGTAGACCACCAGGTCCACCACCAGACAAGTTGCCGCACTTCCGGCGCGAGCGCGGGGCCGGAGCCGGAGCTCGGGGTCGTCCCGAGGGGGCGGAACAAGTGGCCAGCGGGGACGCATCCAGTTGCCGCGGCCAGGGATCCGCAGTCTATCTAGCCTGTCGGGGCCTGGGGGCGAGCATGCCCTAGCTAAAACGGGGACATGTGCTGTCTCCCCCTCCCAGCAGATAGCTCGGTCCCTTGTGAATGCTTCCCCAAATGAGAGTGCCGAGGCATGAGAAACACGGCAAAGCGCTTTTCACGATACGCTAGCAAAATGGATGGCCAGTCTCGTCACCTGTTCCACGGCGGCAGTGCCTAGGAACTGTTGGGTTTCCTTCTTTTTTCTCGGCATGATTCAGCACGCACTTTCGCAGGATTGCCTAGCCCGCGGGCCAGTGGAGACCAACTCCTCCCAACCCACCGTGCCACCGAGCTCTGGAGCTGCTAAATGGTCCGGTGCCAGTAGCCAGGGACTAGAGTATCATTGCCCCAGACCAACCCCAAGCTTACTGTAG
The DNA here is from genome assembly GCA_039880775.1 of Diaporthe vaccinii. Lineage (NCBI taxonomy): Eukaryota > Fungi > Ascomycota > Sordariomycetes > Diaporthales > Diaporthaceae > Diaporthe > Diaporthe vaccinii. Next base: position 525,537 of record JBCEDN010000029.1, read on the forward strand.
GATGCGGGGGTCCCAAGCGTGTCGAGATCCGGGGTAGAGGCAGCGCCACTGTATAGCGTCTCCAATGTTTCATAAATGGTTGGAACTGTTACTCCGAGACATGTATCTAGTTGCTCTGCAGTTCTTCATTTTTTCAAAGGTGACCTACTGGCTTTCACCCTCGACAAGTCACGTATCAATATATCGAACAAGATGGCTGAGTCGATAACGAATGTCCTGTCGGTCCAAAAGCCCGCCGGCATACCATGGCGCCTCAAGACGGCGGAGCTCATGCCCGACGCACAGTGGCGAATGCTCTTGGCTATAATGGACGCAGTCGTGCCCAGCATACAGAAGGAGTCGTCAGCGCCGAAGCGGAAGTCCAGGTCAATAGCCTACATCTCGGACAGCCGCTACCAAGATGCATTGTCCCATCTGAAGAAGGACACGGTGCTGCTCGACCACGCGGAGGAGGAGGAGCTGGACAAGTACCTCGCGGACAGGCCTACAGATGACCTGCTGTTTCAGCAGGTTCTGAAGGGAATGCTGCACCACGTACCGGAGGAGCTGTCGACATTGCTGTCCCGGGTTCTGTATATACTCAGGTATGCATCCAATTTGCTCCAAAGATTGCCCCTACATAAAAGAGGGGGATGCTGACGGGTGTATAGCACACAAGCCGGCAGTCTCATCCTCACCGGATATGCCACGCCTATCACCAGGCTTCCCCTGGAGGACCGCACCAAGATCCTCAACAGATGGGCCAACAGCAACCTGTATCAGATCCGTGGACTTTTTAGGCAGCTGACGACCTTGGGCAAGGTCATCTTCAGCGCCACCAACCCAACCTTCCACACCCTATCCGGATTCCCCACCACACCGCAGGGCTGGAACCCCCCGACGGGCTACCCCTACGAGTTCGTCCAGTTCCCACCTGCCCCAGCCCCGCCCTCTGGATCGAAGAACCCGTCACACCTTCCACCAGCCGAGATCGAAACGGACGTGGTGATAGTCGGCTCGGGCTGCGGCGCGGGCGTGTGCGCCAAGAACCTCGCCGAGGCGGGCCACCGGGTGCTCGTCCTCGACAAGAGCTACCACTTCGACGCGTCGTCGTTCCCCATGGCCGCGGGCGAGGCCTTCTTCAACCTGCTCGAGGGCGGCTGCACGACCGCCAGCGACGACAACAGCATCTCCATCGTCGCGGGCTCGTGCTTTGGCGGCGGCGGCACCGTCAACTGGAGCGCGAGCCTGCAGCCGCAGGGCTTCGTGCGCGACGAGTGGGTGCAGACCCGGGGCCTCTCGTTCTTTGGCACGCAGGAGTTCCAGAACTGCCTCGACCGCGTGTGCGGGCAGATGGGCGTGCACGAGGACTTTGAGCCGAACCACGGGAATGCGTTGTTGGTGGAGGGGGCGAGGAAGCTGGGGTGGTCTGCGAAGAAGGTCCCGCAGAACACGGGGCGGTGTGCGCATGCTGATGGGCACTGTGCGCTGGGATGCTCGACTGGGGAGAAGAAGGGCCCGGTGAATGGTTGGTACCCTGATGCGGCGAGGAATGGGGCGAGGTTTGTCGAGGGGTTCAAGGTGAAGAGGGTGCTGTTTGATGAGAGCGGGAGGAAGAAGGCTGTGGGTGTCGTTGGCACATGGACAAGTCGTGGTAAGAATAACAACACAGATGGGCCGGATGGGGAGAAGATCGTGAGGGAGGTGATCGTGAGGGCCAAGAAGGTCATCGTCAGCAGTGGTACGCTGTGGAGTCCTGTCATCCTCAAGAACAGTGGCCTCAAGGTGAGAAGTTCTTCAACACATACCCAGTCGACTTTCGCAGTTACTGACAAACCCATGCAGAACCCTCAAATCGGTCGAAACCTCTACCTGCACCCAGTCAACGTCATGCACGGCTTCTTCAAGGACGACATCCGGCCATGGGAGGGCGGCATCCTGACCACGGTCGTCAACACCTTCGAGAACCAGGACGGCAAGGGCCACGGCGCCAAGCTCGAGTGCCTGTCCATGATGCCCTGCTTCGCCATGCAGTTCCTCAACTGGACCGACGGCGTCGACTTCAAGCTCCTCGCCCTCAAGTACCGCCACATGAACAGCTACATCTCAATCGTGCGCGACCGCGACACCGGCTCCGTCTACCCGGACCCGGCCTCCGGCCAGCCCCGCATCGTCTACACGCCCTCGGCCTTTGACCGCGCCCACGCCATGATCGGCCTCGTCGCCCTCGCCAAGATCCTCTACCTCCAGGGCGCGATCGAGATCCACGCCGGGCTTCCCGGCCTGAAGCCTTTCATCCGCGACGAGGCGTCATCTCCTCAGCCGGCCCCCTCGCCCGCAACACCCACAGACGACCTCGTCAGCACCGTGTCCGACGCGGGCGTGGCCGACCCGCGCTTCAGGGCCTGGCTCGCCGAGCTCGAGAGGCACGGCAACAAGCCGCCCGTGGCGACGTTCTGCTCCGCGCACCAGATGGGCACGAGCCGGATGAGCACGTCCGAGAGGGCCGGCGTGGTCGACCCGCGCGGCCGCGTCTGGGGCACCGAGGGCCTGTACGTGAGCGACGCGAGCGTGTTCCCCAGCGCGAGCGGCGTCAACCCGATGGTGACGAATATGGCCATCTCGGACTGGATCTCGAGGAATGTGGCGGGCGATCTTGCGAGTGATGGGCCCGGGGAGAGGAGGGCGAGACTTTGACTGCGTGTTTGGGCTGAGTACAAGCGTCATGTGTGCGTGTGTTTGTTACTTGGCCTGTTCTGGAAAAGCATTTTGGCATACATGTGTAGGGTGTTTGACCCTCCTAAGCAGGCGGATATCTAGCAGATTGTTTGGTGAATTGTAAACCTGTCACTATATCTTTGCATTCTCTCCTGGCCTTGTAGGAAGCAATTCCATACCGAGTCACACATCACTGGTGCTAACTGCTGTAACTTCACCAGGACTATGAATTCGTCCTTGTTTAGAACTGAAGGAAGAACTGTGAGCCACTGCAACATGGAGTTTCCCCTACTCTGGAGGGGAAAATGGTTCGGTTTGGGTTAAAGTCGGCACACCAACATGACAAATGCCATACCGTGGACAGGTATGCTGGCGAGCACAATCCATCCGCGTCCGTTGGGACTGTGGTGCAGGGTAAAATGAATTGTTGAGACCTTCGCGTAATTGTCAGACTCCCAAATTTCAAAGCAAAGCAGCCAGTGACTTACAGTCAGGCCGGTGATAAGATCGCACATTATGGTGAGCACGACAAGCCACTACGAATCTCAGCAATAACGGCCCGTTCAAGAGGTGTCACCATGTTTATATTATGCTTTGAATGCGGGCTTTTCCAGCGTCGTATCGTGGATCACAAGGGCGAGTTAACGTGAAGCTGACCTCCATCCTCGCTATCGTGAGAGCGTAATATATTGTTCAATTCTCCGATACGCCGTCCTTCCCGTACGCGCATTATATTTCCAACATTATGTCAGCCTCATAATAGCTCCAGGCGGCCGGCTGCTCTAGGTGTTGCGGCTAAAGCTTTGGTGGCTGCACTAAGACATCTTGCGGCCCGAGACCTGCAGCTTTCCAATACACGAGACCTGAACCAAAATGAAGCATGCATCATGCATGAAGATCCTTTTTCATATCTGCCGATTTGGGTGCCACAGTCTGCTTACGGCACTGGCGCTGGTCATTCCCGGCACAGTCAGACAAGACTATTGCGGACAATAACCTTCAGCTCGGTAAGCTTGGCACATAAGCTCGACGTCGGTTGTCGACCAGTCTGCTAGCTCGTGGTTGCGGCCGAATGACCGCTCTGGGTTTTGTCGACGGCGAGGCACAGAGACGTAGCCAGGAACATCCTCGCTAGCAACGTGCGGCTGGCCGTCCTTGCAGCGGAATAAGCACGCAAGGTCTCACCCGCGGTGAATCACAGCATCAAGATGCGAGGCCACCGCAGTAGTGGCTGGGTGGCCAGGTGACAATGAGCGACTGAATCCTACATTCACTAAGTTCATGCGTCACTATTGAGGGTCTCAATGAGTATAAATGAGGACCACGTATAAAGTCGCACGACATGCTGCCACCTCCGCAACTCGTGCCACCCGTTACACAATTCACGTCCCACTACATATTCTACAAAAGACCAAGCAGTCCGTCTATCAGCTCTCGTTCGCCGAAGAGAGCCAACCGCCAACTCTCAAACGAGTGCTTACCTAAAGTTCCCGAAAAGACACAACAGACCGACCAGAATGCTCTTCTCAATTCCAACCGTCCTGGCACTCGTCGCCGGTGCCCTCGCGGGGGGTTACGGGCCACCACCCCCGATACACTGCCTGAACAAGACCGGCGTCGACACTCTTGTCAACGGCTACACGTACCTCCTGGAGCACCCCCTTGGCCCAGACTTCAACAGCACCGCCGAGGCGATCCTGTCCGACAAGTTCCAGGTGCTCTCCGACTCCATCCTGACGCTGTCTCAGCGACCCGTGAGTAACTGCAACATGCGCCCCTGGGCTAGCACAAAACGAGGAGCACGGGACAAACTGACATGTATCCCCAATCTGCCGCAGCTCGGCCAGCCCGCGTACCCCAGCAAGCAGGCCTATATTGACAGCCAGGCCCAGACGCCTCCGCTGCCGGTCGTCGACACGCTGGGTGTGTTTAACACCTGCGACAAGATCAGCTGGCGGTGGAGAGCCACTGGCATTGGGAGTAACCAGTTCGAGATCAACGGCATTATCAACTTCGAAGTCAACCCGGACACCGTCCAGATTGACACGGTCTACTCCGAGTTCAACACGGGCGCCTTCCAGGCTGATTTGGGCTTTCCTGAGTGCCAGCAGGGTGGAGGTAACGGTAGTGCTCTGTAGAGGTGGATGGAGAGTTGGTCATTGGGGGTCCGCGGTTGGGCGGGGGCCTATTAGTAGATAAACTTGGGGCTGAGAGTAAAGATAGTGTGGTTGTAGGTGATGTTTTGAGGGCATTCAAGTATTTTCTGAACAGACAATTATACTCAGCTCATGCCCAATCATTCCCTTGTTTGCCCTTTTGCAAATGTGCGACCAAGGAATATATCAAGACGGTATTATTCACCATATGTCCATTCAGCACATACTAACTGAGTAACAAGTATGCAGATTGTAATATCTGAGCGCCTAACTCCTGACTGAACAGCAAGATCCTTCTCTCGTACAGGTATGCTCTCGTTCAATTAACGGATTGTGACTTTCAAAGGTCAAAAGTATCGGGTGAATTGTTGGGTCACTAATGGGCCAAGCTCCTTTGGGCTCGGCTAAGTACCAAGATAAGCTCTAGGGTTGGATGTGGTTGGGGCATGGATGAGAATGACAGCTGGAGCTTCTCGTGATATGATCCCTGAACAGACGCAAACCTTAAATTCAGAACGAGCTTCCATGGCCTTCCCAAACGGGCCACAGGTTCTGAAATGTGCGAGCTTGTTTCAAAGTGGCCGAGCTCATGTAGCCGAGGCATCACATCGTCCGAACTCTGAATGCGCGTCACAAGTGAGAGCTCCCACGCTTCAAGCCCGGCGGCTCAAACACGCAGTGGAGGATATGTATTTCTTTCTAGCTCCTTGCTGCGAATGATCGTGTCTTGTTTCTTTCCGTTGACTGCATTGTAGACCAGGCTTTCAACTGGCTAGCACGATTTGTGGTCCTTACTGACGCGATGGTGAGTGGTCCTTAAGAAAGCAGCCCACGACGAGGCACGGTTGCTTGATGGCTAATGAGACACAGGCTCAAAAACAAAAATATGTTAGCAGGCCTTCCCTCTCACTACGCGAATGGATTGACCTGCCCTTTCGGGTGCTCATCTGGGGTGAGTCGGCATACATGAATCACATATAGGGACTTCGACATCACTAACAATAGCCATGCGCACAGCTCCAATCCAATTAACCATCAACCTCGTGCGCGGCGTCCTCACAGCGATTTGGCGCAGGCTGCCCCTAAGACCATACATCGCCTGCGCCGCGATCCGCATGTTCCTGTACACCTTCTCCCCAGCACAGATCCAGCTCTTCACGCCGCCCACGATGGACACATATAAGGCATGGATCCGCAAGAAACGCTCCAAGGCCCGCAAGGACGGCGACTTCGAGCTCATGGAGCAGCTAAAGGAGGACATCGAGGTCCTGCCGGACGGCAGGTCCCACATCCTCTGGATCGGCGACAGGCACAGGGCCACCCGGTTCGTCTACTTCTTCCACGGCGGGGGGTACATCACGCCCGCGACCCCGGGCCACATGGAGTGGTGCCTGCAGGCGTACGTCCTGGCCGGCAGGCACAACAACAACATGCGGCACAACGGAAGCAGCAGCCGCAACAACAACGAAAGGGTCGCCGTCGCCGTGCTGCAGTACACGCTGACGCCGCTGGCGCGGTTCCCCACGCAGATGTGCCAGGCAGCGTCCGGGCTGGCGCACCTGCTGCGCGGCGGGATCCGACCCTCGCAGCTCGTCGTGGGCGGCGACTCGGCGGGCGGGAACCTGACGGTGCAGCTGCTCAGCCACCTCCTGCACCCGTACCCGCTGGCCGAGAGGATCGTGCTGGACGAGCCGCTGGCCGGGGCGTTCCTGGTCAGCCCGCTTGTGAGCCAGAATATGCTGACGAGGTCGTTTGTTGACGGGCGGCCTTGTGATATGCTCAGTGAGGGGATCTTTGATAACCCGAACCGCGAGATGTTCCATGAGAAGCCGAGAGGTCTGCTGGGTGTTCTGTTTCCTAATTGGGGCCTGGTCGAGACGAAGGAGTTCCGGGAGGGAAGGGGGTGGGCACTGATGGCGGATGTGGATGAGAAGTGGTTGGATGGGATGGGAGACGTTGTTAGGAAGGTGTATGTCACTTGTGGGAAGCACGAGCTTCTCAGAGATCAAGGGATCGATATTGCTGAGAGCATTCGTGCTCGGAATGCAGACGTCGAGGTGAAGTTGGAGGTTGCTGAGAAGGAGGCACATGATTTCATCCTGCTGGAGGGTCAGAGACAAGTAGTTGGAGATGCGACTACGAGGATGAGAAGCTGGTTCAGTAGAGTCTGGTCTTGACAAGTTTAGACAGGAATGGCTCGGTGGCATCCATTCTATTCCTGGGATACAATTGTCTGGTGGGATTTACAAGCAGAGATGATAGATCCGGCACGAATCAGTCCTTTTCTCAAGGAAATTGGAAGAAATCTGTATGAATGCAAGTTACTGACATTCGTATCTAAACAAAACTGAGTGTAGCGTGTAGACACAGGTCTCACCCCGTAATTGATAGTTGACGGTTGGTGCGACAACTGAATCAGTGACTTCCCCTACAATGCGACTTGCTCGACCTCGCTTTCCGAGAAGCAACACGCTCCACTCCGGCGACGTGAGTTTTCAAGGTGCACATTCACACGCTGATGAGTACTTATAGTCAACCCCTATCAGTACATTGGGATAGAACCTGTGGTAATTGATACTCAGCAGAGAAATCGCATGAGAACCAACCTTGAAAGTATGAGATGCACGGCTTGCGCTCTCCGAACTGCGACTCCCAAGATAACTGTGTATCGATCCTCGCGCCACGAATAGGCAGAATACGCCTGCGTACCTGCACGAAGCAAGCCATCTCGTTGTAGTAAAGAACAAAACACAACCATGTGCCATACTTTTATGCCGTGTAATTGTGATTATGGCGAAGATCTACTACAATTCCCATTTCACCATCTCAGCCGACCTATCCACGCATATGGATAGCGGCATATTCTCAGCATCATCAATTGATGACCACCGGATAGAAGTTACCGACGACGCCGGTGATAGCGCAGAAATATACTTCAGGCAGTCCATCAATCACTTTAGAGACGAAATTCCAGATCTCGAGACGCGTGGTTGGACCTTCCAGGAGTTCCCACTCCCCCGCCGCATGCTACACTTCGGAGCTTTCGACATCGAGTGGAGGTGTGCAAACCGTCACACTTGCGAGTGTGGGGAGTTGGATTACGAGCGGACTGAACAATCACTCTGGCACCATCACCATTATCTAGCCAAAGTAGCAATGCCCGTCCCACACGACCCGTCAGGCGCTCTCAGGTGGTGGGAGTCTGTGGTTTATCACTACACTGAACGACGACTGACAAACCCAAGTGATGAGCTCCCTGCGCTTTCCGGTATGGCTCAACTACGCAAAGAAGCAAGGGGTGGTATATACCTGGCGGGACTGTGGCAGAATTCCCTCATCCACGACCTCTGCTGGTTCCATACTCTTGACTATAATGTAGCAACGTCTGGTGGAGTTGGCCGCAGATCCGTGGACTATCGCGCACCATGATGGTCGTGGGCCTCCCTCGATACCGACTCGCGGTGCAGCTCTTGGTGGAATGGAATGATAGTCATCCACCCGGTCTTTCCTTGGGCCGAACCCAGACAAGTTTGCACAATCTTTGAGTCCTTCTGCCAACCGAAAGCTGCTGACACGACAGGGGAAGTGCAGTTCGGCTTTCTCGATATAGGTGTGGTGCTAATCCCTGCCACAATATGCCTTGATTCTCGACAGGAAGTCGCTTGGACCATCACTATTGTCGAAACTGATTTGGAACTGAGTTTTTTCAAGCCGGATTGCGAGCTAGAAAATGATGGTCTGTCTATGGGGGGGGGAGGAGTGTATTGTGTGCCAATTTCAGAAGCATCCATTAATTCCGGGCTGCAACGTGGCTGTTTGGTGTTGAGAAAGTTATACACGAATTTATACCAGCGGGTCGGTTTCTGTGTCTTGGAAAAAGGGGAAAGTAAAGACCGTGCTTTTCTGCGAGGATGCCCAACCCCACGGAGACTCAATCACCAAGATTACACATTGCTGTATGCCGACAAGGTACGGATCATGATTATTTGAAAGATTATTGGCCCCTGTCTTGGGCAGACTCACTGGTGCTGATAGAACAAACGAGGTGCTTGTTGAATATGACGCACACTTTATAGACAGCTGGTTGTCCTTACAAACATTCCATACTTTGTATATAACATCACAATTTGCCATATCTCTTGCCCTCATAAAGCCTATAATTCTCTATATGTAGTCCTCAATCGTCAATTCCTCATCCTGAGACTGAGTGCAGTGCCTTTGTTGTTGAACCATACCGCCTCGTTGAGGACCTCCAAACGACATCGTCGGCAGTGGGCCGGCAAGCAGTGGCGACTCGGCCTGGATCATAACCCTCCTTTGCGCTGGTATGCCTTGGGCAAGGTGCCTCGATCGAAACGGGCTTGTGAGCAGGACCTTTAGGGTAGCTCGACTGCCCGGTTTATCCACTATGCCAAAAATGCACTGCATGACTTTGAACAAGTCCTCCAGCATTTCCAGCCGCTCAAACCAGCATATACCGTCTATTATGCAATAGACTGTAGTACTTGGCTGGAGCTGCATCAATAGATGGCAGAAAAGGTCACAGAGCTGTTGCACATCGTGGTGCTCCAGTTTCTGGATCGAAATGGCGTCCAGAAAGTCGAGGCTGGGGCCAGCACTATACTTGTCTTGTAACTCCAACAGCAGCCTGGCCGTCAGGCATCTCATGAGTCCCTGCGGTCCGCTTAGTGTGTCGGTGGAAGACACGTGTTGGGCACAGAAATAATGGATAGCAAAAGCGTCCGAGTCTGCTTGCGCAATAATGGCCACGATGGTTGCACAGACGACGGACAGGCTGGAGATTCGGAATTGGTGCTGAAAAGGATCCATAAGAGCCCCATCAGCGAATAGCATGTCAGAGTCGTTGGACGAGAACCACGCCCAGAAACGGTCCATCCTCATTAGCCATTGGGCTTGAGCTTGTTCAGCGGGGCGCAGATGGAGGCCTTGGCGGACGGCATGGTTCAGGTCTCGGATGAATGCCTCCTGGGGAATATTCAGGATCGCCAAGAGTTTTTCTGGTTCAAGGAGCAGCTGCCGGGACGATTGAAGCAGCGACGGAGTCTGTGATGTGTATCGTTCCAGATCAAGGAGTTGGGCTGCGCCCAGGAAAAACCTGTCTTGTTTTTGCTCCATGGCGTTGAGTTTCGTATCGAAGCTCCGTTTGAGCTCGGTGTACATCAACAGCATCCAATTTTGCGCTTCCAAAGCACCACGGTTGGCCATTGCGGACAACTCATCGATGGAGAGCCGCTCTCTCGCAATATCCTCCTTGAGCTCGGCCATACTTCTCTGCAGTGTTTCAATCCTGTGTGGCATGGGCTGTACGGTGTCTTCGATTTGCGAGATCTGTCGACCGACGGTTTGGAGTCCTAAGGATGTGGATACTGCAGTGGCACGCGTCATATTCAGCGCGGTCTGGACCCTTTCGTGGTGTTTCTCGTTTTGCCCGCGTATATCGACTAGTACTGCTTCCGACAGTATTTCAGAGCGCTCTTTCATGTGCAGAACCGCCTTTTCGACTTTCTCGATCATGGCGTCCACGTCGTCTCCCGAGGGCACTTTTGAGAAAGCCGGGAAGATCTTGGCCACTATGTTGTTTCTTGAGCATTAGAACGTCTCTTAAAATCTGTCTTTGTGTGGTGATTGATAACTGAGCCTCCGGCTTTGTTACTTGCCTTGGTGCTTCGGCAACAAATATGCTATGAACTTCGTCAAAGCCTCGACTACGGTATCATTCAGGCCATCTGCGAGATCCCTTAGCACCATGTCATGCGGGAAATGAGTCCTCTTCAGTTCAGCGGTGGTGATGATTCTTGGTATATCCTCAAAGGCATCGAGTATCTTCGCACGTTTCTTTGCCGCCGTCTTCAGGAGCTGTAGGAGGCATGTGTAAGCATATGTTTTCTGCCAGCAAGAGATGCAACTCATAGGCAGTACACGTACAACAAACATCCAGCACAACGATGCTCGCAAGACTCCGAGACCGTATTGCTCTGGTATTAACTGAAATGCTGGAGTAATGGCATCTGCATGATCGCCAGCCTTCCGTGCCATGGCGACAAACGCTCCGCGGAAGCCCTTCTCTTTCGTTTGATACTGGCTCTTGGCCTCAGATAGCAGCCTGAACACATCATCCCATGAGCAGCTCTCTGCATCAAAACCAATGGCAGAGTCACATTCGAGGGTTCTATAGTGCTTCAAGGCGCCATCGAGTTGGCTGATCCAAGTTAGCGATAGACTGCCTCTGGTTTTGTAGGGTACCGGGGGGGAGAAGGGGACAGACTATAATGGCTCTTTTGGATTGAACGCCGTCCGCTGAATGTTCAGTTGCGACCGAACACCGAAGGCCGGATCGATCTCGGCGCCTTCTGTCCTTAGGAAGCCCACTTCCACTTGTCGGCTTTCCATTTTGGCTCACAAAGTACCCATGTATCAAAAGGAGCTCCGCATCAGGGGATGATTGAACACGTTGAACGGTGCCAGGAAATGCTATAAATTCCCTCAAGCCTCATTTCAGCTCCTCATACAAATTCTTCGACGTGGCCAGCTGTGCTGACATGGAGTGAAGCACCCTGCACCTTTGGACCCCAAACGCAACCACTCAAGTGCTTCTTACCAATCAGCTGCTGCTTGCTTACATGCAGCTATGCATGCCCCCGGTTCACTATTCAAATTTCTTGGAGCCAACCAAAGGGTCACACAACAGTAGCTCTGAGAAAGATATTGAAAACAGCTTAGCCGTGGCTATCCATAAGGCATTTGCGACCCCGCCCTGCTCGCCTTTCACTCTTCCCCGTTCTCGTAGCATTCGCAACCTTCACCCGCGACAATCGGTTGTCCCACTTATCGGTGACGCAAGCTTCCCTATAGCACTCGGTCTCGCAGAATCAACAAGTCACTATGACCCATACGAAATATGTTACAGGGCTACCTCCTCCTCCTCCTCCTCACAGGATCAATCTGTTCCCCCGTGCTCGGGCAGGAGGCCTTCCACCTACGCCACCTGCTCCTCCCAATGAGACTCAAGAACACCGACGGGAGCGAATTCTCAAGGCCCGTCTCTCTATCGAAGCTAGATGGCGTCCCAAACTCCCGGAATTTGTTAAACTTGATTTCGAGCACTTCAAAAACAGCTATGAAGACGACAAGCCTGACTACGCCGTTGAGGTGCTTGTAGGCCCGCCAAATATAGGCAGCCAAATCCGAGCCGAGAATGAAAGGAGGCAGGGTGTCAATCAATCCGCCCAATACTCATGGTTTGCAGCGCAGGATTTACTCGATGAATGGGCACGGGCAGGCGATATCCGGAAGGACACGCCCTCACACTTCAAGCAGCGACATTTTGGTCCAACGACGGAAGTGTCCTCGAAGTCCAACGATATGGTTATACATCGTGTGAGGATTCAGTCCATACCTGTTCTTGCCTACCTGCGAGGTCTCATGGGGGAGCCGCACCATCGTCATCAGTATCGAACGATTTGCCAGCCATTCAGGCCTCTGATCTACTTTCAGCCGAGAATGAAAGAGATTCTGGCCCATCTTGAGGAAAAGTGGAGGAAGGCGGAACACGAGAATGGCAGTTTGAATCCTGGGGTAAATCAGGTGCCCCACACAGATCCGCAGACGGGAACTATCAGTGCGGATGCTGTTCCTCTTGCTGATCTACCAGGGGCACCTGACCAGTCAACCGAAGATCCAGCTCCCGAGGCTGGGAAGGAAAACGCGAAGGATGATGACGACATGGAATCTGTCCAATCTGAGGACGACAGCATAGCGGATAGGATGAACCTAACCATGGACAGCATCGAAGCTCTGCGAGATATGAGATGCTATGTTGAGTTCGTTGACAAGGAAATCATGCCGCACTATAACCTTTTGAAGGGCGACGGCGCACGAACAGTTGCATTTCATGACTTATGGTGCTTATTCGATATAGGCGGTTTGGTGTATGCTCCGATAACCAGGGGAGAGAATGACAGCTACCAAGACATCTGGCGCGTTTATCGCGTTCGAGACGCTGAGCCTTTCATTTCATACTATAACCCATGGGAGGCACAAGAGGAAGGTTTTGATGTTGAAAACGAAACCACCACGATAATAGGGTGGGCTCATTCTGTTATGAGAAGCAAAAGCAACTCTCGTGATAGGAAGGAGGGTATGAAAATCAAGGGGAGGAATTAAAGATAAAAGAATGATATAAATAGGCCGATAAAGATTTAATTAAAGATGATTATATATATATATAATTAAAATTAATAAAAAAAGGAGAATTAATTATTTTTCTTAAAATCTAAAAGTAATAAAGGGTAAATAGGTATTTATATTTATCGCTATATATTAAATTCTATTAAACCTTAAAATATACCCCTCTTTAACCTTATTAAGATAAAGGCTTAAAATAAAATATATAAAAGATTAAGTCTCTTTTAATTAAAATATCTTAATTATCCTTAGCTATATTTATTATTAATCCGCTTTATTTTATTTTCTTTTAATAAATATATTACTTAATGCACTTATTTATTTATTTCTTAATAATTTTACCTCCTTCCTGCTTTTTCTTTAAGGTAATATATTCTCTTTAATTATTATAATTAATTAATATTAAGGGTATTAATATTTAAATATTAGTATTACTTATAGGAATTTAATAATTAACTTATTAATTATAATTATAAATTAATTTAACTTAGAAAGTAATTAAATTCTTTTTTTTAAGAAGTATTAATTAATTCTTATTAATTCTTATTATTATCTTTTTTATATAATAGATATTATTATTATATTTATATATTATTTTAAGTTTATTTATAATAATAATATTTAGCTTTATAATTAAAGATATTAACCTTTTAATCTTTATTTAAAATATATAATAATTAATAAAGTAAGAAAGATTAATTTTATTAAATTAATTAGCTATCCCTTTTATAAGTAAGGGTATTAAGAATCTTCTTTACTTTTTATTATTATAAGCTATATTAGCAACCCTTATTTTTTTAAATTTATAATTAAATATAAGTTTATATTTCTTCTTTATTATATTAAATTATTTAAGAATAATAATAGGATAAGATAGCTTTTATATAAATCTATTGATTTTATTAATTTTTAATTATATTATAAATATTTAGATCTTAATTATAGTTTCTTCCTTTATAAATCTTATAGCTTTACTTATTTATAGGTTAAACTTTATTTAATCTTTAAATTCTTAATTATTTCTTTTTTAGTTTTTTTAAAAAAAGAAAGTTATATAATTAATAACTTATTAATTATAATTTATTAAACTTAATTATAATATTATAAGGATTTTAATTACCTTATAAATACCCTTATTTATCTTAATTATAAATAGCCTTATAAATAAATATAGCTTAACGATATATTTAATACTTTTAAAGTTTTTATTATATTTCTCCTTTTATAAATAAATATTAATTATCTTAAGGTGATAAATATTTTAATAATAAATAGTGAAAACTTAATAATTAAGATAGTAGAAGATTATAATAATAAATTTATATTTATTAATAAACTTTTTTTATTTAAATATTATATATAGCGTTTTATTATAATTAGCTAGTTAATTATAAATAAAAATAATATCTTAAAAGTTAAAAAGTTATTATTAGATTATTATTATAATTTAATTAAAATAAAACTTTTTATTAATAATAAATAATATTTTATAATTATAAAGGTTAAGGAGGAGATATTTTTAATAATGTTTAAATAAGTTATTTAAGTTAAGGGGTGAATATAATTTAAAGTATAAGTTAATCCTAAGGAAATATTTTATAAATAGCTTTTTAAGCTTTTTAATATTTAGCTGCCTTATATTAAAATAAGGGGATTTCTCTTTATAAGCTTATAAGCTTTAAATATTTAAGATTTATAGCTTATTTATAAAGATATAAATCTTAAAAGGATTATATAAAAGGTTTTTATTTATTTTTTTATTAAAGTTCTTATAATTATAAATATTTATAAAATTTAGGAATTTAATATTTTAATAGATTTTTTAAAAGTTATTATAAAATAAAAGTTATAATAATTAAGTTTAATATTTTTATTAATTAAGAATCTTTTCTTTTTTAATTAATAGAATGGGTTTATTAAGGTTAAGGCTTATTAATTATATTTATCTTATTCTTAAGTTATTAAATTATTTATTTATATTTATAAAAAAGCTATTATATTAATTAAAGCCTTATAAGGATATTAATCCTTTCTTATTATTATATTTAAAGTTATTTATTTTTAGATATATTAATTAAGAATAAATATAAGGAATAGAAATATTAATATATAGGTAATGAAGAGTATAAATAAAAGTAAATAATTAAAGGAGGGATATAATAATAAAAAAGCTTATATCCTTAGGAAATATTATATAAATAGTTAAGTTAAAGAGGATAAGGTAGATAGAAGAAAGGGAAAAGGAAAGGAAGGTATAGGGCTGGATTGATTAAAGAGGTATTATAGCTAAATTAATAATAATTATTTTTATTAATAAGTTATTATAAAGGATATTATAATAATAGGGTGATTTATTTCTTAAAAATCTAATTATCTTTTTAAGAGTTATAATTAAGGTTTTTAATTAAAGCTAAAAAGGTATAGAGAAGAGGTTTATTAAGAGGAAGAATATAAAGGAAGAAAAGAGAGAGATAAAGTGTTGGCTTTTTAAAGGTATAGGGAAGAGGTTTGGCTAGTAAGTAAATTATTTAATTAAGTAAGTTATTTCTTTTTTCTTTTAATAATAATAACTTTTTATTTTATTACTTTCTTTTTTTATTATAAAATAAGTTAATTCTTTTTAAGCTTTTTTTTATTTTAATTTTCTTTTATATAATTACTTTTTTATTAATCTTTTTTTCCTTCTTTTTATTTATAATAACTTTTCTTTTTTTTAATTTTAATTTAAATATATTAATTAAGTATATTATTAAATATTAAATTAATCTTTATTATATCTAATTATTATATATTTAATTATTATATATCTTTCTTTTTATTAAATAATAGCTTTAAGTTTATAAATAACTTTAACTTTAAACCTCTTTCTTTATTATTTTTAATAAATATTTAATAACTTAATCCTTTAAAGCACTACCAACTTACTTTAATTTAATTAACTTTACCTTTTAATAAACCTTAGTGCCTTAATTAGCCTCCTTTATTTATAAATAGTAATTATCTTTTTATTTTTTAAAAGAGTAATACCCTTTTTTAATTAATAAGGCCTTTTAATAAACTTTTATATTTTAATTAGCCTTTCCTATCCTAAGTTAATATTTACCTTTTTACTTCTTAAGAGAGTAGTTTCCTTTTTTAATTAATAAAGCCTTTTAATAAACCTTTATAACCTACTTAGCCTTTTTTATCTTTAAATATTAGCTATTCTTTTAATTCTTAAGAATTTAATATCCCCTTTTAATTAGCTATATCTTTTAATAATTAGGTGGTTATTATTAATAATAAAGATAAAGGAAAAGGGAAGGAAAAGGAAGAGCCTTTTATATTAATATTTATCTTTAAGAAAGTTTAATATTTTAATAATTAAAATATATATATTACCTTTATAAATAAAGGTATATTTTTAGCCTTTTATATTTTTAAAGGCTTTGCTTATAATGTTTTTATAAAGTATATTAATATTTATATTATTAAGGGTTTAGGGAAGATATAATATTATACCTAGGTTTTTTATTATTTAAAAAATAAGGTGGTAATTAAAGACCTTTTTTAAGATTTCCTTTATAATAAAAATTATTAATTCTTATATAAAAATATTAAAGAGCTGATTATTTATTTAATTAATATTATTTTTATTAAAAAGATTAGCGGCTTATTATATAATAAATATATATCTTTAATTTATAATAGTTAATATTATAACCTTAGCCTCTTTATCACTTTTTTTAATTATTATAATATTATTCTTTATAATTATTATCTTTTTTAAATAGGCTTTAATTAATTAGATAATATTCTTATTATATTATTATTCTTTAAATATTATTCCATTATTAGCTATAAGAAAAATACTTATATTAATTATATTTATATAATTAAGGCTTACTTTTATAACTTTAATATATATAATAATAAGAAATTAATAGGGAAATATATATTTAAATGCTAAGTAGATTTTAAGGTAATACCTTAATTAAAATTAGAAATTAATTTATATATATATATCTTAACTAAGTATAGCTTTAATAAAGTAAGGGAGGTAGTAATTAATAAGGTAGTTAGATTTAAGCCTTAATTAAGAAAAATAAAGGTAAAGGAATATTATAATTAAGAGTAAGGAAAGCTAATAGTAATTAAGATAATAGGATAAATATAGGATTATTAAGATGGTATTAAGAAAAGGTATAGATAAAGGTAATTCTTTTAAGGCTTTATAATTAAATATAATAATTTTTCTTAATTTAACTTTACTTTATTTAAAAAGGGCTTTATAATAATAAAGCTTATTTAATTAAATTAATACTTAGGTTTTATAATTAATATATTAATAATAAAATAATATATAAAGGTAAATATTAGGTTTAAATAATAAGTGATAATTTAATATATAAAATATTAGCTTAATATAACTAGATATATCCTTAATATAAACCTATAATATCTTAATATTAGCTTATATAAGGGATGTTTAATAGATAATAAGAATATAATGGTAATGATAATAAATATAAGATTATATTAATTTATAAAGGGCTTATAATAAATAAATCTTATTAGCCCTTATAAATATATAAAAAAGAATATATATATAGTTTTAATTAAAAAAGAATAATTATAATATTATAATAAAAAAGAAATAATTAAATAATTATATAAGTTTATTTTAATATAAAATAATAACCCCCCTTTTTATTTTCTTATTAAAAAAGTAATAATATTAATTTTAATCTTTTATAAATTTAGCTTAGCAAGGGTTATTTAGCTAGAGAATCGGAATATTAATAAATTAATTAAATACCCTGGGGTTGATTTTAATTAATATTTAAGAATAAGTAATAGGGCTATGGTTTAATATATATAAGTTAAATAAGTTATTTAAAAAGAATGAGAATTATAATAGGATAAATTAAGTTAATAGATTAATATTTAATTAATCTTAATATTAATTAAAAATGGCTTTATAATTTATAATAATATTAAATTCTGAAATAATAGGTAAGTTAGGAAATTTTAATTTTTAATCCTTAAGTTTAGAATTTAAGGGTCCTTATATTTATAAAAATAGGATATCTAGCTCTTATATATTATTATTATTAATAAACTTTTTTAATTACTTTAATAGAAATATCCCTTAAAAATTAACTTTATTAAGTATCTTAAGCTTATATATATTATTATTATAGATTTCTAAAATAATAAATAAGTTAGTTTATTAATATATTAATTTATAAAAGGAAGAGTAATTAACTTTATATTATTTATTAATAAGAAGTATTAGATTATTTTCCTTTAAAGGTATTAATCTTAGGAATTTATAATATATATCCTTTAATATAGCTTTAGCTTTTTATTTTATAATAAATTAAATAGCTTTATTAATATCTTTTTTAAGGTTTAAAAGGGATTAAAGCTTATAATTAAGGTTTTTTTAAGGGGTTATATTAAAGTATTAAGTTTAAATTTATTAAATAGGAATATTTATCTTAATAAGGATAATGGGATTAAAGTTATAAAGGAGATAAAAGGGGCTTTTCTTATAGGATTATTAAAAAGTTATTTAATTAATAAATAATATATATAAGAAGATATTTTTTTAATTTATTACTCCTTCCTCCCTTATTTTAATTAATATAAAGATTAATAAGAAATGCTTATATTTAATAATATTATTAATATAAGGATTATATATTAAGAGAATAATTTAATATATTTTAATTAGTTTAAAGTATTAAGTAAATTCTCTTATATTCTCTTTTCTTTTATTAATTATAACTTTAAAAGGGAGCCTTTATTTTAAGAGGATATTTTAGATAAAGAATTGCTTAATATTTTTGGAATTAGCTTTATAAAGAGGGTTTGCTTTAATTTATCTTATTAAGTTATATTATATCTTTATGAATTTATTATATTTATAATTTATAAGGAGGTATTAAATATTGATATAAATCTTAATAAATAGTTAATTAAGAATTATAGGGATGATTTTATTATTATATATTTAAATATCTTATTTTTTATATTTTAAATAATTAATTATTATAATCTTAATATTAATATATATGCTTTTTTAATAATATATAATATAAATTTAATAATAAGTTATATCTTATCTTTAATAATTTAATAGGGTATAAGTATTTTTAATAATATATTATTTTTAATTAAGGTTATTTATAATTTATTATTTAGGTAAGTTTTTTTTAAGCCTTTTTTAAAGTATATTATTATAAAGGAGGAATTGAAATATATTTTTCTTAAATGCAATAATTTGCTTATTTAAGAGATTATTTAGGATTTTTTTATAGGTAAGAAATTTAATAATATATTTAAAGTTCTTTAATTAAAAATAAGTATTTATTAGGATATAGTCTTAATTAATAAATTCTAATATTGAAAGCTGGTTAAAGGCGAGGTTATATTATTTTTTAATATTATTTTTAATCTTTTAATCCTTAATATTTAAGGGATTTAAATGCTTTTATAATAATATATTTATAATGATATTTTTAAAACCTTTTATATAGCGTATTATAAAGTTATAAGTCTTAATTATTATAAGTTATTTTATAATTAAAGTATTAAGGATATTAATAATTAAATTATTAAGTTATTAAATAAGGATATTAAAGTTGGTTTTTAAAATAAAGTGAATTTTATAAATATAGAATTATAGCTTTTTAATTATATATAAAATAGCCTTATATTTTCTTTTTATTATATTATATAACCTTTTAATATAGGATTATATTTTATTTTTATATTAAATAAGATATTATATATTATTATATTCTTATATTAAATATATACCCTATCTTTCTAGATTAATATTAATTATAAGAATAATATTCTTTTATATATAATTAATATTAATTAAGTATAGCTTAGAAGTAATTATAGCTTTAAATATATTTATAGCCTTTTAGCATTCTAAGGTTTAATTAAAATAAGCTTTTTTTTAAGGAGGTTAAATATAAGTTTTATAATAATTTTATATAAGGATATCTAGGCTTAATAATAATTAACTATTCTTAAGAAGGATTGGATTTTATTAATTAATTTATAATCTTTTTATTTTAAAATCTTTAAGATTTTCTTATTAATTAATATTTATCTTATTATCTTATAAGTATATCTTATAATATTAGCTTATTATTTATATTATTTAAATTTAATAATATTAATAATATCTTTAATAAACTTAATATTATATAATATATTATTAAGGTTTTTAATATATTTTATAATAAATAGCTATACCTTAAAGAGATTAAGAGCTTATTTATTGCTATAATTATTATTAAGGCCCTTAATTATTATATTATTAAGAAAAGGTTTGCAAATATAAGGGATAAGGTTATAAAATATATAAATTATATACTTTATAAATTATATTATAAAGTTAGTTACTTTTATTAATAATTTATATTATTAAAATAATCTAATTAAAGTTATAAAGATTATAATATCCTTACTTTTCTTATTTAGCTTAATTTAATTATATCTAAAGAAGAAATCTAATAAAGATAATATTTTATATATTATATATTCTTTTATAAACTTATTAGCTGCGAAAAGAATAAATATATCCTTTATAATAACCTTATTAACCTTTAAGATATTATTAATTAAATAATATTTATTATCCTTTTTCTTAATAAGGAATTATTTATTTTAATATAAGATATATAATTCCTTAATAATTCCTTTATTTTATTATTTTCATAATATTTTAATTACCATTTCTTATAAGGCGTAAGGAAGCTTAATTAACTTCATTTAATATACTTTATATAAAATAATTTTAATAAATTAAGATAGAATAATATTTATATTTATTTAAAATATATATAATTAATCTTATATTAAAGCAGCCTTTTAATTAAATAAAAGGTAGATAAAGAGGTTGCGCTTTTTATATAAGAAGCTATTATAATTCTTTTCTATTAATATTATAAGGCAATTAAGAATAAGTTTAGATCTTTTTTCTATAAGGGAGAATTTTAATTTTATCTAAATATTATATTTATTCCCTTTATTAGCGTTTATAATGGTTTTAATCCTAGCTTTATAATTAAACTTCTAATTAATTATTCCTTTTAAGATAAACCTATTAAATAGATAATCATTAATAAGATATACCTTAATATCTACTTTCTTATATAATATTTTAATTATAGGTTTTAATATATATCTTATTGATTTAATAATCATTAATAGTTAAGAGATATTATCGATTTATTTCTTAATATATAATATTCTCTTCTAGAGGTAAGATTTATATATATAATATAGCTTTAATTTATTAATTCCTTTTAAGGTATAAATATACTTAATTTTTAATTAAAGATCTTTTATAAATAATACAGTTATTTTTTAAGTATTATTATTAAAAAATACCTTAAATACCTTATTATTATCTTATAAATTTAACTTTCTTTAAAGCTTTTTCGCCATTAAAAGCGGCTAAATATTTATATTATCTTCTATTAATATTTAATTAAAAGGGAACTATTAAGCTAAGATCGCCTTAATAAAGGGTAGAATATATTTTTTAAGAATATTAGCTCCATTAAAAGCTATTATATAGAAAGGTTTTTAATTCCGCCGCCTTAACTTATATATTATTTAAAAGTTTTTAAGAATAATATATATAAAAAGAAATCTATAGGATTTTTTAAAAATAAGATTAATATTAAGAAAGAAAAGTATTTTAAAAAGGATATAATATATTATTTTATAATTTATATTATTTATAATAAAGAAAATAGCTTTAATTTTATTAGCCTTAATATATATTTATTACTTAGTTATTTTAATTAGAGTTACAGAGTCTTTATTATAAATTATTAAGGTTATATTAAGGAAAGGAGTATATAAAAGGGTATTCTAATTATAATATAATAAGGGTAAAAGATTTATTTTAACTTTTATATTAAGGAAAGCTGGAAAAAGTTTATTAATATCTACTTTAATATATATAGTTAAATAAATAAAGCTTAAGATATTATAATTAATGATATTAATTATTATTAAAGAGATTAAATTAACCTTATATTTAAAAAGGAATTTTTAATTATTTATAAAAGGTAAATTTTAATTAAAGCTTAAGGGTAGTTAAATGCTGCGATAATTATTTAGTTTTTAAGGGTAAGCCTTAATAAAGATAATCGCGATTTAATTAAGTATAATATCTTTTATATTATAATTATATATTAATTTAAAAGGTATTTTTAAAATTAAATAAGTATTATATTATATAGTTTATAAATATTTAATTAAAGTTATATTTATATTATTAAGTATTAAGAGGTTTAAGATATAAAGTTTAATAATCTTTATAAGGATTATATAAGCTATTATCTCTTTAAGGTTTAAGTTGGTTTAAGGTTAGGCTTTTAACTTTAACTTAACCCTTATATTTTCAGCTTTTATAGCCTTTATTATAATCTTTTTTAAATATAATTAATTATTATAAATCTTAATATTCTTTATTATTAAAAGGTTTATAATTATTAATACTTTATTTTTAAATTAAATTTATAATTCCTATATTTATATCTTTAGAATTATTTTAAATATTATATTATTTTAATTAATAAGTTCTTTAATTATTTATTTTTTCTTAGCTATATTAATAATAATTTAAGCTTAAGATATATAAATAATCTCTTTATCTATCTTAATAATAAATAAGGAAGGGTTAAAGGTAATTATAATTAAATTAAGTTGCGCGGATTATAATAAGTTTCAAATTATCTTTAAGATTCTTAAGGCCTCTTTACTTTTTAATAAGGGATTAACTTTAATAGCTTTTTAATATTAAATAATAATAAAAAGATTTATTTTATTCTTTTAAAAGAGGAATTTAAGATATCTTTTAATTAACCTTTTAAACCTATAGCTAAGTAAATTTTAATAATAATAGATAGCTAATAAGTTAAATAGATTAATAAAGGTTGCTTATATTTTATCTTATATATTTAAATAGATAATTAATCTTTTATACTTCTTTATATAAAGAAGTTTATTTAAAATAAAGTATTCTACCTTTTTATATTTATAAGCATTATAATTAAATAAAGTATATTTATAGTAAACCCTTAAAAAACCATCCTTTTTATATTAAATAATAAAGATTTCTAACTAGTTAATAGATTAATTTTAATTAATATTATTAAATCTTTTAATAAAGTTAATAATATTAAGATTAGTAAGACCTAAGGCTTTTTAATAGAGGTTATAATCAACCTTATGCTTAAATTTTACCTTAATCTTTTTAAGGTTATTAAATAAGATAATATTTTATTTTTAAAGATTAACTTTATTAAGTTATAAATTAGCTAGCTATTTTATAAAGGCATTAATAATATTATCTTAATTAAAATACTACTAAGTCTTTTAAATTTAATTAAAAGAGGTTAGCTTAGATATTTAATGCTAGATTTTATTAATAAAGTATTAATCCTTAATATAATTTTTAAGTTAATAATATAAGAATATTTCTTATAAATAAGGTTTAATTTAATTAAAAAGCCCTTTAATAAATAGATAATAATCTTATTTTAAATATTTAAATTCTTTATTAAAAACTTTAAATAGGATATATTTAAAGTTTAATTATAGCTTTATCTTTACCCTCTTAACCCTTATCCTTTTTATAATAAAAAGCTTTTTTAGATAAGATAATAAGGTATTATAAAAAGGCTAAGTAAGATAAATTAATATATTACTTATTTTATTAAATAAGGCATTATAATTAATAATCTTTTTCTTTTATTTATTATAATTTCTTAAAGGATTTTAATAAAGAATAGCTTTAATAACTTTATTTAAATTAATTTATATTAATTTATTATTAAATTTAAAATAAGTAAGTAATTTATCTTTTTATTTTAATTAAGTTTATTCTTTAATAATAATCTTATTAATAACTTTAATAAGCTTTAAGATAGTATAATATTATTGGAATAATATTAAGGTTTAATTAATAGGATATAAGAATTAAGATAAAATATTCTTAATATTAAAGATTAATTTAATAATATTAATTTTATTAAATTTAGGTATATTTATATTATTTAATATAAATAAGGTAACTTAAGGAAGAATTATTTAATTAATAAAGATTAAAAGAGAATGGTATTTATTAAAAATATTAAAATCTTTAAAAGGAGTTAATTAAAATTAATTAAATTACTATTTTAAGAGAGAAGAAATAAAAGGTATTTTAATAATTCCTTTACCCTTAAGCTTAAAATACTTAAATAAATACCTTTATTTTTTATTTTTTAATAATTAATATTAATTAAAGGAGCCTTTTAATTTAAACTTTAATGGAAGTTAATAAGATCTTATAAGTTATTTAGGAGGGATATTAGTTATAAGTAGGTTTAATAATATTATTAAATAAAGAGAGGTTCCTTATATTATAAAGCTTATAATAAGATTAATATAAAAGGAATCTTTTAAATTAAATATTATTAGTAAAATTAATTAATTAAATAAAGAAGATTAAATAGTTTAATAAATTAATTTAAAATTAAATAATAATATTAAGTTATTAATATTTTAATATATATATCTATTATTAAACTATAAGATATTTAAAATATTTTTTTATAAGAATTATAATATCCTTATTTAGCTATATTAACCTTATTATTTATATTTAATTAAAGTTAAGATAATATTAAATAAGGGTATTATAAGGTTTAAAATACTTAATAGATTATTTAATATTAAGATTATTTAAAGTAATATTAAAAGGTATAAATAATAGCTATTATTAATATTAAATTTTTAATCCCTTAATTCCTTTAATATTAAAGTAATATTAAGAGTTAATTTAAAATTAATAATTATATAAATTTATATTAATCTTAATATTTAAAAGCTAATCTTTTAATTTAGGTTTTAATATAAATAAATATATTATTAACTTTTATTTCTATTATTTAATATAAGAACCTTATATTTTATATTAATATATAATAAATATAATATTAATATCTTAATTAGGAAGTTATTTTATATAAGAAGGAAGAAAAATTAGTTTTATATAAAGCTTCTTAATTTTATAATATTTAATCTTTCTTTATATTTATAATATAATTATAATAACTTTAATTTATAATATATTTTTATTTTATTAAGTTCTAGCCTTATTTATATATTAAATAAATAGATTTTAAAGGCTAAATTTAAGGGGAAGATAAATAAGCTATATAATTTTAAGTATATTATATATCCCTTACTCTTAATTAAATAAAAAAGATCTTAAAATTTATATTTAAGCTAGATTATTAATAAAAATAAAACTATTATAATAATAAGGTAGGCTTGTTTTATTATAAGAAGTAAAAGTAATTCTTATAATAAGAAGGAGGGTATGAAAATTAAGGGGAGGAATAAAGATAAAAGAATGATATAAATGGGCTAATAAAGGTTTAATTAAAGATGATTATATATATATATAATTAAAATTAATAAAAAGAGGGGAGTTGATTATTTTTCTTAAAATCTAAAAGCAATAAAGGGTAAGCAGGTATTTATACCCGCCGCCATATACTGAATTCCACTAGACCCTGGAACAATGTTAATCGCCAACAGTCTTTCTTCCTTTCCTGCTACCACATCGAACACGATGGGTCTTCCTATGGCGCGGTGCGTCGCAAGTTCAAAATCGAGGCCTTTCCGGGGGAGCGAGACATCCGATCGTTGGATGTCTACCCACTGCGCTTTTTGGAAACTCATGAACAATTACTGGGGACATTGAAGGAGCAGGGTCGACGATACCAGCACGCCTTGAATGAGCGTAACCAGGCCTACAACAATTGGTCGCTGGCAATGAGCCCTGGAGAGGACAGCGACAGCGAGTCCGATGACGACGAGCGGCGCAAGAAAAATCAGGTGCAACACCCCGTCCTGGCTGAGTTTATCGACAGCCAAGTTATCATCGATCTGGACGAGGCGTTCAGGGCCAACCCGAGCTGGCGGCCAAAGTTTCACAAGCCAAGCATCGCGAAATCGGCGCAATCCGATGCCAAGACCGATCAGTGGTCGAAACAAGTATGGTCTGACAAATCGAGAAGCAAGCTGTTGTACTCAATTCCGGAGGTCATCCAGTATGAAGACGGCGTTGACTTGCGGAAGCGCCGCGAAAACATCTTGAACGTGGATTCCTTCCTGTACAACCATTCCAAGGGCCTACGATGGGAGTACAACAGCCAGATCCTCATGGACCTTCGGGACGAAGATCTCGTTCTCTTGCCAAAACGCTCGTTCGCTTACACTCTTCGTGAACGCAAATTCATCGCCATAGATGTCAATTATTTGAGGCCTGTCCTCAGGGAAGAAGGGGTCTTCGCGCAGCTGATGATATTGAAAGACTACAAGGACATTGTTCGTGGGCTTGTCAGCTCACACTTCCAGAAGAAGGAACTCGAACGGCTTTACTCGAGCAATGCGATTGAAGGCCTGAGCCAAGACCTGATTCAAGGCAAAGGCAAAGGCCTCGTGCTTTTGCTCCACGGAGCCCCGGGTGTGGGTAAGACAGCCACGGCTGAAGCTGTTGCGATGGAAAACAACAAGCCTTTGTTCGCTATTACATGTGGGGATCTGGGACTCACTGCTTCTGAAGTCGAGTCCTCACTTACAAATATGTTCCGCCTGGCACATAAGTGGGACTGTGTTCTGCTCCTCGACGAGGCTGACGTCTTCCTCTCTCAACGGTCGAGATTCGATATGAAGCGAAATGCCCTGGTATCAGTGTTCTTACGAGTTCTGGAGTATTACAACGGCTTGCTATTTCTAACCACCAATCGTGTCGGTACTATCGACGAGGCTTTCAAGTCTAGAATCCATCTTTCACTCTACTATCCTCCGTTGGATCTAACGCAGACGCGAGAAATTTTTCGACTCAATGTCAACAAGCTCCGCGAAATCGAACGCCAGAGATCCGAGCTTACTGGGAAACCTGAGCTTGTCATCAAAGAAGATGATATCATCAAGTTCGCAGTGGAACACTTCAACCACCCTGTGGGAGCCTCAGGCCGTTGGAATGGTCGTCAAATTCGCAACGCCTTCCAGATCGCATCAGGTCTGGCGTATTACCATTTCGCCACGCAGTCCCAGACCAGCTGCAGCCCAGAAGACCACCTACAAGGCGCACCGATTCTGGACAGTAACTTATTCAAAAAGGTCCAACATGCAACGCAGAGCTTCGACAAGTATATGCGTGAGACAAGAGGCTGGACGGATGCCGACCTCGCACATCTCCTTGGGGACAGGTCTGACCATATGCGGAACAACCGATTTCCTCAAGCTTTCGACCCGAGCACCCAGCAGACCATGCCGGACGTTTTTGGTGAGCCGCCAACCACGGGACACGGGGGTTATCCATCCGGACCGTCCTATCCGTTGGGACACTCTCAGGGAGGGCCGTTCGCTCCTCATACACCAGTCACGCCTGGGAACTTTCCACAGCAAGCGGCTGGGACCCAGATTCCTTCTTACATGGCACATCAACACCTCCAACCACAGCGGGCTGCGGACTCGAACTCCCACTTCACCGCCAGCCCGTTGCATACCCAAGCCCAGGACCAGCAGCACATGCAGCCAAATTCCCAGCTGGGTCAGGGCAGTGTTTTCAGTCCCGCCCCGGCGGGTAGGTCCCCAGCGTACGGTACAACGTCAACTCCACAGCGCAACACAAGTTATGGTATGCCTCATCCTGGAACACCATATGCCAGTAATACTCAGGCTGGCCCATCGCAATGGCATGAAGGCCATTTACAGAGCATGGAAAGTTGGGCGTCTCATTCTCCGGGAGTGCCTCAAATGGCATCGCTTGAAAGCAAAGAGGAACAGAACTTGCACTCATAGACTGTAGGAAAGAAATGAAGATTAGAATATGAAGGGTCTGGGAAGGATTTGCTGATCTCCTATCTCCGATCTCCTATATGCTCATTCTCTATTCATTTGATTTATTCACGCCTTTTAGATATGGGTTTAATAAGACCTTGAAATGGAGAAAGGAAGGCTTTGTGTCCAGTGCTTTGAGCTGAAGACAACATGCTCTGAGATCGTCCGAGACGAGTAGCCTGTCCCAGCTTGTGAACGTGTTTCCTCGACTCCGTATTTCGGATGCAACGGACAAGTTATTGGCCCAGTAATCAACAGTAATCAAGATGTCGACGGGCAACCCGAAGGCAGTGACAGGATCCATAATTTAGGTCAACTGAGTGACGAAGAGGATAAACTATGAGCGAAAACAACAGAGACCCGTTTTAACTCTCCACCAGGCAAGGGGAATAAATGCCAGCATTTATCATTGCTGTCACGTTGGTTATGCACGTCAACGCAAACGGACTTTTCCACAAACCTGCAGGTGACCCAGGTACTTCAATTTGCGCAGCACGCAGCTAGCATGCCCGCCTACCCTGTCGGCAAACACCCGAGGCGCAAATGCCAGCGGTCTGGCTGGAGTGGTTACGCAGCACGCGTGCCTGTCTCCCGGCACCAGGCGTGGGATGAAAGCTGATAACTGCCTACTGAGCCTCAGAACGCGCCCGGCTCTAGGCTACAAGTGTAGCATGCAAAGTGCAATAGCCTGTACTAACGCACAGCTTAGAAGACGGGCTAGCGGGCAGTTCAGCCTCTAGAGGCTTGGTATCCCGTCAAAATACCCGTTGCACTGATGACAACTACTAGTACGCCTAAAGCTGCTGCGGTGATGCACGTCAATTATTGTTTGGGAGTGGATTGCTTCCCTCATCGATTCCATGCTCCAGTCTCCGGTGCTCCTGGTGTTCACGAAACAAGTCAAAAGTGGCCTCGCATTGGTCGCAATGAATGGGCGGCTGTCGCGTAAAAGAGAAAATTAACAGGTACCCAGGCGGGAGTAAATATAGGAGGTAATCGGAGATGAAGAACCCACAGTAGTTTGTTGTACAACTGATGGGGGAAAGTATGGCCGTTCGTCTGATACTACGATGAACAACCCCGTCTGTCCATGTCCAGCAGCCGTCCAATTGGAATCAGTGTCATGACTGAAGGATAAGATCTCGTCCTTTACAGCTGCCCATCCCGTAGGTGGATTTGTAGGGAGCTGCTGGTCCAAGAGAATCTCCTTCTGGGCGTAGACCATCTCCCAGGCCCAGGCCACATATGCAAACTTGGTTTCAGTGTGGCTTAGTTTTGAGGGGACAAAGATGCGGGTGCGTGTATCGCCGCCTCCGACCTTTGATCGGAGAAGCCGTGACTGCTTGTCCGGGTCGACATCGTAGAAGGGTGCAAGGCCATATGTCTTATCGACCCCATTTGCGTCCAGGAAACGATCTAGCACTGGTACCCGAACCTTGAGACCCCGGATGATGGCGATGGTAGGGCCTTCGCCGCCCATGGTGGTGGAGCGTATGCAGTACAGATGTACGAGCGGAGGTAATGAACAAGACACTCGACAATAAGAGAAAGGGAACTACATTAGTAGAGGAGGAGAATAGAAGGTTAGTAGATGCTGTCCTTAAAATAAGGCAGCTGAACCGGACCTGTCAGATGGACACCTCGTCTGTATGGCTCAGGGGCGCAAAAGTGACTGTAGAAGTATGTTGATTTTCGTGAAGTGTTGCCTGGCTGAAGTTGATCTCTCACTGAAGACGAAATGGAGACCTTTTGACAGTGGTACTGATGACATAAGCGTGTCGATTGATGACCCCACCCCTTCTCTCCCCTCTCCGCTTTCTCCCATTTCAGGGTTCGGGTTAGGATCAGGCCACCACCTGCCACTCATTTATCTTTGGATCGCGCTTGGCGGGTCGGAACATTTCCATTGACGGCGTCGCCCCATTCTACCCGTCATCCGTCCCCAGGCACCTCCTGGGCGCAAACAAACCTGGACCTGGACCTGGGACCTGGACCTGGCAAGGCCAGACCTGCAGGGCGTGCTTCTTTCCCCACGCTGCGGACGGGCACTAAGAAAAATGGATTCGCCCCAGAAAGCAGGCAAGGCAGCCAGCCCGACGACCTCGAAATGAAATGTCCATGCATTTCAGCCAATCCATCATATTCGTCCGTCTCTAT
Source organism: Diaporthe vaccinii (assembly GCA_039880775.1). NCBI lineage: Eukaryota > Fungi > Ascomycota > Sordariomycetes > Diaporthales > Diaporthaceae > Diaporthe > Diaporthe vaccinii. The sequence continues at coordinate 555,674 of JBCEDN010000029.1, forward strand.
CTGGGCGGTGGCCTGCGACCCTTGATGGAGCGCTTGCGTGAGGCTTGTTTTTAGCGGCCATCACAAGTCGCAAAACTTATTGACGTTTTCGACTGTTTTTTGGCGTCTGGTACCACAAAGACTCACCCTTTTTCTCACTCTTATCTCTCTCACCCTCTCCCCTCTTCCCATCTCCTGTTTCCTCCAGCTCCCGCCAATTTTCCTGTTTCCCTCAATCATGTGATCGGGTCACTCCACGTGTCATCAGACGGAGCAGCACTCGACCCTGTTGTCTTGTCTGTCTGGTTTCATCACTCAATTCTATTTTTCACCCATTGTCCGTTAGTTCGGTCTACTTGTTGCTGTCACTGTCAGCTCACTTCGACCCAGCTCAGCTCAGCTAAGCTTGGGCTCACGTCCTGGGCCCACCCGCCCTCGACTTTCCTCGACTTTCCCTCGACCTTCCTTCGGGATTTTGTCACCCTTTTGTTCCCTTTCGCTTCTTTTCCATCATGAACGCCTTTGTCTCTACTTTCCACCACGTTCTCATATCTTACGTCGCCCCCTGGACCAACCCGTTCCTACCCGCGAGGCTGTCGCACCTCTACGCGCCTCCATCTTCGACCTCGTCGCCGTCGCCACCATCTCCCTCAATCGAGTCGACAATGTCGCGCGACGTGGTGGAGAATGGCGCCCCAACCACTCCGTCAACCAACGCGCGCCCTGAGCCGCAGGCAGATTCCCAGTCCCAGTCCCAGTCCCCGTCGCACTCTCAGTCGCAGGCCGACCGACTCGCGCGGCTGCCCGACAAGCTGCTGCTGCTCATCTTTGACATGCTAGCCCACGACTCGAGGCACGACATCTGCAACGTCTCGATCCTCAGCCGCAAGTACCACACCCTGGCCGACCGCATCCTCTACCGCAGCATCCTCTTCGAATCGCCCGAGCACCACCTTATCTTCAGCGAGTCGCTCGACCGCCGCCCGCGCCGTGGCTCCATGATCGAGAACATCAAGCTCGAGTATCCGAGCTCCGAGCTGTCGCACCTCATCCTCGACAGCGCCCTCGACCAGCAGTCCGCCCGCTCGTCCACCTTCCGCAAGGGCGTCGATGGCCTGTCGCGCGCCCTGGCTTCCATGTCCAACCTCGAGACCCTCGACATCGCCGTCCCCGTCAAGCTGCTGCACGGCATCGGCGCCCTCTTCAACGGGCCCTTCGACCTCGCCGGCCTCAAGACCTGCTCCCTATTCTACCAGTGCCCCGACGACGCCTACTGGGACCTGCGCGAGAACATCCACATCTTCACCCACCCTACCCTCGAGACCCTGACCATCCGCCGCGCCAAACTCGACGAGAGGGGCTTCGACTTCATGGAGCGGCCCCACAGCACCGCCCTCAAGTCCCTGCGCCTGCTCGAGTGCGACATCAACGACGACTCGCTCGCCGACATCATGGAGTTCCCAGAGGGTCTGCGCGAGTTCTACCTCTACCACACGGCCGAGCCCACCCCGGACCTCGAGGAGGGCTCCGACGAGATCTGCGAGCACATCATGGCCCTGAAAGACCAGGCAGAGACCCTCGAGTCCATCACCATCAACCACCCCACCCTGGGCGGCCGCAGGGTCCTGCGCCTGCGCGACTTCCAGTCCGTCAAGTACCTGCGCCTCAACCGCGACACCCAGCTGTTCGGCAAGACGGGCCGCAAGCCCCGCCTGCACTCGGCCGGCCTGCCCCCGCGCCTCGAGGTCCTCGAGTTCACCGAGCCCCTCGGCGGCGACGACACCGTCACCGAGCTGTTCGCCATGATGCTGCAGAACATCGAGTTCATGGCCCGCGAGCTGCGGACCCTGATCGTGGTCGAGGGCCCCGACGGCGTGCCGGAGCAGATCCTGGAGGCGTGCAAGGACAAGAAGTTCGAGCTGGACATCAGGCCGCAGGAGGACGGGGAGGCCAACGGACACCCACGACCCCCACCGACACTAGAAACACCAAAGACCAAAGACGATAGATCCGGGTACCCAAAGACGCAGGACACAGCATGCGAGAAACTCAAGATGAAGGACAGGGTGCGGTGGAACGCGCTCAGCGAGGAGGCCTGGTCGAAGCGCGGCGATACGGAGAGGAAGCCGTTCGACCCGGCTTGAGGTGGGGGCCCTATTTATCCTAGAGCAATAGACACGTGCGGACAGAAATTGCATAATGGAAAAGAAAGAAAATTACAGGAATAAATTCCACGAAAGTTAGACAGGATAGAAAACAACCAGAAAAGAAATAGATATTAAGACGATAATACAAACATGGTACCCACGTACCCAATGACCACGGAACAAATCGTCTTACACCATTCCTTGAGACTGAGTGACAGGTGGGTCTGTTCATGCTTCTCCTGGGTGGATATGGGTCCAGATGTCCCCGTGTGGGTTTTCTGTCGCCACACCTACATGGAGGCACACAAAACATTGTGCTCAGGCCCGTTTAGCTCATCGGTAGAGCGCATCACTAGTACTACACAGCGATGATGAGGTGACTGGTTCGATTCCAGTAATGGGCATTGAAGTTGCTTTTTAGTGTTTTGATACCCACTCATTTGTTTCTTTTTTCCCCTACGTCCTGACCTGCCCTAGTCTGCTGCAGACATGTTGTATATCATGTTCTTTGTCTGCACCACAGCTAGCAATAAAATACCAGTTGCAACGAGCATTCTGATTTGTCTCACAGAATCAACACATCAGGGGCAGTGTACTTAGAGTTTGGGTGCTTGGTACTAATACCAATGGTGAATTAAATTCGGCGTACAATGAAACCAGGCCAATTTGCAGGGGATCAGCTGCAATGGTTTGAGGTATTTTCATAGACATCCTCATAATGGTTGTTATATCACAATTGATCTCTAACGCCTGATGCACATCACATGTCTTCCACCTGTAGCTAGGAAGGTTGGTGAAGCGGCTCGTACGTTCAGCCTTGTATTAATTACATAGGGCATATTTCATTTTACTTCTACCCAGGTAAGGTTGATTCCCCACGATTTTAACCACTGAAAGTTTGAGGCGAGATCGTCCTGTACCAATTCACTCATGTGTAATACGGCATGAGCCAGGTCTGCTCGACGGAAACGGCCACATCGGGATTTGCCCGGTTGGATGAAAGAAACCCAGCACTCACTCAAAGAAATGATCGCTTCACGTATATCGTGCGTACGTAAATATTTAATGGACTTCATCTTGTTACTCCGAAACGCTATTTATGGTCACTGCCCTTTCCTCTCTGGCTATCTCTCCGGCTACCATGGTGCGGAAGACGACCAAAAACATCAAGCGAGTTCAAGAGACCACGGCTGAAGTTATATCGAGACTATCAGATTATCTTGGAAGCACCCAAGTTATCAACGAGACAGGCATCCAAGTCGAGTGAGCCGGAGGGTCAGACATGGCCCCGAGGAAACGCAAGGCAGCTAGCAAGCGAAAGGTAAGAGATTTTGACTGAGGCAAGCCGAGATTGTGGCATGTCTTGAAACCAAAAAAGCAAGCCGGGGCTGACGAATCTCAGCGCTCTCCTACCCCTGATGGTGACGGGGACGCACCAGTCCGCGAGACACGCGCCCGCTCCAGACGTGTGCAGTTTTCACCCGAGAACGAAGATGCCGAAGAGGACATCGAGATGGAGCTAGAGAGGCAGCTCGAGGATCCACTTCCGCTGAATGCAGAAATTGACCATTCATTTCGTGTCATCAATTGCTACGCGGCGCCGGAGGAAGTGTCCAACCAGCAAGGACGATTCATCGGTTGCCCAGGAACCCGAGCGCCGTCGCTGTTCGGGGGAAACACACAGCAGCCACGGAGACACCGAGCACGGGACCCAACGGACACCTCGAACTCCACCCCCAAGGAGCGCCTGGACTGGTACATGGACGCGGCGCTCAAGGAGGTCAAGGGCGTCCTGCGGCTCGCCAAGGAGGACAAGCTGAGGCAGGCGGACCTGTGGAACCTCCTCACCTTCGGGCAGCAGATGCACGCGGGGATGAAGGAGAACTACGGCATTGACCTCAACGCGGCGCTCCTCGAGAGGGAGAAGAAGAACATGGGCAGGGAGCACCTGGAGCCCGAGGTCGGGCCCCTGGACCTCCCCTGGCCCAGGCTGCCCCCAAGGCGCTGCCCGGCGTGTTCGCGGGTTGTGTCGGCGGACGAGGGACGGACTACCTGGGAGCATCCGTGGAACCGCAGCTCGTTCACTCGGTTGTTTCCGCAGGAGGATCGGTATGACGCGGGGGGGATGTTTGGGTCCTCGCAGAGTTATTCTGCCATAGCACACGATCCATGGAACATACCCATGAGGCAGGGGACTACTTATAGGGGCTGGGGCTATACGAGTTAGGGCTGGTTTAGTACCAAATATTACTGATTTTGATCAATCGACAGTCTGTACTCAGAGGGCATGATAAACATTGCTTCTCGTGGCTTATTTCCATAAGAGAGAGCAGATCCTCCGAAACACTGTGGATACAACCACGCATCCTTAATAATGTGTTCATAGATAGTCAAGACGCGCAATTATATTCAAGGTTGTAATGACAACCACACAGGTTTGTATTAACTCTTTTCAAAATATATATATATATACACAATTCGTCCTCAAAGATATCCACAGAAAGTGCAACCGCCTAAGCAGTCAGCGCAGGGACGGCCTGGGGGTCGGTGTTGAACAGCTCATCAGGGTCGACGGCGGTCTTGATGGCCTGCAGGCGGGCCCAGTTGTCCCCGTACAGGTACTCGGCGGTCTGGTCAATGTCCCACTTCTCGTCGCGGTAGGTGGTGAAGCCGCCGGGGGAGCCGCCGGCCGCCCTGTACGCGTCGACGAACTGGTAGAAGCGGTCGTGTACGGCGTCGAGGGTCGTGTCCGCGAAGGGCACGTCAAAGGCCGACGTGCGGATGTCCCAACGGATCAGCAGCAGGTTGTCGTCGTGCTTCCAGGCCGAGTCGCCCGGCTTGATGGCCTTGGTGTAGTCGCCGCCCCAGATGTCGACGAAGCCCGAGGCGGTCGCGTCCGCGAGCTTCTCCTCGTAGGCGGTGGCGGAGAAGAGCTCCCACGCGGTCGAGTTGTCCAGCGGGGCGGAGCCCGGGATGGTCACGGAGGAGATGTAGAAGTACCGGCGCCCGGTGATGGACTTGGTTTTGATGCCAGGCGTACTGAACTCCTCCGAGTCCCAGAAGTTGGCCTCGGTCGACTTGATGATCATGGTCGAGGGGAGGTAGCTCAGCAGGGACTGGGAGACCGTGTCGAACTCCTCGGCGGTGCCGTAGAAGAAGCCCTGCAGCTGGGAGCTGGTCTTGATGCCGAAGCGGATGGACAGGAGGTCGTTGTTGTCAGCGCTCTGGGCCCAGGTTTGAGTGCCGACCAGGGCGTCCACGTTGTCCTGCTGTGTGGCTGTGTAGTTGGACTCGAAGGCGATAGTGTAGTTGAAGACAGTCTGGGAGGGAGGCTCAAGAGTCTGGAGCTTGAATCGCAGGACGACTCCGATGGAACTGGCAGCACCACGGACGGCCCAGTACACATCGGAGTTCTCATTGGCGTCGGCATCGACGATGGTGCCGTTGGCGAGGGCGACGCGCACGCCGACGACGTTGTCCAGCACGGTACCAGAGGCACGAGACAGTGTACCGAAACCCGAGGCAGCAACACCAGCCATGCCAACGTCAGGGCATCGGCCATGGGGCAGAGCACGCGAGTAGTTTCCCCACATGAAACCGGCCGCTTCCGAAATCATGACGGGGCCGCCGTATGTGAAGAGCTGGGTCGTCTCGTCATACTCCAGCACCTTCAGGTTCACGAGGTTGATAATGAGGGCGCCGTCGTTGCGTCCAAAGCCCATGCTGGAGAAGGAGCGGTTACCACCGAGAGTTGTGACCTTGGTGCCTGTGGTCGATGCACACTTCAGTGCAGCCGAGACCTCCTCCTCGGTCTTGGGGAAGACGACTGCAGAGGGGACAGGGGACACACGAGAGTTCCATGCCTGAGTGTCGTCGGTCCAGGTTGCGCTGGAAGGGAGGGAGGTTTCGATGCCGGCGGTCGAAAGACAGTCACCCAGGGCCTGAGAAGAGTTCTGCCTCCTCAGCAGCTCTGCACCGTTGAAATCTTGCTGCGTAGGAAAGGCGGCAGTAAGTGAGGTAGTGAACGCGAGGATGGTTGTGAAAATAGAAGCACGGCTCCCGCCAGCTAGGAAACGAGTGTCGACCATTGTAAGCTATAAGCACTAGTACAAAAAAGAATGACAGTGAAGATAATTCAGATGAACCACCTGAGACCTTGCCTCACTAAGCCACGAGAGGGCATGGCAGGCTTTTGTATATGACCACATCCTGTCTTCTTACCTAGCCATCGCCTGCTCCTGGCCTCCCTCGTCTTCGGGTGCAGATCATGTTTACGGTTCTTGCCAAGAGCCCTTCTCCCTTGGATAAATGGCGAAACAGCAAACGGGATGAGAAGGCCCACAATGGCTGAATCTTCTCATGATGTGTTGAACTCTATTCTCTCCCTACCACGGGGGTGGAGCGAGGCTATGCACATGACTAGATACCACCCGGCCTATCCAATACTTTGGGAAGCGCCAAGTGATAGAGCCGCATTGAAGGTTCACCTTAGCAACTTATATGATCCCTGGCGCTTTTATTCTTGGGCTACGACCAGCTCCTCGACGCCCAGCAGACCAATGGAAACTTACTCGCGGCCAAGACCGCTCGCATGGAGCCACCCGCGCCGAAATAACAATGGTGATGTATTCCAAACCCCCTTTTATAGTTTCCCACTCGGGCTCGTCTAGGAATGATCTTCCAGTAGCTTAGAACTCAGATTCAGATTCGTGGTTGGATTCCGTCGAACCGATCAGTACAACGTCCCGGTGCACTGGTCCCCCAATGAAAAGTTGTTCTTGGTTCATAGGTCCAAGCCAGTAGGCTGGAGCTAGCAAAGCCGTGCCGTTGTGTCGGAGATAGTTTGGATTCCGCGTTCCGAATCATGAGCTGCGGATTGTGGGGCCTCCTTTCAACTTGGTGATCATCGATTTTAGCTCCTGACTAGGGATGTAGGATATGCTTGTGAACACCATCAAAGACGATCATATCAGCCATGAAGCTTTCCTGGTCGAGATGGCCGTCGAATTTCAGCTTATGTTGATTTGTGTGACACCCTACACGTCGTCGCTGGATGGCATATAAAGTTCCAAAGCCAGTAGTGCGATATTCTCGAGTGCAAGTCGTCTTCGTGACTGCTCCAGCGTGACACGCGGCAGGGCGACTCATGCTGGTGATCTCCGTCTTTCGACTTACTCGGAAGATACCGACCTTTTGTCAATATGTAATACTATTTCGACTTTTAGCGACGAATTCTCGACCCGTGCCATTTTTTGGTGATCGCGATTCAAGCACGGTCCGGACCTCTGTTCGTGCGTGGCATGCTCTGCCTTGCCGGGAACGCGTTGCACACCTCCATGACTAGCCTTCCAAGGTTGTCACGTGGTGAAAATCAACTCCGCGGACAGCTTGCTCGGTCTGGGAAATAGAATCCGTTCCCATGTATGTCTCGTATGCCAAGAACATATTCGCACGACACAGAGGCGATCGTGTGTTGCTCATCATGGCCAGCTTAGATTGCGGCCTGCGCAAGTCAGACGACTGAACTTTATTTCGGTGGTCAGTGCTTCGGTACTCGCGCCTTGTGCGTCGTACATCAAAAGGTTACAAGAGAAAGATGAAACATATGATACAGTAGAATATTATTGTTCCCATTGAAACGGATCACCGAACTTGGTTGATCGTACAATGCGTTGGCGTGGGGCATGGACTCGGCGATTAAACCGAACATGAGGAATTTGATACGCAGCACCTGCAATGAAGCAGCACTCTGACATACCAACCCTTTTCAGAAGACCTATGATGTGTTTGACACTCTGACTTGTCGGACTAGTTTCGGGCCCGCACCTATTCAAGAGGATGCTCCGGTGAAGTCAGTAATTTGTGGCCCCCTTTTGCGCCATGACTTATCATCACCAACTTCTTAACGCGATAACGCGAAACCTTCTCGTGCATCACAGTATTGCAACGTCCCTTCATCTTTTGCCAGACTGTCTAAAAATTGTAATGTTCTAGCGTTGAATTATCCCCATCGGCGGCTTGAATTACACCAGCACATTCGCCGATATATATGACGGAGCAGCGCCGATTCGAGTGGCTGTGTCTTCCGAAAGACACCTTCTCCATCTGAACCACTTGCAAAGCGAAGGCCAGACTTGGTACAATTCCATTTATGTTCCTTCAAGAACATGTCAAAAAGTCCCTGCCTTCACATTCTAGGGCAAGACAGAGCTCATATGGGTGAGTATGGCCGGCCAAAAGCGGGCTTGGACTTGTATTCTCTGGGAGGATATTCCTGCTGCCCTGTTTCCTCAAAAGTCCATCAATCGCATCTTGATAACGCTCACTGGTATCCCAAATACACTGACCGGAAACCGCGGATCAAAGAGACCCCCGAAAACAAAATATCGCTGAAGTCTAGTGGCCATGTAGATATAATGCTGTCCGTGGAACCCGCGGGGACCATGTCTTCTCCCATCCCGAACGCCAAACCAATGATTTCAAGCAATAATGAAGTCCTGATCCCTGATACCCAGAAAGTCTTGCATCTCCCACTGCGTCCTTTCACTATGGCCCCCGTCGGTCTTTAGCGCCTTGGGCTTTGATGTGTCGGGCTGATGGCCTTCAAGCCCAGCTGCATGGACTCCTGGTGAAACTCCTTCTTTATGGGGTTGTACCATGCGGAAACGTCGATGTAGATACGGCCCTTGGGCGACTCTAGAGCCACCATGCCGTGTATGGCCACACACCCTCGTGGAGGGAAGTATCTCAGTGGCCTCCAAGCACGCCTCCATTGCTGGGTAAAAGCGGCCCAAGGCCTTTGGCTCTTGTTCGCAAGTTCTGTGTAACCTGGGATGGATTCTTTGACGAGGGCCTTCTTGTCCTGCTCCTGGCCTGGCTGATCGGGGTCTTTGGCGGCAGCAGGCGCCCGGGCAGGCGCCGAATTAGGCAGAGTAGACTTCTGGGCAGAGGCCACCTCTGGATCGGTCTTTGATGTAGTTGATGCTGCAGCAGATGACGAATTTGTCGCAGCACCGCCTTCGGTAATTTGCCTAGCCTCCAGTCGCTTGAGAGTCTTTGCAATATCCGGGTCGGGGTTTGACGTGGAAATGTCATTATTTTCGGAATACCCGAAGAGCTTGACAACGTCGGAGGTGCTTTGTTTGAAGAATGCCTTGACGAAGGCGTAGGATGAGGTTGCCAGGGGATACGGCTTCAACACGCGGTCGATCATCGTCTTGGTTCTCGTGTCAACCTTCTGAGTCTTGATCGAAATGGCTTCGTCGCTGAATTCGATGCTGAGATAATGTTAGACAAGATTAAGCCGCACGGAACGAAGCCGCGCTGCGGCAACAAACTTACCCCGTCCGTATGAATTCTGGCGGTGGCCTGTCCGGGTACGTTATTATCAACCAATTCGGCCCCAGTGTCAGCTCCAGGTCCTTCTTGGCCCACCGCTTGATTTGGGAATTGTTTTCAGCGGTCTTCTTCACCAACATGGCGAGGTCGTGTTTAGCCCGATTCCTGTGGTCGCGGTCGTTGTTGAAAGCCACAAAGCTCTGCCATTCCTCCTCTTTCCCAGCGTATGGTGGTGGCTGGACTTGCTTGTCGGTGAAGGGAAACGGTATGAATAGTGGGTCGTCTTCCTCTTCGTCTTCGATTTCAGGTAAATCTTTCATGTCCAAGAGTCTCAGCGGCAGGGTGGCTATTGTTGTCCAGGTATACCAGCACACGATGCCGGTAGCCGTGTATACGAAGAACTTTCTGGAGGCAGGTGGCATGGTCAGCAAAGGCTGGGAGAGATTCGAGAGACAAAGGAGACAAGTGACGGAGGAACAGCACATACCTGAAATGGTCACGTCGCGGAAGAAACCGAACCTTGTGAACAGCGACCTGATCTCCGGAGGATATGGCGGCGGCAGTCTTGCGAGGCCACATGGACAGCGCACGCCGCCCTGCTACTTGGCGCAACATTCTGAAGTTGTTGCCAAAGATTCCAAGGCTGTAGTTGGCGGGAGGGCGCGCCAGGGAGGGCGGCCGCGCAGGAGAAAGACCGAGCCTCGAAGCTGGTGACGGCGGATCGCAAAGGCTGCTGCGCCCCTCGTTGTGTCACTCAGCGCTGGCAGGCAGGCAGTTCACAAGAATACCGTATCTCGATGATAAAGGGGGAAGCAGCTTCGCCTGTCGTATCCTTTGCCGCGGCGACACCAAACAAATGACGTAAACGTGGACTTGGGATATTCGAAAATAAACGGATGGATAAGGTGGTACTGTGCAAGCTGGGGTGGAGATTCGTAGATGCTGTCAGAGTCCCGCCCCGATGGATGCGGCAACTTTGTTGCTGGCTGCCGTAGTCCGTAGGGAGAGAGGCAGGACCCTTGCCAGCCAGATCGATCTTATCGGCGATAAGCAACCCGCAGCCACCGGCCATCAGCCGCTAGGCATCCGAGACTAGCGAAACGGACATCGTAACGGATCTGGATTATTTTGGCATCCGTACCGTATTGCCGGCAGGGGTGGTCCTCCGTTACCGTACCATTCGAGGCCGTCATACGCATCCTCCAAAAGCCATCAGCGGCAGCTTGATGGGAGCTCCAGTCTAATCGGTTCAACGCCGCAATCTTCATCCACCCGCTTCATTGCCAACTGCCTCGCCGTCGACAACACCCCGACCACACGGCATACCGACGTCCATCATCAGAATCAGCCTGGTCTGGTCTGTCCCCTTTGTCGAGATGATGCTCCTCAATGGGCTAGCTCTCGCTGGCCTCGCCGGCCTGGCTTCCAGTGCAGCAACACACGAACAGGCCGAAGTCTACATCCTCAGCTCCAAGCATGCTGCCTCTTCATCGTCGTCATCTCTAGCAACACCCAGCCTTCCCCGACAGCTGGCCCGTGATATCCTGTTCCAACGAGTAACCGGAGATCTGCAACTCAAGGACCTCTCCAGCACCATCGTCGGCGACAGGATTCTCTCATATTTCGACCAGTATGGCAGGAGCCCAAGGCCTCTGTTCGGTGCATCCTCCGAGGATGTCTCCCCGTCACAGCTGGTTGTGTTGCTCGAGGGCGTCACAGAGGACAATGCAAGGACGCTGAGAGGAGGGCTGCAGAAAGAGGACTTCGCGCCCGCGTTCAAGATCGAGGATGCGCCGTCAACCAAGGCCAACAAGCACCTTGTTGATGTCGAATTCGCCGCCGGTGGCGTTTCTGGATCATGCAATGTTGCAGCTGCCATCAATCCATACGACAGCTGCTGGAAGGGCATGTCCCTGGTCGTCAAGTACGACGCCGCGAAGGTACGGATGGTCTCAACCAATTGTCTCTAGGCTGGCCAAATGCTTTGAACGCGAGTACTAACCTCCATGCAGGACCCCGAAGCTCTCCAGGCTCTCGTTGACAGCCTCCCCGCTCTGTCCAAGTCCGTCTCCTCCAACAACCTTGAGGCAACCCTGATCCTTCTCCCCGAATCGTCCCGCGCCTCCAAGCACTCGTACTGGACCACCGACGCCCCCAACGACCTTCGCCGCCGCTTCTCGGATGAGTCCCCGATGTCCGACGCCAAGGTCGACAAAGTCACTGTCTCCCCCGGCAGTGGCGGCGTCAATCTCGGCTTCACCCCGGGTGCTGCCGCCAAGGGCGACAAGATGAACCTGGGCTGCTTCACCAGCCAGAACTCGTGCGTCACCGCGACCAGCAACTGCACCGGCCATGGCACATGTGTGGACAAGTTCGCCGTGCCTGGGCAGGAGACGCGCGAGGGCGACAAGCAGTGTTTTGTGTGCAGCTGCCTCAGCACCAAGAAGTTTCCCGACAAGGAGAACAGCAAGCACGTGCACTGGGGCGGGGCTTACTGCCAGAAGATCGATGTCAGCTCGCCGTTCTGGTTGATCGCCACCACCACGGTGGTTCTCGTCGGTCTGGTGACCGGGTGCATCGCCATGCTGTTCAGCATTGGCGAGGAGAAGCTCCCTGGTGTGATTGGTGCCGGTGTTTCTAGGTCCAAGTAAGAGGGAGTCTTCTGAACAATGAACACTGGGAAGAAGGGAGCTGTTGGCTCTGACGACGGGTTGAAAGCATGAGGCTGGGTCGGACAGGATGTGATCGGACCGGAGAGGAAACTGAGGTGGGGGAGGTGTAGCATATTTGTGTATTGATGTTCCGGCGTTTAACGGGAAAGGCATTGTCATCTACATTCCCCTGTTAGAGAAGGGAGCACTACGATTTTAAGTGACTGCATGAACTGTGTTCCGGTTGATTTTCCTACATCTGGTCAATTTGCGTGCCCCGGGTATCTTGTCAGTCGATCATCTCCTCGTCGTACTCCCGCCGCCGCGAAGGCGTGCCAAAGCTCTCCAAGCCTCTCTCCGCCGGCGGGATCGTGGCCGCTCCAGAGGCAGCACGCAAGGGTGATTCTGCCGCCAGTTTCAAGGGGTTCACCACACTGTCCTGCTTCACTCCCATGGCGGACTGGTACTTGACCCCAGCCTGATTGAGCACCTCCTGTACCTCGGCCTCCCGGGCGACGATCTCCTGCCTCTCCTTCTCCAGCGCCTCGATGCGCTTCCTCTTCGCAGCCGCCTGCTCCTCCACACCCTGGACCAGGCTCCGCATCCGCGCCAGCGACTCGCCCAGCTCGGGGAGCGCCCTCATCCGCGGTATGACCAGCCCTGCGCCCCCGGCCGCGCCCCCCTCGTCGGCGAGGTGGTGGCGCCCGCCCATGGCGGCCCTCGTCTGCGCGGCCTCGTACGCGGCCGTCCGCTCGGCGTCCGAGTCCACGTCCCCGCCGTCGTCCTCGCCGTCCGACCCGCCGCCCTCGGCCGCGTTGATCAGCTCCGCCATCTCGCGCCGGTGCCGCCGCGCCGCCTCCTTCTCGCCCTTCTTGCCCAGCTCCAGCCGCGCGTCCTCGACGAACTCGTCGTAGCCCTCGCCGAGGTCCTCGTCCTCGGCGATCAGCCGCGTGTCATCCTTCTTCTTCGGGGCGAGGGATATGTAGTCATCGTCCTCGTCGTCCTCGTTGTATGCGTCTCCTTCCACGGCGAGCCGCGCCCGCCGCTCTTTCTTCTCGCGGATCTCGACTGCGGACGGGATGTGGCCCGTCGTGCCGAACGCGGACACGGACAGGTCGGCTTGCGGCACGACCACGGCGCCGTCGAGCTCGGATGGGTCAAGGTCCATGGCCTCTCCGCTTGCGCCTGCGCCTGCATCATCATCGTGTATGCGCAACGAGGCGATGTTTTGCGGCGTGTTCGGCGTGGACGACTGTAGCTCCTCCAGGTACTCCCTACTATAGGACGTTTCCTCGGCCTCCGGTCCAAAAGATCGCGTGGGGAGTTTGCGGTTCGAGAGTGAGGATCGCAGGGCGTTGTTCTCGGTGGCTCGCTGGGACAGGCTGCTTGGCTTCTTGGGCGTGATGGGCTGGCGGCTGTCGGCTCCTTCGCCATCGTCCGCAGGATCTGTCACGCCGAAGGACAGGCGTGACGATGATGCCTTCTTTTTCACCCTCGTAGATCCCGACCGGCTGATCGCTGGTCGCACCACTGCCGGGCCATCGTCTTCGTCGTCCTCCCCGGCTGCGGACGTCGCGGTTGAGCCGCTGAGGCCGGCCGAGTCACCGTCATCGTTGATGTTGATGCTCCTCCTGAGCGATGAGCCCTTGAACGGTTTGCGGGTGAACTTTACGGAGGACGGGCTTGGGTCGGGAGCTGTGAGAGAATCGCGCATCAGCTGTCTTGTTGCGGCCATCAGCAAAAAGACGGGCTGGATCGTGACGTTCTGGGGCGACTTACCATCGTTCATGGGCTCCTCGGTGGCGGAGGCGGGCTCGGCATGGTCCTCGTTATCCTCTGCCACCCGGATCTTGCGCGCTTTCCTCTTTGCGCCAAACATATTGAATAATTTGGCTGGTTGTGGTGTTGCAAGAAGAATTTCCCAAGGTAATTCCAGTAGGGGAGCTTAGCTACAGGAGAAAGCTTATCTTATCAGCTCTGCCGAATTTCTGCCGCCGCCTACAGGTTTGACCTCACCAAAGCTCCAGCCCCAAGTCGCGGCGCGTCCACAACAAGGCATCCTACCAACCACTCGGTACACCCCAGAACTTACAGACCTACCTAATTCCACAAGATGGCACCCGCTCAGCCAGAACTCAAGAAGGTGCGTTGGCCCGTCCCTCTGGATGACCAACACAATGTTGATGCTGGCCTGCTGCCGCATCCACTCTTCCCTTTGGAGCCTTCGGATGCTCGTCACTCCCGCCTTGGTCCCCTCGTCCCCCGTTTCGATGCGCGCATGCTAACTCCTTTCTTCTGCAGTACCTCGACAAGCGGCTGTTTGTCCAGCTCAACGGCAGCCGCAAGGTCATCGGCGTCCTCCGCGGCTACGACGTCTTCCTGAATATCGTTCTGGACGAGGCCGTCGAGGAGAAGGATGGCGGAGAGAAAGTCAAGCTCGGCATGGTGGTACGTTGAGAGACAGACAGACAGACAGACAGACACAAGCTACCCAGAATTTCGAACAGGAGACTAAAGGTTCGCATAGGTCATCCGCGGAAACTCGGTCGTGATGCTCGAGGCGCTGGAGAGGATCGGCGGCGACGAGAGGCAACAACGGGGCTGAAACATCGATGCAGAAGCAGTTCATGGCAGTCTATTACAGAAAATGGGGGTAATAATTGGGCGTACTGGCGTTTGGTCACGTCGAAAAGGTTGGCGCATCCCACGAACATCCGCCCAACATGCCTGGTTGCTCTGCAGTGTGCTGAGAAGGAACAGAGACGACTAGGATGGGGCCCACGAGTCGATCATGCGATATCTACATGCATGGTGGTATTCAGTCTCCGCTGAGTTTGCGAAAATGCCCCCTTCTTGTCATGGAAGAAATGTGCAGGCGGAAGTGTTTTGGCTTGTAACTTGAAAGAACAGTGAGTGGCAGAAAAGTCTGGTCTTCTGAAGGGTTGTTTCGTGAGAGAGTTGGCCAAGGCAGACCTGGATATGCTTGTGTCAAACCAGTGGTGATTGATACATCCAGACGTCCCTTCGTTCCACCAACATTCGAGCGCCTCTAGCGTACGTGACATGACGATTCTGGTCAATTTGC
This sequence comes from Diaporthe vaccinii, assembly GCA_039880775.1. Lineage (NCBI taxonomy): Eukaryota > Fungi > Ascomycota > Sordariomycetes > Diaporthales > Diaporthaceae > Diaporthe > Diaporthe vaccinii. Next base: position 570,874 of record JBCEDN010000029.1, read on the forward strand.
GCAATCGGCTATCAACGGTCTACTCCCCTAGTACATCCTTTGTTTCTGAGCCCGGGCGCACTCAATCAGCCATAATCCATGATGGTAGTTTTGCCTACTGCTCAAGGATGTGCATACATACGGTCATGTCATGAGGCGCTCCTGAGCAGGCATATATGCATTCCCGGCCACGAATGTATCACTCGGTTCTGCCACACACTCGCTTCAAACAATCAGAGACTATTTGGTCAGACAACTCCGGTGGGAATGAAGCGCTTTCCAACCGAATAGAGGTTGGCCTAAGAACGCAATGATTCTCTAGATTCTTGATGGCGTGGTCCCTGAAAACATACTAGATAAACCCCTGGCCTCTGCTGCGGAGACGGCCTCTGATGCTACCGTGCAGTCTGAGATGGGTAGGGCTGGGTGAAGAGGCTTTGTCGAGGGACGCTGTCGGGGCCCTTATGATACCGGAGACTCAGCCAGCAAGCCGCAGTAGAAAGGATCTTCTTGTGGGTACTTGAGCAGAGTTGTAGATTATTTCCGTCAGCACGTTCATTTCCATAATGTCTTCGCCACGGATGTCATCTGAAGAGCCTAGATTGGGCATGGACAACAAGTTGTCAATACAGTGGTTTGTGCCGGTAAGATCAGCTCGCATGTTCATTCCTTTGCCCTTTCGCCACTTCACCATCAGCGCAGTAGCCTGAGGCGTGTAATCTATCTCCAACAGGAAGACTCCTAGAGTTGCAGTTTCATGTGCCATATTGCTCATTATATGCCTTGGGAGGTGGTGTGGTGGTTGCTTCTGTGAAGGCTGGCCGTCACAGAATCATGAGATCACGACTCATATGCACTCACACTGACAGTCACGGACTTTATGTTCACGGGTAACTATCCTGCAAGAGGCGGAATACAAAATGTTCCAAGCGATCGTGGCGTATATGTGTATGTAGTTAGCAGAATATGAATTTTGATATCGCTTGAGAAGTAAGATCTTTGCATGACCCGTTGCCATCTCATTATGGGTCAGAGAGTCCGCCTCCCTGTGAATTATGCATCAGACTTATTCCAGGTGCCCATAACGGGCCGCCAACTCCGGTGCGGTGACAGGATAATGCATTTCGATAACCTCGTCGCCTAACCATGTTTCTCACTTGCCAACCTGCTAAACAACCCGTTTATGGGATCGCGCAGGTGATGAAACTGATACGCGGGAGTAATGTTAGCCTCAGAAATATGGTCTGCCGAGTTCATACGGACCGTGAGATACTTACGTGGCGTTATAGGCGCTGATGACGGGCTTCTCCCTGTTGACGGTGCACTTGGCGTAAACACCTGGCACAGGATGCGTCGAGGTGGTGCCGCAATCCAGCTCGTAGGTCTTCCCGCTGGTTCCGGTCAGGGGTGCGTCAGAGCCGGCATCGTGGCCGACGCTGATATCGGCCGAGATCCCATCGCCTGTGAAGCGGCTCATGTCTGCCGCTGATTGCCAGCCCGTGGAGGATCACACCAATGGAACCGTCTTGATATATTTCATGTAGTGTGTTCAGCTTTGCACCAAAGAAGTCACTCAGGGATTGGAACATATTGTTGGAAGGTGGCCCTGTGCTACGGCCGGCTGAGGCACCTGGGCGAATCTTCGGCGCCTACTGTGGACCTTGGTAGCTTCGTCTGTCATTGAATTGTCATTTGGACAAGGAGGGTCACTAATGAGCCTGAGACACCAACATCCATTCAGCCCAACGAAAGTAGAACGGATGTTGGCTTGAAGCAAGTTCGGTTGTGTATGCCAAGTTGCGGCACAGACAGCTTTCTAACCCTGTAGAATGCCAACAACCCAGCTTCCCTAGCATAGGCTTCAATTGGATGCAGGCTGATGACCTGCTGACTATTCAGTGCATCCACTGAAACACTCGTGTTCTGGTTGCTGAAATGTAGACGAATCTCCGGACCTCCTCAATTTCTGCTCAATTGACAAATGATAAATCGGCCGAAACACATTCAACTCAAGTCCGGGCGGTTGCCATTATGACTGCAGATGCAAGTCTGGGCTGGTAACGTGCTCTATCATGGGGAACCCCCTTCGGTCAAGAGGGCCAGACACTTCGGCTGCCTCGCAATCGGATACTCAAGCTTGACTGCCTCAAAAATGAGCTTGAGGCCATGGAATTTGTCAGAAGCCGAACCAACACACCAATACCACGCATTTCAAATGTCTACGAGTTCGGTAAACGCAACCGTCTGGTGATGGAGATGCCATCAAGTGGACCCCGAGACGTTGAAGTTGACTACCGCCAGATGACCCCCGATCAAGTCAAAAACTTCGGAACCGAGCTTGGGGGCTACGTTCAGCAGCTTCGAAGGCTCAAGCAGTCGAGCAAGAAGCAGGCATCCCGAAGTATCCCGAGGAGCTTGCGGCTGAGACGGCTATCTGGAAGCTCATGTATCCGGACTTTTATGATGGTCTTCATTGAAATGAGGGTGATGATTCTGCGCAATTTGGACACTGTGACGAATAATTCGAAGTGTTGATATCGCCACACCATCTAGAGCATATTTGCACCTCTAAAGTTTTCGGCTCATCAACCCAGAGATGTGCGGAGTGGTTTCGTCGTATTTTGAATGTTGTCCTGGGGCGGCAATTTGACAGAATTTCCGTTTCATGAAAGAAAACGCAGATCAACAAGGATTGACAGCTACATCAAAGAAAGGGTGTATCGACATCAAACGCTTCTCTGAACCATCCAAATGAAATTAGTGCTGGTGACTGCGAATGGAACATGATTGTTTGACAAACGCCTTCGCTAGACCATGACTCGATTCGATGAACATTAGAGTTTTTGTCGTTGTGCACCAACTTGACGCTGTGATGTTCTTCGTCATGTTTGAAGACATGGCGAAGGGTGGCCTGAATATAGCAAGGAGTTGTGTCTAGACTAGCAAAGCGATGTGCTCTTATGAAAATGCATATTTGGACATGACACGTTGCAAGCTCTACTAGGGATGTATGACTGAGAAGACAGTCTAATTTGATTTTCGGTGCCATTGTTGACCAAGCTTGGCATCTATGCAATCGAAACCAGCGAGCACACTGGTGGCAACAGAGTCAGTTGTGTGTTCCTTGCGTGATCTGCGGCCGAAACACCTGTCGCTTCAGTGTTGACACTTCGACCGTGCTCTGGATAAATCTCAATCCCGTCGCCCATACTATAAGAAGCAGAAACGAAAGCGTGAGCCTTGATTCAAATTTTGACATGCCAATCATTCTTTTCGGAAAGTCTTAGAAATAATCAAAATGGCTCATTTACTTGTTCTTGGCGCATCAGGCGTTTCGGGCTGGGCTGTCATACGTCAGGCCCTATCGTACCCAACGCCGACAACTTTTGAGAAGATCACGGGGACGACAAATAGACCAATGACAAAAGAAAAGGCCCTCTTGCCAGCAAACGAAGACCGGCTCAGACTCGTCAGCGGTATCGACTTTACTAGGCCGGTGGATGAGGTCAAGACCCAGTTAATAGAGAAGATCACCGACATCGGCACCGTCACACACATCATTTATACTGGTAAGTCGAGTTCTAAGAATAAAAGCTGGATGAAGACAATCCGCCCATTACATTGCAAAGATATGGTTATCCAGAGACTGACAGGAACTGTACAGCATATAGAGTGCCCCCGAAGAAGGGCCCGATGCCACTACGTGCCGCAAATGACGCCCTTCTAGAGACTTCGATCACGGCGATCACAGCACTGGCACCACGAATACGGTCTGTAATCCTGCAAACTGGTGGCAAGGCCTATGGGTTACTGTTCTCCGAGCACATCGAACTAAAGCCGCCCTTCCACGAATCGCAGCCACGCGTGCCATCTCCATGGGGCGACGAGATATTCTACTACTCGCAGGTGGACATCCTCAAGCGCCTGTCCGCAGAAGCCGGAAACTCATGGACGTTCACCGAAGTCCGGCCCGACACCATCATCGGCTTCGTGCCCGGCACAAACGCCATGAACGTCGCCCAGGGACTGGGCTTCTACCTGAGCCTGTTCCGCGAGGTGCACGGAGCGGGCGCGGAGTGCGCGTACCCTGGCACCGCAGCGGGTTACCGGTCGCGGCACACCGACTCGAGCCAGGACATCATCGCCCAGATGGAGATCTTTGCCGCGCTGGAGCCGGAGAAGTGCGGCGGGGGCCGCGCCTTCAACGTTGCTGATGGTGAGGTGGTGACTTGGGCCGACATTTGGGCGGGAATTTGCGCCTACTTCGATTTGAAGGGTGCACCGCCGACCAAGGAGACGCTGACGGCCGGCACTTTTGTGAGTAAGCACGTGGATCGGTGGGCTGGTGTCGTAGAGCGGCATGGGCTTGAAAGCATGGACATACTGGCGCACAACTGGTGGTTTGTGGAGCGCATCCTCCAGATCCCATTCGACAGGCAGTTCGACTTGAGTAGCGCAAGGGAAGTGGGCTTCAAAGAGACCGTTGACACCACGCGAGGCTATACTATCGTCTTCGATAGGATGAGACAGGCCAAAATGATTCCATAGCTGGTTGACCCGGACGGATCTTGTCAAACACTTGACATTTCAGAGTTGTCTATAGATGATAGCGCTTAATCCGCCGTGCCTAAGAGCTGTTGAGAGCGACAGACCTGTCAGTTCCCGAGCAGACGTGACACGTACACAAGATGTCCTTGGAGTGATGTGATACGCGCCATCATACTATAACTTCTCTCAATGCTTCTAGCCACATCTAAATTTTCTTCTGTGATACCGCGCTGACCTGCCTCAGTCTAAGCTCCCCTCGCCCACCGTTGTCTCCTAGCTTCACTGAAACCCTCGCAGAGAACTTCTTCATCCCTCGCTTAGTCCCTATGTCCTCACCGTCTGACTCCTTGGCATTTGCAGTAGCAACCAAACCCCTCGTCAACCCAGTATCTGCCCCCGGGCCCATGAAAAAGCAACGTCAGCGGGCTCGAGTCCCCACCGGCACCTGATCCCGCGCTGTCGCTACTACCGTGGCCGCCAGGACGAGCAGAGTCAATGCTGTCAGGACAGCCGACGGCGCGATCAGGCCCAAGCCACCTGCGCACATGTCGCATAGTGGAGCACCTGGCCAGTGGCCCTCCCTCTGAGGAGCCCGTCTTGCCCTCCACTTCGTCCCCTGCGGCCTATATCTGCTGAGCTCAAGGGGTCGTAGCCGGTGCTGTAGCGTTTGACTGTTCCGAGGAGGAATTTGTTTAGGACCTGTTCCCAGATGCCGTCGACAAATAGTTCGTCGACTAGGAAGAGGAAATGGCTGGCTAGGAGCGAGGAGGACAAGGTAGCATTGTAAGCGGTGGCGTTGGGATGTGCTGGGTCGTAGGTCATTTTGTATGGCAGCCACCGAGCTTGAGCGTCGCCAACGCTGTCGTACCCGGAGGCGGCAAGTTGTTGATGCTGGTCGTTACTTATACAGCTTTTATCCACCAGACCAAAGTATCCCTTCACAAATTTATCACCATCAACCTGCGAGTATCCCCAGTCCGACGCAGGGTCGGTATGTTCGACTAGTGTCTCGGTTAGACGTCCCGCTTGTACTCCAGCAGAGTCGTCTTCAGGCACGGTTGAATCAAGCACGTCGCTGCACCGTATCCTCTGCAGTACCAGGTATTGTTTGAAGAAGCATCGTCGCACCCGGTCAAGTTCTGTCGAGGATTCGTCGGCTCATGACGGTAAATGGAGTCCTCACTCATTCCGTAGATCACGCCAAGGTCAACGCCGAATTCTACCTGCCCCAAACCGCCGACTTTTCCATCGAGCAGGTCAGGAACCCAGCGGGGGCTCGACTTCATCGTGAACACATCCGGGGTATCGTCTTGGTAGGGAACGTCCTGGTCGGCCCATTGGTCGAAGATTGTCGAGTCCAGTCAATTGTGGTAGAAAGTTAGGTTGAAGGGCTGGTACGCTGTCGTGATGTCCCAGATCACGGGTATCGAAGCACCTTCGGATCCATCTATCCATCCATCACAGGGCCCTTGATGAGGTGTCACGCTCTGGTTTGCAATCACTGTGCAGTTCGTCGTGATGGTCACCTTGGCGCTTACATCCTCGCACGAGCTGCAGAAGCCGATTGTGGTGTAGCCCCTTTTGATTAGGCAATCACGCAGTCAAACCGTTCCATCTAACAGGTTGCGTACCTTCAGCCGTTTCATTGCCAAAAAGAAAGACGACGGTAGCAGATTGATTGGCACGAAGACGACAACGCTGAAAATACCCGTCACATGATTGGGGGCCCATTCCAAGGTTCATAAGAAACCCCTGCATATACTGGCTATGGTTTTGCTGGCCCCCAGCTGTTCAAAAGGTTTCACAGCCGGATGAGAACAAAATTTGCAAGGCTATGGGGGGCTGTCTCAGCACCTCTCAGGAGACAGGCCCCCTTATCTGGAAGAACCTTGTCTGTGATTAACCTGCTTCTGTATTTAATCTCATGTCTCCATTCTCATATCTGCCGGTCTCTGTGAATATCTGGTAACGAAGTTTGTTATTCTGTAGTTGGTTGGCAGCTGTCTCTTTTACATTCAAACGACAATCTTCCCCACTGCGACCATGAACTACAGTCACAACAGTGAATTTGTACGCGATGCATCTTCAGTCTGTTCTCACTGGCACTGTGGGAGTATGTCTGACATAAATGCTTTTTGTGCCCAGCACATCCATTTCCGTGTCGGGCTGTTTCAATCTCCAAGATTCGCTCGGCGTAGCCATGTTGGCCTGTCAGGGTGACGTGCTTGGTAGATAAGATGATACAGCGGCACAGTTCAGCTAAGCTAGATGGATCAGGATGGTATTTTGGTCTCCAAGTCTGATATTAACTAAACCCAGGTGAGTAATGGCTGTTCTCAGATTGTAACAGCACGACTCAATGCCATGATCAGTGTGAAAACTGTCCAGTAGCAGAGAATTATGTAACATTTCGCACTTTGTACTGTCTAGAACCCAATGATCTTATTGTTGATTCTACGCGGATATAGTCGAGGCCCATTGGTCCCGTCTCAAAGCTGATCGTTTATCAAAACTCCCAGAAATAAGTCCAATTGCATCCACAACCGCCAGAAAAGACGTATCATATATCATACCAAATGCGAATTTGGGTATCATCAATTACATTTATCCCTGCATTGTCATGTAAATCCACTTACAACAATAGCGTAAGCTTCTACGTCTGCCAGCTTGTTAGTGCCAGAACCTACATAATACCATGGGGCCCAGGTTAATGTTCTACCAAGTTGACCAGACTGCATTAAACAGATCCGAGCCTTTCTGCCCTAGATCTAGTTCCTTGAGATTAGCATGACTTAAGATACATGTAACATAAATTCTAAGAGCCTGAGAACCATGGCCCCTTCCAAGCGCTGCGTTCATGAGTGTAAACTGTCGATGGAGCAAACATCCGGGGATGTTTTTTCATACTTGATAACAAGCCCACTCGGACCATATAGTGACACCTGGTGTAAGTTCTGGCATAGACACCCGAAAAGCCTTATAAACCGACTCACGTGGTATAAACAGGCATAATTCTCGCACAAGTCGCAAAAGGCGTCCAATCGAAGGAATTCATTGCGCTCATTTACGACTGTCGGAGCACGCGCGGCAGCTGGGGGTATTCATTGACAAGCGAGTCAAGTTAGCAATCCACGGCATCATCCTAGTTGACAGAGCTTAAATCGTATGTATGAGTATGGTCTGCATTGACACGTCTTTGTGGCCCCGGAGGACTCGAGTCATTTCGGTGCGCCAGGTTCCCACCACGTCGACTGCGAAGTAGCTGGCAGGCGTTGAACACAACAGGTTCAACAGCTTGATCATGGAAAGAGGCGGACCAATAGCGGGTAGCACATTGCTATGCAATCTTACCACAAGATAGCGATGTTTTAATCACAGCAAATCCTTGCCCACCTGACCATCCCAGTTGTGATGCTGATACCGGAGCTGTACGTAATCTCGCGACCGGATCTACAGCAAGAGATGTCCGACAAACCGACAAAGACGATTATCAAGGTGTATGGATCAAGGGGCAAGGGCCACCTCAATCTGTTGGGCGGGGAGGCTAGAGACCTACTGCCCAGAGAGCGGGTGGGGTTCATGCGCCAAGTTTTGGGAACGCACACCACGGCTTCGAAACTATGAATGGTTGTGGAAGGAAGACAAGGTGTGCACAATACCTCTGTAGTCTGGACAGCTCAAAGGGTTATAGCTTTGAGTCAGGAAAAGAGAATTGTATTCTCAGGATTTCAGTTCCTTGAACTCAACCTTGAAACATCCTCCATGTCTGAAACCCAGTTCTTAACGTCATACGAAGTAAGGTTCAGTGCCGCAGATGCAACTGGGGGGGTCCGCTTCTGTAAGAGACACACCGGTGCCTTGGAAATGGGAAAATACTGTTCCGGAAGGTTGCCTCGTCCCTACTGTTTCAAGTTCTTCGCGCATCCTTCAGAGTACCGCATCTCGTCCTTGCTCAAAGTCAGAAAATAATTCATGCGAAGCTAGATCTTCCTTATTCCTAACTGGGCTCCATGGCAGCAATAATTAGAAAGAAAATACCTTAACGAATTCTTTAATACTTAATTAGTTTCGCTTCGTTATATATATTCCCCTGTCTACAGGTGGTACAGAGGAAAATATTCGCATAAGACGTCGTCACCTATAGAGACGCGACTGAGCCAGTGGGAGAGACCAGAACAACCGTTTTCTGACCTTAGTCGGCATTTCCTCTGTGATGATAGCGGCTCCTTCCATGAGTGGGTCATTGAACTCACCAGGTCGCGAATCAAGGGGACGAACGTGTTGGGATGTCCTTTCCTTCTCCATCCATCTCCCCTCGCTGTATCTGTGCCGTCGCTGTCAGGGCCGTGGGGCTGATCCTGCACAGGGCCCTGTGGGCCCGTCTGGTTGGCTTATCTTATCAGCCCAACTGGCCTCAAAAGCAATTGCGATTTGACCTTTGGGCCATTCTTGCTTTTCCTTTATTTTTCTTAGGCAACTCTAGTTGTAAATTAACTGTTCTTCACTTCCATCTTGCGCCCTCGTTGCCATTCGACGTGAGGACCGTCTCAGTTGCCAACGTGTTGGGCGTATATGAGTGCCGGGGCTGGCATTAAATAATTGCGACTACGGAGATAGAGAACTAGATAAGGTACAACTTGAGGGGCTGGCGTATCTTGATAACTCGGGGCTTCCTAGGCGGCGCCGAGTGCCGAGTGCCGAGAGTATATATCTGTAGGCTAACTTAATCACTGAGCCGCTTCTAACAACCGCGCTTCTTAACACACCTGCGCATGAATTATCTACCCATTTTCTTATCAAGTACACGTCGTCCATTGTAATATCTCCTCTATCTCATTGACGTGTCTTTCATCGCCAGACAACGCGATCCTTATCCTTGTCCTCCAACAAATATGACAACTTGGCAAGACAAGGTGGCGGGGGAGAGGGCCAAGCGCGATGCCTCGCTGCGCAAAGTTGACCCCAAGATCGAGGGCATGCCGAGTGACTTGCCGGTGAATTCTCGGGGCCTACCGGCGGTAATCCTCACTAAGCGCGAGATCGAGATCACGGAGTCGTACACCGTGACCCAGCTACTTGCCGTGTTGAGAGAGAGAACCATCTCCGTCGAAGAAGTAACGAGAGCATTCCTGCGTCGCGCGGCAGTGGCGCATCTGGCGGTAAGCAGGACCACCACCGACTCGGATCTCTGAGCGAAGTACTGACAACCACACAAGACAAACTGCCTCACAGAGCTATTATGGGACGAGGCAATTGCCCGGGCGAAAAGTCTCGACTCTCTGCCGGAACCGAAGGGTGCCTTGTTCGGCCTGCCTATCTCAACCAAAGAGCACCATGGCATGGTGGGTCCTGGAGTCGTCACTAACGCGTCTTGCGTCAGCTGGATTGGGAAGCCCCACGCAACTACGATGCTCTGCGAGACATTGTGGGATGAGGGCTGTGTCTACTATGCCAGGACTGCGCAGCCTCAGCTCATAATGCACTTGGAAACCAACAGCAATGTGTACGGCCGAACGGTCAATCCCTACAATCGAAATTTGACCCCAGGTGGAAGTAGTGGGGGAGAGTCAGCATTACTTGGTATGCGGGGAAGCATCCTCGTGAGTTTGATTACACTCTGTCTTCCTTTTTCTTACTCCGAGATCTGACAGCAGCAGGGCATTGGCGGCGACATTGGCGGTAGCGTCCGTTGTCCAGCAGCACACGTTGGTGTGTACGCGTTCAAGTACGGAATCCTTTGCTTAGCGTCATGTGTTTGCGAAGACAAACTTCGAGGCTGATCATGACACCCAGACCTACTACCAAGCGCCTTCCGTACCTGGGAGTGAGAGGCTTCATGGCAGGAAAGGAAGCAATGATGGGTACCCCTGGTCCGATGACTGTCGATCGGGAGGCGCTTGAACTGTTCATGAAGGTTGCACTCGCAAAGAAGCCGTGGCGGCTCGATCCGTCTATTGCCGCCAAAGAATGGACGCCTTATAAGTTCGCAAGGCCTCCCAAGGTAGCCATACAGTGGTGGGATGGAGTTGTGAGGCCTCACCCTCCCATGCGACGTGCTCTGGAAGAAGTCGCAAATGCCTGCCGCAGAGCAGGCATGGAAGTCGTGGACTGGGAGTGCGAGTCTTTGGATCATCAAAAGGGCTGGGAAATCCTGTCCTCACTCTACTGGCCCGATGGGGGCCAGCAATGTCTTGGGCTGCTCGAAGAAAGTGGCGAGCCGATTCTGCCCCTGACGAAGTTCATCATACACGAGCAAAAAAGCGTCAAGAATCTGACGCAAGCTGAGCTCTGGGAGGTGAGTCCGACCAGTCCTCAATTTCTGTCCGACCGAATTGATCCCTAACAGCTCTCGCAGCGAACTTTTGAGAGAGAACAGTTTCGAACAGCATATGCCCGAGCCTGGACTCAGACCGGCTCGAAAGATGGACGGGAGGTAGACGTGATCATCTGCCCGCCGTCTTTTGGGGCGGCCACCCCCCACGATCAGTCACGGTATTGGGGATACACGGCTATCTGGAATTTGCTGGATTACCCAGGCGTCGTATTCCCCGTCACGACAGTGGACCCGGAGAAGGATCCGAAGGACTCACAGTACGAGCCCCTGAATGACCAAGATCGATTCGTATACGATATGTACAGCCCAGAAAAGTTCGCAGGCGCTCCTGTAAGTCTACAGATTGTTGGACGCAGGCAATATGATGAGAAGGTTCTCGCTGCACTTGCTGAAGTCGAGCGTGCTATGGGTCGGATTTAACGCCAATTGTCACGAGTCAGAAAAGTGGGAGTTGATCAATTTCCATATCTCTGGGACTATTATATAAGTCCTCTAAGTTGTCGTTCTTCTCCATGTGCGTATGCATCCACCTTGTACTTCTTGAAATCAACCGCCTTGACTCCACGTGCGAAGAGGATGTCGAGCTCCTCAAATGTCTTGTTCTTGGTCTCTGGCAGGCGAAACCAGTACCAAACGAAGAAGAGCGCAGCACAGCCACTCCAGAAGAATCCAGTCTTGCCCTGCTAGTCGCCAGCAGTAGGGTTAAGCATGTATGGGTTGATGATGTTGCAGATGATCTGAGATATTTAATATCCGATACGGCTGAGGCAGACACTCTTGTTCCGTAAACGAGTGAATGATGTTTCGCCAATGATGGCGTAGCAGATCGGTCCCACCGTCAGGTAATAGACGAGAAGCCACACCAACATCATCGCGGCTTGTGCGTAGTTTCCGGCGGTAGAATTTGCAGCGCCAACGCTGATGAACCCCACGATCATCAAGACTGTCGTCAGGAGACCCAGCCCCCACAGGTACAGTGTACGACGTCCAAACGCATGCATGAGCCACCATGAGATGACCGTGCCGAGACATGCGAGGCTCAAGCCGCCGACTGACATCTGAAACGATATGGAGATAGGCAGCCCTGCTTGAACAAAGAAATATGTGGGAGTGCCACCCATGGCCGACCCACAAAATGGCTGTGCCATGAACGCGAAGCACACAATCTCAGTTCTGCGTAGGTCCACGCCCCGAAAGCAATCCAGGTAGGACGTTCCTTGCGCCAGTGACTTCTCCAGCTCGTCCGTATGAACCATCATGGCAACTGATTTCCTCGCCTCGGCTTTGCTTGTCGACGAGAGCCGCATCACGATCTTCTCGGCGTCGGCGTACCGTCCGGCCCGGACGTAGTACCATGGAGATTCAGGCGCGAGGAAGAGGATAGCAAACAAGGGTATCGGCCAAACCCACTGTATGGCGAATGGGATCCGGTACGACCACTCGGTGGTGTTCTCAGAAAACCCGGCTTGCACTCCGGCCGAGATGAGCTCCCAACACAGATTGACGTAGACGGTGAGGTAACCGCGAAGTGCCATCGGGCATACCTCTGAGGCATATGCCGGTGCCATCGTCGCGAACACGCCCCAGGGGATACCGCATAGAAGCTCCCCGACGATGTCAGTCGTCCACCGGGGAATGCTAGCAATGCCCATGTTCAATCCAGCTGCCAGCTGATTACGCAAGCTTGACCACGAGGAAGCAATATCGCCGCCCCACACTAACGCCCCAAACTTCTGGCTGCCGGCCCAGGCACATCGGATGAGATTTACGATCTGCTGCTGGCCCTCCTTTTCTTGTCCTTCGTAGAAGGTCCGAGCGTACTCTACAGGGTATATGTTCCCGATACGTACCTAGGTAGGTTGGGGCCACGGTGATATCTGAAGTTGTCAAAGTCGTATGCACTGTATTCTGGTTCCGCTTCGTCGAGCCAGAAGGTCTTGACGCCCTTGGAGAAATAATTGGCTCTGCACTTCTCCCAAACAAACTCCCTGGATTTTGGGTTTGTTGCGTCGAAATGGATGATCTGCCCTTTAAAGTCGAGACCAACTCGGACTCACGATCGACACGAATCAGGTAACCATGCTCAAGCATTTCAGCATAATTGACCGACAGCCTGTGTACCGTAGGCCATGTGGACACCATGAGTTTGATTTTCAAATCGGTCAGCTCTTTGGCCATGGCGCAAGGCGTTCCGTGTCAATTGGATCTAGCTAGGCAGTGTTGACACTGAGTACATACATAAAGACAGCACTCCGAACAAAAAAGTATGAGCGCCTCCAGCCAGCATCTGAAGAGTCGAAGGCGGCCCTGCCACCAATGACGAGCGATTCAAACCCAATCCACCTGGGCATCCTCCCCCACTACCGGGAACCTTTTTACAGGAACAGCATGCAGGACTCGAATTGCGGTGTTAATTCTTCGTCCTCGGATCAAATCCCTCGGCAGGTTTCGCAGTTTTCGGACACTGGTACTAATCTGCTTGTAGACTGCTTGCAGTCGCCGCGGTGCACAGCAAACTCAATGAATCAGGAGTTTTTCGCACCTGGTCAAGTTTAGCATATGTCCGTACATGGCACCATGAACATATGCCTCGCCAATGAATTGATAAAGGCCATCACCCTTGGCTCCCCGCAAGATTACCGGCACCTTCGCGCCCCGAAGAATGAATATCTTATCACCAGGGCGAGCCCATCGAGGCGCGAGGCCAATCAGAACTTCTTTCGTCATATTGTTTGTGCCACAGAACATCTCTCGCTCAGCTGAGAGCTGTCTGCGTGCGTAGTATTCCCCTCTGTTCAAGGAGAATGGGCCGTATCCATATCGGCGGAGCAGTGGTTCAGCTGCGCGTAGCCCCAGTATCATCACACCTAAGACCGCTACGCCGATGAGCTCCGAAGAACATCCCTGACCGAATGTTAGGAGCCGCCAGATCTTGACCTCAAATTGGTCATTCTTATAGAACGGCCTCATGTTCTCTAATATCTCGTCGGTCTCGCCCAACAGGCAGGTGCGCATAACCGCCTCGTCCATGCTCTCTCCCGTTTGAACGTAGTGCCCTCTGCTCTTCGCTTCCAGTTTTCTTGCCATTACTTCCCAGGCCATCTTGGTGTTTATCATGCGCAGATTTTCCTGATATATCTCGCCTTTGTGCAGTCGGGAGGATTCAATCTGAGACGTCATACGCAGTCTGTGGATCTCGAGTAAGTCTCTCCTGGGCGCGGCACTAGTAGACAACTCATCGACGTCCCCGATGTAGTGTCCTAGTTGTTCCATGGTGCCATCTTCGAAGAACCTGGGCTCAGTAACAGCGCCACTGCTGGCGCAAAACTCTGTCAGAGAACGTGCTTCACCAGGCAGAAGCATACCCATGCCAGTCAGGCTATGCGGTCCCGTCGCATCGCTGAAGTCCGGAACCCATGAAGGCATGGGGATTGGATCCTTTCCGCAATGTGATCCCTTTGGACGAAAGAGATGCTTTGCACGATTCGGGTTGGAAGGTTCACCGCAAAGACCAAGTATATCTAGGCAACCCTCGCGGACCGCCCACTTAGCCGTCTCCAAGAAAACGTCCTTTGTGCTAGCGTTTTTGTAGTCTGGTTGCAGCGGAGGTCGTTCCGAAGTTAATCCCATAAGACCATAGATATGATCCCGAGGATCTGACGCCGCGGCCGTCCGGTGTCGAGCCAACACCTGGTCCAGAGGCTCAAGCCTCCGAGCCTGTGTGCTCTTCCGGCAAGCCTGCAGCGCTCTAAGACGCAAAAAAAAATCCCTGATGGGCCGATGCTTTGGATTAAACTCGTGTATGTCGAGCGATTCGACAAAGTTCAAAACACTGATGAACTGCTCCCACGACCTTTCCAGATTTGTGTAGTGGACCTTGACCCTGGCGGGCCACGCAACCTCTTGAACAATCCAAACGCGGCTGAACCAAGGTGCGTCGCAAAACCCGTAGAAGAGAGCCCATTGCGCGTCAGACTCGTCGGGAAGGCCATACCTGGCACGTTCGTCCTTGCTCAAGTCTCGGAGAGCCTTTTTGCTATGTTCTTTATAGATGTTGGGCCCAAAAGTCTGATACCTCTGCGGTACGTCGTCTTCAGATAGCTTTCTCATGGCTGTCTCGACCTTTCTGAAGAACTTGGCCAACTCGGACTTTTGAGGCACGAGCCAAGGTGGGAGTAGAGGCCGTCCCACCCTAAGCCAGACGAGAGCGCATTCGGTTGAAGAGTATATTTCCTGCATCAATTTGACTTGTACAGACTTTTTATCCTCGTCCTTTTGATTTATGCATATCTGATCGACCCAAAGGATGCGCTCTACCTTTGAATGTCTGAGGTAGACGAGGGCATCATGAAGCGTGTCGGTGATGGGTAGAGACGTTACAGGGACTAGTTCGCCTGTAGATGCTGCCGATGATGATAATGGCTGAAGTTTTATGCATCTGCTGTTCGCCCTCTGGCCCCAGCAATAGGACAAAGCTTCGTATGTGGGGTGTTCTGTAAGTCTGACAGCTGCAAGGATGCATTGAAGTTCGTCGTCGGGCAAGCCTGGACGAAGGCGAATGACGCGAATGCTGTCGGGAGCTGTTAGCGGGCAGGCAGCATAAGCCAATTTCGCTGCTTCGTCTTTCTTAAATTCCGCTGGCCTCGCTCCCCATATCTCCAAGTACAGGTTGATAAAGAACTCCAACTCTATCATTATTGTGATAATCACCGATTGAAATATGAAATGGATAGGAACGCCTCCTATGATAAAAGTGGATAAGACGATGGAAAGCTTCAGCGGTGAGATGTCCTGACCACCCCCGAACATGAAACTCCACAAATAACGAAAGGCCTCATTTGTCGCAAGCACATAGAGACACAAGGAGATACCAAAGCAAAGCCGGGGAATCAACTTCCGGACTCTACTCTGCCGCATCACCTCTCGCTCGTCCTTCAACACTCGGTCATCTCCTTCTACGGATTGCTTGTCCTTCATCAGACGGTAGAAGGCCAAAGCAGCAAGGAAGGCCAGTGACAGCAGTGGAAGTTTCATGCTCTGTGGTTGCGATATATGCGTGGCCACGCTAGAGACCAGTTAGCAAACTTCGCACACGGGAATCGAGTTCAGACAAGACTCACGCAAGGGCGTAGAATAGCCCCGCAAGGAGAGCTGTGAGAATCCCCAGCAAAAGCCAATACGCTCTGCGCTTGAGGGGGAACGACCAGAAAGGTCTTGCCATTCCCTGTGATTCCCCGTTCCGTGGAAGAACAACAGTGGATAACGTGAACAGCATCGCATGAATACTAGCGATGATGGTGAAACTCCGTTGCCATGAGAACATCTCGCTTAATGCAAGACCGAAAAGGCCCGCCGATACAGGCCCGCTAATCACAGCCGCTGCTGAACAGCAAAGGATGATATGTCTCATCAGCCCGGGTGTTCGGGTAGACGAGTCCACGAAGCGTATGGACATCGCCATCAAGACGGCCAAAAGAAATCCTATAAGGGTGCGAAGAATAAAGAAGTGTGTGGCAGTGCGAGCAAACCCGCATAAAAAGATCAGAGGGCACAAAATACCGCTTCCGATTAACCACGCCTGCCTAGAACCTTTGATCCCCAACATGAACAGTATTGGACACAAAAGGGACACAATTTGCCCGAATTCGAGGAAGTTGCTGTTATAAGTTGGATTGATGTTGGTGGCAAGTACGCGGTTTGCATTGCTCAGAATTGCAGCTGCTGTGAAGCCATTCAAAATGACGCCAATCACGACGGTGATAACCGACAAGGCCTTCGTTATGCTCGTGCTGTCCTGGTTATCGACGAGGCTGTGGTCCAATAGTGTACCAACCGAGATCGTGCCAGGCTCCGAGCCCTGCACCTGAAATTGTGCAGGTAACGGAACAGGAGGCGCCGCTGCCGCCATGGTAATAGTGGGAGTGGAGGATGAAATCGTTAGTGAGGTGCTAGTGATATCGTAGAAGGACCAGGAAAAGCTCGGCGACAGGAATGGGGAATATGTTTTGAGAACAAGAAATAGAAACGGTAAATGGGGCCAGAATCGGCCCACGTACGGTTTTCATTCGGCCCACCTGCGCTTTTCTGTCCACCCACCTACATACTTAGAAATAGGTACGCTATACGCCAAAAAAGAGGTATTTGCTAAGATTACTCCACTATTTACCATTTATACCCTTACGCCCCTACTCTCTATAGCCTTTATAGCCTCTGCAGCCTCTGTAGCCTTTGCAGCCTCTATAGCACTTTATAGCCCTCCGCAGCCTCCGCAGCCTTTACAGCCTCTACAGCCCTCTATAGCCCTTTAAAGCTGCAAAAGCTATAAAGGCTATAAAAAGCTATAAAGTGCTGCAGAGGCTATAGAGGCTATAGAGGCTACAGAGGGCATATATATATAAAGAGTAAAATTGGAAAATTTTGAAATTTTACCCTGCAATACTTATTTTTTAATATACAGTGCAGCCATTTTAAAGTATATAGGTGGGTGGACAGAAAAGCGCAGGTGGGCCGAATGAAAACCGTATGTGGGCCGATTCTGGCCCCGGTAAATGTGGTGGTCTACCGAGATAATTATGCCTCCAGGGCTGTGAAGGCATTGTAGGCACCCCGCAGTCAGGTCGGATGGCAGATGCGTCAGGGCGGCGCAGCGGGCCAGGGGTCCTGCCAGTCAGTGCATATGCATTACGCCCGTGGCAAGGCAGCCTCTGCTCTGGAAGGACTGACTGTTTGAATCTGCAGGCCTATGAAATCGCGTGCAGCCAATATTCGAAGATTACGGGAGTGCCAAAAACGGCAGATGTTCCAAAATTGCCGGGCTTTCAGGCAAACAAGCACCTAGGCATAGGCAATCCCACTAAGCGGGATGGCCTGGTCATCCAAGGCTTCCACACTGTGGCGAAGGCCAAATTTCAGGTACAATTGGTGCTCACGGCGCAGAATGGGGTGATACAACTTTAGCGCGCGGGGGGCGAAGCAGCAAGACCAATAGCTTACAGCTTGCAAGGGTTTCAAGAACTCCCTTCCAGCTCAAGGACCACACTGCTGCCTATTTGTGGTTGTATAGTGGCGAAAGTCCAGGGAACAGAGACAGTATCCCCAGGCATATATGCACATGGACTCAACTATGAATGGGCGCCCAGGTTTGCAGGCCGTAGATCGATGCGCGGGATCTCAGAGGGGACGCCACCCTCAGATCTGCCATGCCTTTGTCTGTCCCCGCCGCGGCTGATCCCACTTCTATCGCTCCCCGGGTCGCTTGTCCGCAATCTCGTCTCAAGCTCCCCACAACTGGCGGAGCTCGTTCTCATGTCGCACGCTCTTTTCTAGGCCCGACTGATGTATGTTGCACATCTGCTCTGGTCAAAGCATCCGACTGCCAGATGCAGGACAATCTGACTTATGGAAGGGATTTGTGTGACTGTCTGGTCCTTTGTACGGAGCGTCGTGTCGTGGCGACCCTGGAATACTATCACTGGATAAGGCCGATCTACGCTCTCGCTTTTGAGAGCGGAGCTCCGGGCATTCACGTGACAGTGACACTTGGAAGTTCTGGAATTTGAAACTTGGAGCTTCAGTAGCAACGTGACCCTCCGAAGTAACTCGCAATCGGTGAACCTCACCGAATTCAGTCCCGATAATCCAACACAAGCCGACGCTCCACCACATGTTGCGTGCCCGACTTCTCCTCACCTTCAAATCGGAGGTTTAGTCCGAAACTGTTCGAAGATTGTAGAGAACTAACCTGAACCAGGTTTCCCATGGATCCACAGAACAGGACTTCCACGGCCTCTCTGTAGCCACGATCTGAATTTCGAGTGTTTGGTGATCCAAGATGATGTGCCTACACGGCTCCGAGTATTCAACCAGTCCAATTTCAGACTCTGGGAATGTAAATCGCTCCCAAGCCAATTGAGTACTGCTTGAAGTTGTTCTGCCGCCCAACGTTGTTCAAGGGCAATTGAGTCATCCAGTGACTTTTGCCTTCATTCTTTGACCTCCAGAATGTGATGTGTAGTCGCTTGCTTGTCAATCAAGTCGCTTGTTTTGGCTATATTGGCAATGAGAGCGCCAAAGTGCCGTTCAAAGCAACCCCAAGCAGACGAAAAGAATATAGCCCAAGCTATTGAGTCACAGAAGTTTTTAGTAACCAAGTTCAGTAGTAACAAGCCTTGTAGCTTTGAACTTACCCCGTTTCCGTATAATTCGGTAGACTCTACGATGGAATTCGGTGATATCCTCGTATAAAAAGGTGAAGAGCAACTGGAAGTCGTGATTGTCTTTCAGTGAGTCTTGGAGTGCAGACAGTCGCGGTAAGGCGTTACCGATCTGAGCATATGCGTCAAGTATAAGATCCAATGCTCGCGTCTGTTCTTTGATAGCCTGTGCTTGTCAGAGCCACATTCGTCTTGCGCAATGAGTAGACCAAAAAGACTGATTTTAGTGTACCAATATGATCAACTTGACAGGGCCCTAGTAGTGGTAGGAATTAGCATTTGAGGTTGACCTGCCACTGCGCCTGGGTATTAGAGACAGGCAACTTACCCATATGTAGGAAACCATGGGGGACGAGTTACAGAACACTTCCAGTACTTTTCTGTAGCGCTCAGCAGCATTGATATAGGGAGACAGCCTGTCGAAGTTTCGAAGGCCTTGCCGGGACGCCAGCTGCGTTTCAGTCTGAGCAATGGTAGCACGGACATCGTTCGAAGAGGTTGCCCTGACCAGCTTGTCGTCTTCAGCATCTAGCTCGCTCCTGAATCTCTCACTGGACAGTTCCAATTGTCGTTGCGCCATCTTGTGGCGTTGAGGATGCCAAATATAATACGAGAATGGGAAGATACGTCGGGTTCTCGAAAAGCTTCCAGGGCGAGTTTCAAGCCAACGAATTCCTATATACTTCCCAGTCGAACGACGAACAACTCATACCGCTTGTCTTCCCCTAGTCCCAGCCCCGTGGCTGATGCATTCGACTTGTTTATTTTGCAGGGCGCAGTGGCTACATGTGGCGTCGAAATGCGGGTGAACAATCTCATTTGCTGCCTGTGACCAATGTGGTGCGACCCACAATGCTGCAGGCCGCATTGTCTGCCTTGCCTGCATTGTCAGTCCATCTTCACGTTTCGATGGTCATTCCATCGCAGCGTGGTCACTGCATACAGTGACCACGACCGAGCTCGTACATCAGGCTGATAGCTCTCAGATATCCCCCCAAAGGTACTTAAGTAGATTCCTGGATTTTTAAATGTGTCTAGTGTGTGCCAATACCTGGTAATATATACTTAGTACGGAAGAAGTGAGCCTCGTAGTGCAGGTCGTACATGCATTAGCACCTACGTGGTCAGCGGTGTGCCTTGCCTCTGAACATACGCCGGTCTCATGCGGTCAGCAATCACTGCGCCACGGTACAGCTGTGATGGTCACTTTCACTGTACTTTTGCGAGACTTCAAATTGACATCATCTTTGAGGCTCCGCCACAGATTTTGGATTCCCAGTCCAACAAACACTACATTGTCCCATCGAATCCTATTCCAGCAAAAGCTTGACCTTCTAATCTATTGTCGCTTCTTCAACAGCCATGGACGACAACGCACCACCTGCCAAGCGTCCTCGCTATGGAAATTCACCGTTTCTCCACGCCAGGGCGTCCTTGTTAATTGATAATGCTTCCCAGGAACATAGTTCCAACAACAGGGCTAAAGAATTCTCACTATGTCCTGTATATCAGGGTGTACCTCCCCCTGGACCTTCCATTAACGAATTGAAGCCGATCGACGTTCAGAGTGAGCGCTCTGAGACAGAATTGAAACTGGCGTCGAATGCTACATGCTCACAAAATTCGAATGACTGCTCGCAGTCCGCCTGCTGCTAAGGCCGCTCGTGCCCTGAATGCAGACCGTAGGTGGGTTGTTACCGCCACGCCAATCCAGAACCATATATCCGAACTCTTCAGTTTATTTCGATTCTTGCGACTCTACCCATACGATGGACACCGAGCCTACACATCTGAATCGGAAACTCCAGAGCAGGCTACAGAAAGGCTAAAGATATTGCTTGGGTTCACAATGCTCCGACGTCTCAACCGCATACTCGCACTTCCAAAACGAACGGACACGGTGATTCCACTCGAGATGGATGCCAAAGATGCGGCAAAATATAACCTGGCAAAGTAGGCAACAATTCAGTATTTGGACGACATAATAAGCTCAGAAACTGTCGTGAACGGATTTATGAACGCGATATCAAAGATCAATGCCCTGAGAATCATTTGCAACATTGGTTGTTCTATAAATCCCTCGGACAACAGTCTGTCGGATTCTGCCTCGAAATGCTCTAGCGCAGAGCGGATTGATGGGCCATTAGTCCTTATGGATGAAGTCTCGGAAGATGATGGGTTTAACAGACTGTCTTCCACCTGCATGATTTGTGCGAAGATGATCTCGGCTTCGACAATACTTTCTTCTAGGGACCCTGTCCTAAGCCAGAGGCCTTCAGACCTTGATACACCGACCAGCGATAATTTTGGTCGATGCTGGTCCTGCTTCTCGGATGCATTCGGAGCAGCGAGAGACCCTCAAGACAGCATGCTGGCGTGTCAGCAAGATTCTCAACGGCCATGCACTGAGTCGTTTCAAGCATACTCAGGATCTACTTTGGAGTTCTCAACAAAAGTCAAAGCCCTTGTCAATGACTTGAGATATCAAAGACAAGCAGCAAAAAGGTCAGTGTACACATAGGGATCAAACAGTCACAAATGAGCTTACCAATGGTCAGCGTCGTGTTCTCGTTCTGGAAGTCAACCTTGGATCTCGCTGCATCAGCTCTTGCCGAAGAGGGGTTCACTTGTCTACAGATTGATGGGAAAAAACCAACAAGTCAAAGAAGTGTGATATTGACACAATTCTCAGAGTTGAAAACAGAGGCAGTGCTGCTCATGTCTCTCTCTTGTGGAGCTGTTGAGTATGTACTTGATCGCATGACACCGTGTTGCAAATACGGTGACTTATCTGTATTCACCACAGACTCTATCTTACAGCGGCAACCCGTGTGTATTTGATGGAGCCGCAGTGGAATCCGGCGATCGAGGAGCAAGCTTTGGCGAGGGTCTACCGACTTGGACAGACTCAGCCAGTTGTGACCGTCCGCTTCTTTATCAAGAATTCGATTGAAGAGGTCAGTGGATATCCGCGCTTTCCAACGGTCTATTGAAATACTCACAAGATTTGTTGTCTAGTATGTCCGGGGAGTCCAGGGGGAAAAGAGGGAACTGATTGACATGGTCTTGTCAACAGGTTGTACCAAAGGCCAGAAGAAAGTCACCATAAGTTGCGCATGGTGGATGCAGCACAATAATTGGATTAGACTGACATGTGGAATAGGAGCTACGGAACGTCCTGTCAGAGACGGAACCAAGTTCAGGTATCCGAACATACATCGGTGCTTGACGAAAATGTTGGTGAAGATAGCAGCAAGGACGAACGTCCAAGGTCTCCGGGGACGTACCACAAGACGCTTGGTAGATTATCAGCAGCAATGGCGAGTTCTTCCTTCCCAATGGTAGGCGATGCAGAAGTAGGTCATGATATTCATCTTTGTATGGTTGTTGACCAAGGAATAACCCTAAGGGTATGCCACGTCTCACACATAACAGTAGGGTATTGATACAATATGCTTCTCTCCCCGAGCAGGCCAAGGCTCTTTAAACAGCCATGAGCCTTGGCCATTCGCCATTCCCATCTCCACCAAGCCTCCATTCGTGACCGAGAATCAGACAGCTCCATACCCCTCACAGACACTCATCTCTTGCGACAAGATCTCCCCGCCGTTGAACATGTAGGCACCCCAGCCTGTCCACTGTGTTGGGAACTCCTTCCACACCTTGCAGTTGCCAGGGTTGATACCGAGATCTAGGCGATATGGTGACTCGTTTGCGCCCATGTAGAGGGAGACATTTGCTTGCAGGCGGTTTTCTGGCTGGTAGAATCTGTCGACTGTGCACTTTGATCCCTGTGGGAATGGTCCGCCGAGTCCGCAGGAGAGAGAGTCCGCTTCTTCGTTCCACTTTACGCACAGACACTGGAGCTCGATGCAATGGCACATGCAGCAGTCTCCATATGCTTCGGCGACGACTTGCGCGGCGTAAAGGCTGCTCATGAGCAGAGGGAGTAATGAACGGCAATGCATTTTGTTTGTGGCTGTGGATTGCTCTGTGAAAAGACTGAAGGTGGCGTTGTGTATTTGCTTGTGTGTGTGTGTGTGTATGTGTATGTGTATGTGTGTATGTGAGGGTATCGTGAAAGACAGACTAAGATGTACAGGCTCGGACGAAAGCTTAGCAAAAGAGAGACAGGTAGAGAGCGTTGAAACGAAACGTTGATGAGTGAGTGCAATAAGATTGAGGCATAGGGCGTGGTGATATTTAACCACCTAGGCATGTCCTCGCCCAGTTGGACTAAAGATAGCCTCGTACTTGCAAGTTTGCGGACCCCTGCATTTCCAATCTTGCTGGCCCTTGGGTAGCATCCAGGCTTCTGCTCGCCCGCTGCCTTGTGCCTCCCCACAGCTTCCCCCACAAATGTGTTTCTATGAGACGGCCAAGTGCTGATCTCGGGTCAATGGGCTGAAGGTCGAACCCAGCAGTGTTTCCCCATAGTCGTGCTATTTTGGATAAGATCACCTGCTCGGCAATCGGTCTTCAGCCGAACCAGGCTGAAAGTTGGAAAACCTTGGTGTGGTCAGGTGCAATGAGAGAATACCAAGACCCTGTTCCCCTGACCTCACAAGTGCTGTGATCATGCAACATCCATGCACATGCTTGCATGGACGGTCGTTGACATACGGTTTGATTGGACCCACTCTTCGTACTCTATCTTAGTTTCGTCCAAAGAAGCGCCCGCCTTGGCCTGGTAATTATAGCCTCACGGTGGTCCGTGCTGCAAGTATCTTTGCATGAAATATTGGAATGAAGGAACCTGCGGCATGACCGTTGGACTTTGCGGCAGGAACTATGGTCTTGAACTGCTTTCCTACAGCGCTTTGCTCGATAAAGGGTGGTGCACCTCGTAACTGCGATGCTGCATGTTATAGCGTCTTGTTCATGAGTCGTGGTCATGAACGAGTTGATGATCATGGCACGACCATCCTGCATAGCAGGGTACGTGAATCTGCAGGAACGCGGGGGTTGCGCTGCGGCTGACAGATCGATAGGGGGCTATCAGTGGGGAGGCGGATGTTTGATATTCATCCGCCCAGGCTGCGCACCGCCGCTTGGAACCACATCACGGGTACATCGGACTTCCAAGTTCTTCGAGAGTCGATACCAGGGTTGGCATCTCGGAACATAAAGTCAGGCGGGTGCCGATCAACATTTTGTGAATCTGGGGATTTCCCATCTTGAAGTGCTACAAATCCATTCTTTTTCTCCCCTTTCCCTCCAAACTCTTCCAGACTCTCCTGAGAAACTTGACTCGCACTGCAGCACAATGCTTCGGACCTCGATCTTGACGCTGAGCTTAGCCTCGAGCGCCCTCGTCTCAGGGTTCCCCCAACTTTATCGCGACTCAATCGTTCCCCGTCAAGATGCGACAAACACCACTGTCGGAGTCGACGATTGTGGTTGGAACAGCACATCTGGGTGAGAAAATAAAAGCGGACTCTATGCAAGCACGCAAGCGTCTAATCTTTGTTTAGAATCCACATGGAGTGCTGGGATGTTTTGAAAATGAACGACCACCTGAATGTAAGTCTCCCGGAGTGGCTAAGACAGAGCTTGAGAGCCACGCTGAAACTGACACTGTTCGCCACAGGACTGGTGGTCGAAGAACTCTGCCAAATGCGGCGACAAGGGTTTCTCACAATGTTACTTGGACTCTGCGGGACTCATCACTTGGACCTGCGATGTCTTGTCTCTCAGCACTTGCACTCCTCCACCAAGCGGACAAGGGGCCAAGTACAACTCCTATCAGGAATTCTATGTAAGCTGCTTTCTCCAAACCTCGAACCACATACACGACCGGACGACTAATTCTTGCACCGCATGACAGGCCGTATGGAATATTTACAGTGAGCCGCCACTGCTATGAAGCTTTCTATAACATGTTCGAGGCTAACCCCTTGTAGCTATAAACCAATACTTTGCCAATTACCACCAGGCGCTGCTTAACGGCCAAGCTGAGGCGATGTGAGTACTCCGTGCTGCCAGAACAATTTTGTTTCGACTCTAGCAACAAAAGACTGATATTATCCATTATAGTGGTGTCGTTGGCCAAATTATTGAGACGGTTGCTCCGCCCGAGGACGTCAACCCCAAAACGCCCCTGTTTGGTCCCATCTTCGGTGCTACCTTTGGGCTCTTCAGCGTGAGTGCAATCCGTGCCTTTCAACATGAGACTCATAGTATTACACGTCTACGAGGATATTTGTTGACCCGCAAATAATAGGCCGTCGCTACTTTGGCTGCACCAGGAGCCGGGGCATTTATTGCAGCAGCTTTAGTTGGTGTTGCCGGAGGTACCCCAGTCGGTCTCGTCAACCTCCTCTTCCCCAAGTCTACGAAGAGCCCGGTGGCATGGCAAGATGTCTCAGCTTCTCTCTCTGAATTTGTCGATGACTACCAGAAGAATGTCGGAGCTGCTGTGACCCTCATCCAAAAGGACTTTGACACATTCTACGGGGTGACAAACGAGGGCGCATTCTGCACCAGGATTTCGGACTCCCTGCCTGAGAGGACCAGCTTCCTGTACCGCGAGTTGATGAAGTGGACGTTCAACCAGGCTGTCCAGGCTCGCGGGTTCTTCTCAATCAAGAAGTATGTCGCCTCCTCTGCTTTACGATGCTTTCTCACAAGACCCAAGTCCTCTGAACCTTACTCATCCTTATTGCATGTTCAAGACTAACCAATTGCTTTCAACAGCCCCGGCGTGGACCCCAAGAAGCTCGAGGCAGAGACTGGCAACTTCAAATGCGGAGACTATGATGAGTACGGCGTTTGCAAAGACAACGGCTATATCTACTTCGACGGCAAAGACTCGTACGGCATGGCCAGGGCG
The DNA here is from genome assembly GCA_039880775.1 of Diaporthe vaccinii. Taxonomy (NCBI): domain Eukaryota; kingdom Fungi; phylum Ascomycota; class Sordariomycetes; order Diaporthales; family Diaporthaceae; genus Diaporthe; species Diaporthe vaccinii. Next base: position 596,780 of record JBCEDN010000029.1, read on the forward strand.
CGGGATGTTGGCGCCGACTTCTTCCCTGGTGTTCTCTCGGTCGCTTTTCAGAAGAACTGGACGACCCCTCAGGAGCTCTATCTCGATGCCCAGGGGTGCGCCTTCAAGGCCGAGCCAGACGAACAGACTAACGCAACCGAACTGGATACCGGGTGTGCTGTGAGTTACACTTGGGAAACACTCCCGGGCCTTCGAGCTGCGCCAGCATGGGCAATTGCTAATACATCTTCATCTGTTAGTCGAACACCCCGGTCTGCGTCGTCGACATGAGCGTCGACCTGAACACGGCCCTCACTTCGCACAACCCGGGCTCTATGTTTACCAACTGCCCCCCTATGCTGGGCTGGGGCGTGGATAACGGGAACAACAAGGCATATGTTCCATTCTCGTACCTTGGACCTTTATTGGTAAGACAACGCTCTACACTCCGTGGCTGAGTATTCCTGACAGAGTTATAATTACAGAAAGCCGATGAGATCATCCACAATGAGTCGTCAGACTAGAAGGATCGAACAGACCCCATTTATAGCATATTATGTGGCCATGAGTTAGATGACAATACTACATGTACAAATAGTGTGACCTTCTTTTCACTTCTACCATTCTAACTGTACTATACGGATGGGATCAAGGCGTCAAGAGATCCCTTCAAATTTCAATGCTGGATATGAGATTTAAATTTGAACAATGAGTCTACTCTTATCGAAGTTTCCACACGGAACACGCCCCCAGACAATAACAGCACCTTCGCCTCACTCAATCACTTTGCTATTGTTTCCCATACATCGACCCTGTGTGTGCATCTAGTCAAACCGAAGTGGAGCTGCTGTGGTCATTGATATGGCGCTCTTCAATGAGCTCGTGGGATTGCGATTGTCTGGCCGGTTTCTTGTCACGAAAGAGCAGACCGCAGAACAGGGTATTCACCATGTTCGAGAGAAATGGCCGGCCATCACTAGCGGTCATTTCTCCTTTGATCTCTGTCCCGTCCTGGGCCAGGTATATGTGATGGTCTTGAGGGAGATAGGGGCCTGGATGTCGAATGTTCCACAGCACGGAGTTCACGAGCATGAGGCTCGCTTCGAAGATGTAGAAGTATACCTCATACCGGAGAATAGGACTCAGGTCTTCCAGAGCCTCGATGTTGTCGATGTCAACGCTTGTTGTGCCGGTAGCGTTCTCCACAAGCCGATAGACACAGCGCACAAATATCAGTATCATGCTCATGTAGAGCGTGATAAGCGATGATTTGACTGCTTTGGTCTGCATGGGAAACCTGGCCATGATGCACCGCCGGTGGAATGAGATAGAGAGGTAGGCAAAGACCATGATGACAAGGAATTGGAGGACCAGGGCGATGAGAACCAGGATGTGTCCGGTGTTTTTGGAGGCTTCGCTCGCATTGGCGTTAGCGGACAAGGACACTCCCGCACCGTTCAGACCCTCGATAATGGCCATTATGCCGCCAAAGAAAGACGTGACTCGGCTGGGAGACAGGGGCGCGGCGTAAGGCACGTAGTGGAACACACGGCCGAGGACGTGGTAGTTGGCTAGCTCCAGGAATGGGCTGCACCACGCGCGAGAAAAAGTAATTCATCAGTGTGGGTTCTGGTGTGTTATCGTGGGGGAGCAAAGTTTACTCACGGGCAGACCAAGATGCAGACCTGGCTCAGAATGAATATTATCAAATGGGTGCTATCATCAAGGATGTACATGTAGTTGTAGGATCCGTATTCTCTCATCGCATATCCCACGGTGAACAAGACTGCGCACAACGGGTGTAATCCTATCAACTTCCAGGATCTATATCGGCTATGGGCCTCCTGTGAGTTTCCGATCTGGAGTCCACAGATCAAGGATGGCAGACTTACTAGCACTGCCAGAGGTGAAAGATGGCGGAGATGGCATACGCTATTGTGAAGAAAATGGGCGCGCCCTTGTTGGGAGCGTAGACATAAAGGCTGCCGAGAACTATGTATGTGTCAGTAAATTCTTGCCTCTGATATCGTCAAAGCTGGGAAGATGTTTCGTACTGGCCTGTCCATCTTGTGCCATATTCGTCGGTGAGTATAAATTTTGGGAACCCTGTTTTTGAAATACAGAATCGGGTATGCTCGGTGCAGGTATCGACATGGGAGAGTCTAGAAGTCGTGGAGAGCAAAAAATCAAGAGAATAAATCTGCCGGACATCCATATCCAAGCAGACAGCTCGCGACCAGCTTCTTATACGCATCACTGTGCACCTTCCAATTACTTGTCGCTAGTGTTGCTAAAACTCAGCACCTCCAACCACGCGTCGAGGGATTGGACCGCGCCATTCCCGAATAGGATAATAAAACTGCCAAGAACTCAAGTGCAGCAATATCTTGTCACTTGCGGCTGAAAGATCCCCGACCTGCATGCATCGTAGACGCACCTGCAGCTAAGCCACACATCTGGTTCGGGAACAGATTGACCTCATCAAAGCACAACGGGCGCTTCTCTGTTTGGATCTTGATGAAGGATTCATATGGTCAGGCTCAGATGCAAAATTGACGCAATTGCAAGCTTCCCATGAGCCACGCAAGCCGACATTGTAATACAGTGGCTGCTCGGCTATGCAGGGACAGCTGATTTTATGGCGACGCAAACAGTTGCAGGGAAAGCTGCTTGGCAGCCCTATCGGGAGAAGAAAAAGGCCAAGCAGTAGGGAATTTGAAAGGCCTGCATCACCGCCTACAATCCTACTGTTAGCTGCCCAGGCGGGCTGACGTGGACACCAACCCACGGAAAAGGCATCCGGGCACTAAGCCCAATCATCACAGATCAAGCTTCAAATACCGGGTATTGTCCAGCCAACAAGGGAAAGTTCAAGTGTTGGTTACAATGATCAGCAGGACCTCAATGCAATTTCATTGCGCACGCGGATTTCGAAGGCTGTCCCTTGTGTTCTTCATCGAGGTGGACCCACGTATCAATGGTTGCCAGTGGTACACCATCCCTTGGTATTTATACAGATACGGGCGAAGTTCTCCCCTACCTAGGTACCTTTTTTGCAGGCTATGATAAGAGACTCAGTTAGATTAGTCATTACTTCCAGATGCCGTGAACAACTTATCTTTAGACATCTGATTGCACTCTATCCGACTGAAGGGTGAAAACCCTTGCCACGGTTCCCTGAAGCGCTAGTATGCTTGCGGTGATTCCCCGCTTGGCTTGGCTTGAGCTGTGCCCACTCACAC